>CAOKZL010000502.1:0-600000 GCA_948472985.1 Iguana delicatissima
GATTCCACAAGTGCTGTGAAGTATTGATTCATTTCCCCACTGTGTCTGTTTAATGAGTGACCTGAAGAAACTCTAAAATCTCGTCCTTAAATAAATATTGTCCATAAATGGATCATGTCAGCAACACTCAACTTACATGGTTGCCTGGAATGGGACTGCATAATGATGCTTGTCAGCTCTGCTGGATTTGTAGCAGATATTTATGTGGAATGGTCCTTGGTTGGTTTTTTTTTAAAGTATGTGAACACTTAGAGGACTAGTTAAACAATCTCACTTATATAGTGACTCTGGTTCCACTGAATCAATGTAATTAATTATCCTTCAGAGAATTTTTTTTATTATGTGTTACTCATTTCATTCTAATTTTTATTTATTTTTTTAAAAGCATGTTGCTTTCCATCCGGCATAGCAGTTTTAAGAAAGGCTTTAAGGAGATTACAAATAAAGTTTTGTGTTCAAGAATTCTCAGTAAATAAAACCATCACTTTATCAGATAACCCCAGTTGCCCACTTGGTTCAAGGCTCTGTGTATGGTGATAAATGACAAGTAATATAATACAATACACATTTTAAAAAAAAGAATGGTAGGCTTTCTGATGGCCATTGTTTCTTCTTTGTCCTGATATGCCCTGGGGGAATCAGGAACTTAGAAAAATTACATCTTGGATTACAGCTCCCAGAATTCCCATCATCCCAGTGATGAAAATGGAGTCCAAAAAATTAGCTTTTCCAACCTGAGAAACTTTGCACCAGTGCAACACAATTTAATGAAGGCTGCAATCCTAAGTACACAGTTACCTGGGAGTAAATGCCATAAAACAGAACTTCCATCTAAGTAAACGTACCTAGGATTATTTATTTACTGATGCTTTGGCAAAGTAACCTGCAATGCAATAAATTATGTTTAATTAAAATATGAAAGATAGGACCTGCCCACGGTTTTGCTTTCTACTAGTTTAGCCCACTTACCTCAGAACCATTGTTGATTTTGGCATACCATGGTAAAATGTCTATTCTTCCAGAGTTCTGTATCTGTTTTAAGTTGTAAAGTCTGTTATGCCATTTGTTAGAACTCCCACACATCTTCTACTCTTGTGTAGAAGAGAGGATCCACAAATTCTATCAACAACCACCAACCTTTTTTGTAACGCTTCCCCCACATACAATGATGCAGAATGTTCAGCAATGCACCATTTTTTTTTCATTTGAAAGTGTTATGTAAATTTGCAATTGGTATAGACTCAGATAGGAATAAATGGCATTGAATTCAGTGAGACTGTGCTGTGTGTGTTCCAGCATGATCTCTGTATCTTTCTGGGCCTGCTTCTATCCAAAGCTGAAAAGACATTCAAAGCCATTGTTTTATGACAGTGTTTCCAAAGCCTCTGGGCAAAGAAGCACAGTTTGCAGAATCTCTCTTTGTCATAAACCACAGCTTTAAAATTTCTGGGTGTTGGCTTTGCAGTTTAAAAATAATGTGTGGGGTTTTCAAAGTGTATTATTTTCCTATGCGTTCTTAACTTAGACCACACAGTCATTTCACAAAGTACCATTCTTCAGAGTGGCGTTTAGCCAACATTCAAACTTTGTTAAGCCAATGAGCCCCGCTATCCTACCCTTGTAAGGAAAAGTTGCATAAAAACAGAGCTTGGAAATGTGGTCAAGGGTGGGGGGTACAAGCTAATATGCTGCCTGGGAGATCCTGGGAGGTGTAGTCAAAAAATGTAACAGTTCCCAACAGTTATAAAATATATGTAGACTTATTTACCACCCCCCAGGAGACTACCAAGAGGTCATCAGATGTGGCACAAGGAAAGCCACCCAAGCATGGGGGCCTTACCCTGGATGAGAGGGGATCATTGCACTGCTACTGCAGTTATGATAGCAGTAGAGATAAGAGGGAAGGGGGCATGTGAGGCAACTCAATTGGATCAAAGCCCTTGAAAGGGTGAAAAAGTACATGAGTACTAGAGCTACCCTCTCCACTGAAGCTAATGCAAGGGGAAATGAAAATGATATTTATAGTTGTTAATGTTATTTGCTGTCAAGCAGTGATGTAGATTCATCGATTGACACAAACTCAAATCAGACTTAAGTCGCTTCAGTGACTCGACTCAGTAATAAATGATGCACTGACTCAAATCGAGACTTGCATATTTGTAGTGATCGACTTGCTGCCTTTGGTTCAGTAATATAATATATTCATCCAGAAACCTTACAACTTTGAACAATGCTTCCATTTCTTTTTGCCAACTTGTCACATGACAATTTCTCTCAAGTCCAAAGTGGGCTCATTTATCAGAGGGGAACAGCAAACAGGTTAGGCAATGGGCTCAAGGCAGGCTTGAGGTCTGCTCAGGAGTCTGACTTTGCTGCATATTGGAGGAGCCTTCGAAAACATTTCCTAAGAGCAGAAGACAAGGGTCACCCCAGAGTGCAGGGTATATTTCTCAGAGGGGAACAGCAAATGTGTTAGGCAGTGGAATTGAGGAGGAAGGATCTTTCCTTCTAAAGCTTTTGAAGCTTCAGTAATGGGGAGTTAGAGAAATCCTATTCCCCACTTCTGAAAAAGCCTCCAGCTTTGGAAGTGGGAAGTAAGAAGAATCCTATTCCTTACTTCCAAAGCTGCAGATTCTTTTATGCCCATTGGCACAAAAGTCTCCAGCTTTGGGATGGGGAGGGGGCAAGAAGGATCCTGCTTCCCACTTCTGAAGCTGCAGATGGCAAAATCACAAATGTGGAGAGCCGACTCTGCTTAAATTAGTAAAACTGACTTTTTTGGACTCTGTCCTGAAATTCTGGAATATAAATTGGGGTATAAAGTTGGCTCCCAGACTTCAGATTTGACTTGAAAGTATCTTCAAAGACTTGAGACTTGACTTGAGATTTGAAGGCAGAGACATGAGACTTGACTTGAGACTTGAAGTAAAAGACTTACATACATCACTGCTGTCAAGTTGACTTCTGCTTAAGGCAATCCTATCAATGAGAGATCTCCAAGAGCTCTGGTTGTCAACAGCCCTGCTCAAGTCTTGCAACTCAAGGCTGTGTGTGTATGAACCAATCCACTTATAGTACAGCCTTCCACTTCCTACTGACTCCCACTTTACCAAGCCTTTTCCAGTGAGTCCCACTGTTCTGTGATATGTCTAAAGTACAACATCCTCTGTTGTCATTTTAGCTTGTAGGGAGTGTTCAGGCCTGAGAGGCTCTAGGGTCCATTCATTTCTCTTTTTACCAGTCCACAGTATCCATAGAGCAGTACCAAATTGAAAATGAACTGGTATTCTTCTTGTCAGGAAAAGAAAATTACTGACAGAAGAAGGAGATGCTGCTAAACACACACACACAATGCCCCAAGCCTTTGTTGTGACTGGCACAGCCCTGGCAGGACTTAGGAAGTGGCAGATTGTTTCCTTCTTTTAGAACTGTTCTGTAAATAGTAGTTTACAAGTGTTTTACAGATAAGTCCCCAAATTACCAGGGGTTAAAGTTGGTGGGTAAAAAAAACATGCTAGATCTGCTATACCTTTAATAATCATGTAGAAGAGGAAATTTCAGCAGATATTGCTTGTCATAGAAGCTCCACCTGCCAAAAGTCCCTCTTCTGTACAATCTTTAAAAGTACAAGAGTTTTGTACTTTTAAAAGTGTTCTGTGTTTTCATCTGGCAACCTTACCAGGAGCTGATGCTATTTTTAATAGTGAACATCAGGTAGAGGAGTTACAACTTCAACATCCCATCTATTATTGTCAGTAAAACAGTAGGACCCAACAGTGCATGGTTATTGAGCAAGAGCTGACATTCCTCTCCGATGTTTTAACTTTATGAATGGAAGGTTCTCATATTGCGTCCTGTACAATTTTGAACACCACACTGATAAATGGCACTCTCAGAAAGACTCATCAACCAGCATTGTACATGAAATAGAGTAAACCAGCGGCTTTCAAACCAGAGAAACAGAGCAACTCAGTAAGAAAATGGTGGATGCCTTCTTCTTGGAAGGACAGCTTCTCCATGGCTACTAATTTTCTTTGCAATGCACAACTGTGGGCTTTGTTCAGTTGTTGCAGGGCGTACTCCTAGGTCATATACAGTCATGAAGTCCAACAGGCATAGCCAGTGAGTTGTATTGAACTAGCAGAAATCCAACAAGATGCCCCAGGATCTGTAACTCACAAACTAAGTGGAAAATGTTGAAAGTAACTAATTTAAAAACTAACTCCCCCCTCAAAAAAATCAAACAAACAAACAGTGGCTTAAAGCCATTCTGGAAAGGAGACTGTCAGTCTCACAGTGAGATGTATACTGGAGAGGGCAGGTTGTCAAATGGAAATAAGAGCTAACTCTGGTACCTGCTGAAGTACAAATAGACACGTCTTGAGTCTTCACATGTCCTTCAAACTCCAACACACTGCTAATACTGTATATCAGTTCAGCATTAACTTCATCTGCCATTTCAGCGTCTACTCCTGCATGCTCTTGCTTAAAGCGTGGTCCCAGAAATGTATTTAGGGCAATAAGCTTACCTATGGAAAATTGAGGAGAAATTGGGGGAACTACTAGGAGGAAAAAAAACAGACATAGAAGAAGAAGAGTTTAAATAAATTGCAGAAGAGAAGCAATAGCTGCCAAGATTTCTAGACAAGATTGGACCAAGGAGTGTGCGCCTGGAAGCAACCAGTTAGTTTTTCAAAAACAAGGTCTTCCCCAGTTCAGCTAGAAACGAGACAGGGATCGCCTACTCCAGAGAGCTTTCCTAGTGATTTTATGTAAATATTTAAAACTTTTAAAGTATTGGACGCAAGAAAGATCTCTGCAGAGCTTCACATGAGAGTTCCCATAAGGAAGAACAAAGAACTTCCACCCTACTTTCTGGAGTCTCTGAAAGTAGTAGTCCTGGAGTTATGCCTCCTACTCACAATGCATGCTGATGATCCAGAAGGACACTGTGAGAACAGGTACTAAAACCCACCAAGAAGTCCAAAGGAATCAACAAAAGGCCACATGCCACACTCCCCACCACCACCACCACCACCACCCACCAGGGAAGTTCACTGATTAATAAAGATAACTCAGGTGTTTCTGCCCCAAAATGAAAAAGTCTGATTCCCATTCAGATATTAAGCCTATAGATATAATTCATGAGTAGGGAGGAATTGGCTGTTCAGATGTTTTGACCTACAGTTCCCATCACCTCACCCAGCATGGCCGATAGTAAGAGACTATAGGAATTATAGTTCAAAAATATCTTTAGAGCCAAAGATTTCCCACTCTTGTTACCTGATTTTAAAAAAGCATTCTCTTTTTGTCAGTCTGTCAGAATAATTAATGAAAGAAAGATATTTCATTTTTTTCCCCTTTGAAATGCCTGAAATTCAACATAGTAAGAGAAAGATGATGGGAACTCTTACTTGGTAAAGGCATTTTCACAGCATTATGGCAGCCATCTCCTGGTCTCAGGCAAGATCTAATTTATCTCATGTAGCCATAAGTCTTGGGGACTTTTTAAAGAACCTGTTAGAGTTATTAGATTACTCTTGATCCTCAGTGACATAAGACCAATTTAAGATTAACTTCCGAATACATTTATGTAAACTGTGTATCCTCCCTCAGACAGAATAATCCACTACGTTCACATATAAACAGAACCTTTAAATATGCAACAGATGTTCTCTTTTTTGAAATGGCTCTTGAATTCATTGACAGGCCTTTGGCTACACAGACAAATTAATTTGTTCAGGGCAGATTTCATAAACCCTCTAATAATTCTTACCCATACACATCTTGACTTGATTTCGCAGGTCTACAGCATGTGTTTTAAATGTTTTAACCTTTACTACTTTAATCAGGTAGCATTTATGTCAGGTTTGGATGATGATCAGTCATTGAAAGATATAGTTAACTAGGAAATAAAATCCAATTTGTCAGTTAAATAAGCTCCACAATTCTATACAAACATATGAAATCAGTCTGTTCCATTTAATCTTTTGAGACATTTGTATTGCAACCTCTCACTCTCAACAGCATATCCTGAAGATGTGTTATTCAGTTATCTCTCAATACTATGGATGAATTGTATGTGGGGAAAATTGGTGTTGCATTCTTCATTTCAAATATGGAAGAGTCTACCCATCAGAATATGCATTTTGGGGAACAGTCACTTCACGTCTAACAGAAGAAGAGATGTTCATTTAAAATTGATTTTTTGTTAACATAATTTTCACTGCTTTTGAAAGACTTCCCCAATAGGCAGTTTTTAAAATCCAAATCATGGTGCTCTCAGAGCAGTAGCCAGTCCTTAAAAGAATATTTGTATTATGCAGAGTGTATGGTACAAACAGGAGTAACTACTCAGGATATGGTAATGAAGTAAAAGAGAAAGGTATGTTTATTGTCTCAGGAGGTCCAGATTAGGATAGTAATCAGAAATAGACAAAATGAACTGGGCTGTTCTTGGTTATAAAAGCCTCTAAAGGCCAGCTCTCATTATTCATTCATTCACTCATTTTATATCCTGCTTTTCAACCAATATGGGACCCAAGACAGATTACAATCTGAGTTAGAACAAAATGCAGTTAAAAGAATAAATAGGAGAAAAGTTTAAAAAAAACACAATCGTATGAAAATATTAATTTAAGATAGTTTTTAAAAGGCAGTTAGGATATAAGAACAATGATAAAAATATAAATACAATCCAGTCCAATTGAAATACCTTCTGCAACAGCTAGTGAACACTTAAAAGCCCTGGGTAGACAGAAAAGTCTTTACCTGCCAGCAGAAAGAAAGCAGACAGAGGGCCAACCTAACTTCCTATGTGAGGAGATTCCCTAATCTGGGAGCAGCCACTGAGAAGGCTTTCTCAATGTCCTCACCAAACATGCCTGTTATGGTGGTGAGACCAAGGCCATTTCTGCACTTTACTTGATGCTGTCATCCTCTAGCTGAGATCCTGGCAGTGCCTTTGGTGGGAAGGAAGCACAACAGGAACTCTCCTCTCCACATCCAATGAGCTCCCTGCAAAAGGGAGTGTGTTCTTTCTGCAATACAGCTGGGCTCTTTCCCATGCTGGGTTAGAGCGGGAAGTGCCTCCATCGCACTCCCAGCCCTTCCACATGGCTGGGAAGGATGGAAGCACCACGCAATCAGGGGTCATTGACAGAAAAACTCTGTCAATGATTTACCCCCTGATCGCACTGGCTGGCAATGGGAGAAGGGTAGGACCATGACAATGTCATGCAGAAGTGTTGTCAACGCTTCCACGCCTCTCATAGGGACATAGTCGTTGTGCAGAAAGGGCCCAAGAAAAAGCCCCTCCTCAAGGATCTTAAAATTCAGGCAGGAGATACAGTCTGATGTACACAGGTAAGCTAGCAGTCATTACTGATATGGAAGCCTCACAACTACTTGTTTCCCTGAAAGGGAAAGGGACTATCTGATTTAAGGAACGAGGGGCAAGTGACTTTAATAGGTAAGAAGGAAATAAAAGGACTAAGTAAATGAACTGAGGGGGGGGCTTTGAGGACAATCTAGCTCCCCACTGCTCTCTTACTTTGTACAAGCCCTGATGTCTTTTTGCTTCCCACACTTCAAGAGCGTCATGCCTTCTATCTGTCCATGTTCAGCAGGGAAAGTACTGATTAATCCTCTGTCATTCCACTTTTTCAGTTGCTTTTGAAATGCTGGAGTTTTTCTCTCCCCCTCTCACTGCCTTCCTTCTTCCTCAACTTACTTGAATTGCTCAAAGCTAAGCTGAAAATGCAGAAGAGGTTTGCACTCAGTTACTTCAGCAGTGGAAAGTATAGGAATGGGAAGAATCTTGCCCTTCTCTCTGGACCCTGGCAACAGCAAACTGCTTCTGCTTCCTGATTTATATAGTTAAATTAGCCTTGGAGAAATCCCAAGCCAGCATGGCTGCTTCCTCAAAAGACCTCTGTTCAGTGTGGTATAGGAGTACCAGCAAAGACATACCAGCCATGGTTCAGTCATGGAGCCCTATCACACTACACTGTTACAGTGCTATTATTGTAGTATAACTGCAATGGAAACATTATATGGAATTCTGGCGTTTGTAGTTTACTAAGGCCAAAGGCCTCTCTGGCTGAGAATTCTCAAGACCCTCCCTCAACTGCAAATTCCAGGATTCCACAGGATGTTGTTATGGCATTTAAAGTGGAATAATAGCCCTATAATAGTGTAGTGTGATAAGGCACATGGTTTCTAATGTGTGGTAGGAGTGCCATAAAGCACAACCAAAACCTGAAAGTTGTTCTTTGTTTAACGTCTTGGCTAGATCCCCCTCTGCTAATGATTGACATTTGGATAGAAATCGGATCATTGCACTTGATAGCTTCACAATCAGTGAACTTAACCATTTTTAAGATAGCTTGACTGACTCAGCTTGGTTAAACGCAAACTATTACTCCAACTTCATTTACCTTATTCAGTATACCATCTGGGAAAAACCTGAAGAG
The DNA here is from genome assembly GCA_948472985.1 of Iguana delicatissima. Taxonomy (NCBI): domain Eukaryota; kingdom Metazoa; phylum Chordata; class Lepidosauria; order Squamata; family Iguanidae; genus Iguana; species Iguana delicatissima. Next base: position 8,475 of record CAOKZL010000502.1, read on the forward strand.
TAGTACATATAGACCTGATGAAAAGTCAGCTCTGAATGAAAGTTTACAGTTTATCTTTCATCAAGATGAAGAAAATAAATTGTGATCAGAGGTCTCTTAAAGGTTCTAAGCAAAATAAGCCAAGTTTCTTTTGGACTGTAGTATGTATCATATATCACATTTGGCACATTGGCTTTGCTCTGCTAAAGGCCAGGAATGAATGTTCCTGAGAAGTGAGATGCTTTTATCTTATTCTTTAGAGAGTAATTTTTGCCCAAGAAGTCTGATTTACAACACTCTGAAGGATCAAGGTGCATGACATTGTGCTGTCCACATTGCACTGAGAAACCAAAAGGACTTAAACAGCTTTAAATCTTTTGCCAAAGCACCAAAATTATGGAAACTTCTCTAAAGAAATTACTGTAAAAGATCCTCTAAAATTTAAGCTAAATACTGTGTTTTCTCATGAAATTTGGTTCACTAAATAAGAAGTAAGCCTCCAAGGAAAGAGATTTGTAGATTTAGTGGCAAAAGGCAGGCAGCTGTGCGTCTGAGGGATTTATACTTCTAGCAGTCTATGGAGGGAAACATAAAATTAAGTTTCTGTCCAAACTGAAATATCACATGTGACTGAGCTGCTAGCATCATCAGGTCAGAATTTGTGGGCAAATATCTAGGCCCCACTGGGAAGAATTAGCAGGGTGTTCCTGCCTACAGGGGAACTGGATTACTAAATTTTAAAGTAAGTGAAGTAATATACCCATTACTATCAAAGGTATGAGAACATAAGAAAATTAAATTCAGAGCTTTAAGTTACCTAACTGCACTGTTGGAATGGGTTGTGAAAACCAGAAATGCAGGTGGAATGCTCTTGTTAAGAATTCAAAAGTAAAGGATTTTTTTCCCTCTATTCCTTCTCTGAAAATATTCATTTATAGCCAAATTACAAAGCTCTCACAAATTGGTATGTGTAACAGAGTCCTAACAGTTAAGTTGATGTCAAACAACTGTGGGGAGATATTTGAAAAGTTAACAATTTGGATGAAAAAATCCCAGATTCATACCCAGGCACTTGCAGATAAGGGTAGGGAAACACCTGTCTAAAGCCCTGGACTGCTGCTGATAGTCACTGTGGACAATGGAAAAATAAATGGGCCCATGCTATGACCCTATAAAGGCAGCTTTCATCCAGAAATTTGAAACCTTAACTCTTTTAAGGAAAATTCCAGCAGGTAATATTGGCAGCAGTAGTCTAAAAAAGTAACCTTTCCATGCTCTAGAACTTACCTCCTATTTTGAGAGGGGGAATGAAGGATGTGCTTCTGACCATTTTCTGCTGCAAACCATCTTTTGCATTCTTCATGCTATTTCCCCCACTCCAGGTAACAGAGATATGTTTTTGTAGTTAAACGTGTGCCCAAACACACATGGGAGTTGCAGGGGGAATACATCAGTAGCAATATGGTACAAAAAGCAACTTGGAACGATCAGAAGGGACTTTCCTTTATAACATTAAATAAATCTTCCCATCTTAGATGTTGCTTTATGATTGTCTTGGTATGATGACATCATAGTGTATCATTATACACGAAACTCGCAATGCCACAGTATGGACCAGATAAGTGAATTCAGTAACTCAAGATCTGTGTCAGAGTCAAAATCATTATATCAAAATCTTAAATTAAAGATTCCACCAACCACTTTATTTATACCCCACCTTGTCCCCAAAACAGTACTCCCAGCTCCGTAGATGATCCTGTATAAGCAATTACTGTTCCTAAGGGCCTTTCCACACTACACTGTTACAGTGCTATTCCACTTTCAACATCCTGTGGAATCCTGGGGTTTGCAGTTTAGGGAGGGGTCTTTAGAATTCTCAGCCAGAGAGCTCTTTGGCCTCAGGAAACTACAAACCCCAGAATTCCACAGGATGTTGAAAGTGGAATAATAGCACTGTAACAGTGTGGAAAGGCCCTAAGTTATCACACATTCTTACCTATTAGTCAAACTAAAAACAACAAAAATACAATAATAAAACCTATCTTGCATTTGACTAATAAAGCAGCTGATAAAAACCAGCAAGTAAATCTAGATAAGCAGCCAAAGTTAATTAAATAGTACTTGTGGCTGGCAGTTTCCATAGGATGGGTAACCTCTTCTGACCTTTAGTCCAAACTTTAAAGAAGCTGTGGCAATGTGCTGAACACCATCCCTAATATATAGGTTCAACAGGTTTGGACAGCTTCTTTAACCTTTGGGCCAAAAGACGAAGTGGATTCACTGTCAACTAACATAGGATCCACTGGATATCACTATTGAAAGTATATTTAAGAGGCATTGAAGAATAGGATGTTGTTCATAAGATGTCCAAATGATTGCTAAGAAAGTGTTAGGATCACATGTCTGAGGACAGAGCCTAACAGTTTAGATGCAATCACAGAAGAAAACTTCTTTTCGATAGCCACCCAATGACAAGGATATCTGGAGAAGAACCTCAGTGAAGCAGATTCTAGAATCTTGTGAGAGGAGTCCATTGGATACCTGGAGGATAGTCCATTAGATATTTTTCAAGGCTAATAGCACTACTCTGGAGTGAGTCTAGCAAAAAAATGCAGAAACAGATATTAGTGAATAATCCTGTCAAAACATACAACTACAGTCACCCCTCCACATTTGTGGGTTTCACTTTTGTGGATTTGATTATTCACAGATTATTTGCTGGTGCATCTGCTGCTGCCCTATGCTATTTTTAATAGGGACTGCAAGCCTTGTGAGTCTGAGAAACTGCAAACAAAGGTTGCAAGTCCCTATTAAAAATGGTGTGGGGTAGCAGTGGAGGTGACAGTAAGCCCCACCAGCCACCTGCTTCTGCCTTATGAAGGAACCCTGATGCTTCAAAGGAATACATGGTGGATTGAATATGATGATCATATGTTTTTGTGTGTTAAATATGGTTTTGGAGGACCTAGAGTTATTCGTGTTTTTTTCACTTTCATGGAGGTCCTAAGCTCCTAACCCTAGCGAATGTGGAGGAATGACTGTATTCCAGTTTCTAACTACAATTTCATAATTGGAATAGCAGTGATGTATTTAAGTGTTTTATTTAAGACTCATCAAGTCTGAAGTCCTTGCAAGATAATTCAAGTCAAGTCTCATGTCTGGCAACCAATTTAAACACACAAAAAAAAGGGAGGCGGTGGTGAGGTGTGTTTGTGTGGGAGGGTGGTGAAGCTTCAGTAACTAGAAAATCAAGAAGACATGCAGTAGGTAAAAAAAAATATATAGGCAAAATCAGCAAGGCTTTATTTAAACAAAGCTGTGCTGTTAATCAAATTTATCAAGACTGCATTTTAGAAAAACTATGTTTCCCACAAAAGTGGCTCCCAGCTTGCTGTGGCACATATGCTCTTCCTCTCTGGGAAACAAGCCCTGTGCTCTGCAGATTAATCTTACCTTCTGCTCTTAGGAAAAGTTTTAGAGGGCTCCTCTGTTATACAGCGGTGAAAGGCTGCCAAGCAGAACCCAACCCCACCTCAAGCCCCTTCCCTAACATGTTTGCTGTTCCCCTCCAAGAATTGCATCCAAGCTTGAGATAGATCATCACGTGACCAGTAGGCCAAAAGAGATGGAAGTATTGTTTAGAGTCATAAGGTTTCTGGATGAATGTGTTATGTTACTGAACAAGGACAACAGGTCAGTTACTAAAAATATGCAAGTCACAAGTCGAGTAGAGTCAGTGAGTTGCCAAGTGAGTTGTGAAGTCAAACATTGAAGCGACTGGAGTCCAACTTGAGGCTGAGTCAGTCAACTCAATTCTACGTCAGTGAGGAGCAGCATCACATACCATGGTACTCTTAACAGCGCATGTAGTCACTGAATTCCACCCTCACCACAGAATTCACATTGATCTATTTGAAGAGACAAAAATAACAAACTGCCTCGCACAGTGCGGCAACGCATAATTCATTTTCTCCTAATACAGTGACAGCTGTTGGCAATAGGCACCAGTGAAGTGTGGCGGTGTATTATAAGAATATTAGCGTCCTATTTACTGTACTCTGCAATTTACAAAACCAAAATTAAGCAGCATAGAAGCCAACATTTGGCTGGTTGCTTCTATAAAGTACCGGGCTTTTCTATAACTGGAAAGGATTCAACTATTTTTCTCCTACAGTGCTAGCAGCCAAGAGAATACCCAGTCAACATGGTATTTAAGGGTTTAAAAGTAAGCCTGACATCACCCTCTCTGTACACAATTTGGAGGGAAGTGCGGGGTATGAAAACTTTCATTAGCAAATTGCTCAGCCCAGGTGATAGAAATTAGGTTTCTGTACTTGGCACACCTGGTCTATAATTAATTGTTTCTTCACATGATATTTCCATTGCTATAGGGCCTCCAAGTCATTTCCAAGCACTTATGATAGACATTTGCCTAATAACACATGAAGGAAACATTTCTGTATCACGTCACTAAAACTGATAATAGCCAATAAAAAGAAATCCTATTAACAGTATCCTTTAATGTTTTAAGTACCTCAATTATATAATTCCCTTAGATCACAGCATGATCCACCCACAAAGCTTTGCTGTAGAGGAATGTATAGAAAGAATTCAATAAATAAACAATTGCAGGAAGTGTTTAGCAACAGTGAAGTGTACATTTTAGGATTTATTCCTGCAAATCTGCAATTCCATTATAAATTATAAGACTTTTGATGATTTTTTTAAGTCTCAACAATCATTGTTTAAAAATGTAAATGATGCAAAATTGTCAGCTCAGAACAGCCTTAATAATATTTCAATAAAGGAGATAATTTTTGTAGCAGCCGCAATAACATAAATTCCTGTGACAATTTAAATTCCCATGACAACTTAAATTCCACAGAAACGAATGCTATAGCATTCGTTTCTGTGGACTACAGTAAGTTGACTTCTAAGGTGCCAGAGGACTCTTGGTTGTTTTTAAAACATTTGAAGCATTTAGGCCCAAAAGAAAAGGATATTAAATTGAGCTTTTAGTGATTAATAGGAAATATATATTTTTATCCTGTACAGTCCTTGTAGAAGGATAATCTGAAGCAATCCTTGTGGTTTTACAAAATAAGATGTTATTGATCCTATACTTCAAAAACCATACAATGGTACATCCCTATCTCTTCCCAAATGCTACTTTCTTCAGTCTTCTACTCCTATGAAATAAATTTTTATTGCTTCTTGCAGCCAGAAGGTAAAGCATGTAAAATATTAGGGAAAGTAAAAATGGATTACATGAAATTATGATGAATACTTTACATCACAATCTGTGTCTTGCTGTACTAAAAGCTATTTCTCTTGCTAGGAGGTGATAAATGTTGACACCATCCAAATGAAAGATATTCTCTCTGCAATCCTTGGTATGTTTATTTGCACCCTACCTGTAATAATGCAGCATACCCCAACAGCAGTATTTAAAAAGACAGTTCATAACAAAGTAATGTGATACAAATTAGCTGTCATATACCTAGACACACTTCTGCGCTTGGTCTGTGATGTTTCTTTTATGCATTTGTAATTCTGTTCACAAAATGGAGGGGGCATCCCTTCTTTGCTTTACTTTTGCAGCCTTCTGCACCCCTTCAAAAGAAATAAAACTTTTTCCTGGGGCTTGAGAGATATTTGTGAGCGGCATGGGATGTGGACCACGGCTTATAGAAGGAAAGGGAGAAACCACGTACACATACCTGTTATACAAATACAGGAGACACTTAGGATCCAGACAAATAGGTTGGATCTAAATATGCCATCCTGCATGTAGGAGGCATCTCCTGTTGGTAGAAGAGCGGTCTTACACTTCACACTGTTGTTTTGAGCCAGATACATGAGAGGCATGAACACTGCTCTAGTGTCATGCCCTGCCTAGGAGACTGCGGCAGCAAGGAGGAGGATTCTGACTCTGAGGCAGAGGCTTCTCCAGAGGTTAAAGTGTCCCCAAAAGCTGGTCCAGAGGGAGATAATACACAAAAACAACAAGGGCCTGAGCCAGGGGAACAAATAGAGGAAGACATAGCTGACACACCTACCTTGCAGCAGAGATGTCGTGAAAGGGAGGGCTTGCGTCACTCGGCTCGTTTAGATAGCAAGTGAGCCCTAATGAGGGAACACCTGTGACGACGGCATCCCTAAATAAAAAAGGGCTCCAGTTGGTGTTTCCTCCCAGGGTCAGCAACTGGTCTCTTTGGCCCTGAAACCTTGTGCTGTGCTCTTGGATCTGGTTGTCTTGGAACTCTGCCTGTTTGGACTATGGTTTGGATTTGCCCCTTTGGATTTATTTGCTCTAGGCTTCCTTTCTGTTTGGACATTCTTTGACTCCTGCCTGGTAAGTAGGAGCTGTGCTGCTTGTGATTTACTGCCTGCTCTCCCATGGACATGACATCTAGAATGTAACCTAGATTTCTTCATCTTGGCATCCTACAGATGTGTTGGACTACAATTCTGCCCTTATGTATGTTCCAACTGTCCCAGCTGGGCAGGGACAATCCCATTTAATCCTCTGCTGTCCCACTTTCTCAGCTGCATGTAAAATGTCCAGTTTCTCCCTCTGACTTTCCCTCCTTTATCCCCAGCTTACATTAATTACTGCATACTGCAAAAGCAGTTTGCACTTAGTTAACTGAGCAGGAGAGAAAGGAATATAGTCTTGACTTTCCTAGTATGCTCATTTCTTTGTTTTGCTGCTTTTTTCAGGCTTTTTTAAACTCAGTACATAAATTCCAGCCTTTCCCTACTTGAAACATTTGTTACCGCAGTTTCTAGCCGGACTTGGGGGATACCAGATATCATTTTGATATCAATAATTCGGCCTTCCTCACCTATTCCTTCCCACGTGCTTGCAAGGCCCCCGGACAAGCACGCAGACAGGCTTGGTCACTAATCGCTGTAATATTCCAAACAAATACAGGCAGGCCAGAAATAGCCACACTGCTGCTTCAGGAGGCCTCAAGGCAAGTACCATATTATGTATGCACACTACGTACAAAGAACTCCCTGCCCCGAGCAGGCAGCTTGACAAGCCGAATACTCAATCGTCAAGCACTCCACGTTTGCATACTGGCTACTCTATTGACAATTTGGACTTAATCATGTTAAATTCTGACCTTTCGGAGGCTTTGTCTCCAGCCCAAAACTCATTGTCTTCCCCAAGTATGGACTAGCCTATGGCCACATTTTCCCCTATAAGAACCCCTGACTTTGACAGCTTCCTCGGATCGCTCCCGACTTCCATCCCGCCTTGCTGCCACTTTGCTTGGCAAGCCTTCCCCTCAGTCCCACGTACTGAGAACCTTCATATCCACGAACTCTATCTTCAGACCACCTGGGCTTCAGGACAGGTGCAGTATTTCCCATACCAGAAACCTCCTCTCAAAATCCCTCTACCCAACTCCAACCTTTATTTCTCTAGTTATCTGTGTGAGTGTGTTGCATACACTTGTTTGATTGTATTTTAATAAAAACAACAATTATTATTAGTTACATCTGTTTGCTCCTTGACTCAGCCTGACCTCGTAGACACTGGGTAAAAGATCTCGCTATGTTGCCCTGCCTCTCGTAGTGCTAGCTTGTGCTCTTTGCTAATTCCCCCAACTTAGTAAGATTTGGAGCGCATTTAGGTGTCCCTCCCGGGACCCCCAGAAATCAGGGTAACACATTGATTTTGAGTGTTCCTGCTCATTAGTAATTTGTGCCTTCTTATTGCCTCGGTACATCCTTTTCACCAAACTCTGATGTTGCTTGGTGACGCATGTCTGAGTTTTTGTCTGTGAAATATTGGAAGCTGATCTTGGAAGGTACGCAGGGTCAGCTCTGTTTAATGGCTGGATGGGAGACCACCAACAGATACCAGGTGCCATAGGCTATATTTCAGAGGAAAACAGCAAAGCTACCTCTGAGTATTTCTTGCCTAAGAAAACTCTATGAAATTGATGGGGTCCTCATAAGTCCGCAGGCAACTTGAAGACATATACACATACAGACATGCTCTTCCCCAGCCATCGTTCAGCATGCTGAGAGGATGCGGTTTGGGAAAAGCTGACCTCACCTGTCACAGAGCATCATTCACTTTTGTGAACTTTGTCAAAATTTGTCAGTGACCCTCACTTTCTTCCTCTCATATCTCTTTGTTCCAGCTTCATTAACATCTAATTCCTTTCAAAGATGTGTGTTTATGCACAAAGATGTGTGCTTATGCATATGCAACTATGTGTGTTTATGCACCATTTCTAAGGTGCACACTGTTTGAGAAACATAAAGGAAAATGAGAATGTGTCAACTAGCAGCTCAGCCACAAAAGAGGGCATTATCAGGAGAAATCAACATGTCTTTCCAATTAAATGTTATTGATACATGTGACTTATATAGCACATCTTTTCAAAGCACTTCCCATACTTTATTTTGACTATATTTACAACATTTCTGACAGGCCCAGCAAGTGCATCGTCCCTGTCTTGCATTCAGGCACTAAGGATGAGAGAAGACTGGATTGCTTAAGGTCTCCTCAGGAGTTCACGACTGAGGTAAAAAGAATGTCAAAATCCCAGCTAACACTGTGTTTTTATAAATCAGATTTTGACATGTATAATCTAATTTACAATCAAAGTAATATGCATTCCAAAAATAAGAACACAGAGAAAAAAAGATACAGGGGGAAAAAAGAAGAAAAAGGAAAAAAGAGAAAAAAGATGTATCACTAATACACGAAAGGGCTCTAACCCCACAATCTAGACTGTAATGAAAATTATATTAAAAAAAAACCTATTCTACCATTACAAATCAGACTAAATAATCTTACTAAAATTACTAATAACCACAGATTATTACATTGTTAGATTTCTTATCACTCAAAAAAATCATAAACAGGTTCCAGTCTTTCAAAAAATTGTCAGTTGGCTTATTCTTTAAAACCTATGATAATTTGGTAATTTGGGCCAATTCAGAAACCTTAACAATACACCTTTCCATCATTGGTGCTTCAGTCTGTTTCCCCATCAAGTCACTTTACTACCTGGTCTGTAATTATCCAACTCAATGGGATCTGAAATCCTGTCACTGGAGAATAAAAAAATCCCATCACCAATTGGGCATTCACTGTCCCAAGGAAGGGGAGGGGAATGCTTTCAATCTGGAGGCCAAATTCAGTTTCTGAGAAATCATTTTTGTGACTGCATTCCCATGGTGAGTTGGACCCAAAATAAGTAAGATTTAGTGGAGGCAGTTCAGCCTTTGAGAACTGGGGCAGAGTTGGAACAATACAAAAGCTGGAAGCATGCAAGTGAGGAGGAAAGGAGTGTGGCCAGCAGGAGAATCCCAGAGGGCCAGATTCAAATTGAGCTCTAAGATTCCCTATTCATGCGCTATCCTAAATGACGAACAATGCTCCTTTACATTTATGATGAGAAGCTTAAATGTGTTATCTTCACCCTGCCAGCTGAAGCAGACATTTTGTTTCAGCCACCAGCCATGACTTCCTGAAGGACAAAAGACCAAAGAGGCCTGAAGCACGCTGCCTGAGTGTGCAAAACCTACAGTAAGGCTCTGAGCTGAGCTCACCAATTAAGATTAAAGAGGCCAATGACAGGCGTTTGACATCAGAGTCAGTGTCATCTATCTGAAAAGCCTGCTTCCCATGAAGGAGGGATTCTTAGCAGACAACTGATGACAAAAATTATTTTTCTCATCAAATGATGATGTTGCAAAGTGTTGACCTGAATTGGGACGTGCTTCTTTGTTCTGCAGTGGGATGGAAACATCAACAACGTATTTACAACTGAACAGAGGCTCATTATGCGGTGACCTCGCACAGAGACCTTTTGTTTAGCAGCAGAGACAAAGTAAGTATGCCAGCCGGGGAGTATAACTGTCTGTTTTATCTGCCTTGGCATGAAAGCCTTTTGCATCTCTCTTGGCCATGGCTAAAGTACAGCAGCAGTTGAAAGTAAAGAGGATTCTATACACATATGAATGAATCTCCAGCCCGAGAATCCAGCCCCTGACACGCTATGTACAGTTTATTCCAGAGGTCATGTTAATATCAGACAAGTTCTCATAAAAGTTTTTGCCCAAAATCTCAGTATTAATAACCTCTTTGCTACTTCCACCGCTCCCACATCCACTCCTATTTTATTTTTATAGCGCAAAGAGAATGCATAACAAGCATGTACCTCCTTCCTTCTTATATGATCTAAAACTTTTGGTCATTTAGCTTGTAGACTAAACGGTACAAATGACTCTTTTCAAACTACATATGGTTTTTAGCCACTTTCAAGATCATGGCTTTCTCAAAGCTCATTCCAATACAAAATGGCAGAACTCAACAGCAGTGATTTATAAAGTCACTATCACTTTAAGCTATTTTAAAATAGTTATGCAACACAATGCAGTTCAAATATTTAGCAGCAGCAAATACAGCATTTTTTTCAGATAAAAGCCAGAGAAAACAGGTATACCCTGTTTTGGATCATAATATTTGTTTTTCCATTCCTGACCTCCTTCCTTCCACCATCACAGTTTCTCTTCCTAAAACTTTCCAAGAATTCTTGAAGTCAGTTTATAATTCAGACTCATGTTCTAGTTGCTCCATGCAATTATATCTTTGTTTATTTCCATAGAGTTTAACTTATTAAAAGTGATACACAGCAAAACTTCTGTCTTAAAAAGTGCACCTATAGCTTTGATACAGCCCCAGAGTATATCAATTAATTATAATCTAGATGACAATGTCTGCCAAATAAACCTACATGCACACACAATATGAGGATCTGTCAATTTCCCTGTGGTTATTTTCCCATCTCGAGAGGAATACTGATAGCATAGAGAGGACAGAGAAGGTGCCATACAATGTATCTCTGGAAATAGAACTTGGAAAGTTACTTTTCAGAGAAATGAATGCAATGACATGTTGATGTTATCCATAATTAAGCAATGGTAGGGATGATATACTGTCTAAGATTTCACAGATGACAATTGAGACATTTGACCAAGCAACATCAGAGTGTAGTCAATATGACAAAAGTTGTTGATAAGGAAGGACACACAAGGTGCAGCAGTTTATTTTTCCCTGAGCCTACTGAGAAAGGCAAGATTCCACCCTCACCTCTCCTCTCTCCTCTGCTCAGTTAGCCAAGTACAAACTACGTTTGCATTTTCAACTATGTTTGCAGCAACTGAAATAAACTGAGAGAAAAAGGGAAAGTGGGAGGGAGAGAGAGAAACTGGGACATTACTAAACCAGCTGAAAATGTAGGACAACAGAGGATTAATAAAGGATTAATAAAGACTGTCCCAGGGAGACAAACTGAAACAGGGTTTCTCAAACTTAGGATTCTGCAAGAGCTTGCTAGGGGGTTCTGTGAGAGATCATAATTGAAAAAAAATAAACATTTTTTGGAGCTGTAGAATAGATATTTATTCAGGGTTTCCCTGGGTTCCTCCAGGGTAAAAAGTTTGAGAAAGGTTAATCAGGATCCTAGACATGCCATTATATTCATTTGTTTTAAAAGTAACTTCCCAAATTCTGTAAAAAAAAAAAGAAGAAGAAGAGGAGGAGGAGGAGGGAAGGAGGGAAGGAGCTTGGTTCTCCATTTCAGCCCCCAAGGCACCCAGTGACTCTCATGTTTCCTTACTACAAGTGTCCATTTTATGGAACATATTTCGAAGTAATGCTAAAAAGGAAGTGGTACATCTGTGGTACAGGAGAAATGCAGCCTTTCATTCCTTTCACCATCCTCCCAATCCTTCTGAATTAATGGACTTAATTTTCTGTAACACATGTCAGTGCAGTACACTGTATGTAGTTTTGAGCCTCAGCTTTTTAACATTTGTAATTAAGTTCTAGAACTACATGTCCCAGAGTTCCTTAATATATTCTGATTTTTTTTCTCTTCACAAGTCAGGCAATTGGTTGCAGGAGTCATTCTTCTTTGTAAATTTATAGGCCGCAGAAGAATTTTTGCTGCTAAGTTTACAAGCCCCAGAAGATATGTGAGTAAATAAGCCGTTCTTCGTTTACAAGCTTATGAGCCTATCAGGGATGCATGCCAGTTGGATTTTGTGATAAAAATTCTTTCAGAATGCTAGGCATTTTTGAAGTAGTGCTAAGTTTCCTGAAATAATCATCACCGTTTCATATTAAAATACATGCATCTCAATATTACTTTTCTGTAATAAATGTGTGTTTTTAAAAACATGTTTTAAAATGTCTCTTTCAATTACGATGATGTGCCCTTCTGGCACCCGTCCCCCCAAGAACTGATTCTTTAAAAAAATGTTGTGTCCCTTAGCTCAGGCAGCCTAGTTTCCAAAGTCTCTCCCTCTCCTCTGACTTCCACACAGCAGGCATCATAACCTTCTTCTCATTCATAAAATCATATAACCATCTTTAAATGGACAAGATGTCCACCAAGGTCCCTTCCAACTGGTGCATTCTGTATGGAATAGTAGTGCTTGCCAGATGCGTACTTGTATAATGTGGAAGGGTAGCTCCAATTGCATGGTACTACCAGTTTAACAGACTCCATGTATCTATTTCAGTGACAGATAAATCTGGGACTTGGGCCCTACCTCTTTGTGACAGACTGCCAACCAGCTGCAATACTGTTGTGAAGCTAGAAGAAACCATCCCACATCAAAGTTGTCTAGATAAAGCATTTGATAAGGGCATGGCATATGGCAGCAACAATTTCCTGTCATTTTGGAATTTAAATGAAAATGGGAAGTCCACAGCAGAACACAATGAACCAAAGATTTTTGTTAACTGAATCCCAATCTGTAGCATGGCTACATTTGGAATACTGTGTATAGCCTCTGTTCTACATACCTTAAAAAGGGTGCTGTATCATTGGAAAAAGTGCAGGGAAGGATGACAGTAGTTATAAAGGTGCTTATCATGTTTGAGTCTACTCAGCTTTGGAGAAAAAATGGGAGAGATAGGATAGAGGTGTATAAAATTAGTTCCAGTTTTGAAAAAGTACCTAGGACAGTATCCTCTGTCCCCACCCCCACCTAGTCTTTCCCAATACTAGAAATTGAGTCAACCAGTGAAACTGAGTGAAAGGCGATTCAGGACAGACCAGGTTGGTTGGATACAGTTAATGCCTATGAGCCATGATGCCTCCAGTAGCAATGGCTACAAGTCATGCTAGCTTCATATTGCCTCCAGAATATAGGTTGTTACCCCAAAATGTGGGTGACTCCAGGGTCCACCTGTGATGCCAGTAACTCCACATGACAGAAGGGTTTGATTAATTGGCTCAAAATTAGGAGGCCTTGAGGGGGGGTGACTTAATGAGCTCTACCACCTGTGTTTACAGGGTCCTTGCAGGAAACAACTAGCCAGAAATTCCAAATGTGAAATAAAATGTGTTTTTATTGAAAGAAGTTCACACAAACACACAAACGCTCACATACACACACAAAGACTAGCTGAAAGTAAAGGGAGGAAAGTGTGGATAGAGGAATTTCAGGGTGGAGGCAATATTTATGGGTCTGGAGAGCAGCAAGGAAAGCAGCAACATGGCTTAGGTAGGCATCTAAGGACAGTTCTCATTTTGGACTCAGACAGCGTGGCATTCAGGAAGTCTAGATAGTGCACTAAACTGCTCAATATCAGGGATTCTTATACCCAAAAAATATCCTGCAGGTATGAGTGTGAATCGCTCTCTCAGCCAAGCAGACAACGGGAGCTGCAACACAAACAATGAAGTCTGTGTAAAGTTAATGGTTTCACTGTTTAGGTGACAAAAGGGTAAAGGCTGTCATAATAGCCCAGTATTTTGGAGAGACTGGGAAGACAAAGAAGGGAAACATCCAGGTGTGAGGGATCAAGGCTAAGACAATTTGGTGGGGATTTCCCCTTCTGCTTCAAGATATCTGGCTCTTCAGCATAAGCCTATTGTCTCTAAAATGGCTGCACAATTAGTCTGACAATGACTTCAGCGTTTGCCTAAGAGGTGGGTGTGGCTGGCTTGCCTTGCTCTCTCACTTTTACAGTCAGTAATCTACTTCTTTCCAGCTTGACCTTCTAGTCAGGTTTTATTTATATCAACACCAGCTAATATAGTGACAATTGAATAATATTGCCAATTTAAACATGCCAATGATGGGGGTGCGCTAAGCTGTTAACAAAGTTGCTAAGAAAAGATGTGCCCTTGATGCTGTTGTGTTCATATTCTACTTCTGGACTTCCCACAGTTATCTTGCTGAGCAAGGTAAAAACCCAAATGCAGACTACTTTGGTCAGTGTGCTGATTCAGCTAGGGTTGCCAAGTAAAATATCTTTGAGGGCTCCTGTACTTTTAATAGTTATATAGAAGAAGGAATTGCCTGCTGAAATTTGTACTTCCGCACACCCAGTAATGGTTCAGAGCCTTGCCCCCATATTTCACCTGGCAACCCTAGATGCAACAGGCTGCCTCTTTATGTTCTTCTGTCGTTGATGCAATTTTAAAAATTATTTCCATGGGTGGGAAGTGACCTCTGAAACTATTCCCACTGTAAATCCTCCTTCTGTTCTGCGGAAGAAAATTAGCAGAATCTTCACATGTTTTTGCATTCCTCAAATACCAATCCTTGGTAGGGTGAGAACCGATGAGCTCTATTCTCATTCAGTTGTATTAATTGAAGTAAAAAATGGAGGAAGGGAGGGGGAGAAAAAAAGAAAAGTGGCAGCATCTTTAAGACTAACTGGATGGAATACAGAGTGATATTAAGGCCTCACTCTGTAGTGCATCTGAAGAAATGGGTTTATAGCTACGAAAGCTCATGCTAAAATAAAAACCAATTGGTCTTAAAGGTAGTGCCACATATGTGTTTTCCCCCTTCTCTCCCTTCACTCTTTTCATGCTTCAAGAGACTAGCATGGCTACTTCTTTGAAAACTACCACAGTTAATTGGGGTGGTTGCCTCACAACTTTTTTTCAGCAGAGTGATAGCAGATGTAATATGAAAACCATTCAGTGACAGTTTTCTGCATTTTGGCAGGCACTTGACAATTATAATTAATGTGTATGAGAAATGTTATGTAAAACTACCATCATCTGAAAAAATAACATTTGGAATAACTTGATCAGGCTGAAACGCTTGTGTGATCACAAACAGTACTTGGTTTTGTATCTTTGACATCATGTTTTCATAAATTATGTACCCTTTGGCACATGCTGATTTCCCTGCTCTGTATCCCTGCCTCTATATCATTGCGCCCTGTGCATGCAATCAAAAAATGGTCAGCACAAGAATCTAATTCACGTAAACTTGCATTTAGAATGACAGCAAAGTAAACTAAGGCTAGATTCCCAATTTGTATTTGTTTAACAAAGCTATGATTGTTGACTCTAAACTGTCTTCACTATGCCAGTGGTTTGTCTACATATTTCTCTGGAAAGACAAAAAAGCTAGGAAGCTTAAGAACATATGTTTGGTAGGAAGGGGCTCCAGAAAGAGCACAACTCCAGTCTTCATTCTTGGCTCAAAAATTCAAAGCTATCAATAAATGGAGCGTTCTCTAGTATTTCAGAATCTTTGAGCTATCTAAAAAACAGTTCAGAGATCTAAGGACAACAGAAAAAGAAAGAAAACTAAAAACTGGACCAAACCAGGAACTGTTGCAAGGAGATCAGAGACATGAAGTAGCAACCAGTCCAGTTGATGCCATCCAATTCTCTTCGGGATGCATTCATGGAACCCCATTTTATCACGCACTATCAAATGTGGTTCTACATATCTTGATTATACCTGATAGAATGACTGTACATGACAAAGGCTTGTGCAGCTGAATTTGCTAGTTAGGTATTCCACACACTGTGCAGATATCATTTCTTTGGGCACAATACAAACTTGCAACATGGGTTTGTATTTACAGTATAGCCAAATGTGTCAGCTACATATGACAGATCAGGCTTTTGTTAGTTACTAGCTATTACAACCATAGATTATCTCCAAAATCAAAGACGCCAACCAAAAATAACTGGTTGGTCTCTGTGCAAGACACGGTGCTAGACTAGATAGGCTGCTGGTTTGATCCAGTACTGCTTTTCTTAATGGTCAAGCCATCACAAGGTGCTGCTAATAAAAATACAAAGAGCTAAACAATTAAATAAATGCAATTTTTTTTAAAAAAGAACAGATTGAAAACACCAGACCTGAATCCAATCTAGTTCCAACTAGAACAGACCCATTCAGTCAGTTAATTTATGTAAGTGTTGAGGTACCAAATTTGTGTTGACTGAATCAATCTACTCCAACTGGGACTAGCAATTGGATTTAGGCTGTATAAAGATGAACAACAACATGATTGATAAAAAGCTTTGCAGAATGTTAAAAATATTGTTAGGGTTTACTTAAATGCCAAAGAGGAGGGGGCCAAATGGAGTTCTTCAGGGGAGGAAATCCATATGTGTGAGGCCATGTATTTTTTTAAAAAGTTATCTGGTATCTAGCAGTTTTACTGTCTTCACTGGCTGTCAGAGCCTCAGACACTGATGTTAAGGTTGGGGCAGGTTCATATTGGTATTTATATGAATCTTATTGTTTGGTGGAAATGATCTGTTCAGATACAAACCTATATGTATAGTTTAGAAGCCACATATTTGAAATATTTTAGATTTTGGGCAGTTTCAATAGAAATGTTATATATCTTTAATCTGTTTTTAGTGCTTTAGCATGATGTTTTTGAAACTAAAGTGAAGATCAGTGGAGAAGCTAGTGTACCATAGGTAAACCTATCCTGCTTCTTTCTGAAAGCCATTTGTTCCATTTGTTTGTTTCATTTGGTTCTAGCAATCACCTCTTACAGGAGCACTTTCACAGTAGTGCTTCTCTAAGCAAGGGCGGGCGGGGGGAGTGGACTTCCAGCCTCATTGCGTGGGAGTGTTTGATGGCTTTTATTCTTTGCATTTTTGCCTGTCTGTATGTGTGTGTGTGTGTGTGTGTGCCTATAAATTGCTGTGGAATTATGGTAACCCCAGGAATTTCATAGGGTTATCGAAGGCAAGGAATATTCAAAGGTGGTTTTTCCAGTTCCTTCCATTGAAATATAGTCTACAGCACCTGGTATTCATGGGTCATCTCCCACCCAAGTACTAACCAGGGCTGACCCTGCTTAGCTTCCAAGATAAAACACATCTGGTACCTATAGGATATTTTGTCCAGCCCCCAAAAATGTCCCAGAGAAAGAAACTAGACTCATCACAGTTCATAGAATCATAGAAATGTAGAGTTGGAAGAGATCACAAGGGCCATCCAGTCCAACCCCGTGCCATGCAGGAACACCCTCAAAGCACTCCCGACAGATGGCCATCTAGCCTCTGCTTAAAAACCTCCAAGGAAGGAGACTCCACTACACTCCGAGGCAGCAGATTCCACTGCCGGACAGCCCTGACTATCAGGAAGTTCTTCCTGAGGTTCAGGTGGAATCTCCTTTCCAGTTGCCCTCTTCTGCCTTACGGGGTGGAACTGCAGTGCCTTAGTGTCTAAGTGAGGCCATTTGGAGCAACTGGCAGTAAACGACATGCCATCTGGGTAGGGCAGTTTGAACAGCTGGCAGAGTCAAACCTACTTTCCAAGGTGCCAGCTTTGCCTCTTATTTCTTTTGGGTTTTAGCATAAAGTGTCTCATTGAATTTCACAAACAACTGGGGCTGTCTTTTGCTTTTGAAGGCATGCCTGAGAGAACACAACGGATGGTGGTTCAATAAGGGCGTCTCAAGAAATGAAAGCAAAAAGAAAAGACTGTGATGAGGAGAGGTATTTACAGCTGGGCAAGACTGCTTTGAGGTGCTATTGTGAAGAACATGCCCTGACAGTAGGAAGGATGTTTACACAGTCTCAGGAATCGGAGTATACAGAAGAAACAATTAACAAATAACTATTTTGGCCTTTGTGCTTCTTTACTTTACAGAGCCATGTTTCCTGTGAGCATTCAGGGTGGTTTGGAACGCCTTCAAGGCAAAATGGCACTTTGCATTGACACACTGTTAGGCCACACACAGTGCTCACGCTGGGACGCACAACACATACACACACAACTTGCAAGAACACATCCTATGCGCAGCCTGTCTTTCAGCATAAATCTCAGAAACTTCTTCTTCTCCCACAGAGCCTTTGGAACCTTTGTTATTAGTTATTTGTGCAACATGATCAGCACATAATAAGCAAAATAGAAAAGACAAAGAAGACATTCGTCAACAGCTAAGAGGAAAAAAGGAACGGGGAGAGAGAAAATTTCTTTTTTTTTGACCAGCTAAAATAAGTCGTATAATCCCCACATGTGAAAGCACAAGTCTAACCCACCAAACACTCTTCTGGGTATTCTGGAAAGGGTGGGGGGTTCAGGTATCATGCCATTAAGTCTGTTTGTTTGCCACAATGCAGCGAAGTAACACAATTTAAATATAAGGAAGAATAGGTCTGTAAAGTCTATTCATTTAAACAAGTTGCCTTGGAGGTTTTACAGACGTGTGACTTCTTTTCCATATGGCAGAGGTCTGTTTCAAGCAACCCAGTCCAATAATACGACATCGCAGTGGTAAATATTGGGTTAGATCAAAACTAAAATAGTCACATTTAAGTCATGTAAAATCAATATAAAAAGGTGCCGAGAGCTAGCTTATCTCATTGATTTCAATGAGTGTGAACACTATCCTATAGGAGAAGACTATGCCTGTTTACTTAGAAGTAAACTCCTTATGTCAACTTACACTAAAAGTTCAACATTACCTCATTTTGTGTGTGCGCATGTGCAAATGATTAATTTATTCTTTTCATAATCATCTTTGAATTTTGGTTGAACTATTTAATTCTGAGGTGAGAAAGAACCTAAGTAGCAAAGGCTTCTCTCCCTTTTAGAGGGATTTAAAAACTAAAATGAAAAAAGAGAAACAGAAGGGATAGGGCTCACATAAGGAAACGATGCAACATTTTGAATAGCATTTGCAAGTACTTTTGTGTATACAATTTATGGAAAAATTATGAGTATTATAAAGATTTAATTTCATGCAGCCTTGAAGAATAAACATTAGTGAGGCACGATTTTAAACTAAGTGTAATTTGAATACCATGTTTTATAATCAGATAAATGGATTGGCAGGGCAGTAAATTATTCAAAGCAGAAAGAAACACATTGTTTGTACTTAGAAATAACTAAAGAGATTGTTTGTTTAGATTCTTCATTCTATCCTCAGGTAAGATTGTAAGTCTTCCGGCTGGATGACAATGTCAGAAACATGATTATTGTATTACAGTTTTCCTGAGGGAAACAATTCCACAGATGGGATTTTTAACAAATGTTTGAAAACACTTATAGATATTAAGGCAACCAAGAGATCCTCGTGTATTTTCCTTAACATGTCGATTGTGAGGAAATTTCTTTTTTTTTTCCAGTACTCAAAAGTCTGATTCACTTGAAGGTAAGGTAGACAGCAGGAGGAAGAATGTAATTCCAACCACCATCACTATTTGCTGTGCCATGTGGAATGTCTAAGTGGCTTTTCTGGTGGAAAGAGGAGGTAAAAATTAAATGATAAATAAACATAATTGTGGAAATACCACAAGCTTCAATTGGTTAGGTGCCCATGAGTCATGGCATCACTGGTAGTAAGCGGTGCACATCCCATGACGTCTTCTCCCAAAGATGGCAACACATCAAATACCATTTTGAAAGGTTTAACAGTTTGTTTAAAACTGTGCCAAAGACCTTTGCGAATGCTGGTGGTGAATTATATTCCCGTGGTGGCTGTGCTATGCAGAAAGCATTTCTGCCTATTTAAATTAGCAATTTTTGGCACAAATTGGTTCAGATTTTTACCATTCTCTCTTACCTACTGCATTCTACCATCTACATCTTCATTCTCTGGCTCCCCTGATCACCAGGAGCATTTGGAGAGAGAAGCAAGGGGCATACATGGGGTGGGTAGATTGGTGAAAATCAACTAATTAAGTAGAAGTGTTTCCTTGTCTCAGTAAAGTCACCACTAGATAGAACCCAATGTTACCTCCTCAACCAGGAGTATTGTCCTGCCTTGAATCTCATGAGTTTCTTTCTTTTTCTTTTTCTCTCTCTCCTCTCCTCTCTTCCTCCAGCTCTCTCTGTCCAAGATTTTGGTTGTTGGATACTTGTCTTTAGAAACCATTTGTAAAGAAAGAATTCAGTGAAATGGTATCTTGGTCCCTCTGCTCAGTTCTCAGCAACTGCCATCAAAAGCTTCAGTCACTTTTGTCATGTCTTGCTACACAAGTTCCTCTGTTAAGTTCCAAGCTCCCCCCTCCACTGACTCAGTAATTGTGTAAAGCTGTTTTGTTTTGTTTATTTTCTTTGAAAACACTGTAAGAAGGCAAGCTGGAGAAAGCTGAGGATAGCTACAGATGAAGAAATTCAGAGAAACAGGCCAAGCCTGGGGGACTATTTCTGTTTTCCTACACTCAGTAATGATACTTCTTCCATGTCAGAATAAAGCAAGGTATTACTATTAGCATGAAGCTACACATACTCAACGATCTGCATCTACCTCAGCAAAGCAGCAGAAGTTTGCAAGATTTAACTACTGAGGCAGCAAGAGACCAGCAGAGGGAGCAGGTGAGTGAGATATGGGATGTCTTTCTTAATGCAGTTATATTAAGGAGCTGAAGTGGTCAAAATAACAATAAAAGAAATGCACTATATGGGATGAGTAAGTTCGCAAATAAAAGCAGTGGCTCAAAACTTAACATTTCAGAAATGTTTATGATAAATCCTTATTGTGTCAATACACAGGAAATGCATATATTTCCAAAAGACAAGTATGTGTTTTTAATTATTAAGGTTGCGATATACTCATGAAGTATTTGAGAACCAGCATGGAGTAGTATTGCTTAGTTTGAGCATTGGGCTTCAAAGTCCCATTCAGTCATAGAAACCCACTGAGTGACCATGGGCAAGTCACACTCTCTCACCCTCAGAGGAAGGGACAGGGAAACCCTCTCTGAACAAATCGTTCCAGGAAAATTGTGCAATAGGATCGCCCTAAGTCAGAAATGTCTTCAAGGCACGCAGCAGCAGCAGCAACAATAACAACAACAGATCATTTAGGATGATCAAAACAAACACACACAAGACACAAGTTAGATCCCAAGACTTCCATCACTAGAGCTTAGTTTGTGGGAAATGAGCTTCTGGGCAGAACATGGAAAAGTTCCATTTTTGCACCACAGCTTTGAGAATTCCCAGCCCACATGCCCAGCAGTTATTCAGAGTGAGAGCTGAAGTCAAAAAACATTTCCAGGCTCACTAAAAGAAAAGGGAAGGTTTTTTTTCCTAATGCCCCTGAGCCTCCCAAAAGTTTAGTTTGGAGTAATGAGGAGCCCTTGGGACAGAACACAGTAGGCAGTGAAATCAGAAAAAAATGGCCTCCCCCAATTCCATTGGTGGGAACCTCTGCATGATAAAAAAGGACATTTTCCATTCACAAAAACGGCATCTTAGGACCCCGCTCAATAGTATGTTCTGTGTTTATGATTTGCAGACAGTATCCAAGTATCTGTAAAACATACATCATTCTCCACACATCAAGTGAGGGGGAAAAAATCACCACATGTTTCTTGGGCATCTTATGACATTGAAAATAATAAAAAGCTTCTGTATACATGAAACTCCATAAGCATGCTAGAGTCACCAGAAGGGTGCCAGTCATGTTGACTGCCTTTAAAGGTTTCAAAATAGAAATCTAGGACTACAGGGGTATGTTTCACAAATGCAAAAATCAATACAACACATGGTTAAAATAATAGAACTGAATTTGCTCACACAAAGGTAATGATGGCTGCCACCTTGGCACCACGTTAAAGGGATTTGAAAAATTCATGGAGCATAAGATTTGCATTGGTTACTAGTGGTGATAGCTATACATTATCTCCAGTATCAGAGAGGCCATGCCTCTTAATTCTCACTGCTAGGGAGCAGAACCAGAAGAGTGTTGCTGTGTTCCTGTACTGCTTGTGAGTTTTACAAGGCCAGCTCATTGACTCTACAAGAATGCAGTGTGGATTTTTCAGACTTGATCTGAAAATTCTGAAAAATTCACATTTTGGAGTTACTCCCAGGCTGCTTGATCCTCAAGGTTGTTAGAGTTAGCAACTTGTGCGTGCCTGTACTAATTGCTGCTTCACATGTTTGCTGATTACCTCTTAATTTGCTTTTCCATATCCACTCTCTTCCTGTACCACTCAAACCTGCATCCAGGTTTTTTTTCCTTCTCTCCCTCTTCTCTGTTAGATGTATTTGGTTATGCGCAGGTAATTGTAAATAAATAAATAAATTGTAAATTTATTTGTAAATTGTAAATAAATAAATAAATAAAATTATTTTCATATGCTTTAAAAAAAAAACCCTAACCTTATTTGGTTTTTTTCTAATAGAACCATGGGTGGGTGGGTGGATATGGGACTGGTTGTTGTCCAGCTGGTACCTTGTCAATTTCATTGCTCTACTAGGTAGATCCAATACTGTTACTCACATTTCCTAACAGAGGTAGTCTTGGATTTCTTCTACTGGAGCAACAGACTGCTCATACGTGGCAGGGGACACTTGTGATTCCCATTAGTTTGTAGCTAAAACAAAATGTTGTCTCAGAAAATCACACGTATACATTCAAGATTCAAGGAATGCCTGGAATGATGCTGCAAGCAGCTGTTCATCAGCACTTTTAAAATTTCTGATATGGGCACATTCTATACAGAGTAAAACTGAACTATTCGTGTCTTTTAATACCGTTTGTCTATTTATTTAATAGAGTTTTAATAATATAAACATTTGTGTATTTATATGTACTTTCATTTTGTTTAGCCTTCTTATGAACTGCTTTGAATCCCCGTTTTGGCAGAACGAATGGCTAAAAATCAAATAAAAATGAATAAATATTTAGCCATTCTCATAGAGGCACCACTAGATAGTGCATTCTGACAGACCTGCCATCTCCACATGTTCTTGTATAGTTAGGAGGATCCTCTTCTCATTACTCAAATGAATAGTTTTTTGTTTTGATTTAAAAGTTACATATTGTAGTGGTGTGAAGCAGTGGGAAGTGTAATCCTAAGGCATCATTATATCTGAAAGATGTAGATAACCGAGAAATAATGGCTATGAGACACCCAATTTCTGAAGAAATATCCCCCCAAAACAGTAATTATGATATCCTGTAATGTGAAACCAGTGCTTTAAAGCAGCTGAGTGTGGAGAGTAAATTACAGGCTGTGCTACACCAATACTTTGTACTGAAATGTTTATTGAGTTCCTCATGTAGTTGCTTCTAATTATGAACTATTGTTATTGGAGGTTCCTCATCATCAACCCCCCTCCCCCTTTTGATAAACGACTTCAAAACAAGTCATGAAAATGTTGGGCAATTATGGGATCCTCTGTTTGAGTCCATGTGTGTGGTCTCTTTCCAGAGGCAAGCCAGTGCCCACACGTGAGGATGTTAAAGAGTTTCCATTTAGGTTATCAGTGTGAGATGTCTGCTTTTGTGACATACAGCCCCAGGGGAGCCCTTCTCTGGACAAAAAAAAAATGAATCTAAGTTAAGAATTAAGGTTCCTATCATGCCCATTGAGATTAACCCACAAGCGTGCATAACTGCAGAGAGGACTGCGTTCTCAAAGTTAAAAGAGTAATTTAAAATATATACCTACTGCAAAGTATAGTTGTTTGATACCACAAACTGCCATGATTCCATCTTACAGAACCCTACGATTTGCAGTTTGGTGAGGTCCTTAGAATTTGTAGCTGACCTCCCTAAAAAAACAGCACTAGAGCTTTCCGGCAGAGAATTCTAAATAACTTGTAAAACTACAGATCATAGGATTCTACAGGATGGACCCCTGGCAAAATAGCACTGAAGTGCTAGAATACTTAAATAATTATATTTACCAGATGACTCAGTATTGTTAAATGTAATGAAGGATTGGATTGCAATCTGAAAGACACTTCTGTGGAACTAAGTCCTGGCTTCTTGTTGTTATTGTTGCTGTGTGCCTTCAAGTCATTTCTGACTTATGACAACCCTCAGGTGAACCTATTCCAGGGTTTTCCTGGCATCAGTTGTTGGGGGGGGGGTGCATTTGCTTCACTCTGAGCTGAGAGAGTACGACTTGCTCAGACTCACCCAACAGGTTTCCATGACTGAGTGGGGATTAGAACCTGGTCTCCAGAGTTGTAGTCTAGTGCTCAAACCACTACACCAGTGGTTCTCAACCTGTGGGTCCCCAGATGTTTGTGGACTTCAGCTCCCAGAAGCCCCAGCCACTATGGTCAATGCTCAGGGCTTCTGGGAGCTGAAGTCTAGAAACATCTGGGGACCCACAAGTTGAGAACCACTGCACTACACCATGCTGGCTCCCTGTGTGGCTTATTTCTGAATAAACTGAGTTAGCAGCATGATAAAGTCCCTTAAAAAGTCAATGCAATTTTAGGCTGCATCAATAGGAGCATAGTGTCTAGGTCAAAGGAAGCAATAATACCGCTCTATTCTTCTTTGGTCAGACTCCCTTGGAATACTGTGTCCAGTTCTGGGCACTACAATTCAAGAAGGATATTGACAAGTTGGAATATGTCCAGAGGAGGGTGACCAAAATGGTGAAAGTCCTGGAAACCATGCCCTGTGAGGAGCAGCTTAGGGTCCTGGGTATATTTAGCCTAGAGAAGATTAAGAGGTGATATGATAGCAATGTTTAAATATTTGAATGGATGTCATATAGAGGATGGAGCAAGATTATTTTCTGCTGATCCAGAGACTAGGACACAGAGCAGTGACTTCACGCTACAGGAAAAGAGATTCCACCTAAACATTAGGAAGAACTTCCTGACAATGAGAGCAGTTCAACAGTGAACTATGCTGCCTGAGAGTGTGGTAAAGTTTCCTTCCTTGGAGGTTTTTAAGCAAAGGTTGGATGACTATCTTTCGGGAGTGCTTTGATGGTGTATTCTTGCATGGCAGAGGCTTGGATGGGATGGCCCTTGTGGTCTCTTCCAATTCTATGACTGTGATTCTGCGAAATATGGATGGGTTCATGCTGATAATTTATTAATTGCTTCTTTAGAGATGTACATTTGATAATCCAAAATAGAAGCCTCCTACAAGAACAAACTTTTTCCTCAAAAGGGGACAAAGTGTCTGTTACTAGTGACCTTTCTGTAGGCGAATTCAAAGATGTGAATTAAACATGAATGTAATCATAACATAAAGGAGGTTGTTACATTCATGAGAACTTCTGCTGAATTAAGATATCGAATTCAGTTTATCACCAACATATTGCCAGTCCAGTGCTTGCCATAATTAGCATCAGATGGCATCAGATTTCTTGAGGCTGGAGCAGCCTAAAATAAGATCTGGATCTACTAGTAGACCTCTGGGTAATTTGCAGTGGATTGATAGAAGCTACTGACTTCCACTTATTTAATATTACTAACAACAAAAAGTTCCTTTTCTTTTGAATATAAATTGAATATAACTTGATTTTTGTATGAAAGGACTGTGAGGTAAATTCTGGTGCTGAACTCTGAGCAGGTTCTCAGCAGCATGCTATTCCTTCACTTAACGTATGTGTCTGCTTCCCTGAAATACATTATATCACAGCTGGTTCTAGTTGATGGATGTTTAAATTCTAGGGGTGGGGAGTAGGTCGTACAAGTGTGACATCTGCGCAAACCTGCTGTGAGAGGTTCGACAGTTGACTGAAGTATTCCAATGAAGGCCAAACTATGGGACGGATCAATGTCCAGACCCAAAGATCAGCTGGCCAGTGGCAAAATTAGGAAAATACCTTCCAGCTTGTAAGAGCTATGCACTCAGTCTTCAGGAAAAGCATTATGGAGTCAAAGGAGAGTGCATGAAGTAACATATCCCATAAATTTGGTATGACAGATAGGCGAGTGGATCTTTGGCTCATCTTAGACACACCTACACAAAAGCCAGTCCTGTAGTTGTCCTTAAAAATGGTCTGAAGAAAGGTGGTATAAATCTTCCAAGAATATGCCTATGTTCATCTGAAAATGTACTGAAATCTGATTGCATTAATAATAATGGCACAGGTCGTGACGTCACATAGTGTGAAGCATACTTAAACCCATTTCTTTTAATGGTCCTAACTTTATGCTAGATTGTGTTCTTTTCATTTATATTATAGCTAAAAATATTCAGATTCTTTTTTAAAAGAAAAATAGTTTTGTTTGACAGGGCAAAGCTGATGGACAGAGACCTTTGGCAACTATAACAGAAACAATACAAAATGTAGGCCTTTGGCTCTACCATAATCACTTTTCTTCTCCTGTAAGATTTTTAACATCTTTTGCTTGATTAAGCCTGTATGATGTATTTTGTGCATTTCAGTTGTCCAATAAAGGTATTGTTCTTTTGTTGATTTTGGATTGCATTGTATTTTTGCTGCATAGCCATCATGGCTACCCCTGATAATGTTACCTTTGACAATGTATTGTACAGTTCAAAAATATTTTGTATAAGGTTTCAATTTAAGGGATATGGTTTTCCCCAAGTCTTACAGATCCAGTAGCTTAAATATCTAAATAAACAAGCTTCCTGTTCAACATTTTATCCAAAAATCCATTGGAAAAATCTTCTGCACCAACTCCCCTGAAAAAAAAAGAGAGTTATACAAAAGAACTCATGTGGTCTTGTACTGGAGAATGTCCTCATGGAATGTGCCCGGTGTTGACAGTTACGAAATCCAACAACGTCTTCTGGAACCACTGATGCCTTTTCTATCTAGAATTAATTATCCTTAATCTCCTTAAATAGTCTGTTGTTACTTATAATTCTCAAACTTGGCTGCTTGCATTTTCTACTCCTCCAGTTTCAGCTGTGAGCAGCCGGAGGAGTAGACAAAATATGTGTTAAGACATAAAACATCATTCAGTGTTCCTGTTTGTGTACCTTTTAAAACTGCAAGTGAAAAAAGTACACCAGACGAGATGCTCCAGCCAACAGAAACCACATAAGACTGGATTCTGATGGCTCACACTTGAATATTTTATACTTACAGTAAATGTCAATGAAAGGTTGTTTGGGCAGGAATATTGTACCCCAAATTAGATGTTATTGACAGCTATGGCCCTCTAATCCATCTCCACCTTCATCTTAGATATTTGGGTTTTTTTAAAAAGATATTTAAAGTGGGTTTTTTTAATCAGGGAAATAAACACTTTTAAATTATAGTATTTGCCAAGGAAAGAACTACAAGGAAAGTCTTCAAAATGTCCTGTAGTAAAAACAAGTATCTCTTATCTTCCATACTGCCTTTTTTCTTACTCTATTTGCTTCACACTATGTGTTTGCAATCAACCTATTTTATTTAAACTTGTATTATTTCATGGTACCATCTTACTTTCTTAATGCAAAAACTTAAAACTGTTACTTGATTTGCCAAAAGTCTAGTACTGTTTTTTGCCTACAATTTTGATGTTACTAAAACGACAGAGATTTTTTTTTTGTGCCATAATTTTAACCTCTCCTCTCCTCTCTACATTTCTCAACAAAATCTATATTTTGGTCTGCATCTGCAGACATTTCCATATCCAGCTCTTCTTTCTACACAAGTACTCTCACTCACTGCAGTATAGATGTCCTGAATGTTTCTGTCACAAGATACAATTATAATGAAATATAAAATTTCTGAGTGAGAAAATAGGATCGCAGACATGTTCTAAATATCCTTGGCAGAGTGTTTGTCACAAATCCAGCCTGATGCCTTCTTTTTTATCATTCATAGCAAGATAGGATTTCATCCTTTCAGCCTGGAACCTTTCTCAAGCACTAGATTCACATTCAAAATTAAAACTTGAAAATGTATTAAGGTATATTAGGTTTCTTATTGCTGTTTGTTTTAGCAAAATCCACACTCAGTTTACCTCAGCTTGCTTGTTTCAGCTCATAAATCTGTACTGCTGTAGGTGCCAAATCAAATACTGCCTTGGGAACGAAAAAGTTATTACTATATCTCTTATCCAAGAGTTGCTAGCAGGAGCAGCAGTGCAAAAGTTCTAATCCTCAATAGATCTCCATGTGCTGCCTTTTAGGAAGTTGAGAAAATGAAGATGGCAATGAGTGTTTTATTATATTGTTTTATTTTGTGAAAATAGCTAACAGCTGTCATTGTACAAGGCATTCTAGAAACCTATACGACAATCTACTTTCTTTCCCTGTTCCAGGCTTCTTTAGGCATACATGCAGAGCAAACTGGCCACTGCAGTGAACCAGAAAGAGCCATTTGGTTCACTCTGGGAGGTGTATGGAGCTGTTTCCTCGACTGAAATGAGATAGGAAGTAGCCCTCATGGGTGGCAGGAAGAGTTCCATATGCCTGCTGGACCACATCTACACAGAGAGCCTCCACTCAGCTTCTCTTGACCTTTCCTACAAAGTGTTGCAGACTGAGCCCAAAGGAAGAAGGCAAGTGAATTTTCAGCAGTTGACAGGAGCAAGGAAGTAGGCTTTCTAAGGGAGGGAGACTAATGAGGACATCTTTCCCAAAATCAGCCCCTCCTTCAAATCTGTCACCTGTAAAGTTCAAAAATGTTGCTACTACTACTCCACTTCCAATTCTGTGTCATATTTTAAGGTCCAAAATCATGCCCAAGCAGTGATGGGGTGACTGCAGGCTGAGGACCAGATGCATTCCCCAAATCCCATTTTTTTCATCCCTCAAAGCCTCCCAAATCTCCCCTACAAAATGTGAAATTTTCCACACCTAACTGCCCTAAACCACACAGAGATATGGGGGATAGTTGCCTTTATTCATTCACCAGTGGCCCTCAACTCCAAGCCAAAGCCCCCTTTTCCAGCTGGAAGTCAGTTGACAATGGAATGAAGTGACATGGTGTCATTTCCTGCGTGCCCAGTTGGACTAGTATGACCCCCCGGGGAGAAAATTTGTGCTCACTCTCATGCATGCGTACACACACACACACACAGTTGCCATCTCCCTGACAAGAGAAATGAAGAGAGTAGCTTAAAAAATAATTTTATTCCAAGGAGCCTTCACAATGTTCCTGTATGACAACTTAAAGACCTTTGGATAAATGTCTGTCTTATGTCTAGGCTCAGTCCTCAAATTACTAACTCCAGAACACTAAGGAAGTGTCACTAAGTTATAAATTGTCATTATAGGACTAACATTGCCCAGGAAATTGGTTTATACCATGTTAGGTCTGTTGTTCACATCACAGACTGGCAAAGGCTCTTCAGGGCTACCAACAGGACTTCCCCAGCCCTTCTTGGCTATGCCAGAGATTAAACCTGGGCCTGTTCCATGCAGACCATAAACTCTATTGCTCAGCTATAATCCTTCCCTCTGTGATAAACATATAGGTTAGCAAAGAGCCAAAAACTTGTCAGGTTTTCAAATGGTTGTGGGACAGAAATTGAAGGTTTCTGCTGCTTAGCAATGCCATGGTTCTGGGTGGGTGCTTTTCTTTTCCTCATATTTTATCTTGCAGACAAAGCTCTTAGCTAAGTGGGAAACAGTAAAACATCTTGGCATTCATACTACAACTGTATAGGTTCAGGGGGTGGGGTGTAGCCATCTTTAATACATTCTTGTTCCCATCCAGTCACTAATGACATTCTGTCTAGAGTCCCTTTAGTCTCTCTATTAATATTACAAACATTGTAAATCAGTTATGAAAACTCTGTTTAGAGCAGTGGTTCTTAGCTTTTCTTTACCAGGGACCCCTTATAAATACAATTTGTTGCCAGAGTTCCCCAAGACTTAAGTTGAGATTTAAATATTTAAATTTAGATTTAGTCAAATATTTATTTGAATACCCAAATACCTAGGATTCAAATACCCGCTGAGACACTGAGTGACTTTAGGCAAGTCACATTCTCTCAGCCTCAGAGGAAGACAAAGGCAAACCTTCTCTGAATAAATCTTGAAAAAAAAATTGCAATAGATTCCCCTTAGGGTTGCCATAAGTGAGAACTGACTTGAACATCAAAGTGCCACTGACAGGAGGAGGTTCATTCTAGCCATCATGTCTTTATACTTTGAAAACTAACTTATGACAACCTTAAGCTGAACCTATGATGAGGATTTTCTTGGCAAGATTTGTTGCCTTTGCCTTTCTCTGAAGCTGAGAGAATGTGACTTGCCTGAGGTCACCCAGAGGGTTTCCATAGCTGAATGGGAAACCCTGGTCTGCCCAGTCATTGGGCACACACAGATGCCTGCTGCCATGTCCCTTTTGTCAGTAGGTGTGTTTGGGTACAGAAACTTCCCCCCTGTTGAAACTGTTCCTTCAGTTTTCATACACCCCACTGCTGCTGCATCCCTGTTGCTGCTGCTGCCATTCTTGATGTCCAGCAACAGGGCTTCATGGACCTCCTGTGAGGGCTCCGTGGATCCCCCCAGGCATCCCCAGGCCCCAGATTAAGAACCACTGAACAGCTGTTCATTTTTCCTCCAAGTAAATTGAACCTGTTTTCACAGAAGCAGACTTAGAAGGGATACCAAGGGTCATTTAGCCAACTCACTGTGAGTTCAGAAATCCACATATAAAACATTCCTGACAGATGGCCATCTAACCGTTTGTTTGTTTGTTTCAAGCGTCCAATGAAGGAGACTTTGCCACCTTCCAGGGCTGTCTGTTCTACTATGAAGTAGCTCTTACCATCAGGAATGTCTTTCCAATATTTAGTCTGAATCTCCTTTCTTGTAATTTGAATCCTGTGAGTCCTACTTTTTGGAGCAGCACTTTAACCACTGCTAGATCTGATGTGATCTAATTTGGTTTCAGGTATAAATGTGTCAATCAGCTCTTCAAGTGGCAGATTAATACATTTAACTCCAGGTCTAAAGGGAATGCAGAGTGATAGTGTTTCCTCTTCTTTATGGTGTAGCGTTTCTTTTAAGGGTTTGCTTTATCTCAGATTCTATAAATTTATGTTCCTTGTCATCTTCCCCAAGACTGTAAGGATGATCATATTTTACAAATGAAAATAAAGACATGTACGGAAAGCAAATATGTAGCCCAAGGCCATGTGTGATGTCTCCATCGTAGATTTAAAAAAAAAAAGCATCTCAAGCCTCAGCATCTGCTACAAAACTGTCAAAAGTCATCCTTCTGAGTAGTCAGGTTATCAACAGATAGATGCTAATTTGAAAAACATACTGTATGTGAATAGGCTGCAACATCAACAAATCCACATATCACTGCATTTCCAAGATAAGTGAACTGCCTGTAACATCTAGAAAAATTCTTTTTTAGACCCACAGCGTAACATGTCCATCAGTTTGGTAGTGTCTCGTAATAATCTCATTTCAAATCTTAGTTCAATATAAAATGTCTTCATTGGCCAATTGGCATGCCACTTAAAAGTTCTTGGCATCATATTTTAATAGTGGCTGTAGTGCCCAGCATTGTTTAGAACAGTGGTTCTCAACCTGTGGGTCCCCAGATGTTTGTGGACTTCAGCTCCCAGAAGCCCCAGCCACTATGGTCAATGCTCAGGGCTTCTGGGAGCTGAAGTCCAAAAACATCTGGGGACCCACTGGTTGAGAACCACTGGCTTAGAAGAATCATTATCCATCGTTGATGGGTCATATAGCTTTAACTGATTGGGTAGGATGGGTGCCTACCTCTTTGAACACAAATTTTCTTCATGTTACATATTCTCAGTTGCACAAACCTCTTCTGACCGGCCACACATACTACAACCAGCCTTCCATATTCACTAGGGTTAGGGGTGCAGAAGTAAGTGGAAGAGGGAAAAATCACAAATGCAAAAGGTATGTGTCTGCAGGAAGGGGGCCAAGGCATGGTAGGGAAAATGGACACCCTAACCAGGTCAGGGAAAGGGGATGGGTCAGCATGGGAATGCTCGAGGTAGAGGAGAAGGATTGGAGAAACTCGTAAATAATCAACTCCATGAAAGTCAAACCTGCAAATGTGGAGGGCTGAGTGTACTCTCTGTGAATGAAGGAATAACCACTAAAATGGAATTTTGGGAATACCACATACCCTGTTATTTTAAGTCAAACCATCCCAATCAAATTGTTTCTTTATTTTTTGGAAACTGACCAGGGATTAACACCTATCCCTGGACGACCACTTTGAGCAGAACTATTCTAGACTGTAGAATTCATTAATTTCATCTCTTGTAGTCATGTTAAGGAACTCACTGTCAGAAATGGCCCTATGTGATGTAAACATGAACGGTTAAACAGTTTGAGACTCAGCTAAAGGACATCCCTCTGGGAACATGGACCTGGCTGTGGTTGTTGTTGGATTTGTTGTTGTTGATTACCATAGTCAGTGACCTATCTTTTTAAAGTCCTGCCAGCTGTTGGTGGTGAGGTAAGGAATGAATAAGGATAAGAGTCTAAATCAAATTGTTAGTTCCAAGTACAGTGAGACCCATGGAATCAGTGGGACTTCGGCAAATTAAGATATTTCCAAGTTCCCTTGATTCAATGCATCTACTCTAGTTGGAACTAATAGCTGAATTTAGGACAAGCACCTCTCCCTTTCAGCATCCTGACTCTGGAACTGCTTCCATAGACTAGTTTTCTTGGTGCTATACTTTTTCCTTTTGTGACCAGGTGAAAGGCTTTCTTTTTCTTTTAAGTACCCAGGGCTTTCAGATTGCTGTTTCTCTTGCTAGACTGTTTCTGCAACCCTTCTTTGAAAAACTGTACAGAGCTGTGGAAAAGGTCATCTTTTATAGCATAACTCCCAGAATTGCTCTAGCCACTATGGCTATTCTCCATGCTAACTGGCAGAGTCTGGGAGTTGTAGTTCAAACTACAGGTAAGGAAGATTCCCTAGTGAAGAAATTGTTGCTTTCTATTCCTACATCCCATCAGATTATATTTAAAGAGGAGCTGATCACTTGATCTTTGGAAGAATGCACTGGAGTAGGTTTCTTATGCACTCCACAGTTATAGCATTTGATACCACATTAACTGTCATAGGTCCATCCTATGGAATTGTAGGATATGCAATTTCATATTTGGAATTCGGTTCCACAAAGCTCAAGTGCCTGACCTAGGTATAAATTCCATGCAGCAGATTAACCACATGGCAGTCCATTTAGGTTGATTTCACCATATAAAAATGGTGAAAATTGTTGCATGCCAAAGGGTT
This sequence comes from Iguana delicatissima, assembly GCA_948472985.1. Taxonomy (NCBI): domain Eukaryota; kingdom Metazoa; phylum Chordata; class Lepidosauria; order Squamata; family Iguanidae; genus Iguana; species Iguana delicatissima. The sequence goes on from CAOKZL010000502.1 coordinate 41,603, forward strand.
TTATTCCTCCTCCCCACCTCCAAAAAAATGTAGCAAGAAAAGACTGATTCACAGCACTGAGAAGAAGGCTGAACTGTGTTGATTTTCCCAGTTGCTTTACATCCTCATGGCTGCTTAGAAATTAAAGCAAAAAGAAACATTTCTGGAGTGTGTTCTCTGATCTTTGAACTTGTGCTCAGCCGATTAGGTGTTGTTTGATTTACAAGGAAATGATAGATGCAGGGTTGTTTGTGTCTGAGATGCTTTTCAGCAAAGTCAAGCTTCAACTGGCTCAGGAAAGCACAGTGGAGTCATTACAAATACTCTGAAATTCAGCTTTTGCCTGAAGAACAATCTCTTTTGTGATCTTGGAAAAGTTGCTTATTTGGACTACAGTGCTCAGATTCCCACAACCAGCATGGCCATTATTATATTCTGGTTGGAGAACTCTGGGAAATGGCATTATAGTTGTTGTTTTTTTAAATTTTCCCAAAGTCTGTTTTGTTCCACGATATTCCAACTGTATGTTTCCTCTTCTTCCCCTCCACACAGTTCTTAATGCATCTTTCTCTTGCTTCCATGGATCTGGAAGCCTGGAAATATGCAGAGTTGTCCCCACAAGCATTCAACCGCAATCTGTTGTAAGCAGTCTACCCATTCATAGTTTATGGAAAGGCATGTTCACATCTGGTACCATGGTAATATTGTGCTTGCATAAGATGAAATGTGTGTTCATATTGTTTAAAAAACAAACCACCTAATCTATTTAGTGCTATTTTTAAAGTAGAGTGGCATAAGAGAAAAACACTGCGTACTAACGTTAGTGTAATTTTGTGTCTGCATTTGTTATATGTGCTGCCTGAAATGTTTTCAGATCCAGAACCCACCTATAGCCCAAGACTCCAACAGAAGACCCACTGCGTTTTACACTTTTATAATATACATGTTTTTCTCTTCTCTCTCCCCACTTTCCTTTTCTTTGTTCCTTTTGCTTGTTTATCTACTTTTTCCTTTTCTCAGCAATGTGGTCCCAGCAATGATGGAACCTGCAGTAGGCTGAAATGGGATATCCATGTGGATTCCAGCCATGAGTTGAAGATAATGAACAGGTAGGAAGCCTTTTGGGACAGTCAATTCTCCCTCTGCCCACCACCCTCTCTGCAGTCTGGTGACCTCAGAGAGTATGCTCATGCCACTGGTCTCTTTGGGTCCTTAGCCAAAGCATTAGCTGGACCTTTTCTAGCTGGTTTTTTGGCCTAGGATGCATATTTGTTCCTCCTGTGCCCCCTACTGAAGCCAGAGGAAGAGTAAAGCAGTCTTAATGAGCACCCCCAGGATGTGCCAGCTGAGTATGTGAGCAGCTCTGTGCACCAATTATCATCCTGAGAGGAGCAGGAGGGGAAGCAGTGCAATAGGGAGAAGACCCATTTGCCTTTAAGAGATGACGTTTGAGGAAGGAAGAGAGGTTTGGGGGAGGAGAGAAGCTTGGCAGGAGCAAGCACAGGCTGGAGGAAGAATCTCTGAGGTCTGGATTAGGCCTGCAAGCAGCTTATTGGTTGTTTCTTTGGAACTAAGTTGTGCTAGGTTGCCTTATGCTTTGGGTATATTACAGGATACTTTCTCATTGCCAGTACTGATATAAGATTAGCCTTCCAGTCTAGTTGGTTTATGTGGATTGTGTGTATATGTGCCTTCTAGTTACCTGTCAATTTAGGGCAACCCCATGGATTCGGGGCAAGGAATACTCAGAGGTGGTTTTGCCATTTCTTTTCTCTGAAATATAGCCTACAGCACCCGGTATTCATTGGCAGTGTCCCATCCAAGTATTAACCAGAGCTCATCTGCTTAGCTTCTGAATTCAGAGGAGATCTGGTGCCTTTAGGGTATCTAGGAAGGTCTGTGTGTTAGTAGCTTATAATTGCTCTACTAATCAGTATGACAATGAGTTACCAGCAGTGTGCTATTCAATACTAATTGCTGGGGGATAAGAACATTAATGTGTTATTGCATTTACACACTGCTTGTGGCATTCTCATAGGCACCTGGTTGACTGGTGTGGAAGCAGGATGGAAAACTAAAATGGGCTTTAGTCTGAGTCAGCTGTTTTGATGTTTTTAAGAGTACAAAGGAATCCAAACTTACAGCAAGCCCATTCAAAAATATCTTGTGTTAAAATCAATGAGATTTACTCCCAGGTAAGTGGCAACAGGACTGTAACCTCAAAAGATATCTTTAACTGAATAACAACCCTAGCAACAACAGTCAATCATTGCATGGTCATCTTATACTGAGAAATAGATCGTACTAAAAGTGTTTAATGATGACACTCCTTTGAATATTCCTGATTAATGAAGCCATCACTTAGGCCATTTCTGCACTACACTGTTACAGTGCTATTATTCCACTTTCAACATCCTGTGGACTTCTGGGGTTTGTAGTTTACTGAAGCCAAAGAGCTCTCTGGCTGAGAATTCTAAAGGCCCCTCCCTAAACTACAAATCCCAGGATTCCATAGGATGCTTAAAGTGGAATAATAACACTATAACAGTAGTAATGCAGAAAGGCCCTTAGTTAATGCTGTTCATAACTCTTTCTTTGACTTCAATATCAAGAGAATAGGACACACTTTTTTAAAAAATTGTGAAATGCTACGCAGTAGCAGCTCCTGCAATTCAGTAGAAATAATTACTACATCAAAAGATATTATGTACATTAAATGATACAAAATAATGGGTTTTAAAGTATGGTAGCATTGTTCTTAAAGACTGTCCACTATTTCAAAACTTCCTAAGATAAAACTGTCACAACAGGTTCGTATAGTTCCTCATAAACTCCAATATTTATGTTACTGGTGCTGGAGTGAGAGAATTTGTCTGCCACAGACTTCTGTGACTTAAACAAAGACAAGCAGCACCATTAGCCAGCTTGCTGTGTAGGAAACTTGCCATGGTGTATTTCACAGAAATGCCATGTTCCTGACAAAAACAGAAAGCTAGGTATTTTAGAGCAGATAATTGTAAGAAAAACATTTCTTTCTCTTCTTCCAGAGGTGTCTTTTTAAGTAAGGGCAGGATGTCATGTTGTGGGGGGAAATACAGGCATAACCATTCCTAGGTTTCTCTTGTAATGGCAGGGATAATGGAGTTTGCAATGCTTAACTCTTCCCTTCTCCACATTTGATTAATTCTTGCAAAAAAAAAAATGCCTATACCCTTATCTCCAGCTCTGCCACATTTATAAAAATCTGCTTTCCCCAGCCAGCTGAGAAGTCAGTTGAGGGGGAAATAACTTTCAAAGAGTTTTTGCAGGGACAATTGGCAGACATCAAATATGTTGAGCATCCCCCATCAGCAAGTTTCAAAGAAGTAACTGTGTTAGTCTCTTGCAGCATAAAAAGAAGCAGATTTATTGCCTTCACATATCAACACTAACTGACTGCTGTAAATATCTGAAAGTCTTGTATCACCTTACGCAGCCCTTTGAAAATTTAGGGCAAGGATTTGCATCTTCCTGGACCTTATTACATTCTGTCCCACTCCTACAACTATAGAAATACACTTTATATCTGAGGCCTTAATACCACTTGGTACTGCATCTGAAGGAGTGGGTTTGTACCCACAAAAGCTCATGCAAAAATAAAACCCAGTTTGTCTAAAAGGTGGTACCACATACCTTTTGTTCTCCCCCTTCCTTCCTCCTTTTTATCCTATCATCAGGATTCTATAGGTGCTGTCGCCTGACCTTTGCCGTCCAGAAACTGTTATCAGAAACAGTGTGGCATGTGCAACTCTTGAAACACACATACATAAAGAATGAATACTATTGAAATCAATTCCAGATTGAGTGAAAAAAAAGATCTACATGTCGACTGTAGCTGCTGAAGTCATCTAGGTATGTTGTCTTCTGGTTCTGCTTGTAGACAGGAGCTAGCCTGGAGATGTTCATGACTCCCAAGTATCAAGTGGATAACAATAAAAACTTACTAGACTATAATTCTTTGATCTATGTGGAACCAGGGTCAACACCAGTCCCTTGAGCATTCTGCAACAATAGCAACTAATCAGTCTCCTAATCTGGGATAGTTTATAGTTGACTGGGTGTTACTTGAAATCTGGTCATACTACCAATTTTCATCATTATCTGGCTCAGATTGCAAAGTTACATTTACATAAAAAAAAAAACCCTTGAAGGAGCCATGATATGTTGCAAAATAGGCAATCGCTATTTTGTCCAATTGTTTTGTTAGACACTAGCCTACCACTGCCTTTCACTGTGTTTAGCCAATGAATGACCAGTTACACCTACTCTATAGATGACATTTTAAATAGGTTTTATAATTGTAAACTTGCCTTATCCTCTGCCAATCCCCAGTGTTAATGTTGCAAATCAGTGGAAAAGTCTACCTTTGGCGGGGGGAGCCTAGCTGATGTCTGTTTTACAGAGCTCCCTAGAAAGACTGCACAGAAAGCACTGTAGCCATAGGAATGAATGGGGAGAGGTAGGTATGCACAAAAGTGAGGAGCCTCTACAAAGAAGGGTGAAAGCTGCACAATACAACTATTAGTATTTAAGGTGCCATGGAGTCTGTTATTTTCGCACAACTTGACATGGCAAAATTATGCATTTTTCAATCAGTTTGTTTTGGGTGGCATCTAGAGCCCTCCCACTGCCAGATGCAGAAGATAAGCCACCACTTTCTCAGCGCCTCACTTTACCTCCTCCCCACCCCATTGCTTCCCTACTACCACCTCTCCTACCTCACTTTTTCTCCCTCTGCTCCTTTCAGCAGTAGTGGCACTACTGCTGCCACCTGCCTGCCTGCTTTCCTGCTCTCCGTTTAAAGAAGTGCTGATCTACTGCTTTAGAGGCAACAAAGGCAAGTGCAAAGTGAAGTCAACAATACAGGGAAGGAAGAGGTTGTGGGAGACGGAGCAGGAGGGGAAGGGGAAGGAAGCGTGGTGCAGGCACAAGAGGAGACAAACAGGAGGAAGGTAAGATTGGGAAATACAGGGTGGGTGCAAGGCAAAGTGGTTCAGCCACATGATCATGAGTAAAAGTGGGGAGGGTGACAGGTACAGCAAGAAGGAAAGGGAAAATGTTTGGTGAATTCCTGAGGGGAGGCAATGGAAGGGGAAGGAGGGGAAAAGGTGAGAGGTGTAGCAACAGGGTTTCAGAAGCAAAAGAGGGTAGGGCACACCTGGCTACAGTAGGATTGGTCTGAATAAAATCCTGCTCTTTCTCAGCTCAAGCTTTGATTGTAGTGTTTACTACAAACACAGGCATTTCTGCACTGCACTGTTATAGTGTAATTATTCCACTTTCAACATCCTGTGGAATTCTGGAGTTTGTAGTTTACTGAGGCCAAAGAGCTCTCTGGCTGAGAATTCTAAATGCCTCTTTCTAAACTGCAAACCCCAGGATTCTATAGGATCTTGAAAGTGGAATAATAGCACTATAACAGTGTAGTGTGGAAATGACCACACTGCTGGAATTGCACATGGACAGACTGTGTTTCTCAAGCCCTCTTTGCCATCCTCCCCATGCCAAAGCTGCTAAAAAAAAACCATCTAGCTAGACAGAGGACAAGAAAGAAGCCAAGAGGCTGGGCTGGCCTAAAAAGACTTCATAAAAAGAACTTTCTTTGTCAGAGGCTTTGTTAACTGAGGTATTCCGTTAGAGACAGAGGTAGCATCTGTCCAGTGCTAAGGTAAATTGAGAACATCTCCATATAATCCAACATCCTCTCATGGAATATTGAGAAAATATAATACCCACAGGAATCTGAAAGGGTCCCACCTTGTGATGTTCCCCAGATGCAGGAAGCCAGAAATTTGGCCATAATTGATGATGCTATTTGTTTTAACTGCAGGCTTCCTCAGACTCTAAAAGTTATGGTGGATCACAAACTCATAACATATATGGTTGTAAAAGTCCTATGTTTGGATTGGGGGTAGGGAGAGGCTCAGCCCAAAGTTTACAGAGTACCCCACAAGCTCAACCAGCTCTATAAACTGAGATTGGCTGAGCAATAAACCCCACAGGATCTTACAAGGAGCTAATTGTCCCAGAATCTTTGTTCCGCAAAAACCAAAAAAATGTCAATGAAATATTCTTGTCTACAAAACAAAAACAAAAACAAAAAAATGACTCTATATAGAGAAAACAATCCAATAAACTTCAGAACAGAGTAAAAGCTGGGCTGGAATAAAGTGTTTTTGAAGTTAGGACTGCTTTTGCTCCGAAAAATATAATTTAAATGGTTTATAAACTTTAACATCCAAATACTGTTCTTGTCAAATTTTTGACATCCAAGGGACATGCATATGTAAATTTAATGTGTTTTCCCCCCAAATTAACGAGTATTATGTCTAAACACACAGAAGGTATGAGAGCCTAGCCTGGATGTGAATTTTGAAGATATAGATATATGTATGTATGTATGTATATATGTACGTATGTATACACATGAACGATCAAACTAGGGGACACGTGTACACATTCCCACATATAATAAGCACTATAGAAACAAAATTTCTTTCTCGAACAAAAACAGAAAGGATGTGGAAAAATAAACTGAATACCTTCTCCTATATAACCTTAGCAACACAATATCATTAAAATAAAGTCAAAGATTCTGCGGTGTAACTTCCTGGAAAGCTGAGTGAGATGATTCAGGGATAATAGCAGTCATCAGCTTTCTCTTTTTGCCCACAAATGCAACATCACTCTTAAACACAGAAGCCCTGAGACCAATAAAATTTGCCCTAAATGTCCAAGTTTCTGCATCTTTTGACTAGAAATACCTCATGAAAAGCAGGTTTTGTTTTCTATGGGCCTTTCTGCACCACATTGTTGTAGTGCTATTATTCCACTTTCAACATCCTATGGAATTCTAGGATTTCTAGTTTACTGAAGCCAAAGAACTCTCTGGCTGAGAATTCTAAATGCCTCTTTCTAAACTGCAAACCCCAGGATTCCAGGGGATGTTGAAAGTGGAATAATAGCACTATAACAGTGTAGTGTGGAAAGGCCCTATTTCAGCACTGCATTACAGTTTCTGTTCAAGTTGCAGGACTTATGATCTGCTGAATGTTGTTGGACTCCGAACACCTTAGCAACAGCCTATGACAATGTAGAGGGAATATAACAATATACCTATCTCCAATTGTGATGAAGGATCAACAAGGCATGGGGCAGTCACTCCTCTGAAATATCTGAACTGGGAGGTTCTCTGCACTTTCTACCCCCTTGGAAAGAGGAATCAGTACTTCGGATCACAGGGATAGCAAAACTAGCAAAATCCTAGATGAATTTATTGTCTTAATTTAGGATAGACTTTCAGAACTTATTTTCCTGTAGATGTTAGACTACATCTCCCATCATCTGCAGCACACATGCTGTCTTTGGGGATTATTGTATTTGTACTCCACCACTTCTGGAAGGCACCAGATTGGGAGAGGTTGCTTAGAATCTGTTTTCCTGCTTCAGTTACGCTTGGGAGATCTTCTGTGGTAACCCCATTCCCCCCTCCTCTCCCTGCATCAGAAGGTATGTGTGTGTAACTATCACGTTACCAACTGTTTACTCTCTGTCTTCTTTTTCTGAATAACTGGCATGTGCTTCTGATGATTTAACCTCTATCTCAGGTGATTGGGAAATTGTCTGTCTGGATAATGTTGTGCTGATTCTGCCTTTAAAATTGTTATTATGACAGCAGCACTCACGCTCTTGCCTTCAGCGATGTTCTGTGTGTTCTCAATCTGCTCCAACTTGCCACACTCATGTAACAGCTACAAATATGGTTTCTTGCCAACATTTTGCAATCAGGGTAGAAACAGGCTGGATCCTCTAAATGGGCTTATAAATTGTTTGGATAGATAGTTACCAATACATCTGTGTAAAGATGATATTTCAGTCATGCCTAAGGCACTTATTCTTGTTGCTGGGCAAAAGAGATTTTCCCCCTACAGTTAACCCTTTCACATAGATGCATAAGAACCCATCTTTCACCTCTGTTATTGATCACAGAGAAATCCCACTGACAATCTTATCAGCCTTGTGAATATCTTTGTGTGTCTAAGATGTTAGGCTGCCTGAGGAAAAACACCCCTATCCCATGTACAGAAGCGAAGTAGACTGAGGGAACAATCTTACTTCAATACTGACAACAAGACATGTCCTCCATTACAAGTAAGGCCAGCAGGCTTGCTTAGTGGGTATAGACTAAACTATTTGTACTTCACATTCCCATCCAAGAATGGCAGATGGCAAGAAGACTACCAAAGAAGCATCTGCTCCCTAAAGAAGTTGCCTCACTTTGCCTAATGGTAGGGCCAGCCCTGAACACAGTCCCATCCAGAGACCATGCCAAACCCTGGGTTGAATGTACCTCAACTCCACTCATGCTCAGGTCCAACCCCCTCTTCTCCTCTTTCTTCTATTCTTATGTGCTGTGATTAGTAACTTTCAGTCTCATTTTTGTGTGTGTGTGGCAACAACAGCATAGTCCAAACAAAATTGCAGACACATTTGATCCTGGTTTGTAGGTAAGCTCAAAGCATTGCGTGCCTTTTTGGATAAACTGGCCAAGTATGATTTACGACGAAATGAGGATCAGATGTTACTGATCATATCTTGTGAGGGAGAGGGGAAGGAGGAAGAGCCAGTGTGCGCAGCTGGGACTTCTCAGGGCTCATTTTTATAGAGAGAAGAGAGAATCCCCCAAGATATTCCACCTATTGCCATTTCTATTGTCTTGTCAGAGAAATATCCTTTAATGTGGAATCATCATTTAACTCTGTAAACAATGCAATCACTGCCAAGTAGGGTCTAATGTATATATCTGATATGTTCAAAGAAGGTAAGTTACATGTCCCCCCAAGGCAAGGGACAGACAAAGTGAAATCCATGGGACACATTTGGCCTCCAGGAGCACTCCCAGCCTCCCCTTCCCTCCCCCACTCTTCTATTGAAAGAAATTGGGGCAAAAAAGACTAATTCCAACAGTGGCAATGTTGAATTGTTTGCACTAAAACCTACAAAAAAGTTCGTATCTTGCTACTTCCATTCATTCATCCATCCATCCATCCATCCATCCATCCATCCATCCATTCTTCCTGTATTTTTAGGACTAATGGGATGACAGTGGGTCTTTGGTATCCTAGAATTTGCCCACCCCTGCCTTAATAGAAGCCAGGACCAATTTAGAAGAGAGAAGATGGAAAGTCAAATGAAAGCTGTTTTTCCCATTTGGACTTAATCCCCAAATTAAGTGATGCTTTTATAAAGACTGATAATCCTACCTGCAGTTTTATACACAAATCCCTTCAACCAAGAACTCCTTCAAGATTTTTGGATTTAGACTGCCCTGTCCTGAATAATAAAAATGTATATGTTGGGTTGAGTTAAACACTATACGAAGTAAGTTTAAGTACAGAGTTTAAATGAAATTGGAAACTATACTATAACCAGATGAAAAATGTGACTGCACAACTCTCTGATATTTCCTTATCATGAGGTAGGGAAAGAAAGACCTTGTTCCTTGGCCAGCTATATAACTTGTTGTGTCCCTTACTTGATAAATTATCCTTCTCTTTCCAAGGTGGTTTTGCAAAGATGCACCTGTCCCTACTCCTGAGCTATCCAGACTGTTTAACATTTGGATAGTAGGTGGGAGTCATCCTAATGTAGTCCATTTATCATAATAAATGACACTTCAGAATGTATATTCCCAATTGTGGAGGAAATTAGCAACTAGGTTTCCACCTCTTTAACCTTAGAATATGAATGAGTGCAAGAATGCCTTCTCACCCTTCATATCTGTGCTCAGCTAGAAACCATGTCAGACTCACCCACTCCTCATTTTAAAGCAAACATAATCATATAGGGTAATGCAACCAATTTGACTAAAGCCCAAACAGCAAAGTGGATTGAGCTGATTTCAACCAATTTGTATGAGCTCCAGATCAGAATGACCTGGACATCAAATATAAGCGGGGGAAACCAGACAATAAGTCCAACTTCACCATAAGAGGAAGACAATAAGGTGGTGTGATGTATAGTGAGCTTTATTCATTGACAGCTCTGTTACACAATCAGGGAGAGAATCTCATCAGTGCTTTCCAATCATAGTGGTTATGTAGCAGTATTATGTGAAGTCAATGAAGTTATAACATCAGTTATTTCCTTCTGGCATCTCTTCATTATGCAACAGATTCTGAGAGTCATGGTGGGGTGTATATCTCATCTATTCTGGTGTTCTCAATCTTTTATTTTCCTTTTGTTTTTGAATATTTTAGCTTAATTTCTGTCTGCCTGTTTAATGAGTGTGTGTGTGTTTAAAGTGATGAACCTTAGTCTCCCCCCTCACCCCAATTGCCCCTAGTTTTTACTGTTGTTACTTAGGATGGAAAGCAGGCAGTTTAAGTAACCAAAGGAGAGGAATAGCAGTCTAAGTAACCTAAAGAGAGGAATAACATTGTTTGGTCTAGTTTGTAATGGTAGCAGATCCCAGGATTGCTATCTGCCTTCATTGTAAGCCATAAATGAGCTAGGGTGAATAACCTTACAGCACCAGCAGTCTGAGGCAACACTTTAAGACCCAGAACCATGTGGTCTTGCTCAGGCTAGAAGCAAAAAAAGGTTCCAGCAGTCAAGTAGCAGGGGCAAGATGTGTAGAGCAACAGGAACAGAAAGTGATGTTAGCAGTAACTCTCAACACTTATGAAGCCAGCTGTGGAAGACCTTGGGTGAGGGGAATATGGGGACATGAGAAGGATGTTTCTCATACCAGCTCATATCACCAAAATTCCTTAAGAGAGAATAGGTGAATAATCAGGAGGATTTCATTAGTTGGACTGCTGGTATCACCCTAATCCTACTTCCCTGGTGCACCATTGAATTTCACCAGTTGGTTTGCTGGTAGAAGAAAGAAAAAAGTAACTTCTCTTCAAGTACCCTGTCATTTTATTACCACTGTTATATGTCTTGGTTAAATTTTAACAAGCATAGCTGACTGGTGCCTAGGGGGACCATGCCAGAACAAAAGCAGCATGAAATAAATTACCAAGATTGTAAAAGTTGTTGTTGATTGCTCAAATTGTTTTTGTTTTTGGAAAAGCAGCAAAGTGCAACTGCCTGTTTTGCCAAAGAGCAGAGAGCCCATCTGCCAAAGGCAAGGGGTTCATATTCAGGGATCTGGAGGCAACAAAAGACACCAGTTGTAGTGGAAAACTCTCAAACTTTATTGAACAGCAAGCTATTTAAACAGCATAAGCATATAAGCAATATTAGCACACAGATGAAATCCACTTAAGCCTGCTGCCTAATGTAATACAAAGATGAATCTCTCACCAAGCAAGATTCCTCCAATCAGCTGCCCAGGAGCTCAGGATGAAGCAGCAAAGGAGACCTTTGCAGCACTCCAGCTGTAAGCCCATGCTGGGCTCCCACTGAAAAAGTGGGAGCCCCTTGGGCTGGGAAGACTTGGCCAGTTTTCATGGAAGCTTTGTGATTGTTTACTCCTTTCAATTATCAAGGTCACCAATTAAGTGGTTATCTTTTAGGTTCCTCCCAGCACCATTATCTAGTACTAATTGGATAGTTGTCTAGAGTCAAAGGCAGGTGCCAATTAGCAGATATCATCTGCAACTTTGTTTTGCCTTCATTTTAAACTAACAAGCATATAAAGCATATCAAAGCAGAATACAGACATCAAAGCAAAATACAACGTGCTTAACAAGCAAGAAGGCCTTTTGAGACCTTTCTTAGTAGCAGCATGGAGAAACAAATGCATAGCAAGTGTAACCAAAAGTGCTTCGCATACGTTAAGATATCAGAATCTTCATATGACAAGAATCATAGAGATGGATGAGAATGAAAAGGCCATCTCGATCAGTCCCTTGCCAACCCCCAAACCAAAGCACTCTTGGAAGATGGCCACCCAACCTCTGCTTAAAGACATGCAAAGAAAGAAATTTGACCACTACCATGCAGTGGTCTGTTCCTCTATCAAGCAGCTCTTACAGTCAAGAAGTGCTTCCTAACGTTTAGGCAGAATCTCTTTACTTTTAATTTGAATCCACTATTTGGTGTTCTAGTCTCCTGACTGGCAGAAAGCAAGCTAATTCCATCTTCTATATGACATCCCTTCACGTATTTAAAGATGATTACATCACCTCATATCTCCTTCTTCTCTTCTCAGTGTTAAACATACCCAGCTCCATAAGCCATTCCTCGTAGGGCTTGGTATGTCATTATCTCCTTTTGCCTTCTAAGAGCTTCCTCTTCCTAATGCTGTTTCCTCTTCCAGCCTTTCTGAATTCAATCCTGCAAGGCCTGGACATTGCTATCCTTACTGGTTTGTCTCTCCTCTCCCTGCCTTTAGATTCCTAGGGAGGGGGAAGGGAGATCTTTAACACATGTAAATAATAAGGATTAATTCATGTCCAAAAAAAGATCATTAATGCTATTTTTAAAGAAAACATCTTTAGAAGGAGGGATTGAGAACAGAAAAGCAGTGGTAGGGGGCACTTAACCCTTTCTCCTTCCCAAACCACCCCACCCACAAATTTTGCTTCCCTCAGGATTTAAAAGATATGTCTGCCCAGAATTTGTTTAGGCCTGCAAATCCAAAAAGATAAAAAGTTGTTCCAGTTTGGAACAGGGAAAATATTCTTTCTCCCTGTTTTTTGGGTTTCCCCCCCCCCCTTAATTGTCCCCCATGAAGCACAGCTGTAGCCATGCTGGCTGGAGGACTTTGAGCATTGTAGTCCAGACGCTAACTTTTCCCAGGCTTGTCTATGAAAATACTTTTCAGAAGAAGGGCAAGATGGTGAAAGAACTCTAATCCAGGTGTTTGTGTGGGGAGGTAAATCTTCTATAAGCCATAGTTTGGCCAGCCTTGGCAGGGTTGGACTCTTGCAGTCAAACCATTTTGCCACATACTGTGTATGCTGAAAAAGTTGTGACTTATCCATTCACTGTGTTACAGGTTGGCCCTTTATGCTAATATACTGTACTTGCATTTATACATTTAATGAGTGGCAGATGTTTTTTTTTCCCTGTCGTAACAGCACAAAAAGCACTGTTTTCAGTAATCATAAATTTGAAAAAGAGAGAACAGTGGTTTACTGTTACTTAATAATTCACTGATTTCAGCCTTCCTTTCTTGCCCTGTAATGTCCAACATCCGCTACTAAATCCATGTTGTCAATTATATCTCTCTTCCCACACAGTCAAGTCAGTTTTTAACAAGGGTGTGGCAAGAAGCATAAAATGTCCCCTTAACTTCATGAAAAAGAAAAGTGCAGTGCTTCCTGGTGTTCCCCCCATTTCTCAACTTTAGCCAGCTTCTGTAACCTCTCATTATGTACAGTGTATGATCTAAAACTCTCCATAATAACAATATACAATGCCCACAAGTGAATGTTTTCCGTTTTCATGAAACAGGAGGTGTTCAAAAGCAAACAGCATAGACTTTTTGTTTTCTGTGGTAAGGCCATTGCTCAGTGGTAGAGTAAAAAGCAGGGGAGAGTTACTTTTTTTGAAGTACATTCCCTCAGAATGACCTAGCCAGTATGGCTATTTGGACGCATGGACTCAATTGCTAACTGGTAAGCCAAGAGTTGTGTAAATTCCACTGATTTAATAGGCCAAATCTGTTTAGGATGAATAAGATTTAGGCCTATGTTTCTTAGTTGACCTATACACCAGGAATCAGGTAAAGTATGAGCATGACAAGTACAGTCTTTTCAAATGTGTATGTGTTTACCCACATGCATTCCTCTGAGAGATGGGACTACAGTCCTCCCTCCACATTAGTAGGTTTGACCTTCACGAATTTGGCCATTTCCACACTACACTGTTATAGTGCTATTATTCCACTTTCAACATCCTATGGAATCTTGGGGTTTGCAGTTTAGTGAGCGGCATTTAGAATTCTCAGCCAGAGAGCTCTTTGGCCTCAGTAAACTGCAAAGAATTCCACAGGAGGTTGAAAATGGAATAATAGCACTATAACAGTGAACTATGGAAATGGCCCTTGATTATTCTCCTGTTCCTACTCCCTTGCATTTTGCAGGTCATGGAGAAGGAAGACAAGAGCCGGGACAAAAGACAAGGAAACGGAGTGGGGAGACACATGCATGCCTTCCTTCTCCCCTCCAGAGCCCGCCCTCCCATTCCCTTGCCTCTGGTCCTGGTGCTGAGAACTTGCGTCAAGGCAAAAGGCAAGAAAATGGGGAGGAAGAAAGCTCGTGCAAGTCTTCCTTCTTTCCACTGGAGCTCCTCCTCCCATTTCCTTGCATCTGGCCCTGGCATGCAAAAGTCAAGAGAATGGGAGGAAGATTACACAGGGGCGTTATTTACACTTTTGCTACTTTTGGAAAGGTTCTGCATCTTGAACCCTTGTGAAAATGGAGGGGTCACTGTAGTTATATTTCCCTGTTAAGCAGAGGCTTGGTGGCAAACCCAAGTTGACTGCTGCTGCATAAGTTGTCAAAGCAACCCAAAGTACAGAACTACAAATTAACGCAGCAAATGTAGGGTCCCACATGCTACCATGCCATATAGGACACCACAAAAATATCAGACAAGCACACAACCAACCATCTCACTTCCCTTTTTTTTAATTAGTTTTCTACAATAGATTAAAAAAAGTGTTGTATCTCACACACTCACACACACACACACACACTCTTCCCTATATTATTCTTCCCCAGTTCAGTCGTTGCTATCTTTTCCATTATGAATCCTCCATTTTTGCACAAATACATTTTTACCTAATCATCACATGTATTTATGTTTTTAACCAATCCATTACCCTTTGCCATTCTCTTTCAAAGTTCTGAACAGGTTTGTTTTTTAGAGAATATGCTAATTTTTCAGTCTCAACCATATCCAACACTTTTAGTTTCCATTCTTCTAAACTAATTTCTACTTTTTCTTTCCAATGCTGAGCATATGTCAACCATGCCACTGTAATCAAATACAATATTATCTTTTGATGTCTTCTAATCTCTCCATTCTGACCTAATATATTCAACAAATAAAACTCCAGTGCCAATTCAAAATTCACTTTACAAACTTTTTGAATTACATTCATGAATTCCCTTCCAAAATTTCTTTGCATTCCACCACATATGAAAAAAGATTCCCACCTTCTCCCCCACATTTCCAACACTTCGCATCTCCATTTTTTGTTATTTTTTGCAACCTCTCTGGAGTCATATACCATCTATGCATCATCTTATTGAAGTTTTCTCTTAAATTTAAATTCAGAGTAAATTACATCTGTTTTCCATACTTTTTCCCAAGCATCTAATTCAATTGGATGACCCACATTCTAAGCTCATTTAATCATCGTCCCTTTTATTATATCTGGTTCCATTTCCCTCTTTAATAGTAGTTTGTACAGTTTAGAGATTCTCATCTTTTGATGTTCTTTCAACAGTAAGTCCAATTCATTTTCTTTTCTCTCAAATCTGTATAGTTTTTGGTCCATTTTAAATGTTTCTTTTAATTGTCACCAAGGGAACCAATTTAATTCATGTCCATCAACTTTTAGCTCTTCCACTGTCTTCACTCTTGTCTCCCTCCCATTTCAGTATATCCTAATATGTTAATAATTTTCCTTGTTTTGTTGGAGTAATTTTCAACACTTCCTGAGGTGATATCCAAATTGGGAGTTTTATGTAATATTTCTGCTTTATCTGTAGCCCAGCCATCCCACTTCCAAACTTCTAGCTTCAGCGCTGAATTGAAGAACAGTATTTTAAGGTGCACTTGGGGATATTTGCAGGGGTGAGTTAGTGAATGAAAGAAGGATTAAGCATCCTCCCATCACACAGCAGTTCTCTTCTGGAAGTGCCTCTCACTATACTTTAAGCATGTGACGTTTTGTCAAACACAGCTTGGGGACTCTTTGATTTAATGCTATTTCATTGAATCAAGGGTGTATATTTTCTCACTTTACTGAAGTGTATTTTCTCTCTAAGCTCCCTTTACACATGTGCAGTTTTCATTTGCTGTATTTCTTGCACAGACTCCGCCAGCCTAGGTCAACCTCCCTGATGAAAACAGATTTGTATGGGATGTAGTGGTGATCTAGTCTTAAGATTACAACTCTTGTACTGCTACTTGGATATGAGCTTTAGTGAATCTGGTGAAGCCAAGATCTCTTTCATTCTACACACACACACACACACCTTTATTGAACAAGTCTTCAGACTGTTTCAAACAAGTAGGAAAATAAGAGTGAAAACTGAAACATTGGCAGCAGCAAACAGCAAACAGGCACATCAATAACTGGTAAAATTATAAAATACAAAGTAATATATATGCAGCTCAAATAACCAATTTTTCAAATTAGAAAGACCCACCCCTCTGAGTCACCAATAAATCCTCTCTAATAATAGAAATAAGAATTACATATGAGACATCAAGGCAGACCCTTTCTCTGCTTCTTGCTTCCTTTCTTTCTACACAATTTTAGTATTTGGATACCACTTTAACTGCCATTGCAGAATCCTATGGCATCCTAGGATTAGTGAGGCATTAGAGCTCCCAGGATTCCATTGCGGAGGGGTCAGAGAAGTTAAAGTGGTCAGATATGGGCATATCCTCTAACTATCCCAGTTTGGTAGGAATGGTTGCGGTTAATCCTCTGTTGCTTTTAAGATGCCCTAGTTTCTCTCTCCTCCTCCCATATTCCTCTTTGTCCTCAAATTACTTCATCGCTACAAAGTGAATACAATACACAAAAGTAGTTTACACTCTACTCAAGCAAGATGGAGAGGAGAGGAAGAGGCAGAATCTTGCCCTTCCCAGTAGCTTCATTTTTTCCCCATACTTTCCTAAATTCAGTATATACATTCCGAAGTCTCTGTTCTTAAAATACTATCTTTTGTCCTTTTGTTGCCTGGCCACACACTTTTGGCTACACTTTGATGTTGCTCACCCACATGTGTCCCAGTTTTCATTCGTGAAATGTCACAGGGTATGAAATACTACTAAATCTTGCATAGAAAACACAAGGTTCCTAAGCCATATTATAGCTCTGTATTTCTACGCCATACCTTATAGCAACTGGATAAGGAGCAGGATTTGGATCAGGGATACAGTACAGATGGAAAATGGAATCTTCTGCTATGCTGCAGGCCTGCTTCAAATTAGGTAGGCCAGACCAAGGCCCTTTCCACACGTTCCGTGGAATTTGCGCTGCAACGTTTCCAGGTGGTTGGTTTTTTTTGTCCGTGCTACCGCGGACATATTATACAACGGTCTATTGCCATTTCCACACGTTCTGTGGAATTCGCGCAGCGGATGTGATTGGCAGCTTATTTTTTTAAATGCCCCCGTGCGTCATGACATGCGTGCTCATGTCATGCCCCGCAGTTCCTCCCACGATGACTCCTTCCTCCCATTCCTCCTGCTAGCCGTAAAATAAACCATGTCGATTTTTTATTTTCGCGCCCTATCTCGGGGGAATGGTTTTCCGCGCCATAGCTGGGTGGAGTGCAGTTTTTCTCCCTATCTCTGGTGGGTTCTCGTGCCCGTTTTCTGCTTTTATCTTTCCCTGTGAGCGATGGAGGAAGAGGTGTTTCCTGAAGTTGAACGGCCCATTTTAGCTGTATTCTGGCTTCTTGGAGTTGTACTGGTTGAACTGGAACATCTATGGGCTAAAGACCGCACGAGGAGGCACCAGCGATTGGCCTTTTATTGGTAATGCTGCGGAGGATTTAAGCTTTTCTGTGCCGCTGCTTGGAGGCTTCTCGCGGCGCATTCCAACCTCTGAAGCTGTCCACACCCACAGCCCGCCCTCTGATTACATCATGCACGAATCAGCACGGTATGAGCGGAAAAAAAACACCTTTTCCCCGTTTTTTAAACAGCCCGCGCGCTGACTGTTGGCGACTTAACTGGGTGGATTAATGTGTGGAGCTTGCCAATTATGTACGAGCTAGTGCACTCGAACTTGTGGCCGATGTCCGTCAGAGCTCGCGCTGCCCCATTTTATTTACCCCATGTGGAAAAGGCCCAAGACAGTTTATTGACTGAGGCAGAGCCACAAATGGGGTTCCCCTCCCTCAAATCAAGCTACATAGCACCTAAAGGTTATCAAGTTATTTTGGTACTTGCAAAATAAAATTCCATGAGAGCTTCTTCCAAAACCTGGCAGTTAAAAAGCCTGCACTGATAATTTGTTGCCCTTTCATGTCACCCCAGATCTGCTGCTTGAGGCTGCTGCCTCTGTTTGCCAAATGACAAAGCCAGTCCAGTCAACAAGTTGCCCATCACAACATTTGTGATGCTAGATTACATGCAAGATTGCATTAAGGTTTTCATAGGCCCTGGACATTCTTGTATTCAACTCCCCGCCTCGACGTACCACTAGGAATGTTTTCATAGTGCCTACAATTTTCATAGGCCCTAGGCACTGTGGCTAAAGTGCCTAATGGATAAGGCAGCCTTGATTTGTATGCATATGTTGATGCAATTCCTACAAGTACACATCCTAATGTAGTAGAGTATTCACACTTGTAGTATGGCTAAACCAAAGGCAAAATGGAAGTTGGGGACACACGCACACTGAATGAATGAATGAATGAATGAATGAAGAACAAAATAAAAATAAAAAACAACTTAGGTCGTTTCCACCCTACACTGTTATAGTGCTATTATTCTACTTTTAACATCCTATGGAATTCTGGGGTTTGTGGTTTACTGAGGCCAAAGAGCTCTCTGGCTGAGAATTCTAAATTCCCCTCCCTAAACTACAAACCCCAGGATTCCACAGGATGTTGAAAGTGGAATAATAGCACTATAACAGTGTAGTGCAGAAAGGCTCTTAATCTCAGCCTCCAAATAGCTCTGTGCTTTGTTGTACTAAGCCAACACAATTAAACAAACTTTAAACAGACCAAATATGTGCAAACAGCTACATTCTTCTATAATTTAATGCTTTGGGAATTCAGTGGAAGATGGAAGGGAAAAAGAGAGGTGCCCCATGTGTCCTCTGAAGGCAATTAAGTGCTAATAACACTGAATGACATCATGCTGTATGACTTCTTCAATTACAAAATCAAATCACTGCTCCCTTAATCATTCCCACTTGTTAATTTCTTCCCCAGAAAATTTCACAGACAGAAACTAATTTTTTGCCTCTGGAATGGAAGCATTTCCCATTCTCACATTTTTTTTATTTTTTATTTTTGTAGAAAAGAACATCATAAAACAATATTTTATTTAGATGGGAGATGGAGGGGGAAGCTGTCTTTGTTCTGTGAGAAAGAACATAATGTTGCCCAGGCTAAAAAACAAGACAATAAAAACTGCTGTTAGAATTAATGTCTGTGTTCCAAAGAAATCCTCTTTGCATGTAGGAGGAACTATCCATCCCACAAAAATCTGAGTGTTTTGCCCCAATCCTTTTGCAGGGGCTCAGGGTTCCCTCTGAGCATCCCAAAGGGTCATGAAGACAGCCCTGTATAGACCTCTCTCGAGTAGCATCATAAAATCATAGATTAGGAGGAGACCTCAACAGTCATCTCGACCAGCACCTTACTAATGCAGCAAATCATCTGCTACAGCTTCCTTAGTAGGTAGGCATAAAAATTCCTCTACTTACGAACTTTATAAAGCAGTTGCTTCCTTTATTATATAGTTGTACTGTCAGGAGATGTTCCTAGCAGCCTGTTTTGTCCAAAATCTCAGCAATTGCAAGGTTTCTTTTCCCCCACATTCCCTAAAAGTGATCTTATAATCTTTGTCAAATTTTTGAAGGGCAAATGATGGAGCAAATTTGACCTCTTTTGCTGCAGAAGGTGGGACCTTGTACAGTGGGTTTAAATGACAAGGAAGGAGAATTTGACTAAGCACAGCAAGACTCTCCAAATTTGAGCAACTTATTATAAGATCTTGTCACCAGCATTAGACTGAAACACCATATGGTTTTTTTTTTCATGTTTTCTATATTTTCCACAAACTGTCTCTGTGGAAATCTAAGCTTATATCTCATATCTCATGAATCTAAGCAAATATACACGTAGCAAACACAAAAGAACAGGCCAATTGATCACAAAGACACAAACAAGGGCTGTAATTTTAAATAATTCATGCAAAAAGCCAAGCATTGTCACTTTTTTTTTTAATTCTACATTTTTAAATTTTATACATTTAATAGAAATGCCACCCTCCCTCTCCCCTCTGCAAAAAATCTCAAAAATGTACAAAAATCTCTTCAGGACAAACCCTTTGAAATCTTACCATCTTGCAGTTAGGATAATCTTTTTTGCTTTATTCCATTTATCATGTGAGAATAAACACAATCAGAATTTACATCCCTAAACCTCCTAATTATCTCTTCCAGTTAAAAATACTGTCAACTTCTCCTCATAGTAATCTAGCAGTAATAGTAGCAGGAAAGCAGGAGTAGGAGTAGTAATAAAGTATCTTTGATGACTGATGTAATTATGTGGCATTTTTTCCCATTATACTACTGGGAAATAAGTTTGAAAAGAGAGACTTCTAAAGCAGATCATAATGACATGAGAAGGAATTTTAACCCAGGTCTCACAAGATGAAATTCAAAATGTCATTATCTATTAGACTATTATGCTAGTATAGAGTCATAACTAAATATCTACTAATCAGATACTCTTGAAGATACAGAACTTAACCTTCACATTCTGGAATGCCTGTCCACCCAATCAGATTTGACTAATAAATGTACAGTTTTTCCCAATTTGCTAGGTCATTACCTTCTTTTCCTTGGGTGCTGTATGCTTCTGCTTTGGGAGTGTTACATTTTTAATAAACTCTTCTACAAACAACATTATTAATTTGTGAGAATATGACAACTCTAGCAGACAGTGTGCATTCCCCATTGTTAAGTTTGTTTCTAATGTGGCTGTGTGTCACAGCTAGCTATGGCATATCCTCTTGCAAGATTCTTGTGATGATGATTGTGAGCAAAGGAAGGGCCTCCCTTGACCCTCAAGTTCAAGGGAGTAGTGATATTTCAGCCTAGACCCAGGAATGCCACTTCCCGGCCATCCCAGCTCTTCAGGGACTATTCTCCAGCTACCTCTGTAATGCTACTCCATCAGCCTCCTTGGATGGGGGAAGAGGTCTCATGATGACTGGAATTTCTTGAGGCTTCACCCCAGGATCTTGCTGAAATCTTTGCCAAGCATCTTTACGGTTGGTCAGCAACACAAGCAACCACTATGTTCCCTGCAGTGATGTATTTAAGTCGTTTAATCCAAGTCTCAAGTCAAGTCTCTAGTCTCTACCTTCAAGTCTCAAGTCAAGTCTCAAGTCCTTGAAGATACTTTCAAGTCAAGCATCAAGTCAAGTCTCAAATCTGGGAGCCAACTTTATACCCCAACCTATATTCCAGAATTTTTGGACAGAGTCAAATAAAGTCAGTTTTAATAAATTAAGCAGAGTTGGCCTTCCACATTTACAATTTTGCCATGTGCAGCTTTGGAAGTGAGAAACAGGATTCTTCTTCCTCCTCCTTCCCAAAGCTGGAGCCTTTTGTGCCAGTCGGCATAAAAGAGTTTCCAGCTTCAGAAGGGGGAATAGGAACCTTCTTACTCCCCATTACTGAAGCTTCAAAAGCTTTAGAAGGAAGGATTCTTCCTCCTCAGGCCTTGCTGTTCCCCTCTGAGAAACGCAGCCTGTGCTTTGGAAATGAATCTTGCCTTCTGCTCTTAGGAAAAGTTTTAGAAGGCTGCTCCAATACACAGCCGTGACAGGCTGCTGAGCAAACCTCAAGCCATCCTCAAGCCCATTGCCTAATCCATTTGCTTTTCCCCTCTGAGAAATGGGCCCATACTTGGGGCTTGAGACAGATCATCATGTGACCAGTAGTCAAAAAGATTGGCCTTTTATTGGTAATGCTGCGGAGGATTTAAGCTTTTCTGTGCCGCTGCTTGGAGGCTTCTCGTGTGGCATTCCAACCGCTGAAGCTGTCCACGCCCACAGCCTGCCCTCCGATTACATCATGCACGAATCAGCACGGTATGAGGGGAAAAAAACCACCTTTCCCCCGTTTTTCAAAAAGCCCACGCGCTGACTGTTGCCAACTTAACCAGGCGGATTAAGGTGTGGAGCTTGCCAAATATGTACGAGCTAGCGCACTCGAACGTGTGGGCGATGTCCGTCAGAGCTCGTGCTAACTCATTTTATTTCTCCGGTGTGGAAAAGGCCAATAATAGAAGCTGCTGAGTGCTTGACTTTTGGCTGTCTGTGGAATCTGTATGCAAATTGATAGAATCACCAGTCAGAGAACCTTATGAATGAACTTATGTAAATGCTTAAATACATCAGAAAACCCCAGGATAGGTTCACCTTAGAGTTGCCATAAGTCAGAAACAACTTGAAGGCACACAACAACAATAACAACAACGCCCAAAATTAAGAGGATAGGGCTAACTTAGATCCAAAGCTGGTGTCAAAACTGGGGGACCCCACCTGAGCTCTATGAGATTGGCAGCTAATGAGGAACATAGAAACTGTTTTGTAATGAATCACATTGTTGATCCATCTGGCCCAGTACTATGAAGTTGGACTGGCAGAAGTTCTGTAATGTTTCAGGCATTTTTTTTTTTAAAGCTCTACAAAAAAGATTCTTGGTAATCTTTGGTGATCTTCTATCTTATTATTAGCTATGCCCAACCCTATTTATTATCCAAAGTCAGACAAGATTGGGTGTGTAGTGTTACCTACAAAGTCATTGCTCAGGAAAGCTCATTGGCAACATTTTGCCCCATTTTGGCTGCTCGGTGTCTATGTCTTATTTTTAGTTATCTGATTGTTTTTAAGTGTTCAGTGGCCAACATGTAAGATATCCTTGTACAGGGCTGCATTCAGCAATGAAATTCTGCTTGCATGAGAATGGAATCCAGTTAAGTGATGGGGAGATACAGTCTATCTTCTGCTGCAGACCTGAACACTCAAAAAACCCTGCTCCACAGAGCTGGAAGATCCTTCAGCTCAGAGGACAGCAGTGGGAATGGCAGAAAACATGCTGCTAAGGATCTACAAATCACTCTTAATCCATCCTATGGGTTTTCTGGCTGGATGTCCACCTTCATCTCCTGGGCAGACTTATGAGCTGCTTTTCCCACCCAACTACAAATTTTACTCAGACGTTTTGAGATTCTTGTACATATAATCAAGAAGGTGCAAGAATAAAGTATGCATACAGTAAATGTTATACTAAAAGACACATATCCCTCTTGCTTCCTGCAGCTTACCCCCTTGCCCTCCAAAAGGTGACACAAACTACAATAGCAATACTAGCTTGTCAGCAACAGTGCTATTATGTGTTTCGTATATAAACCAGTCACAGATATTCCTTAACAGTTCATGAAGGTTAAGAAGCAGCAAAGAAGACAGTGCACAGCAGCCTCATGCATTTCAAATAACAAAAATATGGCCTGGCTGTGTCCACTAACAGCCCATCTCTTTTATCCTGCAGGGAGGGAAGACATAGTACAAAGAAGTGCTGCTATTGTTTATATTTCAACTGTGGAATGGCCGCACCCTTCAACTATCCCAGAAATTAATCCTCTGCCATCTCCTTTCTGAGCTTCATTTTAAAAGACAAGTTTCAGTCTCCTCTTCCTACTTTCCCCCTTCTTCCTTGGCTTATTTTAACTGCTGCAAACTGAGTTCAAAGTGCAAAAGCCTTGGCACTCAGTTAACTCAAGAGGAAGGAAAAGAAGCAGTGAAGTCTTGCCTTTCCCAATAGTTTCAGGAAATAGCAAACTGCTGCCATCTTTGGAACAGCGCATCCTATGCTGTGTGATTCCAAAATGCTTCTTGAGGTAAGCAAAAGGAATAAACTCAACTTTTAAAAAGCAGGAGAAGAGAAGAGCCATGCCAGTAAAGAGAGACTTTCCTCTAGGAGATCCCCTTTTGAATTATATTACAGAACTCCGCACCAGGTGTTTGCTGAGACACACAGATTCCCCAGCACCACCGCACACATACTCACACCTCTATTTTCCCTAATACAGGATCAGTTTTACAGAAAAGCCTCTCTGGTTTGATTTTTTTTCACCTACCTTCAATTCTAATTTTTGTTTGTTTTTGCTTAAACTTTATTTTTAAGGCTTAGTTTTATTAGTTTTCTCTTCTCTAACCCCTTCCTCTTAATTTACAAATCTTCTATGTGTGCCGGAGCCACATAGTTTTATGTGTTCATTAATAACTTTTACCCTCTTGTTGCTTGGCTACACCCTTTTTATCACACTTTGATGTTGTTTGACCCCATGTATCCTGGTTTTCAAGTATGAACTGTTAGAGGATATGGATGGCATCCATAATCTGTCTATGCAACAGGCAGCAGACTAAAGGAAAGAAATGGCCACCATGCTGTCAGAATTCCTGGGTAGGAGGAGTTTAATATTGAGAGGCTTGGATAATATTGTAATCAGATATACATATAGCCTGTAGGAGCATAAATGGCTGGGGTTTGGGGCAGGATTGTGGAAGTGAGAAGAAAGGAGTGAATTTAAATGAAGAATTGCAGCCATCTAAG
Source organism: Iguana delicatissima (assembly GCA_948472985.1). Taxonomy (NCBI): domain Eukaryota; kingdom Metazoa; phylum Chordata; class Lepidosauria; order Squamata; family Iguanidae; genus Iguana; species Iguana delicatissima. The sequence goes on from CAOKZL010000502.1 coordinate 66,135, forward strand.
GCCCTTTCCACATGTGGAGAGGGAACTGGTTAAAGACGCTACTCACTGGCTTTTTGGTGGGTCCAGTTGGGTCCGTTGGGACGAGGAGCAGTGCAAGCTCATCGCTCCACACTGCTCTGGCGTCCAAAATGGTGGCTTCCAGTTGGTGGAGGCTCTCCACCAACTGGAGAAGCTCGCCAGCCTAAAGCCTAAAGCCCACCTCCGGCAGATCTGCAGGCGTGCCTGCAAATCTGCACTGGAGCGCGGCAACAGAGTGACACGGAATCGTGCGCTCCATGCTTAAAAGAGGTTTTTAAAAAGCACACAGTGCAACCCCTTCCGGTCACTCCGGAGCGGACTGAGGTGCGGAACTACAAAAAGTAGTTGGACCCACTCCACTCCACAATGCAGACGACCTCCATCGGAGGTCACACTGCGCCGTTTTAATTGCCCCGTGTGGAAAGGGCCAAAGTGTGAAATCTAACAGAATCTTAATCTAATGCAGATTAAGCTAACACTTTCCAGTAAAGCACTTGATTGAGGAGCTGGAATTACCACATTGGCCCTTTCCGCATCTTACTTTTTCGCAGAGGTGGGGGGTGGCGTTCGTGCGAGCAGCCTCTTGCATGAGGTGCTCATTTCGCTGCTCTGTTGTCCCACAGCTGGCTTGCCGGTCACGGGAGCACCACGTGAATGCCCCGCCCCTTCCTACTGCAGCGCAACCTGGGAATTGCAGGCTAGCGCTGAGGCAGGAAGCGCGACCAGCCCGCTCATCCGACACACCGCAGGGCAGGTAAGTGCGCAAGGGCCCTGGAAGCCTTGTGCGACTGTGCAGCATTTTCAGCTTGGAGCCAAAAATAAAAAAAAGGGTGCGTGGTTTGCATTAGGCTTGTGAGCATCGCGTAAATGAGAGTGCGTCATACGGACCTGCACTCCCATTTATGCGACGCTCAAGGGGCCCTCTCGCAAAAGAAACTGTGGCCATTTCCACATGGGCATATTGCCCACGCTAGGGTGACCTCTCTTGGAGGTCTTCTTCACCACGGGGTGCGCTAGCGCAGTTAAAAAAAGTGAGACTCTAGACCTCAAACTGCTTTAGTGCAGCCACGGGGTTGGCGCTGCGAGTTTTATAAAAACCACCTTCACAAGTGGTTTTTACAAAACTCACCCGCACTGCCCCGTGGCAGCCCCCAGTGAAGAATTGCAGAGACGAGGTAGCGTGTCCCTGCAGATCTGCCCGGGGGCAGGCTTCCAGCTGGTGCGCTGTCCTAATTGGTGGAGCGCCGCCAGAAGCCGCCGGCCGTCATTTTGGGCGCCGCCGAGCGCCACTGAGCACCGCCGAAATTCGGCGGCGTTTAGAACCGCGGATCCGCACTCTCCGCAGGGACGGAGCAGCCCGCTCACGGGTAAGCTCTGCTCCTGCGTGCGTGGCCCCGTTTCGGCCCCCCTCGTGAGGAAAGGGCCTGTGTGCGAAAAGGGCCATTGTAAAGGCATGAATGGACTCCAGTTTGTATTTTTTGTAGTTGAAATGTTGCTGGTACTCAAGGAATTCTCCATTGGCAAATGGCAGCCAACCAGCAGGAACAGAGCCCCCTCCTCTTTATGTATACATCTGCTCTGTTCCACGCATGTTTCCTTTTTCTGCATATTTTCAGCAACAAAACAGTGCCTGCCTGTATAGACTATGGACTAGACAGCATATATATGGATACACATGTGTGTGCACACGCAAATAGGATTTTGAAAGGAAATCTTTCTCTATGTGTGTGAACTCAGAAGTAAAATTCATTGAGTGTAATGGGACTTATTCTCTAGAAAGTATGCCTTGAAATACAGGAATTAACAAGAGAAGAAAGTTTAATATCCAGAGAGCCTGAGAACTGGGCTACGGCTGCTGTTTCTCTTTCTCCTCCTCCTTTCTTTTTAAAAGGCATTTTGTGGAGAGAGATACTGTTTCCTGGCACTTCTTGGACTGAACTGTATAAAGCAAACTATTGCCCTTGAGCTAGCTTAAAATTAGGGTTCAGTCCTTAATGAATTTGCCCTGGAAAAGATAATGGGAGCAAAGTTCTGCTCAGGGTCAAGTATATGTGTGTGTACATGTTTGTTCCTCATGTTTGGACAGTTACAAGGTCTCATTGGTAAGAAGGGATGGGAGTGAAGAACAGAAGAGTGAAGTTGACACAGTGTCAAGGCTATGATGAATGTGGGACTCCGCACAAAGGTATGGAAAAATTCAAAAGGATTATAAGCTTTTGCCTCAACAAGTGTTTAGGTAAATCGCACTTTAAATCAAGCATTTTAGATTTCCCACAATACCTTAGAGTGATAGTACCAGGAGGACTGTGGATAATTAAAATGCACAGCAGTTTGCTGGCGCCAACATAATATCACCAGATTGCTGCTGCTACTACCTTCTGCCCCTGTTATGTATGCTATGGGGAAGGATACTTAACATGGTCAGCCATCAATATCAACTGACGCCCACCCAATTCTACTTATGCCAGGAAGCTGTTGGAGAGAATATTGGATTAGATCTGTTTCTGCTCAGTTGTTTGTTTCTTAACTAGTTGTCATTGTAAATACAGTTCTAAACATAACACTTTACTTTCTCATGTATCAGAAGTAATGCAGAAGGTTACCTATTAGGAAATGGCATAAAATTTAAAAACATTACCTCAAAATGTCCCCCAAAGCAATTTTAGCCCTCAAAAAGTAATGAAGGAAAGTATGTAATGCCATTGTTGGTCATCACAATGTTGTGTCCTAGTTACCCCAAAAAGAATGCATTTTCAAGCTCTGTTTGAAACCTCCCCCTGGTATCTTATGGGAGTCCCACACTGAAAAATGAGATAGAAATGTTCTTAATAATAAACTGAGTATCTGTGTATAATAGGATATAGAAAGACTGAAATATCTGGCTAGGTCATGGTATCAGTCCATATTGCTTGTAATTAAACAATTTTAATTCATACCATGGTGCAAAGTACATTATTATTGTTTTCCAGCTATGATACTTTATTGGATAGAGGTACTAAATTGCAGCTAACTTTATCTTAACTTTACTGATTTCATAGCTAATGGCAAGAATAGGACGAGTCTTCACTTCTTTTCATTTAACACTTTGACTTTTCCTTCTATCAAAGAAAAATCCAGTCAGGTCACCAACATGACTGCGTGATAACTTCATCAGATTTTAGAAGTTAACACCCAGCCACCTTTAAGAATTATGGCAATGAAAACACTGTGTACATACGACTTTGGCAGGGTTTGTTTTTCCCACAGAAGTGGTATCATTCTACAATAGGTCCCTAAATTATAGAATAAAAATATTAAAGAGGCAAAACTTTTCAAAAATGCTCAGGAGTCAGAAACAGTGGTCACAAACCCTTCTGACATGAAAGCAGCTACACATGGTACGTTCATTGCAGGCTCCAATGGAAACCTCTTTTCCTTCTTCTCTGTAACTAGTACAGCGCAGCTAGGACAGTGCCATATTTTTTGAGAACACTTTTGATCCAAATAGAATGAGTGGGCCATATGTTCCCCAGCTAACAGTGTACAAAAATACGCACAGACATTCCCATCCTTTACGCACTGAGACAGGCCACTGAGAAAACAGTCAACTGCTGTGAGACTTCACTTTTTTGCAAAAAATTGACATATAAAAAATCCTGACCAAAATACACTGTGTTTTACACAAAAATGCTATATTGTACACATCAAAATGCACACACAGCCTTCTAATCTCACTCATGGAGAGAAAGCTTTGGAAATTATTCATTTTTGCATGCAAGAATAAGGTCAGCAAAGATTTACACCTCTGTCCTGGTCTGTGTCTCCTGAACAGTTGCTTTTTAATAGTTGTTCACAGTATAGTGTACTTCTCCTTTCTCATCTAATATGTTGCTGCTTTGTCACAAGCTATTTCTGTACTACACTGTTATGGTACCATTATTCCACTTTCAATATCCTGTGAAATCCTGAGGTTTGCAGTTTAGGGAGGGGCATTTAGAATTCTCAGCCAGAGAGCTCTTTTGCCTCAGTAAACTACAAACTCCAGGATTCCACAGGATGTTGAAAGTGGAAAAATACTACTATAAGAGTGTAGTGCGGAAATGGCTGTAATATTCTTTGCTTCTTCACTAAGTAATCCCAGTCAATCAGGAATACTATTGTACTATTGCACTCCATGTTACTATTCTAGCAAATCCCATTCCAGCCTGTAATCACACTGTTAATAATCATAAAGCAAGAGAATGCTTAACCAAACTCCCACTATCACTCCTACATCTGCCCCATCATTTCACCATCCACACGTTGGAAGAAACACCTACATGTTTTTGTTCTACCCATGAAGTGGATTCCTGCCTAAAGAAAATGAAGTAGTGTGGCTGACCAAGCAGGAACTCCCAGGAGGATTCCACACTGTAACATTCTGTTGCAGATCTTACTTGTACCTCTTAATCCTGATCCTGAAATAATAGAGTATTACTTGAGAACCTCATTAGAATTGTTGGCATCCGCTTAAGGCTAATTAATTACATTCCATTAAAGATGGGCATAAATAAAGTGGGAACTGATTTAGATATAAAGCTGGCAGTTACACATATTCATTGGACGTAATGAGAATACAATGATATTGAACAAATACCTTTTGGACTCACAAATATTGGATAAAAATGAATGAGGGATGCATTTCTTCCCCTCATTAAAGGGATTAAAAGTCTTGTTAGGAGTGTTTTCCATGTGTGCCTGCAAAACATGTCAATAATACTAAATAAATATAATTTGTGCTAGTCTGTATTTGAATTGTAAAGCCACAGAAAGCAGGGTAACAAAGGGGTCTTTTAAAAAAGAATTTCAGAGCAAAAGTAGGCATTAGTGGTTTATTTGAACAGGGCTGTGCAAATAACTACATTCACTTTGAAGGATTTTGAAGAAGCAGTCAGAGGAAAAGTATTGGTAAGGGGAAAGTATTGATATGACTTGATGGCATCCCAAATGTTGTTTAAAAATCTTCTTTTTTAAAAAATTCTAGATTAATTAGCCAAAGCAGAAATCTGAAATGAGCTAAAGAGTCTTCCTCCCCAGGAAATGTGTACATTTTGTTCAGCCTAGACAGTATGCTTCTTAGGGCACAACACACATATACATTTGTATTTTGTATATAAACTGGTTTTCTTACCATGACTTGTTTTTAATAATGAATGAGTGTTGAGGTATTTGATTATGATTACAATCACGCTTGGTGTTTAAACAAATGTTAGCAAAGTTACAAAAGAAAGAAAGAAAGAAAGAAAGGCCAATCAAGTCCCAGCAAATTGCAGAAACTTGTCTTTGCAGTGACTGTGGGTGGGCAAATGCTGAACTGTTTATGTATGCTGGCCAGGAGACAACACTTGGAATTCCAACTGCTGGGAACCAGATGAGAAGGTACTACATGTTGCAATCAGACCACGGAAGAGGAACCAGATAGAAAGCAATGTGAACAAGAGGGGTAGATCGCACTTGGACATTATAGAAAGTGTAGGGGGAAAAAAGGATGGTAACACTTTAGACATTTTGTCATAATTTTTACAAACATTTTCAATAAGCTTCATTTGTTTTAAATTTCAGGTAATCCAGCAGGTAGTATGAAAATGTTTAACAGTCAAGGATGGATGACTAGATCTATCTACAGTGTCATCTAGACAGCATTTGATCATGAGTCCTTTTCATGGATTTGATATAGACATTCCATTGGGGATGGATGTCTATATGTACATTTTACATTGCCATACTATGTGGATGAGAATCTGCAGATACAGGCCAAAATCCAATAGGCATCCTGGTGGAGGATAAGTCTCCACCAGTCTACTTACACCATTGTCCAGGTGAATGGAAGCTATTCCCTCATTTCCTCTCTAGGTAGACAAGAGCAGCTAATAGGATTGCCAGCCTAAAATTTAGAGAGGGCTCCTGTCCCTTAAACAGTAGCACAGAAGGGGGAATTTCAGCAGGTGAGAGTCATCACACAACCAAGTAACACACACAGCTGATGAAATTCCCTCTTCTACACAACCAGTAAAGGTACAGGAACCTCCTCTAGTTTTCAGTTTGGCAATTCTAGCAGTGATGAGCTTTGCAGGCACTGCTTCATTCCCTTGACTACTAACTGGTTGGCAGGGGTGCACTCAGGTACACTCTAGCTGGCCTTGTGTACTGGAAAAAGAAGCAGCAGCTTCTGCCCTCAAGTATTGTATGTGGGGGCAGTCAGGATGTGTTGATCCCTTGAGCAGTGGCTGGGGAGACGGAGCTGTGGAGGTGCTATTGCTCACTCAAAGTGAGGGACATTGCAGAAGGAGATTCAGGGATATCTCCTACTGCAGTGTCCCCAGAAATATACATGGGGACTTAATCAGGGGTTATTAGCATATGTCATAGCATACATGTCAAGGGAGAGTTGGGCTTAAGCTATGAGTTTTGTATCTTACACAAATTGCTGGTCCATCAAGCTCACTGTGATCTATTCCAGAGGTTGGAAACATTATTTCTTTGGACTGCATTTGGAATATACTGGCTATACTGGTTGAGAGGTTCTGGAAATTATATTTTTAAAAAAATCCCAAAAACTATATAGTCCTGTGGTTCTGGGAAAGCATCTCATGGACCACATGATTTCTCCTCTCTCCTTGGGCTCCATTTTTAGAAAGAAGGGCCAATTTTGTAATCCTCACTTTTGAGCCTGAGGGAAAATCCACAGCTGGTCTTCCTTTTGTCTCAGAACTGCAATGTCAGAGAGGGCAAAAATGGACATTTATGAATATACCAAGAGAGTATTAGGATCAGCAGGACCCAAAGCTCTTTTATATCCCAGACACCCCCTTCCTAGAAAGGGCAAAACTTATTCCCCAGTCCCCACTCCCCCAAATCTGTAGCAAGCCTCATTGATTTTCCTCCCATTTGAAAGTAATCGTGGTTGATTGTTTGGTTTTTTTATAAGGAAAAGACAGGCAGAAAAGTCCAAGAGGAAAGGAAAAATGCAGTCTTTTTCATGTTCTGCTCTGCGAGTATAAACCAGAAGTGTGTAGAAAGATTTCTCCACCTCAAGTTATCCTTCTCCCTTCCCCATAGTGTCTTTGACACCGAGACAACAACGAAATAGGTGCCATGCAAGCTGTTCTGTGGAGAGCATTCCAGAGCCAGCCTGCCATCTCAGGAAAGGTCCTCTCTTCCATGGGCCCCTGATCCAATTCACTCATCAGGGTGCCCAGCAAAGGGCATCTGAAGAATATCTCAAGCTTAAAATAAATATATGTGTGGAGAGAGGTATGTATTGAGATATCCTGGTTCCAACCCATGAGAGTCCTCAATAGCACCTTGAATTGGGTCCAGAAAAAGAGTTGGAGTAAAGATTTAGTATCTAAATTAAGTTGTATTTATTGATTTTATTGCTGTTTTTATCATCCTGTTTTATTATCTACATCATCCTGAGAGCTTCAACCTTAGGGTGACTCATAAATGAATTAAATAAGTCAGTTAAGATGGTGGACTGCTGGTGTGATGTGTTCTTATTGCCCAGTCCCAGTTACCATTCTGCTATTTAGGCATCTTGAAGATTGTCACAGCTTAGAAGCTATAAATGAAGCATCATTTGGACACCTGCCATCCTCATACAAGTCTAATTTGTACACCGTTCTTTTTACATGCCTAATAAAAACTCATGGAAAGGTAGCTAAGACCAGAAAATACAGAGATTTAATAATGTAAATTCATCCCAAAGTAAAGAAATCAGTTTCAGTGTGGAGAACTAACAGAATAAATATTTTCTATCACATCTCCAAGGAAAGAAAAATTTTCAGGATAAGAAACTTCCATTGAGACTATAAAAACTCTGAAAGGTGAAGCATTAGAAAAGGTTCGAATGCTAAAGGCATTTTCTTCCCAATGAGATCTTTAGGAGAATATTCTCACAATGATTACTGGTGATCAAAGAAGATGTTGCTCACTATTGCATTGTGTCTTAAAAGGCAGGGACCTATAATCTCAAATAAAACATACTCATCATTTGTCTTTAAATGAAGCAGCTTGAATACAGTTAACGTTTTTAAAAGAACAGAAACCAAAATAAAGCTTCCATTTTTCCAAAGCACATTTTCCTTGCATGAAGTCTCTAACTCCACTGGCATGTTATGTTGTTGAATAGTTCAGGTTTCACAGGGAAATGAAAATACCTGACTTAGGAGTTACCAGCAGCAAATAATTTCCAAGGGTCATTTGTTAGGTCAATTTTGAGGTTTATACTCAGGAGACTTTTAAAACAGTTTGTAAAATGTTTAAAATTTGACAACTGTGGACTTCACTTTACTAGGAATCTCCCCCTCACATGATCCAAAATTGGCTTTAGAAATCTGATTCTAGTTTATCAAAGGACGTAATTGATCAGTCACATCCTAGCATTCTTTATGAAAGAGTGTATTAAAAATAGGGATAAAATTGTTTGTAGATCATAAAAGCAGTATAACAGCTGAAGCTGTAAAAAGATTGTTTGTCCTTATAAAAATCTGATTGGTAATATAGTAAACTCTTTGCTGTATCAACATGGTTAATAAAAGCTAAGAACTGAGACTCATTCACCTCACACTGGTTGCGCACTGAACCACTCTGGTTGACAATTCTAAATGCCCCTCCCTAAACTGCCAGCCTCAGGATTCCATAGGATGAAACCATGGCAGTTAAAGTGGAATAATAACACAACAATACTGTAGTGTGAATGGGCCCCAGAAATGAGAGAGAGGGTGTTCTAATAGACTGTGTTCATTCCAAAATGAATTAATCTGTTTCCGTGTAGAAGACTAACAAAACTGTTAGTCTTTTCTACCAGATCTCCAAGGAAAGACCGTTTTTCAGGATAAGAAGCATCCATGCTTCACGAAGATTTTATGAGCCAGCAAGTTTATGATGGAGCCATGCAGTTTAAGACTAAAAGTGTATTTACAATGGGTGCATTCCAGCAAAGCTCCTAATGCGCACATGTTCCCGAGGAGCTGCTTTCTGATTCAGCCAGCACCCCTGTTGAATCACAAGCCACTCTTTAAGCACAAGAGAATTCAAGATATTGTATGGTGGTCCGCTGAATCAGTAAGTCAACAAATATCATGCCTGGGGCTTGGATCACAGCCCTTGTCTCCAAAGACACATTCATTTAGTATTTGTTTAGACCACCCTTTCCCAATGAGACACTGCATTTTAAAATAATAACAAAAGCAAATAATGAACTGATATATCTATAGATATACAGAGAAAAATTGTGAAATCTATGGTTCATGCAGATCAGTGAAAAGCCTCAGGTGTTGGGAAGAGCTGATTCTGTAGGGGTGCTTTAAAAAAAGTCGAATGATCCCCACTCCCAGTCTATTTTTGGTGAAGTCCTGAAAGCAGCCATGACTTTTGAAAATTAAGACAGGAAGTGCATCTTTTTTAAAATCCTGGGCAGTAACTATACAGGTAGGGGCTGTTTCTCATAAGGATCCTCAGTATTTGCAAGATATCTTAGTGTCCCTTATGACCTGTTGCATGAGGGAGGACAAAGAGGGAAAGATACCCTACCCCTACCGCAGTTAACCACGTCTTTCAAAGGACAGCAGAATCTGCTATGTTTACAGCATAACTGGATCTGATAGCAGGAACAGCAGCTTAGAAGTGAATAAAGCAACTTTTATCTGCACTACTGGCCATGCAGAAGACCTGCTGGAATCCAACAGACATGCATTCACATAAGCCCACCGTGCTTCAAGGCAGAACTGAGTTCAAGCAAATTCTACCAACACATTTCTTTATTTTTGTCACATAAAAATATTAAAACCCCATCCTTCTAGTGCAAAAGCTCCACACAGGGAAGCTTGCAACATTTACAAATTAAAATTTTGTAAAAAAAAAAAATGAAAACAATAAATTGAAGAGACAGGGTCAGTAGTTAAAAGCAAAACATAAAAACGTACCTGCCACAGACAATGCTGTTTCCGATGGTTTTTTGGGAAAAAAATTATTATTATTCCAAATATATCAATAATTTATACCTGAAAATACACACAAGTGATACAATTTTAGGGCAAAATAATATGTAAGGATTTATATCATCATGAAAATTTGTATTGCAATGGTTAATAAACCAACTTAATTTTTCTATCAATCTATTAAATCAGCATTCCCCATAACCCCATTTGTTTAATAAAATATGCTATAACCCATGCTTGCACATACCAGTTTGAGACAGAAGAACAGATAGATTTCTACAATTAATAATTTTACTTGCAGAAAACATGTACCTAATTCTAACAAATATGTAACTAATTTCATATCTTCCAGCTGAACAATATTTTCAGTAGGATGTACAGGTGCACCTCTGTTTCATTCATATAGCCAGTTATATCAGTCTAGGGGCACAAGACAGGCATAGCTTCTGTCAGCACTGGTGATGGTTGTGTACTTTCGGGTTGACAGGCTTACGGCAACCCCTCTTAGGGTTTTCTCAACAAGATTTATTCAGATAAGGTTTGCCTCTGCCTTCCTCTGAGAGACAATGTGGTTTGTCCAAGGTAACATAATGATGTTCTATGGCTAAGCAAGGATTTAGACCCTGATTTCCCAGAATCCAAGTCCAACAAACAAACCACTATATCGTGCTAGCTCTGATGATGGTGACTGTTGTTATCAGCTATCAAATTGACTTGGACCTATGGTGACCCTATGAATGAGAGTCTTCGAAATCAGTTGCTCAGGTCTTGCATATTCAGGGCTGTGGTTTCCTTAACGTTTACCATCCATCTGTAATAAGGTCTTCCTCTTTTCCTACTGCCATCTACCTTACCAGGCATTATTGTCTTTTCTAGTGAGTTATGTCTTCTCATGACACGGCCAAAGTAGAATAATCTCAGTTTAGTCATCTTGGCTTCTAGGCTTGATTTGCTCTGGGGCCCACTCATTTGTCTTTTTAGAAGCCCATGGTATCCATTGAAGTCCATGGTATCCATAGAACTCCAGCACCACATTCAAAGGAGTTTATTTTCTTCCTATCAACTTTCTTCACTGTCCAGCTTTCACAACCATACACAGAAAACTGGAAATACAATGGCATAGACAGTACTAATACTAACACTAGTATTGAATGTACATCTTTACACTTCAATATATATCTTTACACTTCAGTATCTTGTCTAATTCCTTCGTAGTTACCCTTCCAGGTCCTAGGCCATTTCCCCACTAGACTGTTATAGTGCTCTTATTCCACTTTCAACTTTCCATAGGATGTTGAAAGTGGAATAATAGCACTATAATAGTCTAGTGCAGAAATGGCCCTACTCTTCATCTGATTTTTTGACTGCAGTCTCTGTTTTGATTGATGACTGAGCCAAGGTATAGAAACTCTTGAACTATTTTAATGTCTTCATCCTCTACTTTAAGGTTATCTAAATTGTCTGTGGTCATTATTTTTGTTTTCTTAATGTTCAACTGTAAACCTGCCTTTGCACTTTCTTTAGTAATCATTCTAAGTCCTTACTATTTTCTGCTAGCAGTATGGTATCATCTGCAGGTCTTCAACTGTTAATGTTCCTTTCTCCAATATTCATGCCTCTTTCCTCCAAACTTAGGCCATTTCTGCACGAGGCTGATACATCATTGCAGCATTGAATTCTTACTCTCCGGTCTACACGTTGTACTGTTTTAGCATTGAAGTTTTCCTTGTAGTTCTGCATGTTTTCAGCTCCTAGAAAGGTTCACTGTGGTTCACTGTGATGCAAAACTGCTGCATGTGTGAAGATGGATTGTATATAAAGATTTAGTGAAAATCCAAGGAGATAAGATATTACTAAAAAGCAAAGAAGAACTGATAAAATATGGACTTTCCACGCACTGGCTGCTGCAGAGACAACTTGTAGAGAAGTTTAAGATGGACCAAAAAACAATAGGAATAGAAAGTAAAGAAAGCAACTTTGATAAATTGTTTATTAAACCCCACCCCCCAGGATTCCATAGGATGTTGATAAATTGTTAAAACTGGGAATAGAACATCTGATTGCAAGGATTTATAAATTGTTATTAAGCCTAGAATTAGAACAAGACATTATAAAGGAGAACATGGCAAAATGGGCACAGAATATAGGATGCGCAAGTCAACTTGAAAGCTGGGAAAATTTGTGGAAAGAAATATCTAGACTACTTAAAAGTGTATCTCTGAGGGAGAACTATTATAAAATCTTTTTTAAGTGGCATTATACCCCAGCCCAGATAGCAAGAATAAGCAGAACTAATAAAAACAATTGTTGGAAGCGTAATCAAAGAGGAACTCTATCACCTATGGTGAACTTCCATAAAGGCAAAAAAGTTTTGGAAACAAATTCACAGTAATATACTAAAAAAATAACAAATAGAATTCCCGATGCATCCAGAAATATTTTTGTTAAATATATTCAACAGAATACAACAATTAAAAAAAAGATCACAACAGAAGCTGTTAATTCATATAGTCACAGCAGCCAGAATGGTCTACGCGAAAAGATGGAAACAAGAAGAAATACCCAAAGTGGATGAGTGGTTACCAAAACTATATGATTTAATAGAAATGGATAAATTGACAACTACATTGGCAGAAAATTCAATAAAACAATTTAAAGGAGACTGGAAACAAATTCTACCAACATTTGAAGCTAAACGGGGGAGTTTAGCTACAATACGGATAAAAGAATAAGCAGTACTAACAGCAGAAATCTCTAAGGAGATAGGGCGACAGAATACTGCGATAAAAAGTGAGGAGAAGCAGAGAGACTAAACTATAAAGATCGGCGGAAAGATATAGAGAAAATAACATAAGAGCCCTACTAGAATTAAAATCTCTGAGTAAAGGATAATAATAAATGCAATACAATTTGGAATAGTAAAATAGATTAGATCTTAAAGGGAGAGATCACTCAATGAAAGTAAAAATAATAGGGAGAAGGTAGATGACCTTGAGTTGGGAAGTAAATCTTATTATATTACATTTAAGAAAACCACAAGTAGGTAGAGTTCTATCGAAATAACTGTATTGGATAAGTTATCGTTGGTAAATATTATCTAAGGAATAACCAATGTGAACAGGAAAAGAGAATAAGGGAAGGAATTTTAGGTGGAAATCATTGTGTAATTGAACAACTGTGTAAACAACTAAGATAGGATATGAGGAATTAAGTGATAATATGAGAAAATTAGAAACTATATAAGAAAGTATTAGAAATAATGGTCTTCTATATATATATATATATATATATATATATATATATATATTTACATGTATTTATATGCTTTCTTTTATGGTCTTTCTAGGTTTAGCTCTCCTTTGGGGGATTCTTTTTTTGTTTTTGTTGCTCTTTACAGTTAATCTATACTGTTATTGTATTGATTGAATAAAACGATTTGAACACAAAACTGCTATATGTGAAAACCGGAAAAACTCAGATGTAAATCTCCCAGACTGGTTCTGTTTCAGTTTTCACCTACCTGCAGAAACGTAGCATTGACTCAGATCGCAGAAGTGGCCAGCTATGGGCATTCCCAGGCTGTCCCTTCCGTCATTTCCGTCCCTATCGCTTTCCGCCCATCAAAGGACAGGCTGCTATCATTATTGTCTTCCTGTGTTAAACAGACAGTGGGAAGACAGTGGATCTGGTAATAGACTGTTAAGATGTGTTTTTTTCCATGTATCAACATTCCTATGCACAAATGTGGCAACACAGAAATGTGTTAAAAATGTGTGTGTTTTTTTAAAAAAAACAGACCAATCAGCAATGGCAGGGTGGGGTGAGGGAGGGGAATGGGAGTGACCAGGGACTTGCTGTTGTGCATGCAGCAACCGCTGTTCTCTGCAGTAGTACGATGTAAATGGGGGGATGCAGACAGCACAGTTTTTGAATTTCTGAATTCAGTTTCCGAATTGGAGTATAAAAACACCACTCTTGACACACAGTGAACCGCTCCTCCCCTCTCGTGTGGAAATGATACTAATCTTGCTTTATGTACCATATGTTCAGCATACAAGTTAAACAGATAGGGTGATAAAATGCAGCCTTGACCCTCTTACCAATTGGAACCATTTAGTTTCTCCATATTCTTTCCTGATGGTGGTTTCTTTTCTTGAGTAAAGGTTAGGCATCAGGACAATAAAATGTTGAGGTTTCTTTAAGAACAATCCATACTTGTTGATGGTCTATGCAATCAAAGGTTTTGCTATAATCTATAAAGCACAGGCTAGTTTTCTTCTGAGAGTTTCATCTGTCATCCATTGAAGCTTCTCTTTCTTTTTGGCTGCAGACAATTATCTTTTTTTTATACCCTGGCAATGTCCCTGGCTTTAGTCCAGAGCTCTTCCAGCTCCTGGTCAATTAGGCTTAATAGTGGAAATCTATTTTTTTAAAACTTTAACAGAGATATTCTTCAAGTTGTATTTTATCATGATGTTTGTTTAGTATACTTCTTTAGCTCTACTCTTGATTTTTGATCTTAGCAGTTAATGGTCTGCACCACAATGTGCTCCTAGTCTTGGTTTTTTGAAGAAAGAATGGAACTTCTCCATCTTTTGCTTCCAATTATGTAGTCTATTGGATTTCTATATTGGATTTTTCGACATCAGGTGATGTCCATGTATACAGTTGCCTCTTTGATTCCTTGAAGAAATTGTTTGCAATGAACAAACTGTTGGCCTCGCAAAATTCAACAGTTGCTTTCCATTTCTTGATCCTAGGCCAAATTTTCTTACACTCTTTGATTCTCCTCTGCTTCCTACTTTTGCGTTCCAGTCACCTACGATAAATAAGCCCTGTTTGGTAAGCAATCAATTTCTTCCTGGAATCCAACAGAGAATCTTTCAGTTTCTGTTTCTTCTGCCTCTGTAGTTGGACATAAATTTGGATTACGATTATATTGATGGATTTTCCCTGATTATTGATATTATTCAGTGAGACTTTATGTTATATCCTTCAACTGCTTTTGCTACATCAGTCCTTACTATTAATGTCATCCTATTTCTTCGTAGATTTTCGTTTCATGAATAAAACACTGTGTGATTATCTGATTTACTCTAGTCCCATTCCTGTCTACTTTAGCTTGCTCACCTCAAGTACTCCAGTGTTTATACTTTCCATTTCTTGTTTCACTATGTGTAGTTTCCTCTGATTCATGCTTCTCAGATTCCTACGATATGTGTTGTGCACCTTCAGACTTTTCATTTGCCTCTGAGCATGTCAACAACTGAATGTCCAGTTGCAGCATTAGCCACAGCACCAATCATACTTGTCCACTGTTATACTCCAGTAGCTTGTTGAGTACCTTATGACCTGGGAGCGTTCCTGTCATCTTCTGGCTGCGATCCTGGCAGTGCCTTTGGTGGGAAGGGAGCTCCCCTCTACACGTGAACACCTCCCTGAGGAAAGGAGCATGAGCGACATGCGCCTTCCTTCCGCAGTGCATCCGGGCTCTTTCTCATCCTGTGCTGGGGCAGGAAGCACTTCCATCATGCTTCCTGCCCTTCCACATGGCCAGAAAGGACAGGAGTGTCACGCAATCAGGGATCATTAACAGAGAAACTCTGTCAATGATTTACCCAACAATTGCAGTGGCTGACAATGGGAGAAGAGTGGGGCCATAATGACATCATGCAGAAGTGTTGTTGCGGTCCTGCTCTTCTCGCGTCCCCATGCGGGGGATGCACTTATTATGCAGAAAGGGCCCCAGCCTGGCTCTTCAGCAAATGCCCATCTGATGTGGGACATCCTACAGCAGCACATCAATATAGCCTCTTACCTTACAGAACCATGCAATCCCACCACTGTGGAAAAGCAGTACCATGGTGGTGATAGCAGGAGAGAAAAGACCACAGATTCTACAGCTGTGGAGGAGGCCAGGCACTGGAAAAAATGTGGGTCTCCAGGATACTGGCAGCTTTGAACCAGCAATTTATTTCTCCTTTCCCTCCCCAAATACTGCATGACCCTGAGAAAAGTACAACCACCAGCACAGTGTACCAACAGGATCTTGGCCATTGTTTACAATGCTCAAAGCCTACTGCCAAAAATGATACACTTTGGAGGGGGGTCATGTTTTAAATTATGTCATTTTTGGTGTGCAGGCAACATTTATTGTCTCTTTAATGGTTTTTCTACTAAAAAGATCCAAATCATTGTGCAACCAAAAAAAAAAACCAAGCCAGGAGACTGAATGTTCCTCAGAATCTCTGAGATACTTTTGACTCTTCAAAGTAGGTGCAAAAGCATTACACAGAGAAGCTAGTTATAGCACCAGACTTTTCTTTTCAAAGCTTCACAAATGCAAACAATTTCAAGGGTCATTCAGGATGCTGCCATCCTTTCCAGGTAGGCTTTCCTGGTACTTTTATGTAGAGTGAAAACTAACCATAGTCTGAGGAATTAATTCCTATAACAAAATCTCTAAAAAGCTTAAAATGCAGAGGAAATGTCTGTTTCAGCATGGGGCAAGGAACAGAAGAGAGTCAGGTTGCTGTGATTATTTTTAGTATATGCAATTTATTGGATTATTTGGTATTAATTTCCCATTGCCAGCTGCTGTAGAATGCACTGCTTTTTTTATTTCCAAGTTTATAAAAGGCACAGAATGGCTTTTCTGAATAGCTCAATAGTGCAACATGCTACTACCTTAATAAAATGGCTGTAAACCTTATTTAAGATTAGGGAGAATGAAATGCCCAATTTTATGACTTTGGCCCTTTGTAAGTGTCTATAAAATATCACAATATAGAGCTAGTGAAGTGCGTGCAGGCTTCCTTGCCACCCCCCATCCTTGCTTTATACAGGGAGACTGGAATCATTTAACATCTGTTTCATTTCTGTTTTGTAGGAAACAACTTTAAAACAAATGACAAGTAAAACAATTATAAATAACGACCAAAAAACCCAACATCTTAGTTAGGATATGTAAATAATAAACATGGGATATGGACAACATTTATAATCAGTATACTGTGGATGTTCTTTGCTATGTGTTGGAAAAGAATGCTGCAGATTATTCCATGATAATGTCATGACCTGGACTTTGGGTCCTAGTTAGAGAAGGTAACCTGAATACAGCCCTTGTTCTCTGAAAGTCAAGCAGGATACTTCTAAGGGCGAACAATATAGATATATGAATACAATTATACATAAGCCAAAACTCTGATATATTATTTTGGGAGACTAAAGCTCTTCCATTGGCTGCACTATCTAGAGGATTCTGGGAATTGTAATCCAAAACAGTGACAATTCCAACCTCTAACATAAACAACCAACGCATAAACACTCAACCAATGTCACTTATTTCTTGTTGTCACAAGCCTGAGCAGGTTGTTTGAACTCTTAGGGCTTTGTCATGCTACACTGTTATAGCACTATTATTCCACTTTAACTGCCCTGGAAATATCCCATGGAATCATGGGATTTGCAGTTTAGGGAGAGGCATTTAGAAGGCTCATGTAGAGAGCTCAGCTGCTTCACCAAACAACAAACTCCAGAATTCCAAAGGGTGCAGCCAGGGCGGTTAAAATGGAATAATAGCACTATAACAGTGTAGTGTGGTAGGGATGTTAGATATGAGGTAAAGGCTCCACAAGAGCAGTTGGGAACCCTTTCACACTACACAGTTAGAGCGCAATGATTCCACTTTGACTGCCATGGCTGCATTCTGTGAGATCTTGGGGTTTGTAGTTTTGTGAGGCATTAGAGCACCCTGGCAGCCAATTCAAAAAAGGAAATATCTTTCCCCCTTCCCAAGCATTGGGATTTTAGTTTAATTTAATTTTTTTCTCTTTTACATTTTGGTTATATGTATTTGTTAGCTTGTTTTTATATTGTATTGTATTGTATTGTATTGTATTGCATGGGTTTTTATATTTGTACAGCTTGTTTTACAACTATATTGTACTGATTTTATATTGTATTGTTCCATTCTTTCCACAGTCCTTTTTTTTTTTTAATGATCTATCGTATGCCTTTGACAGGGCTGTTTCTTTTATTGTTTTATTCTGTGAAGTACCATGTATAGTTATGGTGCTATGTAAGTAAATGATAATAAGAATAAGAATAATTCTAAATGCCTCTGCTTAAACTGCAGATCCCAGGATTCCATAGGATGGAACCATGGCAGTTAAAGTGGAATCACCATGCTATCACTGTGGAGTGTGAAAGGGCCCTGGGTCATCTGTCAACTAAAAATGAAAAGGCAGCAACATAGGCCTGATCTGAAGCAATCGCAACTGCTAGACAACATCCAAGTTAGTGGTTTCATGGCTATCAGTTCAACATGAAACATGGCCACCTACAGAAAAGTCAGGAGTTTTTGCACATGGAGAGCACGTGTTAAGAGATGTATTTATTCATAATAGGCTGAAAAAAACAACTTGACAAGAATAGTGGTAAAGTCACATTTGTGGACTACAACTCCCAGAGTCTGACCGGTTGGGGGATTCTGGGAACTGTACTCCCAACAGTTGCTTTACTAAAAGTCCTGATAAGGACAGTACATGTTCAGTGAGCCATGGAAAGTAGAGAGCACCTGAACATTCTCTCAAAAAGGTGGAAAAAGAATTAGCCCACTCAAGACCTTAACAGCTTGCATATCATGATGTGTGGGGTTTTACAAACCTCTCTTTCAAATAAACCTCTCTTTTACAAACCTCAGCTTTCAAAAGCTGGAGGGGAAGAAAATAGGATTCTTATTCCTTTCTACTTGCCGGAAATATCCCTTACCCCACTCTAGAGCAAGAAAGCAGTTAAGTAAAGACCGACAACTGGCCCTGAGCCTGCAACTTTTAGCTGCAGAGTACAATGGAAGAAGGATTCAGAACAGTGAGGGAAAGTAAAAGAGAAGAAAACCCTTTCCTCCCTTCTTCTTCCTTTCTGAAATCCCTCCCCCACTGCATCCCCTGAATGGCAGCTACAAGGGTCCTCTTCTAGACTTGCAAGAATCCTGAAGAGCAGGCATGTTGTTGCAAATCTCTGCTTTTTCCTTCCAACACCAGACTTGGTGATCCCACAGCCCTCAGTCTGGCAGAGAGACAGGGCCACCCAAAAACAAAGTAGTGCCTTGTGTACACTCGGTGGCGGAGAGGATGGACACTCGAGGGAAGTAGACGTTGTAATTATGTTCATTTAGAAAAGAGGAGGGAAAGAATTCAAAATGGCCTGTGAAGGACTGAGCATGCTCTGTGGCATTAAGGAACCACAGAATGTGGAGGGAGTAGATAGTTCCATAGTTGTTGGGGGTGGCATAAAGGAAAGGAAAAAGGGAAACATGGCTCACCCAAGAGACGCAAGGAAGAATCAGGATGAGCAGAATGTGAACAATATGAGTTTAAAACTTCATTCCTCTTCTCAGGCTTTACTCCAGAAAATGCTATTCCACTACTACACAGCAATAAGGAACTCAGGGTTGCTGAGCCCCCTTAGTGCTAATATATAGCTCAGTGGGAACATTTCAGAAATCAGGAAAGAGGTGCCAGTATATTTCTTTCCCTTCTGCCATCCTGAAACATCTGCATTTGTCAGTCCCATAGAAAACAAGGTGACTAAATAAGAGGATTAACTTGTAACAATCCTCTTACTTGCAATACTAGATTCTAGATTGCTCCCAGTGATGCACTTGGGTAGTTATGGGAGCACTGATATTTAGTTATCCAATTTACCCCTCTACTTACAAGGGTAAATACATGCCTACTGAATGTCAAGTGTGTGGGAGAGTCTGGCCTTCTCAAGTCCAGAAAGGGTCTTGTGCAGCTCCCAAACCTTGGTTGGTTCTCCAGTCCTGTTTTAGATTGTAATAGATTTACAGTCAGCCTTCCACATTCACTAGGGTTAGGGGCACAAGACCCCCACCAACGTGGAAAAATCGCAAATATCAAAATCTTTCTGTGTAAAGGGGGCAAGGCAGCCAATCTGTGAAAGTCAAAGCCGCAAATGTGGAGAGCCAACTGTATTTATTTATTATATTTTACCCCTTCTTTCTACCAAAAAACGAAGTATTCAAGGCATTTTAACCATCCTTAAAATCAAATTAAACAATAAACAATAAAAATGTTAAAATCGTAAGAACCGATAAGTAAGCTGTTTGCCAGGCCAAATAAGAAAGAGGTGTCTTCACACCATTACTAAATGTAGCTATGGGTTCTATTTTCATTCCATAATGTTTCTTTGCAGCAGAATGTCATATACTTATGGAATAGATTTTCTTGCCCCCATGAAAAGAATTCTGATCTGCTTTGGAGGGCAGGTAACATTCAGAGTCAATGTCAGGAGACATGAGGAGCTCAGATGTCAAGAGGCATGAGGATGTCACTACAGCAGGGGCAAATCCCCCCCCCAAGAATCCCCTTCCTTGAAATTTTTTTCAACCTCTAAATTTTTAGCATTGCAGAGCATGAGACATATGAAAATCATCCACACCTAGAGATTCAACTTCTGGCAGACTAGTAGGCAGCAGCTCCTTGCAGCAGCTCAGTAGCCAGATCTTTCACAGTAAAGTGCCAGCCAGAGAGATCTCTGGCTGGAGATTTACCCACCACCACCACCTGAATAAAGGAGAAGCAGAGGAGTGCCCATTTGGATTCAGAATTCCCATTATGTGTGTTTACTTTTTAGTAAATGCACAGTGAATAGGGAGGATTGAGGAAATGACTCCTTGCCTTTGCTATGAAACACAGCTGTTTAGAATGGAAGATCTGAAAGGCCTATGCCAGCAACCTCCTTTTTAAAAAAAGGAGAACTTAGGCGCGGATCTCTAGTTTGGTTGGCACGGATACCTTTGGTACAACAAAGCAAAAGTAGATAAAGACTTCTTAAATCATTATATCAGATGACCTTTACTAGAAATCTGGAAGATATGGAAACGGAAATTGTATTCTAGAATACCACTTTGGGTCTCACCTAATGAGGCCCTATACAGGAAATGAAAAGATCCAACAGAAAGATGGATAAATTACAGAGATCTAGTCATAAATGAAGGGAAAGATACTCAGAGAATCAAAACAAGGGAAGAACTAGCAAAAGAGGGATGGAACTGTCAATGGTTTTTGTATATTCAGTTGAAAGAAAGACTAAAAATGGATCAAAAATTAGAAGGACTGGAAACAAATACACAACTAATTGGAGAAAATAATATTTGAGAAAAAGAGCATCAAACATCACAACTATATAAGTTTATGTTAGACCAAGAGCTAGAAACTGAGGTAATTAAAGACACAATGATCGTTTGGGCTCGAAATATCGATCACAAAATTAAGCTAGAACAATGGGAGAAAAGTTGGGAAAACACTCAAAAATTTACTTTGGCGCAAAATCTGAAGGAGAATCATCTTAAAATGTTATATAGATGGTATCTGGATCCAGAGAAATTGAGTAAGATATACAAAACCAAAGAGATGAAATGTTGGAAGTGTAAAGAAGATAATGGCACTTTTTATCACATGTGGTGGCAATGTATAAGAGCAAGAAGATATTGGGAAATGATTCATAAAATAATTACGGAGATTTTACGAATAAAAATACCATTAACGCTGGAATTTTTTTTATTGAATATGCTGTACCAAGTGGATAAAGAGTATAACAAACATAAGAATACGATTTTATACATGGTGACAGCAGCCAGAATAACATATGTGAAATATTGGAAAAGGAATGAAACACCAGAAATGGAAGAATGGCTGACTAAATTACAAGAATATGTTATTTTAGATGATTTAACCCATGCCATGAAGGGAGAAAGATGAGGCAAGAAAGAAAGCGGAATGATAGCAGTGAAGAAATACATTGAAAGTAATTGGACAAGGTTATGCCAAGAAGAGAATGAAGTCTGAAAATTAAGGAGAAATAAAAGAGCATCAGTTAGCTGAATAAGACAATTAAATGTAAAGAATACTTGTAAAAAGGCAGTCCAACAATAATAGAACAGTTTAGAGGCATCAGATAAAAAAAACTGAAGAATATCCAAAGAGAAAGTAGGAAGTTAAAAAGATACAGAAATATAGATGAGGATCTGAATTATAGTTTCTTGTACGTTTATGCATTGATGAGTGAAAATTGACTTGAATAGATCGAAATGAAGTGTAAAAATATGATGAATTTCATTTGATGAGAATGAATTTAATTAATTTAATTAGATCATATAAATGTAACTAGAGATCCTGGATGGATTATAGTATGGAAAAATATGTAAAATGGATGATTGTATTATAAGCAAATTGATGTTTTTATACAAACTGGGGGGGGATGAATAAGACGTGAAGATTGTATAAGTGTAAATAGACAGAGTTTTAATAAAAATATATTAAAAATAAAAAAGGAGAACTTAATTAATCTTTGAAGTGATAAAAGTAAAGGGCCCTTCTGATTAAGTCAGAATAGTAGAACCTTTGCAGCTGCCTTCTTTCTGCAATCAAAGCTGAGTAGGTCTGTTTGCTCCATCAGACCAAGACAGTTGAATTTAAAAATTGGGAGTAGACTTTTTAAAAGAGAAGAACTAAGAAAGTAAGTGCATCTACTTTGTGAATATATTGAACTGCATTTTACTTGCACGAAGGCATCAGCTTCTAACAAGGAAACATAACATTAGCAAGTACAGACATTATCAGTTGGATGTTGTTTTCTTGGCAGTCTAGACTTGTCTAGACTTTAAAGAAGTAAATTGTTAGCTTTATAATAGTCAGATTAAGTGAAGAATAGAACCTTCCCTGAAATAGCCAGAGGATGTTCTATGGAGGAAATACATGGAGGATTCAACAGCATGATTGATATCATAAGAAAGGAGTTCAAGGAACTGAGATGCGAGGTAAGAAAAAGGAGAGGTTTAGAAGATACAGGCAGAGATATAAAATCGGACAAGGAAGCAAGATGAAAACCAGATGGTGAAACAAGCACAAGCAGAGTTTATGGAAAGAGTCTTGGAAGAGATTTATGATCAGGAGTTTTGGTTTGTGAAGGGGCACTGTTACACCTCAAGGGGGGAGAAAGGGGGATGAATTTAATTGGGATCTGTAAGCAAACTGTTTTGACATCTGAATTTAATCACGTTGAACTGCATGACTGAAAAAGGAGTGAGAAGAGTGTTAAAAATAAAGATGTTATCTCAAGATTGCAATTTTATAAAGTCATGTGTGATATCTAAAATATTGGTACTGTCTCAGGACAGTGGCTTTAAAATGTTATGTGAGAAGCACTCAAGAAAAAGATGGAATTGTGGGAAGTGGGGAGTTAAATGAAAAATGAAGATTTGATCAAATTAGGTTTATATGACCACAGATTTAAGATGATAACTGGATTGGGTCTATGAATTCTGTAATGGCTTTTAAATCATTAAATGGTATTGATGTATTTGGAAGCTAGAGGTGCTGCAAAACATGTAGCAGTTTTATAGTTTTAACATGTGTATATATAGTTAAAGATTTTGGATAATGATAATGGATTGCATTCATAATGATATATTTGAATGTAGGAATGTTGTTGTATATGTAATAGATTTATACTATTAACTAGTGAAAATAGTAACCAATTAACTAAGAAAGTAATATTTAGAAAAAATAGCATCAAGGTTATTTAGCAGTATTAATGTTATCTACTATGTATTAATAGAATGTAATAGAAGAAATATTGAGATACTGTGTTTCGCACATTAACAATAAAAAAGTTCATAAGCTTCTTTTCTTTTGAGAAAGCGTGATTAGGATGCGGGGAGAAGAAAAAACTGGATATTCTTTTTTGACTCCGGGTCTCCAATGGTGTCACAATGGCAGGAGACAGTGATAGAGCTCCCACTGTCCTAACATCTCAAGCGGGAAGCCGAAAGAAAATACTCGGCAAAGAACTTCCTTGGTAAAGGTGGGTTCTGAGGGACTCGATGGCAGCCCGATCTCTTTTAGATGAGAGGAAGATCGCCTCGTAAGTCTGAAAGAGGGGGTTGGAGGGTATCCCACCCGCTTGGGCATTTGCTGGTAATGCAGCCTAGCGACACCGGAGATTTTTAAATAAAGTTTCTTGATATATACCATTAATTTGAAGAACAGGGACATTGCCTTAATCTTAAAACTATGTCTCAAGATGAAAGATCAAGCCGAACATTAAATAATAAATCAGTGGAGTTTTTGTGGAGGAGAGAGTAGGGAGAAAGAAGCTGAGAGAGAGAGAGGAAAGGGGAGAAAACAAATGGATATAAAAGAAATAATACAGTAAATGAAAAGAAACACTTTTGAGAATTGAAGAAATAAATTGGGACTGACGAAAATAGAGAAAAAAGGGGGCTGTATGAGGAAGATTGTGAGATTGAAAGACTTGAGTTTAAGTGAGAAAGCAGCGGAGGTGATCAGAAGTGATTGTGACGGGAAGCGACAGAAATGGCGGCGGTTTAAAGTGTACAGTGAAGTGTGGAGACGCAGCTGGAGAGAACTCGCGGAAACGCTGGAGCTTGCTGTGTAATAAACACTTCAGAAATTAAAAATTTTGTTGGAAATAATTGCTGGAAAGACATTTAAGTCGAAAGAAAACAGAGGTATAATTGAGAAGTTATATTGCGGATAAACTGGAGATGAGATCAGTCTGAAAGGGATTGGAAGGAGGACGGAGTTCGTAATAAACTATCCAGGAGAGTGAGACGTGTAACAAGTACAGGATATAGACGACGTGAAAAGGGAGAAACTAGAATACAGCTGGAGCTCACGAACAAAGTGTTTGCGTGGAAGAACGGACGAGCGGAGAGTGAGCATAACGAGAAAGTAGTCGGACGGACGGAAGGAGATCGAAGAAGATTGGAGTTCGTAATAAAATATCCAAGCGAGCAAGGGACAGAGTACAAGTAGAGGACACAGAGGACATACGGAAAAAGGGAGAAGTTAGAAAGCAGCTGAAGCTAAGGAACAAAACGTTGAGCTTGGCTGGAAGAACGGAGGAGCGGAGAGTGGAGTGTGGAGGGAAGGGAGATAGCAACTGGACAAGTTTGAAGAGATTGAAGCAGGATTGAGTTTGTAATAATAAATAAATAAAAAAATAACAACAAGGTGAGAAGGAGACGAATAGCAAATACAGGACATAGAGAACAAACAGAAAAGGAGAAGTTTGAACAGTTGGAATTTACAAATAGATCGTTGGCGCTGGAAGAACGGAGGAGTGGTAAAGACACAGATTGTTGTTAACTTGGTGTAATAAGCAGTTTGTGTAAATAAGGGGTCTGGTTTTTTTTTGGTTTTTTTGCTAACATCGGGCTGTAAAGAAACAGAAATATTGGTACAGAATTGGACTTATTGAAAAGCTAGATTGTTAGATTTGGGTTTGTTTGGGTATAATCTGTCAAAGCTGGTGTAAAGGGAAAGGAAAAAAAAAGTTATAAGGGGAGGGGGTACTGATTGAATAGGAAGAATTGTATGACAATTGTTATAATTTCAATTGTAATAACTTAAAGGTAATAGATTGCTTAACTCTAAAGTAATACTGTGGAGGTTGGGTGAGATAGTATTGAGGGAGAAGGTGTGGAAAGATGGCATCTGGTATTAGAAAGGGAACTAGGATACAATCCCAGACACAATTACAATTGATAGACCCTACAAGAAGAGCTTCGGCTGAAATAGGTAACCCAATGACGGAAATATTAAATGAAATAAGAAGTTTAAAGTCGGAGATGAGGAAAGAAAATGAAAGAAACGCGGGCGGAAATTAAAGCAGATTTACGGAAAGAATTGGATGGAATAGGGAAAAGAATAGATAATATAAGTAAGGACATGAATACAATGAAAAATGATATTCAGGAAATGCAAGAAAGGACAAAGAAAATTGAAAAAGAGAAGGATATTCTGAAGGAAAGTAGAAGACAAGAAGATATAGAGAATTAGTCAACAAGAATTGAGATATAGAGACAAATGTATTAAAATGAGAGGCATTGGAGAAGTTCCAGGGGAACTGTTGGAGGAGAAGGTCATTACATCATTGGCAAATTTCATTGGTATGAGGGAAGATGATTTTGAGCGGGAGGTAGATAGAATTTTCAGGGCTAATTCGAGAATAGCAAGGGAAAGGAATTGGCCAAGGGATGTTATTGTGTGTTTTACAAGAACAAAAATTAAGGAGAGAATACTTCAAGTTAACATATGAAAAGCAGTTAGTGATGGGAGGAAGAAGTATAAAAATTTACAAAGATATTCCATATGAAATATTGAAAAAAAGGCAAGATTATAGACCCTTGACACAACTGTTACAAAAATACGGAATTCAGTACAAGTGGAAAACTAAGAAGGACTTTCATATACTTTTCCAACAAAGAAGATATAAAATTACAAGTGTTAATCAGGTAGAGATAGTAGAAAAATTAAGAGGAAAGTTTGAAAAATCATCAGATCGAGTTGGGAGAAGAGAACAGGAGCAAGGACAAGACACTCAAGAAAGAACAGGGGAAGTAGGAGAAGAGGAACAGAGTAGGATATGAAGACAATAAAGTTAAGGAAGAGAGAGAGGAGAAGGAGAGTTACTCAGAGCCAGAAATACAGCAAGAAGAGGAAACGGACTCACAGAAAGCAGAGTTAGAATTGGAAGATTTATACGCAGAAGAAGAAGACATCTAGAATAGCAATAGAGGAAGAAGATGTCCATAAAGATTGTTTCATGGAATATTAAGGGTTTGAATTCAAATTATAAAAGAAGACAGTTTTCCATTATGTAGAAAAGAGTAAGGTGGATGTGGTATGTTTGCAGGAAACAAGGATAAGGGAAAAAGTTGACAAATATTTGAGAAATCCCAAATTAGGTAAATGTTACATTCAGACATATAAGAAGAAAAAGGGTGTAGTGTTGTATGTTAATCGAAAATATCCCTCAGAGTTCTGAGATTTCGGGACTATAAGGGACACTATGTGGGGGTGGAGGTACAATTTCTTTGAAAAGAAAATACTATTGATTGGAATTTATGCCCCATTAGAAGAAAAAAATAAATTTTATGAAAAATTACACCAGGTTATATTGAATTACTCGGCAGAATTAAATCAGGAGAATTACTTATTGCTAGGGGACATGAATGGGGTGTTGGATCCCATGATAGATGAGTGAGTTCAGTTGTCAGTGGAAAAGTTCATGGAAAGCTCCCCACATTCCTTTTTCAGATTAGAAGAATCTTTGGGGTTACAGGATGTATGGAGGGGAATTCATAAAGATTCATATGGATACACTTTTTTTTCTCAGATACTCATAAGTCGATGTCACGTATAGATTTGTTTCTAATATCTAAAAATTTACTGTATATGGTAGAGGACATGGAGATTCTCCCTCGGACTTTGTCTGATCATAATCCTATCCAATTGGATTTGAGAATGATGAGGAAAAGGACGAGATGAAGATGCCAATGATTGTCTTTCAGAATGAGGATTATTTGGAAAGAATAAAGGAAACAATTAAATTTTATTTAGGAAACACGTCTGATGAATTAAAATGGAGTACAGTATGGGATGCTAGTAAGGCGGTGTTAAGAGGGCATTTCATTAAACTAAGCTCCAAACTTAAGAAGGCGAGACAGCAAAAATATCAGGAATTGTTGGAAAAGATAAAAATACAGGAAATGAAATTAAGGGAAAATCCATTGGATAGAACAGTGCAAATGAAATGAAAATATTTGAAGGGCCTATAGATGAAAATCAGCAGGAAATGTGTAAAAATCTGTTGTGGTTGAAACAAAGGCATTTTGGAGCAAGCAGATAAGCCGGGCAAATGGCTGGCTTATAAATTAAGAAAGGAGAAGGAAAGGAGATTAATTTTGAGGAAATAAATAAGGGAAGTGAATGTAAGAGACGAATCAAGAAGAAATAAAGAAAATTTTTTATAATTACTACAAAAATCTTTATAAATTGAGGGAAAAAGGAAACATTTCGACAAAGCTAGAAGAATACTTGAAGAATCAAAAATTCCCCAGTTTAAGGAAGAGCACAGACAGATGATAAAACAGGAAAATTACGATAAAGGAGATAAAGGAGGCGATTCAGAAACTGGACACACTGTAAAGTTCCAGGTCCGGATGGATTAACAGCAACTTACTATAAGAAACTACAAGAGTATGTAATAGAACCATTGGAAAAGACATTTAATGACATTATAGAGAATGGTAAACCCAAATCTTCACCTTTATATAACGTTAATCTCAAAAGAAGGAAAGGATTTAAAAGAACCAGGGAACTATCGTCCTATATCGCTGCTTAATATTGACTATAAAATTTTTACTAATATATTGGCTGAGAGATTGAAGATAGTGTTGCAAGAAATTATTCAGAAAGATGAAAATGGTTTTCTTCCAAAATGACAAATTAGAAATAATATAAGAATCGCTTTGAATATTATAGAACATTATGAAAAGAATAACGAAAGGAAATTGGCATTAGTTTTCATTGACGCAGAGAAGGCTTTTGACAATCTTCGTTGGGATTTCATGATGAGGGTGTCAAGAAAGAGAATGGATATTAGCGATTATTTTAGAATGGACTAAGGAAATTTATAAGGAACAAAGTGCAACATTGATTATTAATGGGGACAAAACGAAATACTTTAGTATAGAAAAAGGAACAAGGCAGGGATGCCCACTTTCCACTTTTGTTTATTACAGTTTTGGAGGTGCTATTAAACACAATTAGAAGTGATTCAGAAATAAGAGGGTGTAAAATCAATAAGCATATATTTAAAGTAAGAGCTTATGCTGATGACATGATGGTTATTTTGGAAAACCCAGAACAGGACATGGAAATTTTGATACAGAAAATGGATCAATTTGGAGAAGTGGCAGGATTAAAGATAAATAGAGACAAAACAATAATTTAAACAAAAAATATGAGAAAGGAGAAAGAATAACTCGATTCGGATGACTGGATTTAAAGTAGAAAAGAAGATTAAATATTTAGGAATTTGGGTATCAAAAGAAAGAAACAATGAGTTGTATGACAACAATTACAAAAAAACTTGGAAAGACATAAAAGTATCGTTAGAGAATTGGAACTCTTTAAGGCTATCTATGCTGGGAAGAATTTCAGCAATAAAAATGAATGTTTTGCCCAGATTAAATTTCTTATTTCAGAATCTGCTGATAATAATTAATGATAAACCCTTTAAGAAATGGCAGAAGGATATTATCAAAGTTTGTTTGGGAGAATAAAAGACCCAGGATTAAGTGGAAGCTTTAACAGAAAAAAAGGAAAGAGGGGGTTTGGTACAACACTGAAATTATATTATTTTGCTAGTGGGTTAGTATGGATTAGAGATTGGATAACATTACAGGACGAAGAGTTGTTAAATTTAGAAGGAGCAGGGAATCAATGGGCTGGCATGCATACATGTGGTATGGCAAGCAAAAAATTGATAAAGATTTTCAAAACCACTATTTAAGAAGAGCATTATTCAAATTTAGTTGAAATTTAGGAAGAGTTATTATATGAAAAAAACAAGATGGTTGTCTCCACATGAAGCATTATATGGGAGATGGAAAGATCCAAAAGATAAGTGGTTGGGCTACGAAAATATATTGAAGGAAGAGCGAAATCAGGACCTAAAGTTAAAGTCGAGGGAAGAAATTGAAAAGGAAGGATTTTCAATGTCAATTGGTTTTTGCATCGACAACTGAGGGAAAGATTTATAATGGATAAAAAGTTGGAAGGGTGGAATTGTTGAGAAAGGAAGATATTTTTGAAAAAATAATTCTACACTCAGAGAAACAGACGATATAGAAAATTATATAATTTGTTGTTGGAAAGAGAATTAGAGACAGAACAAATAAAAGAGGTTATGGTGAAATGGTCAAAAAATGTGGGGCATGAAATTCAATTTGAATATTGGGAGAGTAGTTGGAAAGATACAAATAAATTTACTGCTGCTCAAAAATTGAAGGAAAACTATCTTAAAATGCTTTACAGGTGGTATTTGGATCCTGTAAAATTGAGTAAGATATATAGAACGAAAGAAAATAAATGTTGGAAATGCGGTAAAGATAACGGAACTTTCTTTCATCTATGGTGGACTTGCGAGAAGGCAAAGAAGTATTGGAGAGAAATTCAAGAAAAGATGGAAAAAACATTACAGATTAATATACACTGGAGCCTGAATTATTTTTATTGAATATGATGCAGAAAATTGAGAAAGAACAGAAAAGAAAACATGGAGAGTTATTCTTTACATGGTCACTGCAGCGAGGCTGAACTATGCAAAAAATTGGAGGAGCCAAAGATATACCCCAAACGGATGAATGGTTTATAAAATGAACGAAATGATGGAAATGGACAGATTGACAGGAATAATTCAAGGAAGAATGCAAGGCTTGCATAAAGAGAGCTGGAGATTAGTAAAGGAACATATAGAGATAGAACTTAAGGATTTGACAAAAACAGGATGGAGGAGGAGATAATGATGATTAGAAGGAGTAGGTGGTAAAAATTTGTTGGGAAAGGGAAGAATAATTAACTAAATAATATAAATATAAATTAATAAATAAAAAGGCTGACGAAGTTTTAAAAATAAATAAATACGATATAACGGTGGAGGGAAAAATAAGTCATTAATAAGGTTCTAATTTATAAATATATTTTTTACAAATAATGATAGAAAGAAATCTAAGGGAGTGGACAGTGAGAAGAGAATCCTAATAAATAACGAGGGAAAAGAGATAAGGCAATGTGAAGGAAGTAACAAATGAGGAAGAATCAGTAATAGGGGTAAATTACAAGGTAATTAACGGGTAGAAAGTTTGAGGGATTGTCTGGTAGTGTGAAATAGAACATGGGGTAGAAAGACATAAGTTGAAGTATGGTATATATCATGTTGGAATGTAGGGAATATATGTAGAAGAATGTAAGTAATTGTACGTGTGTACGAGTTGTGATATTTTAAAGTATAATGGAAAATGGAATAAAGAATATTTTTAAAAAAACTGGATATTCTTTTTGAGAGGCTTGAAAGTGGTAGACTATCTATCTAAAGGAAGGAGGATGATTGTTTTCTGTGTGCTTTTTTTCTTTTTTTTCTTTCTTCCGTTTTAATCTTTTTAATACTTTTACTCTTTAACTTTTAATTCATATGTTTTTATGTTTGCTCAGATGTTACTTTTGTATTCTTGCTTTTATATATTCATTTATATACTTGTAGTATTTTTAAAAAAAATTGGAAAATATTTTTTAAAGACAAAAATCATCCACACTTAGAATTCTCATTTTTTGCTGTGGGACTATGCCCCAAACAACTGCCCTGTGTGGTCCTCAGCACCCATTTGGTAGATTCTCTTTATTGGAGAGAGAACTTGGTGGCTCAGCATTACCATATGTTAACTATTTTTAAAAGGACTATACCTTAAGTTAGAGTTTAACTTTAGTTTGCAGCTCCAAATATTGGATATAACTCTTCAATATGATTTACTGAATATCTGGGTAAATATATTAAGGTCAGGTATTAATGCAAAGTATGCAGATGCAAAACAGAGCTGACTCAAAATTTTCTTTCTCCTTTCTTTGGCCAGTCTAAATATATCCACCCTCTTTGCCACCACTGTACCCAAGGGAGGAGAAAAGCCTTAAAGTTTAAAAGAAAAGCAAAACAAATACACTTTTTTTTTTCCAGAAAGCACTCCTGCTTTCCTGGGACTGTTGAAAGTTTGGGGGTGTACAGTAGCTGATTAATGAATGCAGAGAGTGGTGGCAAATAAAAGGTTTGCTCAATGAAAGCTGTGATGTGGTTAACACTGCACTTTATTATGCAACCGTGTACAGAAAAAAGATGCGCTTAAGTTGGTTGTTCTCTCTCCTCTGACACAAGATAATCTTTGGGGGGAAAAGGCATTTTATGGTGCATCTGATGAAGAAGGGAAATGCTTTCGTCTTTACTGAAGGAGGGGAAATGGGTAACCTCTGGAAAATAAGCGTATTCATCAGAAGTATGAGGAAAAGTTTTCATTATTCTTTAAGCCCTCCCTTCAGAGAGACAAAAAGTCCACCCTCCATTGCAGCTCCACAATGCCAGGTTGCCAGGCAACTGAGCTTTTAGGGTGAGTTGCCAAGACAACTGATATAAACAAATTCATAAATCCCATTACCTAGTTAAATACTCAGTCTCTGATATAAAAAGGAGAAAGAATTTAAAAGTATAATATTAAATGGAGGGTGTCAAGGTTTAAACAAAAAATGTTACGGGTAATAATGCAGGTTTAAGGGATTTTGACTAATATTACTATTTAGTGCAGGATGTTACAATTAATCCCAGGCAGATAAATGCTCATTCAATCCATGCATTGTAACTATAGCGATCTCTGGGAAATGGACACACTTGATCTGTTACTTCCACTCCTGCTTTTCTTTTTCTTTTCTTTCTGGTTTAACACGGGCCTTTAGACAATGGATAGAATTTTTGAAAGTATAAACCTATCATAATAAAGCCCACTTCTGCTTAGAAGAAACTGCTTAGCAGACCACAGAGCCATTAAAAATAAATGCATAAAGTAAATTTACAGGCCTTAAACCCATTGAACCACTGGGAACTTGGTAAGTGAACACTTGTATAAATTCCATTGATTCAATGGGCCCACTTTAATTGGGACTAACAACTGGATTTATGTCTCTGTACCCAATGTATGCGCCAGTGAGCTGACACTTCTGCAAAGTCTGAAGATCTTTGCTATGCACTGAGGCCTGTGGGTTTAGTCAAAAGCACAGAACTGGGGTAAATCAGAGGGCCATATCTAGTTAACAACAGGCCATATTTCATCACTCACATGCATAGTAAAACAGCCTGCCTTGTTTCACTTCAGAAGCAACTGGAAAAACAACGGTGCTCCCAGTTGCAGATGAGGATTCTGTGCTATCACCCTAGCCCGATCACAGAATTTTGCTGGGGATGATAGTGGGAGATAATGACATTTTTCATTCCCCATATTTTTCCAGCACTGTTTTCTCCTGCTGTGGAAAATCTGTTGGGGAAAAAGGAGATGGAATGGCTGCAAAGTGCCTTGTAGTGATAGGAAGCCTTCATCTAGCACCCCGAAGAATAGCCACAGTTACACATCCCTTCCAAGGCATTGCCCCTGTTGTTCTCATCGCTCCAGTGTGCCTTGAAGCCGTTTCTGATTTATAGCAACCTTATCACAGGGTTATCTTGGCAAGATTTTTCAGAAGGGATTTGCCTTTACCATCCTCTAAGACTAGGTGAATGTGACCTGCCCAAGGTCAGCCAGTGGGTTTCCATGGCTGAGAAGGGATTTGAAGCCTGGTTTCTAGAGTCATAGGCCATTTCCTCACGAGGCTGTTGTAGCACTATGATTCCACTTTCAACATCCTATGGAATCCTGGGGTTTGCAGTAACTGCAAACCCCAGGATTCCATAGGATGTTGAAAGTGGAATCATAGTGCTATAACAGCCTCGTGCGGAAATCTGAATAGTCCAGCACTCAAACCACTGTACCACACTGGATCTAGTGTCCCCATGCAATCCCTCAAATGGACTTGTAAATTCTTACAACACAAAGAAGATTTAGAATATAAAGATAGTATAGTAGACAGGCAAGATTCATGGAACCACAGTGACAGAAGGTATTTCCAATTGTCCACAGGATTCTTGATATCTCTTGTTATCTCCTATCTGCCTGGAAAAGGCTTAGTATTTCTCGTTTCTAAACCCTTGAAGTGAATCTCCTGTATTTTCTATTTACAACCCATCAGTTTAAAGACTTCTCAGAGGCAGAGTTTCAATCATCTGAAAATATCTTCTTCACAGACAGAAAAGGGTCTAGGAGTTTATATCTTTGTTTTTTTCCTTTAGAGATACAGACATAGTTATTTATCCATTTTCCTTGCTGCTTTTCACAATCCATATTGTTTACTCTGCTACCAATTGCTTTTGGTTTATACTAGACATATGACTGTATCTTATCAGTAAGACTGGTAGGAAGATATTTCTAATGACAAAATTGTAAACTGTGCTTTTCATTTAAAAATGTTTTGGCTCAACATACTGGCAAGTTCAGTAGTGTTAATGAACTTGCAAGGATTGTCCCCCCTTTTTTTTGTACTATTTGAGTTACTGCTTCTCTGTCTATACCCACAGCTAGCTGAAATCAAATCACTTGTTAGCCTATGTCAGATTAAATTACAACTGATTTGCTTCCATGAATTTTTCTTTGATTAAAAACAAACAAATAGTGCGCTGTGCTATATATTTATAGCTCCTTCCAGGATTTATACAGTGTAAACAGCAAAACTAGACACAATATTTCATTCATGTTCAACGTTTCATTAATTTTCTTGTGAAAAATGCATTGTGCAACTCATTTGGTTAATCACTAAATTCTTTGCTCAGGTGTTGGGTTCATGTTTTCCACCACTCCCATTTTGGCTGGGCAGGGGACAAAAGAGGTATTTCCGTATGCAGTCAGTGGTGGAGGCCTGTGTGCCATGCAAGCAGGGACATTAGCAATGTCATATAATTTAGTGCTGCAGAACTCAAATCTTGGCGAAGGTCCTCAGAACAGGGGAGGCAGAAGAAAACTAGAAGAATGATTCTCACTAGCTAGTATCGTGTATGTGTGGTGAAATTAGCTACCATACAAATGTCAAGGTCACCTGGAAGAGAAACGCAGCAAATACTACACATGAATTCTACACTGTGCCACAAAAGGAACTTGTTCAAAGATGAGATGCAAGAAGGGACACCTGACATTACCAAGCACTACAAATTTCAAGACTAATGCTGCTCTCCTTTGAAATGGGAGCAGTGGTTTAGTTCAAAATGTGAGCAGTGGTTTAATCTGTATTGTTTTAAAAATGTCATACTTGATAAAACATGAACCTGCATGGGGCTCTTAGTGGTCTTCGTTTCAATGAGACCTTCACCTAGGCAGCTTCGGTGTTGCTGCAGGATCAGACCTTGGAGGTAATTACTATATTTGCCAGCATATAAGACACACCGGTATATAAGACGCACCCCATTTATATGCCAACAAATACTATTTGCTGATGTATAATATATACTGGCATATAAGATGTACCCCATTTTCAAACAGTACTTTCAGGGAAAAAAGTGACTTATATGCCAGCAAATACAGTAATTAATTGTAATACATTTGTTTTTCCCAGTTACAAAAGTCTAAGTAAGTTACATCCCAATGAGAAAATAACGGTATAACTTCACTCCTTTGCCTTCAACTTTTGTGTATTTTCAACCTTTTCAGTGCTTTTATACTTTTGGAGATATGGCCCCATTCATTGGCAGAGAAGGAATATCATGTGGATCAAGTGCTGGTTTGTCTTGTGCTGCTGCTTTGTTGTGCTCCGACTAAACTTTGTTGTGAATATTGAGATCACAAGTTGGAGAAGAGGAATGAGCATTTTGGACCTCAGGCCTACAGCATCTAACATTCAGATTATTTTTCCACCTATTTTTGATAAATAGAAAAGCAGAGAGTTTTTTTAAAAAATTGCAAATATGATTGTAGAGCCAATGTGATGTGGCGGTTTAAGTGCTGGACTAGGACTCCAGGAAGCTAGGCTTCAAATCCCCAATAGGGCATGGAAACCCAGAGGGTGGCCTTAGGCAAGTAAGGGCAAACTACTCTGATCAAATCTTGCCAAGAAAACCTCATGACAGTTTCGCCTTAGAGTCACCCCACATCAGAAACATTGAAGGCACATAAGAATAGCTATAATAGTAAATAATTGCATTTGAGCCTTGGAAGTATAATTGTGACTAATTACTTCTAGTAAGACCTTTCCAAGCTCTGTATACAGTCAAGAGTGTTGGAAAGATTCCAGCATTCTCTCTCTCCCCCTACCATCTAGTTTTAGGGCAAGTGGGGCTTAGGTAGCATAGGTTTGTTTGTTCCTTTATTTGCATATCAAAGCCTTCTCTCTTTTCACCTAAAGTCTCACCATTTGCCCTTTTGTCATTTAAATGCATGATCATAAATACCGTTGGTATTCAAATGACCAGGTCATGTGACCCAGGATAGCTTGTAGGGTCATCGGTCTTATAAAAGACCGCCCTTCTCAGATCTCGCTTTCTTCTACATTTTTGCTTCTTCTTTCTTCTCTCCAACCATGCTTCACATCTCCATCAAGAAGATGGTGAGTTAAGAACTAAGCTACTACCTTACCTGATATATTCATTAGTCAGTTAGGATGTAGGTTCCCAATATGTATCTAAATGTAACAGCCATTAGTAAACTTTTCTAAGGTTGTAACCTGAACTGCCTACCTTGTTTTGTTTCCTTAGTCAGTTTCAGTTCAGGGAAGCCACACAGAAATCTGGGCATGCTTTTTCTGCTACTCTGCTAAAGGAAAGCTGATTCCTAACAGTTTTAGCTTTCATAGAATTTCCCAAAACGGGCTAACACCCTGGGAAACTCTCCCAACAAAGTGCTCCAAGAATGAATTTGAGGAGGAAAAATAATAAATTTAAATGGCTCCTATAAGACCTGATTATTCCCACTTTCCATAAACAAGTGTGGCTTTAGAACAAAAGGCAATACTTAATATACTATTCACTCTATTGTAAATATATTTTAACATGTCACATTTGAAGTACGGGGGTTCTAGAAATAAGACCTCAGGCATAGAGTGTGGTTAGAGCTCATCAAGAGTGACTGAGGGTACAAAAGATTCTGTGAGTGACCTGATATAGTGAACAAGGCTATAGCACTAAAACAGTGGTTCTCAACCTGTGGGTCCCCAGATGTTCGTGGACTTCAGCTCCCAGAAGCCCCAGCCACTATGGTCAATGCTCAGGGCTTCTGGGAGCTGAAGTCCACGAACATCTGGGGACCCACAGGTTGAGAACCACTGCACTAAAACATTCTGAGTATCCCCTGCTAGTTTAAACAGGAGTTACTGACAGAGGCTCCCTTTCAGATTAAAGAAGTTTTATCAGGAATGGCAAGATTCCCAACCATCCTAGTCAAGACTGAACTGCTGAAAACCTCCTTTTTAAGAGCATTTATTGTGGTTACTTTTTAAACAGAGCTTGGAAATTTTATTTGTGGGGCAATAGATTACCAGAATCCCCAAGCCTTGGGCTTGTGGTCTAAAAAAATAATATGTTTCCAATCTCTGCTTTTAATTAATTAATCAGTTAGCTAGTTAATTACTATCTACCCATGACAGATTGTCATCTCCTCTTCTCTTTTTAAAGCCAAACAATTTCTGTCACATAGCAGCAGAGAAGTTACCAGAAATATGAGTTTTTATGAGGAATAGTCACATGTCACCCAAACATTAAACTGGAGGGGTAAGAGCTCCTTGATCTTACAGAAAGAGCCATAGCTAAGTGAAAGAAGATGTACTTTCCATATCCCATATTGGCCAGGAAGATCAGCAGTGGAGTCCTAAGTCCATTTTCAGTTAATGCAATTATGAATCTCTTTGTAAAACTTAGAACGGTTACTTTTAAGAGAAAAATGACTCCTAGAATCCCCCAGCCAGTATTACAGTTCTGAGAGAGTCTGGGAATTTGGGGAGTTGTGGTCCAAAAAAGCAATGATTTTATGAATTATGGAGCCTTGCTAAGGCAGGGTTCCCACTTTGGGTCATCCAGTAAGATTGCCCTGTTGGGGGCAATGAATGCACTCTCAGTTTTATAGGCATTCCTTGCACTCCTGCTCTGGGCTGTATTAGACCCATCCTAGTGTAGTACTGTATTCATGACAGAGCTCCTGTATGACAGAAGCAGCAGTGAGAAGAACAGGCATAAGCTCAAGAGTGGACTCTCTGCTCCAGTGACAATGGATCCACCTGTGTGCTACCAGGTCTTACCCCCACATGCTTTGATGTGGTTTAATTTTCAACCCACTTCCTGTTCCCTGGCAAAGTCTTTCTTTATTCTCTTTCCTGTCCAGCAATCAAGGAACTATCACAATTCCCATCAGTCCTTTGTCACTTAATGCTGAGACCATTCTGGGCCCCATTGTTTGGGCTGTCAGAGAGCCATTAACGTCCTCCAGGCAGAAAAAGAGTATTTACTCTTTTTCTGCCTGGAGGACATTAATGGCTCTCTGACAGCCCAACTCCAGCTCTGAGCCAACCAACTTGTAGTACAAGTAGTACTTTTGGCATATTTGCTGTCATTTGCTGCTCTGATTCCCAATTTGTACTACCCCTGCACTTCTAGTCTAAGCCATGATCACTTCTTTGCTTCTCTGCTGGATTAATAAATATCACTTACTTCACCCTAAACTCTCACTATCCAAACTCTTCCTCTCTTTCCTTTTAGTTAGCCTTGTGTGATTGTGAGACTGCTTGGATCTTGTGTGTGCATGGTTGTTAATTCCCCCCAACAAAACAAACAAGCTTACACTTGACTCTCTGGCTGTTTTCTCCTGCATTAGTACCAGTATACACATGTAAAAGATCTTGTAAGATTACCCCCTCTCACAGGCCTCCTCTTTGAGCTAATATTCCCCACCATTTCACAGAGGCACTGGCATCATGGATGGACCCCTGAGTCATCCATGTTTTGGGGAAACATGTTCTGCATTAGGCACAGTCTGTAATTATGTTTCCTTGAATGCCATTACATTTTGATTGCAGGCTTTCGCCATCAACATAGGGAGACCATGTGTAAAGACAGCAGGGTTGCCACATGTGTTCCCATTCCACTCCAGACTTAAAAACTTTGGATGGTTAAACAGGGCTCATGCAACTCCCACAAGACTTGAGGCTGACCTCGTCCCTTGACATTAAGTCATTAAGACAAAATTAATATCTTATATTGTTTAATAGGGACAGGGAAGGAAAGAATTCAGAATGGAACTTTAATGGGGGAAAGTTAGTTATAAGTCTTTTCAGAACATGATCTCAGTGCATAGAACTGCTGGCCTTTTGAAATATATGTCCAATCAACACTACATAATGCTTCATTGCCCCTTTTTTCCTAAGCAATTTCGAAGGCATGACTTTCCCTACAGCCTTTCCCCATTCTTTGCCACATCTTATGTGAATTAATCTAATACAGAGTTGTTGGGTTTTTTAAATCGTAGTTTTCATTGTTGATATTTATTAATCTTCCATTTCTCCAAAGTCCTGAGAAAAACCAAGTCATAACTCAACCAGTCTTAGCAGATATTTTACCAAAGTGCTTCCATCTGATTTCTGAGAATGGATGTCTACAATTTATTCTGGCACAATCTAGTGATTCTCTCAGCTTCACAAATCAGGCATAGATGATAACAAATAGGGTGATGGTCCATGTAAGAAAGACTCTAAGCAGGCTAGAAAAAAAAGATGTAACCAAATGCTTCAAATTTTACATCCTTAGTATTATTTGGATAAGAATACAATGAAAAGCTCATAGTTCTAATTGGCATTTGTCCATAGTAATAAACCATCCAGTAACCATTCATAGTAATAAACCATCCAGTAGTCTAGCTCAATTCTCCTTAATCCTTCTCCCCCCACCACCAAGAGGCCTAGTTACTGATGCTTTAGGGAATCTACATAAGGAAGCTGAGTGGATTTGTTCTTTTTAATTCCATGGCCAGAATCCTGTTGGTAGCCCCAACTAGATTCACTGAATCAAATGTTGAATGGTGAGTAACATATATATAAACCCTGTTAATTCAACATGTCTAGTTTACTAGGAATTATCACTAGAATTCATGCTTAATTCCTCCTTTTAGTAAATTATCTCCCCAGGAGTTTTGGGCTGGCATACTGTTGGTTATCCCAACCAAAGTAGATTCATTCAGCCAACTGTTGAATGGTGAGTCAACAATTGATTCAGTGGATCTACTCCAGTCAAGACTCAATGGCCCTTTCCACACGGGAGGGTGTGAAACGCGGCGGAGTGGGGCGGTGCATGCGGGAACGGAGCTTACCTTAATCCAGGTGGCTCCATCCCCACGGGGAGCAGCACGCGTTCGCCGCTCTACATGCCGCCGGCATCCTGCAGCCTCTGGCGGTGCCCAAAATAGCAGCCGGCGGCTTCCGGCAGCGCTCCGCCAATTGCGGCAGCATGCCAGTTGGAAGCCCGCCCCCAGGCAGCTCTGCAGGGATGCACTTGCGCGCCCCTGCAGTTCTTCACGGGGCACTGTGACGGGCTAGCACGATCTTGTTTTAAAAAGACCACTTGAAAGGTGGTCTTTATAAAACATGTGGCGCCACCCCCGCGGCTGCGCGAGGGCGCTTTGAGGTGTAGAACCTCACCTTTTCAAGCTGCCCTAGCGCACCCTGCGGTGTAGACGATCTCCTGGTGAGGTCGTCCCTGCGCGGGCTATATCCCCATGTGGAAATGGCCAATAACAGAATTTAAGCTGTTACATGATAACAATAAAGACTTGTCCTCATTTCCAGTTGCTTGCTCTAAGTTAAGGTGCTTCAAGATGATAGTTTTCTTCAATTATGAATTCCACCCTAAAATAGCAAATGTCTTGACTCCAGTGACTGACTATATTGATTAGGATCAGGTCTAGGATTGCTGACCCCCTTGTTCTTTCCTCTGCTTTCTGAAATAGAAATTACTTGTAAGACACATCAGTATTTGTTGGCAACACTATGCTTAGCAGAGTTGTCTCTCAGAAGATAGCAGGATAATTAAAGTCCCCCATAACGACGACCCCTTGCTTCTTATAGATTTCTGAGGTTTGTTTCAGAAAAGCATCATATACCACCTTGTCCTGGTTTGGTGGTGTGTAATTAACTTCTACAAAAATGTTCTAATTTTTTTCTCCATTTATTCTTACTGAAATGCTCTTCATTGATCCAGCTTGATCATTTGTGTGGATTTTGATACAAGTGAGTTTGCCTTTTATTTATAATGCTACTCCTCCTTTTATTCCCCATCTATTCTTTTTGAGCATATCGAAATCTTCCATTGTTATATTCCATTCATGGGAGTAGCACCAACAAGTCTATTGTACCTATAAAAGCCGTATTTACCTTTCTCACTAGGACTTCAAGCTCTTTTTCCCTCAGACTCTGTGCATTGGTGTGTGTGTGTGTATGTGTGAGTGCGTGTGTGAATGTTGCATTGTTTGCTCTTATTTTTTATTCTACTGTAAGCTTTACTGTGGTTCCTATTCTCTCCATCAGTTTCTCCGCTAGAATTCACATTCTTGTGTTTAGAGCTTATTTTTGGACAGATGTTTAAGCTATCACTTCCAAACCTCCAAGGATTTGGTTTAAAGCCCTCTTGATCAGATTGGCCATGCTTTTGCCAAAGACATTCTTCCTGGTCTTCGTGAGGTGCAGCCCATCTGTAGCCGGGAGTCTTTCATCTAAGAAGTGAAAATGATGGTCCCAGAAGCCAAACCTGTTGGCATCATCTGTGTCGTTAACTGCTGTATCTTCCTCTTCCTGTGTGGTCCTCTACCCTTCACTGGCAGAACTGGTGAGAATACAACCCGTGTTTCTAAACTCTTCACTTTCCTGCCCAGGACTTCATAGTCCCAGGTGATCTGCTCAAAGGTGTTCTTTGAAGTCTCGTTGGTGCCTATGTGAATCAGAAGAAAGGGACACTGCTCTGTGCTCTTGATGAGCTTCAGCATCTTGTCAGTAGCATCCTGGGTACATGTGCCAGGAAGATAGCACACCTCCTGATTCATCTTGTTAGGTTGGTAGACAGTTCTCTCTTTACCCATGAGCAATTAATTCCCTGGTACCAGCACCTTTATTTTCTTCTTGCTGCTGGTTGTTAGGTCAGCTCCTTTCTTGGCATGCATTGTCTCTTGCTGCTGGTCTCCTGGCTCTGCCTTTTCACTACCATTATCCTCAGGAAGATGCAGAAAGCAATTGCTTGGTTGTTCAGAATCCCATCTGCTTAGGGGTTCCAAATCCCTTGTACATGATCTGCTCCTCATGGTGACTGTCCTCCAGCATGCTCCTGCAGTGTTAAAAGCCCTCATGTTTTCACTGGTGGTTTCTTCCTCTTGGTTCTGTAGGATCAGTTCTCTCTCTGTTTTACTTAGGAAGTCCTTGTGTTCTCCAATGTATTGAATGTAGCTATGGTACAGTGACCGTCTGTTCCAAGAGAGCCACCAGTTTGTGCTTGTTGCAAGTGTAGTCAGTTAAATATTCTGGCTAGTGGACAAACATAGTACACAGTGCAGCAAACAATTATAAATCCTTCTGCATCCATCCCAGCAGCTATTTTTTTACCCCATGCATCAGAAGGCACATGCCAGGTTTCTTTGGCAAAATTTGCTCAGAAGGGATTTGCACTGCCTTCCTCTGAGTCTGAGGGAGGATGATTTGCCCAAGGCCACACAGTTTCCTTGACTGAGTAGGGATTCAAAACTTG
The DNA here is from genome assembly GCA_948472985.1 of Iguana delicatissima. Classification (NCBI taxonomy): domain Eukaryota; kingdom Metazoa; phylum Chordata; class Lepidosauria; order Squamata; family Iguanidae; genus Iguana; species Iguana delicatissima. The sequence continues at coordinate 108,392 of CAOKZL010000502.1, forward strand.
ATCTCCCAGAATCCAAGCCCTAAACCACTGTAGCACACTGGCTCTCTCTTAGTGAACTTTCCTCCTCTCTGACTAAAACACAGCTTTCAAAAGTTGTTCCTTTGTTTATCCCACCCCTCCTACAAGGAGTTGGATGTGGCATCTGGGGTCACACGTCTCAGACCCTAAGGCAAAAAGTTGCCTTCCCAATATTTTCCTCTGGTCTTCTTCAGATGGCCATGCCACTGTCCCTATCACACCATCATTTGGTGCTTTCCTAGTTTTGTACATTTCACACACATGCACTGTAAAAAAAAATTGCAATATTTCTCCTACAGCTTGCTTCAGGCACATCCATAATGACTGAAAAGTCACAGATTTTGTTCCTGTTCTTCCCCATTTTATACTGGGTTAAAATAAACTGATTGGGGAGCTTGTATAAAAAGTCTCTGATTGTATCAGGAGCTGTCTGAAAATTTTCTGGGATAAACAAAACATGTACGGATCTCCAAAATAAAATCAGAAAGAACAGGAACAAAATTTGAGAGATTCTGGTCTTTTTAATCAGTCTGGATATGCCCTTACTGGCAGTAAGAGTTTTTAATGAAAATATATTGATATTTTTGGTGCCACCCTTTTTCCTTTAGTTTTACACAGGAATAGAATGTAGCCCTGTCATTTCCTGCCACTGTTAAGAGAGGGGGCTATGGGGAAATATGGAGATATTTGGTGGTAGCAGGGGTTCTCGGGGGTTGTGTGGGTGAGGTAGGAATGTTTTCATGCATTTCATGTATTTGGAGGATTTTCTGCCTGAAAATCACCTTGAATTTTTAAAGAATCAGTTCAGGGGTTAGAGGCATTCATGGGACTGTAGGTGGGCTTCAAGAGCCCCAAAAGTGACCTACAGGTACACTCTGCCCACCCCTGCTATACAAGCTGCAGGAAGGTTACTGGCCAGTCAGGCTATGTCAATTTACCTTTTTGATTGCTCTATAAAGTGGGGACTCTTTGTCCCATCTGGTCTATGAACAGTAGCCTGAAAGTTTCTTCACAGAAAATGTTAAATCCTGTAAGCAATGGAAGACAGCCCAGATTTCCAGGGGTGGCCAAAGTTGCTGAAAATAAACCCATATGTGATAAACTTCAGTTGCTTGAGAACTCATAAAACATGAACAAATATCATACTTATGTTGTTATTGTTTAATGCACATTTTTACAATAATTTGATAATAAATTGTAAGACGTACATTATGTAATCATATTTATTCATGTATGTAGTTTTTCAACTGTTAATTTGTATTAGTTTCAATAGTCACAAAGCACACACACACACACACACATAGATAGATGGATAGATAGATAGATGGATAGATAGATACCAAATGTTTTCAAAATCCTGATTGATTAGTGTTTTAACTATGTCGAACATATTTAATAAGTTAATGAACAATGGAAACATCTAAGAAAAATTAGCAAATTTGCATTTCATTAACACTAAATGGGAGTGCCAAAAATAAAAAGATAAAATGAGGTATTTTTAATGCTATTTATTTGTTTTAGTAAATATCTGGTCCAAACATGGAGAAAAATATGTAAACCAATAAAATTGCAGAGTACAGTGGTTCACAGCAATATGTTGTGCTGAACATAGCTGAGTTGTACACTGGATTTCTTTAGTTCAAGATACAATAATCTTCAATACGTGCAACACAACCAAACCCTACCACATCCAGTATCAAACAAACAGACTGCTAATTTCACTGCCAGCAACAAACACACCACAACCATGTGAGACGCACGTTATGCGTCAAAGAGCTGCATGTGGCTCACAAGCCGTGATTTGGCCACCCCTGTTCTATAGTAAGTAATAGGAAAAACAAATAACACTACCATTTTTTGGAAATGTGGTTTATTTTGTTTGATTTTTTTAGACAGTCTTTAAAGCACAGATGGTTCTGGAAGGATATGGCCTAGTATCGTCAGCATCATTTGTCTACACCTAACTGCCCTGCGAGGGATGATGAAACAAGACTTAATTTGAGGCTACAGAAAGAAAAAGGTAGATCAACGAAGACTGACTCACCTCACTGTAATGTTGATTCCACCTTCAGATCTCAGGTTATGACACGTTTTGTTGTGTTTTGTTGTATTTCTTAGTATTTATTCCTGTAATCAGGCAATTATTCCTGATCATAATTATACTTTGGATGGCATGCCTATTTATGGTATGGCAAATTCTTTATAGATAAAGAATTTAAGATCCATCTCCTAAGAAGGTCCTTAATTACAGTGTGGTTAAAATATAAAAGATATTTATACTTAAAAATTCCACTTTGGGTCTCGTCTCATGAGGCCTTTTATAAAAAAGAGATCCCTAAATTAAATAGTTGGATTACATACAAAGATCTATTAAATGTGAAGGGTGAAAATATTACTTTTAAATCAAAAGAAGAATTATATTCTCAGGGCTGGCAGACACATTGGTTATTATTTATTCAATTAAAAGAAAAATATAAAAAGGATAGAGTAGCTGAAGGTTTTGAAACTAGAGAAAGAGACTTTGACAACATCTTAAAACCTGATTCTAAACATAAGATAAGCTTAATATATAGTATTCTTTTGAGGTTATTAAATGAGACGGAAGTTATCAAAGTCACAATGATAAAATGGGCACAAGATTTGAAATAAGTAATTGCTTTGGAAGAGTGGGAAAGATCATGGATAAATACTTGGAAGTTGTTGAAGCCAGTAAATTTGAAAGAAAACTATGTTAAAATGCTCCACAGGTGGTATACTACTCCGGTACAAATTTCAAAGATGCAAAAAAATTTTAGTGACCTCTGTTGGAAATGTGGAAAGAAGGGTACATTGTATCATATGTGGTGGCATTGTAAAGTATCAAAAAACTTTTGGATGGAAATACATAACAAAGTACAAGACGTATTTAAAATTAAGTTTTGTCTGTCTCCAAAAATATATCTTCTTAATATGGTAGAAAATTTTCATATGAATAACTCAAAAAAGAAAATACTTTTATACATGATAACAGCTGTGAGGCTATGCTATGCACAGGTCTGGAAGCATAATGGGTCCCCAAGAATAAAAGATTGGTTGCTAAAATTGTTGGATATAGTGGAAGCTGATATTGTAATAGGGTCCTTAGAAGATAGGGGGAAAAGGAAATTAGAGATGAGTGGAAGATATTGTCTCCTTTATGGGAAAAATACTGGGGTAAAGACGCCATTAATTTTCTTTCTTAAAATTGAAGAATCAAATAAAAATAATCATATAAATCAAATTATATAAATATATATTATATAAATTATAGTTCAAGGAGTTTTTTTTAATAGAAAATATAATGATGGGAAAGAAAGGTGTATTAGATTAAGCTAAATTGATGGTTTGTGATATAATTTATTTGTTTAATTGACATCTTTTGTAAATAATATTTAATGTGTTTACAAAATGTTGATATATTGACAAATATTACAAATATTATAAATATTATAAGTATATTATAAATATTATTATATTATATTGTATATATCATATTATATTATAAAAAACAAAACAAAAAATTGAAGGTATTGAAGGGTGTATGAGATTAGAAGATAATTACAGATAAGAAAATATGTGCTTACGGAGTTTCAGTGGGAGGATATTAAGGGGGGAGGGAGAGCTGGTGATATGCATATACTAGTTTAAAATGAATAGCCATTTTGCATAGATTAGATTATTAGTTTGTATTAGTACATTAGTTTATAGATATTTATAGATATTTAAAGAGAAAAATGGTGGATTAAGACCTAAATTTTTAAGATATTATCACCTCTCATATTGGGGGTTTTATATGTTATGTGTTGGAAATTAGATGTAGGGTAGATAAGTTAATGTTGGTGTTGGTGGTGTTGTTCTTTTCTTTTTCTTTGTTTTGTCTGTGAATTGTGTAGTGAATTGTGAAAAGTGTAATGGTGATGGGATAAGGTGTTGTATTATTGTAATTTAAAAAATAATAAAAAAATTTAAAAAAAATAATTGCTGCTTTTTAAACTTCATTCTGTAAAAGTAAAAATAAAAAAAAATGACCTAGTTATGGACCAGTTATGAAAAATGGATGAAAAGCACATTGGAAAAAAGTGCAAGAAAAAAAAAACATGAAGTGTTTAGTAATGGAAAATGAAGGTTCTTTTCTCCCAAGCAAATCCAAGTAGTAAGTGGTCTCAGCCGAGTGAGGCATGGCCATTTCCTTGTGCTGATTCATCTTGAGGTCTATAGCATGTGTCATATAAACCACACTGATCTTTAATACAATATGTTCTTACACACAGCACAAAAACAAGCAAATTCATAGGTGTTAAATAGAAAGAAAAAAAAGCCATCTCTGCAAGGTTTCCTTTCTTTTCTTTTTCTCCTCTGTACAAACACAGACCCCTTAAAGTTTGCTTTGTTAGCTCACACCTCAGGAGTTCCCGATCCACAGTGGAGTATAGCTATGGGGTGGTGGTGGCAATATGCAGGCATTGCCCCCCCCCACCATAAGAATTTTCAACCTTCAATGAAATTTTCTTTGAGTCCCCAAATTTCTAGCACTGAAGTAACTTAAAACTTCAGATGATAATTTAGAAATGCAGTTTGGGCATCCAAAGAAAAGGGAATGGCAAAGTGAGCAAGGTAATCTGAACACAGCAAACACAGAGTTCAAATTGTGAACAGTCTTCAGTATGTCACTCTCTGCAATCGTTGAAATTTGTGCCTTCATTTTGACACACACATACATACCCACACAGAGCTACACCCCTGTGTGGACTCACTGAAAATCAAACCTAAGAAAACAGATGAGGAGAACTTCACAGTATTCTGCCTGAGGGCATGGAATTACTTATTTGATATAAAATGCAAATAAACTACCTTCGCTGCAATGCAAAAGGTGTGTTCAAAAGCATCAAATGGTTTGTAATACCATCATGAAATAAACATTCTTTTTTCTTTCTTCTCCCCCGCTGCTCTCCCCAACTGTCATCTTAAATTTGCTCTACTGTCTAAATAAGGGTAGTTAAAGAAGATGAAAGCACATAGCATCTATTGGCTCCAGGAAATGCTTGTGGGAAACATATTTATCTTTTATCTCACATTTATTAACCTGGGATTAGAGGAACTGCCCCTTGTAATTATGGGAGCTGTTCCATTTGTGGCCATCAGCTCTGAAGCTGGCGAAACGTTCAATTGTGGGCTGACCACCCCAGAGCACAAACACTGACTCTGCTCACATCTCTTGAGGCACGACCGTAGGAGGATGATTCTGAAAGATGAGAATTTAAGAGTATACATGCACATGCAAATATACATACAGGGATGGAGAGGGATGCTTACAGCTGACTACACAGTCACTTTCTGGCCCTGGAGTGGTTTCAAGGTCAATAAAAGCAGGGTGGCCTCAAACATAATTTTAGTCCATTGGAAAGTGGGTGGTTAGCAGGCATGCTATTAAACACCCATCATCCTGATGCCTACCTCAGATATATCCAGCTTTGACCACACAAATCAGAATGGAACACTCAGTTTTGAAAGTCTACCCAGAGGTAGAAAGGAAAGTATTGTTTACTTTCTTGACTTAATTTACCTCTTGACTTGGCATTGCATAGTCTGATCTGGTGCCTGCCTCCCAAGCCCTGCAGTCCACCTATATCTGGGACTGCACATTCACTGTAGCCTTAACTGTGACTGGACAATGGCTCCTCCATGGGCTGTGGTCATAAATAGGACAGGGGTATACTATTGAATAATCATCTCTTTGCACACTGAAATGCATGGGGAGCCATGGATGATTACCAGAACTTGGGAAAATTACTTTTTTGGACTATAACTTCCAGAATCCTCCAGCTGGCATGGCCAAAGAATTCTGGGAGATTTAGTCCAAAAAGTAGCATGGACCATTACCTTGTACATGGCTCACACTGACAAAATACAAAGGATATAGTGGTGATTGGTGGTTCCAAAGCCAACGGGACAGGAATACACACCAGGCTTTAATCTGAATCTTAAAGGAAATATCCAAGGTGCCAAACATACTTTAAGGACAGGGTACACCACCTTGGATAGCTCTTTTAAATTTCAGACTAAAGCCCAGCAGATTCACTGCTCCACTAGCATTGGAGCCACCAGCCACCACTGAAAGAGTAAGCTTTCATTTTAATCTTCCCAGCAGATCCACAAAGAAGCATTGCTTGTGACATCACCCAAACACCAGTCCCACATCTCACCCATGTAACATGGACCCACCAAGCCTAACAGACCATTTATTCTGGCTTCCCACCTAGTTAACAATCCTCATGTTACATTAGAAGGCACCAAGCCTCAAGCCATTTTGCTTCCTAAGGAGAAGTAAATAATAGCATACCTTCCTTTTCCATGTACAGAAATTGACTGGACTGACAATTGTGTCATACAACAATGATGATAGTCAAACTGCTCTACCAAAAAAAGGTAAGCTTGCTCAGAGGATGCAAGATGTACAAACTCAGTCTTCCAAGATGTCACCGCTGTGCTGGGGTGGAGCTATGGGATGAGAGCGCTGATCCGACAAATAAGAATTCTAACTACCAATGAAATTTTCCTTCAGTCACCAAATTTCTGGCATTGCAGTAACATAAAACTACAGCTGAATATTTAAAATTAGAGCTGAGGCATCCAGAAAAAAAGGCAGGGAAAATTACAAGGAAATGTGAACACAGAAGACAGAAAACTTCTAGGTGTGGATTATTTTCAGTATGTTACTTTCTGCAACACTAAAACTGGGGACTGAAGGACAATTTCACTTTTAGGAGGAGATAGCGGCAGCTGAAAGCTGAAAGAGAGGACAGGGATCTTGTCCTGCTTGGCAGAATTTCTTGTCTTGCTGTACAATCTGTCAGGATTAAAGTTACAGGAGCATCATCTTGTATCAAACCCTGGCAATCCTCCTCTCCACCAATCCAGATGACTACTATTCTGCATTGTGTCATGCTATTCATAGCTGCTGTGGCTAATTAATCACTTGGTAGCCATCCTTCTCTTACCAGGGTAAGATCTTGTGGAAGATATCTTCACTACTAGTTGAAAAAATGGGAGATTTCATTTGGAGACTTCATTGTCTACTAGGACCAAGGGATAATATGGGCATAATAGTGTAGTGGTAAAAGTACAGGAGTTTTTTATTATTATAGCCTTCAAGAAGAGTCTAAAGTTAATCCTTATTAACAAACCAGTACTAGCAGTAGTCATCTCCACCATGCGTAGGTCTTTGAGAAAGCTTATGATCTATTCAGGATTGAGCCATCTGAAAATAAAGTGAATTGCCTATTCTGGACTGAAGCCCCTGAAAATGCTCTACATTACAACAGAAATAGTTCAAGGGAAAAGTACAGATAACATTGCAATTCTTGATAATTAAAATGTCCCAGTGCTTTGTCCCCGTGAGTCACAGCTCCACTACATTACCGAATGAGTCAATGATGGACTATCTATTACTACTGTACAGCATTCAGCATAGGACACTATTCCCTTTCAGTATGAATCTATGGGGAAAAAATTATTATATCCACATTTGGACAGGATCCCTAGCCAACTTGTTGCTTATCCTAGGAAAAAGAGAGAGACATGAGAAGGACTTTGTTTTCTGACCATGAAAGGACCACACACTGGGTTCCATGTGAAAAACACACTGGACCATCTTCAAAACATGAAAGGCAATTTTTTCTGCTATGCTCACAGGCTGGTTTAATTAAACATAGGGTCTAGGAAGCAAAGTTTGACTGTTTAACCCTGAATTCCTGTTGTGCTTGTAAGCACTACAGTGTAGGATAATACTTTTTGAATGGGGGCAACATTCTTAAGTATTAGGCTCAGGTTTAAGCTTCCAAAGTGGCTACAATAGTCACACGATCAAGTAGCATTAATAAAGCTATTAAAGTCTTCAAACTTTTGTAATAGTAGTAAGAAATAATCTTATGTATGTTGTGAATTTAGACTTGTACATTGGCAATATCTCTTCATGAAACTCTTTCACATGTAGACACGCAGGACTTTTGCCAGTAAATATGTAGTAATTTAGAGATAGTGTGGTATAGTGATTTGAGTGTTCATCTAGGGCTCTGGAGATTGGGTTCAAATCTCCACTTGGCCATGGAAATCCACTGAGTAACTTTGACTGAGTTACACTCTCTTAGCCTCAAAGGAAGACAATGAGAAACCCCTCTGAACAAATCTTGCCAAGAAAAGCCTGTGTCAGGTTTACCTTAGAGTGGCCATAAGTCAGAAATGACCTGAAGGTAGACAACATGTAATAGCTACTAACTGCAGGAGGGTTAGCTACTGCCTGGAGCATACTGTAAAAGCTGAGCCAGTGTATCATCAGTGGAAAAGTATTCAGACTGCCACACATCAGTTTTTCTAGCTGGTTCTTCTAAATCTTTATTACATTGTGCAATACACCTCACCAGATGACCGAGCAAAGTCTCAATCCTCAGAAAATGATAGTCACTGATGGTACTAAAGTGTACCACAGCTAAGATATACCATGTTTTACAGAGGAGCCAAGAACAAAGCATGCTCATATGTGAGGAGTCTATAGAGAGACAGTAAAGGCCAGAGGACAGAGTCAACAAAGAAAAGTTTGAAATCCTCCCACTCTTATTTTGCATATTGATATTTTGCAAATATTTTGTAGTGAATCTGAAAGACTATTTTGCAAATATTTTCTGGTGAATTTGAAAGATTCCCTGTTGCTGTTACACATAGTTCATACCCTTACAGTTTACAATCTACAGGGCACTTTTCCGTAGTCATTGAATGATCATAGCAAGCCAGCCTGCATCAAAGATTAGGAATGGGATTGCCAGCTCACTGTTCATGTATTTGACATTGCAGCCAGCATAGTACAGTGCTTTGAGTCTTGAAGTACGACTCTGGGACACCGCAATTCAAATTGCCGCTCAGGCTTGGAAATCTATTGGGTAACATTCAGCAAGTCACCCTCTCTCAGCCTCAGAGGGAAGGCAGTGGCAAATATCCTCTGAATGAATCTTCCCAGGGAAACCCTCTGATAGAGTTGCCATATGTTGCAGTCATTAATTTGGTGTCAATGAAGTTAGAATAAAGAGTTGGATTGCTCTGCACAAATCACAGAATGATGGAATCAGAGTTGGAAGGGGCCCCTTGGGCCATCAAGGCCAACTCCCTGTTCAAGGCAGGATCTCTAGCTAGAGCATCCCTAGCAGATAGCTGTCCAGTCTTTTTTTGAAGACATCCGGAGAAGAAAACCTCATCACCTCTTTTGGCAATTGGTTCCATAGCTGAATTGCTCTTACTGTCAAGAAGTTCCTTCTAATGTTGAATCAAAATCTACCCTCCTGGAATTTAAAACCATTAGACCTAGTCCTACCCTCTGGGACAGCAGGCAACAATCAACCACTGGAAAATTGCCCTAGCTTCAATATCTAGAATTACTTTAGGTTTAAAACCAGATTTAAAACTATGTTCAGCAAAAATTGATGTTCTAGGCATATTGAAGACCTCTAAATGTTGGTGATACAATATGGATTATCTTTCCTTCTGGGAAATGATGTGCGTGTATCCAGTGGTCACTCCTTTCTGGCTGGATATATTGTGGCATATTAATTTTGTTATAGAAGAACGTTTGATATTTGCAGACACATGTAGATTTAAGCTATACTCTTGTGATGTAAGAGTTAAGCAATAGCCAATATAGTTGGATCTTGCATGGTCTCACTCTACCTAAAAGACATTTCAAGGTGAGAGAGACAAATATTTCCTATCCATCATTCAGTGGCTAGAAGATCTTAATACCTTAAATACACACAATTGTGTATTCTGCAGATGCCAGCCCCAAATAAGTATTTTTGAACATATGTCCAGCCCAGTCATATCGTAGGTATTTGTCTCCATTTGTTTCTCTTTTTCTTCTTTGTATTTATATTTAAAAAACCTATTAAAATATTTTTAAAATGAAAGCTATTCAGAGTGAGAAGAATACTTTCTAATCTCACTCAGATTAGATTTTTTTTCTTACATCATCACATGTTGAAATTTTATTGGCTTCACAATGAAGTGACATCATTATGTTTTCCTAGGGTTAGCAAGTTTAATTTAAAAAATAGTAACATAAACTATTATGTTTCCCACAAGAATAAAAAAGCACTTCCAATTGTATGCGGTTACCGCTGTATACTACTAAAGTAAGATAATTTAGATTATCAGATCCAACTTGAACTCTGCAATAAGCCTCCTGAGTGTTGTTAGATCGCTTATTTGTATGGACTTGATAAAAATCCATTGACAAAATGAACTTTTTAACAGAATGTTCTAGTTAGTGATTGATTGCATTGATGGTCTGAAGGATCTTGCATGTGTTTTTAACGTAACACAATATACGGTACAATACAGTACAGTACCATGGTACCAGCTGCATGTAATCAGGTCCCTTTATTGTTGTGTGAAATACTTAGCTGAGACTTTCATATACAGTATTGTTTCCATGTTTCCTCAATGACCCCTCACTTGTTGGTATCTCCTCAAGAAGATTATCGTGGCTAGAATTTGCCATTTGCCTCAGTTAAGAAGGCAAGTTTCATTTTCTATTGTTATGATAAGGGGTTTGTTCTGAACATCAGCACCGTGACTGTGCCTTTGGCTGTCTCAGAATATGAAATCATTGTGAATGTTCTCTATTTTCTGTGTATGCATTCCATTTCCACCTTATGGAATTGTTTCTGGCATATAAAACATGTTGCTTGCCTATATTTGTTCCCCCTCAGTTGTCTTCATTGTTTCATCATGCTCGATTAGCTGTACTTTTGTCAGCAAGACACGTACCTTCTGTCGTACTAACTACAGCCAGGCTCTAACTGCTGAGCATCCTGAAACTCCTCTGGGGCACAAGAACCACTAGCCACTTTACTCTGTCCTTTTTTCCCCTCTTCCTAAGAGTACATCTACACTGCAAAATTGTAACATCTAGCAAGTTCTAGTGCTGGAGCTCAGGGTAGGGCAGAGAATTCTAAGTACCTCACCAGGTGCCCTTTCACGCTACACAGTTGTAGCACTATAATTCCACCTTAATTGATACATCAATATTCCATGGAATCCTGGGATTTGCAGTTCAGGGAGAGGTATTTGGAATTTTCAGAGAGATAGATATGGTGTCTCACCAAACAATGTGTCTCATGATTCCATAGGATGCAACCATGGCAGTTAAAGTGGAATCACAGTCCTTCAACTATATAGTGTTATGGGCCCAGGCCTCAGATCCCAGGATCCTGTATGATGGAGCCATGCCATGAAACTGCTCGAACTGGGTTGTATAGACTGTAGATACAGCATATCCTAATGCACTTTTAATTCACCTGTAATTGCCCTACCTATTGAAACAAAGAGGAAAGTAAATATTTGTTGACAGCAAGAAACCTTGTACCATTATTTTTGCTCTCAACAGTGTTACCCTAATTGTTGTACTGTGTTTTCAGTACCTTTAATATCTAAGGAACTGTATAGTATAATTGTTAACAGCAGAGCAAATTCATGTCTAAGGAATTGTATAGTACAGTTGTTAACGGTAGAGCAAATTCATTTCTATATCCTTAACATTGGTACTTCATAAGTATTAATACACAGGCTTGCTTGCGTTTGCTCTTTGGACCCATTGCTGATTTTGCTTTACACTTCCCAGAATGCCTCAGTCAGCAGGGTCAATGTTGAAATCTGAGAACTGAAGAGCCAAATGAGCACTTTTCCCAAATTCTAAGAAGAGCAGGAACAGAGAAAAGTGGCCAGGGAGGCATGCTTCCCTTTCTGTTTTGATCCTCTACCCTTGTCTCTACAGATGCTTCCAAATGCCCAATGGTCAAAATTTGCCTTACCAATGGCCCACTTTTAATGTATTAAAAAAATAAGGTGCTGCCAGGCTCAGAATAAGATCTGTACTGATTGTGTTAATTCTACCTGCTATTCACCCTTGTCCCTGAAGAAAGGGATGTAATTCTTCAGTAAATTTCTTCTTGATGGATACAATCAGTAATTTATCTGTTTTCTTCCTACTGTGAGAAAGACTGGGAAAACAGCGCAATTTTTAAAGACTACTTACAATTCAGTACTCTGCATGAAATTCATACATGGTTGTTTTGTGCAGAAAACAGCCTTTTCTGTGCAAGAAAAAGCCTTTTCTGTTCAGAAAATACTATTTTTGTAGCAACATTGCACTTTCTGTGCAGAAAAGACTGCTTGCCTGAAAACAGCACTTTCTGCACAAAAAAACCAATTTGCACAGAATTAAGTCACAAACTGTGAAGATTATCATCAGACCAGGTTTCTTCTTGTCAAGGTTTCTGAACACTCAAGAAACATGTTTTTCAACCTTTTTTTAATATTTTCAAATATTCTTTCCATTCCTACCCATACAATACACAGCAGTTTTATGAGCCTCTGCAAAAAGCAGACATATTTTTTTTAAAAAATAGACAAGATTAATCCATAGATTAATTAGTTTCAGGGAGGATAAAATATATGTGGCTGCAGTGCTTCAAGAAGTCTCTCTTGACTAGGGGTTTAAAGATGTAATAGGGATTGACTTCCAGAATAGAAAAGCAGGGCTGACCGAACTCCTGAGGAGAGGGGGGTGACTCCCTCAGGCAACAGATGCTGGGGGCAGCGAGCATATGACACAGGCATGGTTCCTCCACCCTATATGTTTTAGAAGATCAAAGATTCTCTGCTGTCTAATGTGACAGAGGGAGAATGAAACAGGAAGGCAAAGAACCTTACATACAGGCATGAAGAACTATGCCTGTGTCAGGTGGGGAACCAGACAACAGTCAACTGACAATTGCTGTCCGAATCAAGTAATGAACACTTTTTATCACACTAGGGGTTTGGGATTGTCAGTTACTGCCTCATGAAGAGGCAGTAACTTTGCTAAGAGCAGAACTTGGTAACTTGTTGCTCACATGGTCCTACTTTTATATTTTTTCCAGAATCTTAACTATCCAATAAGAGCTGAGTTTAACTAGTGCCTCTTAACTATCAACAAAGGCTTACTCACCCAATGAGAAATAAATTAACTGGTCGTCTGTCCTGGTCTTCTGTCCTCAGCCAGTTAAATAGGAGTATTCTCAGAGTTTTACTGCAAAAAGTAAACCTCACACATTATAGTCCATACACCTTGTTGCTTACACTGAAAAGCGGGGTGAGGGGGGCAAAAAAATGCTGTGTGCTAGGGAATTTTTTTCCTAGAATATCAGTCCCTTCTCTCCCAAGAAATCAAGTGACAAATTAATTTTGAAACCAAGAGGATGGGCTAAAATGATAGTGGGTGAAATTACACAGGAGGGCATATGTTGTTTATTAAAGCAAAGTCTAAAATTTCAGCAGGTACTAACACACTTTTTGAAGACATTTAGCATAGCTCTATCATTCATGGGGTGAATTATTATATCTGTTTTTTACAGTTGCCTAATCCAGTCACAGTCAGTCAAAATAGGATACTACTTTTGCAATATTACTTTTTAAAAGTAAATAGTTACATTACTCTGTTCTGTTATACTCAGCAAGACATTACATACTGTTTCTGCATTCTGGAAAGTAATCTGCTGGGTTGCTTGATATTCACATGTTATTGTTATTGTAATTATTAGGCCCTTGGGGGGGGGGGAACACAGGAAAATGCACTTTGATTCCACTCGTGTCTGATCATAGTAACTTTGGATTCCCCTCTCGCCCTCATCCCATAGGCACAGTTAGCAGACCACATGGTTGCCATGTAAACTGTACATGGATGCTTTGTCTGGACACACAAAAGCCGTTGCCCATTCAATCCCTCTTCCTTCTCCATTTCTTTCTCTCTCATACAGTTGTTCTAAGTCTCATGTCTGAGCCAGACTCAAGTGTGTAGAGAATCCTCAAATGTGTGGAGTGCAGAGGAGGCACTCTCTTTCAAACAAAATGTCTCCTTTGCACTCTCTCTCTCTCTCTCTGAGATCACATCAAACCCCCTAGTCCAAGTGCATGCTCTGCACCTCTCTTTAGAGGCGCTAGCTTTGGAAGACAGCACTCTCCTCATCACTCTCTACTTACCCTGTCTCTTTCTTTCTTTCTCTTTTTGGCAATAGCAACAGTATCTTTCATTAGCTTCAATATCTTTCAGGCAGAATGGAGGAAGGCAGAAAAGATAGGTTGGCTTTTTACTTTATTTTTTTTTTAATTTCAACTAAGCTGCAACTCTTGTTTTGAATGCCTCTCTCTTCTCTTGCTCTCTCCTTCACTCCCTCCTTGTTAATGGTTCTGTTTTAGTTGTACAATATCCCACATAGATAAATGATAAGGGTAGCCATTAATATGACCCTTCCTCTTTCCCCTCCCATTGTTCAAGCTGAGTCAGAACATACCCCCGTGATGAGTAACAGGCAGAAACCCCTTTTTGTTACAATGAAAAGTAATTGTTTACAACCCTGACAAGTATAGCCTAAAAAGTAACACAATTCCAACTTGTTCCTGCAAAAAGTAACTAATTGCCAATGTAATGTGTTACATGTAGCATGTTTTTTTCCAAGATCTGAGTCAAATGCACTGTCATCTACTTATTTCAGAGCTTAGAAAAATTACTGTTTTGGACTCCAACTCACAGAATCCCCCAAGCAGCCTGGGCTTCTTTTTTTCTCCAAAAATGTAACTTCCAGACTTGGGGTCAAACTCTTTTTAAAGTTATTTGTCTCCCTTCCAAAAGGGAGAAGGCAGAGACAGAAGGAAAGAATGGACTAGTATTAAAACACATTGCTGAAAACTTGAACAATTTTATTCACTTACCTGTTGTGAAAAACTAATGTAGCAGAAGAAAACACCCAGAGAAATTAAACATCATACCTTAACTGGGTAGACTATATTTGGAGGAGATTTTACTCTTTCCAGTTGCCTATTTCTCCATCCAACCAACAGGACTTGTCCTTTTTAATTCCTGGGGCCTCAAAGTCATACAAGATATAAAAAAACTTGGGTAGCCTCAGAATTGTCCCAATATATAAGAAACTTCAATCCCTCCAAAATGTGTTTCAATGGAAATTCTCCTTGGAAATATAAAAATATCATTTGGTTGGATTATTCTAGGAGGGTAGCATGGTTTCAGAGTCTTGGGTCATGCTGTGTTGTTCAACTATTCCAACAAAATAAAGTGTTGCATCCAACAAAAGCCTCCTCTCATGACCCTCCAAATAATGGGAGATCTTCTTCCAACAACAGAACATTTTTTACCTAGCCTGGTTTTCCCACTGGCTAAGCAAAGAAGGACCCTCTCTTCATCCATTTTCCCTTCCTCCTGTAGTCTCCTCCCTTTTGCCTCCCAAATTTGCTGCAGAGGCTTGAGGCGGGGGCTCCAAAACAGTGGGTCAAAGAGTTATAGGTGGGAAGTAAGAACTGAAGAGAAAATCAGCTGCCCTTCCTCCAAGGACAAGTCCTCTGTATCCAATGTGATGTGTCTACATTTCTGGATCCGATATAATGTTTTTGTTATTTCAGCAGAAGATGTTGGGCAATTGAGATGTTATATATTTGACTATCACTTTGAGACTTGCTTCTGTCTCCTTTTTCCCTGTACTATTTGTTCTGATATTCTCTTATTTCTTCAAAAGCATCTGAAACTTCTTACCAGACAGCCAGTTGTCATCCACCTTCACACACACACGCACACACGCACTTTTGTTTAATTTTACAAACCAGTACACTTTATGCATCACAGAATTTGGTTCAGAGAGCAAATATGTTTTTCATTCACTGTATGTCTTGTATTATCTACAACAACAGGAACATCACCCATTAATTTGATTAGGACAAAAGAAGTCAAAAATTGGGCTTAATGAGTTTCCATTCCTCATCTTTATAGCATTTATTAACTGGAGACTGTTAATGAAACAATACTGCATACATTACTTACGAATGGAGTTTGAAAGAGACTCATTAGTTGACAAGGAGTTATAGAGAACTAATACAAAAGAAGTACATTAGTAAGTGACACAAGCTTGCAAAACTGTAACTGGCACTAAAGGAGTACACAACCATTTTGTCAAAGACCTTGCATGTGACAGAGTGAGCTCATCACCTAAGGAAATCATTGCATGGGGTGCCTTCATGCTTTGCTGTGGATTTATAGAACTGACAACAAGAGTGATAAATGAACACTAAACCAGCAAAAGGAAGTATATTAACATTCATCTTTGCCACGTGATACTTAAATGCACACTCAGGCCTTTTCCGCAACACACCTTTTCACGGAGCTGGGGTGCGGGGATCGCAAGAGCAGCCTCTAGTGAGAGGCTCTCACGTCCCGGTTCCTTCAGCTCCGCAGCTGCCACCTGCTCGCATCAGAGCCCCACCTTTTCCTTCTGCAGTTCAGCCTGGGAGTTTCCCAGGCTGCGCTGGGGCAGGAAGCACGAGCACCATGGCTCCGGAGCTCCACACACACGGCAAGTGCGCACGGGGCCTCGGAGCGATGCACGATCACACACCATTTTCAGCTCACAGCCGAAAATGAAAAAGTGCGCGGCTGGCGGCTGCCAGCCCCTGGAGCGTCGCGCGATTATGAGTGCATCGTGTGAACCACTCCTCACATTCGCACGACACTTGAGGGGCCCTTTCGCATGGCAAATGCCGTGTGAAAAGGGCCTAAGATTTCACCTTCAGTCACTACTTTTGAAGCCTTTGGTTTTAAAATAATTATCCAGAATTGAATAATGTAATTTTAGTGTGTGTGTGCTTGATTGCAACGGTGCAAAACCCACGGGCCTTATGTAGCCTTTGGCTGTGAGTTGTGGAACTCTCACCCACTCTCTCCTACAGCCAGCTGATCTAATGGGCTATGGAAGAAAGAAACCTTTGGGATCCATATTGAGTCAAAGTGATGGCTTCATCTACTTCACAGCAAAACTATACTTTTCTCTAGTCAGGGCTATTTAAAGATATTTAAGTTTTAAATATCATGCTCTTTACACAGGGTGTTTAAATTTCATAAATCTTCTCTGTATATTTCACTAGCGTATTTACCCAGCATTGCCCAAGATTTTATTTTTCTCTTAAGAACTCAACAAACTGTCTTCTCCAGTACCTGTAACTTTCCCCTGTATTTCCCAACACAATCTGTATTCAGAGTTATTAACATAGAGAGGTTGAGTTCCTGAGGGAATACACTGTCCTCCTCCTTGATGCTAGGCCTCATCTTCATAGCAACTGGCTTATTCCAGTAGTTGGAACTTTTCCCCATATTCCCCAATCCAATATGTATTCAGAGTTGTTAACATACAGAGGCTGGGTTCCTGAGGGAATACAATGCCCTCCTCCTTCTTGCTGCTAGGCCTCATCTCCGTAGCAACTGGCCTATTCTCTGGCTGAGAATTCTAAAGGCCCCTCTCTAAACTGCAAACCCCAGGATTCCATAGAATCTTCAAAGCCAGCCAATACCTGTTAGAAATACCTTAGGAATTACCTTACCTTACCTTAGGAATTAGATGCAGTTGAAATACACAGAGTTGAGATTCTGTGTCTCTAATTCCCCAAACTGCCTCATCCAGTGCGTGTAACTTTTCCCTGTCTCCATAGCAACCGACCTGAGGCCCAAGAACTCTCAGCTGAGAATTCTAAAGGCCCTTCGCTAAACTGCCAACCCCAGGATTCCACAGAATCTTCACAGCCAGCCAATCACATGAGGTCTTCTCACCTCACTTAGCCAATCATATGAGGTCTTTGCCTCTGACGCAGACTAACAGACAAACTCATAAACAAGCATTGACTTTTATATAGTAGATGAGCTATGCTTTGACTGCCTGGAAACGGCTGCACCAGCCTTATCTTTGAGTAAACATCTTAGAAGTAATCTGTGCTTTGCAGGCCTAAGAACTGTTGTACCAGGGCTTATTTTGGAGTATGACCTTGCTTCTGTCAGAGGAATGAAGCACAGTCAGGCTGGATTGAACAGAACGCAACCAATTAGACAAACTACTTACTACCAGAACTGTCATCTGGTTCTGTTTCTTTGCTTATTTATCACATGCATATCCTGCCTTTCTGCCGCAAGGGAAGGGGAAGTATTCCAAGTGTCTGTACTTACCTGGGAATAAGACCAATAGTACCCAGTGAGACTTACTTATGAGTAGAAGTGGGTAGGATTGTACTGTGAGGAAACCTGGAACACATTTACACTACCAATCTTCATTTTCTAGATTAGTAGGTCAGTCTGATAATAGACTGCAGCTCAGTGTGACAATAGACTGTATGGTCTATTTTCCCACTACCCAAAAATCTACACAGCTATCTCTATTTAAAGACATGTTTCAAATTATCAAAAGGCTTTGCATTTTAGAGAATACTGTTTTGTACATGACTATTTTTAATGATTTTTCTTCTTTTTAACAGAGGCCCTGAAACTGTCACATTCACAGCCAGAGTTAAGAAAAGTCATTCGTTTGGAATGCAGCTCCCAGTATCTCCTAGCTGAGTACTGTGTTTATTTTAGTAAATGTTTACATACCCCCAATTTCTTCACAATATTTCTCTGCTAATGTATGGATACACTTAGAACATTCATTAGAGGAGTTAGCTACAAGGTTTCCCAGTGCATTGTTCATTCTATTGGGAGATTTTAATGCCAGACTAGGAACATCTCTATTAAAGGTGGCAGAACAGTGTGGAATTGTGGGAGATGAGTTGGCTGGTTTAGAGGATCTGTCCCAATGGAGTTCCAGGGATGAGAAAATAAATAAGGCTGGCATTAACCTGTTTAGGATAACATACATGTTTGGTCTGCAGATCTTAGGTAGTAATAACTTTAATGATCCATATCACCTACTTCTCAAAAAGCTCTGCTAGTACTTTGGATTATATTTGTGTTACTAGAGCAGAAGTCCAACAGTTCTCTGGCATTATTGTGAATTACAGAGAAGAAAGTGATCATCAACCCATTATTGTAAATTTAGTAGCCAAAGCTGATGAGAGGATAGTGACTTCTGCAGACCAACGGTTAGTCCAGAGGCTGGAAGCTCAGGGAGAAAGGAGATTGAAATGGCAAAAAGTTAATGTGAGCAACCTAAAAGATTTCTATAATTCTACACAGGGAAGATCACTGAGTAATATAGTGTCATCCTCAGAAGCCAATATTAGCGAGGTATTGGAGGCATATCAGGATATATGTAAGAATTTGAGACCTTTTCTAAAATTTAACCAGAATTCAAAAGAACAGCAGAAAAGGAAGCCCTCATGGTTTGATACAGAATGTAGTGTACTGAGAAAAGAATTGAGAAAATGTATCCGTAAAGCACATGGCACGAATGACCAAGTGGATCTGAACCTGATGCTGAAACTCAGAAGTAATTACAAAAAATTAATAGCAATAAAGAAGGCCCAGTTTCAGGAACAATTCTGGGCTGATCTAGAAGTAGCGGCATTACAATCAAATTCAGCTTATTTTTGGCATTTGGTCATAAATAGACTCAAAGGGTCAAAAGTTATGTTTGACATCCCTATTTCTGTTTCAAGTTGGGAAAGGTTTTATTTAGAGCTTTTTAAAGAAGATGAGAAAAAAATCTTCTGACAGAGTTGCTGGGATACAAGATTTTACTATACTTCCAGTGTGGTTCCCAGTAACGATATCAGAGATTAAATCCATTATTCAGTCAACAAAGGACAATAAGGCCCCTGGTATTGATCTTTTGCCTGTAGAATTATTTAAATGCAATGTAGACTGGTGGGCACCAGTTTAGGCAGGGCTATTCACCCACATAAACAACACTGGTTGTATCCCAAAAGACTGGAAAGCTAGTGTAGTAGTGCCAATATTTAAAAAAGGAAATCGTTATGATCCTAAGAACTATCGACCAATTAGCCTGATTAGCATTCCTGCTAAAATGTATGCAAAACACCTTCTCCTTAAACTAGAGGATTGGGCAGAAGCAAATTCCATTTTAGCCGAAGAACAGGCAGGCTTTAGAAAAGGGAGATCTGTATTGGACAATTGTTTTATATTACACCATCTGATAACAAAGTATTTAAAACAAGGTAGCCAACTTTTTGCAGCTTTTATTGATTTAAGTGCAGCTTTTGATACCATAAACAGGTATCGCTTATGGGATAAGCTGTCAAAGACAAATATAGATCAGAGACTTTTAACACTTTTGAAATCTATTTATACTGAAACCTCTTTGAAAGTCAGAACAGGAGCCAGTCTGGCTTTAACAGATATTATCCCCACATATAAAGGGGTACGACAAGGCTGTATTTTAGCTCCATTTCTTTTTAACTTTTATATTAATGACATTGTTACCTCTCTTCAAAATTATGAGTTTCATATGCCAAAAATCTCAAACAAAGCAATTAATATCTTATTGTATGCAGATGATATGATTCTCCTTTCAACATCACAAGTGGGTCTGAGAAGATTACTTAGACATCTTAACTTATATTGCATAGAAAATGACTTGGTCATTAATAATGATAAGTCAAAGGTGGTAGTTTTTGGCAGAAAAAGGAAACGACACAGATGGTTTATCAACTCAAAAGAATTAGAGCAAGTAAAATCCTATTGCTATCTTGGTATCCATTTTTCATCATCAGGCTCCTGGGTGCAACAAATAAGGAAAAGTGAAATAAAAGCTATTTCCAGTTTGCAGTCCTTAAATAGATTATTAAACTACAGGTACCCAGGTTCTTTACGCCCAATTATAAATATTTTTAAAGCAAAAGTAATTCCAACACTTATTTTTGGGGCAGAAATTTTGGGTTTTGCAAATCTTGCAAAAATTGAAAATATCCAATCCCAATTCCTGCGTATGATTTTAGGGGTTTCTAAATCTACCCCGTCTTATTTAGTTAGATCTGAACTTGGGATGGATAGGATTGAGGGCCTAATATATTCCAGGATGGTAAATTTCTGGTGCAGAATAAGTAATTTAACAGAAGATAGGCTCCCCAAGGTTTGCTTAGAAGAACAAAGGACTTGTCAGCAAGGAACATTTTGGCTACAGAATTTTTCAAATATGTTACTAACCTTTGGTTTTTCATACCAGCTATTAAATCCAAGGTTGCCTGATACCAAAAAGATGGTTAAACAAAGAGTGTCCGATGTGAATGCTCAGTTAGACATTGCTGCCCTAACATCTTGTAGATCAACTAAATGGCTAGCTAAACTGAAATTAGAACACAAATTTGAAAAATATCTGGCATTCCCACTGTCCATGGAAGCTCGCATAGCCTTTACACGCTTATGTTTTGAACAAATGGACACAATGATGAAATGGGGTAGATTTCATAACATCCCAGTCCAAGAAAGGCTGTGCATATGTGGTGAGCTGGTGTTAGAAGATTTAGCTCATTATCTACTTGAATGTCAGATATATTCAGAGACAAGGGAAAGTTATCTAGCGCCTTCCTAAGAAAAATGAAATACTGGACAGCAAAGGAGAAACTTGCTTTTTTAGTACAATCAACAAATCAACATGTGATTAGAAAGGTTGCTGCATTTGCAGTGAAGGCTGCTAGGGCAAAGAGAAAACTTTTTAGAGCTCATACCAGATAAAAAGCATCAGAGTCTTGCAGAGTAAGAGATGGTATTTGTAAATTGTAATTATGTAATTTATGTAATTTTATATGAGAATATGTAATTTACGTTTTAACCTTGTGTCTCAATTTTATTATGAAAACGTTTTATGGTATTGTTTTAAATTATGCGATGAGGGCGATCTGTTTTGAAGAGATTTTGGATGTTTTGTTTTGTTTTTTGTAGTTGTTGGATTGCAGTGGTCTTTGGACTGAGCAAATAAATAAACTAAAAATAATAATAATAATAATATCATCATCATCTCCTAGCTGGGATGGCCACTAGTCATGCTGGCTGAGGGATTCTAGAGGCTATATTTCAAAAAAGTAATTTTTCCAAACGCTGTTCACAATTTCTTGGTTGCTGAATGTGGAGTCAGCTCTCTGGCATCAGAGTAGCTGCATGGGTTGACTGCATTTGTCCAGGCCCTTGGGCAGGAAAATGAGTGCTATAAAAAAAGTGTTGAAATGGAATGATTCAAGCAGTGTTACCCTTGCCACTTAATTCCTTGAGCCTGCTTATTTCCTCTGGACTTGTTAACTTCTGAAACTTTTCTGCATACTGTGTTGACCAATAAAGAGGGCAAATAAACTTGGAGATGGTGAGCAAACTGAGAGTTCAAACACACTTACAATTGGACACAAGTAGTCATCCAACTGAGTGGGTCTGACTAGCCAAGTAATGGAAGCCTTCAGATGAACAGGGGATTGGCCAAGACTAGATTCGGTCTCTGAAACAACAGCCAACCAGTATGTGTAGCTTATGACATGATTCCATCTGGACTTTGTTAACCATTTAAAACAAGCTGTTATTTGCTGAGGGTCTTCTAAACGGACTCTAGCCAGACACTACACAAATGGCCAGGGCTGGGGCAAGATATTTTGATGGCAGAGTTGGAATAGCAAATTACAGCCCTCTCTCATTCTGGCTGAGTTCCACAGTAGCCAATCATCCATGTTATTTTAGCATAGCACAGAAAAGTCCACATATACCTCTTACCATTCCATGCACCAAAAATATAATAATAGCAGTGTAAATAATTACCCATTTACAGGTTCAGTGGTGATTGGAGCTCTGCATTTGTTGGGATAAAATAGGCCACAATTTTTATTAAACTAATACGTATACATCCTGATCCAGGTTTATTTCATCCCTTCTGCCAACTGATGCCAACCAATCACCCAGAACAGCCTGCCTACTGGGTATACCTCTGGAATGACTGGCATGGGATTCCACATTGACAAAAGCCACTGCATGGTTACCCTGCCACCCAGGGGTGAGGTGGACCACCTGTCCCAAGGTTGGACATGACCTTGGTTTTCCACATCCCCAGAGTTCCATAAAGAGATCCCCAACTGAGCCTGATGGGTACCCATACCTCCTCTAGCCCCAAATGGATCCAGACCCCTCGCTAAAAACTGCCCAAAGTTGTGACAAAATCTTCATAGATGCCACAAAAAAGTCACAAAACCATGAATAGGAAAAGAGAGGAAGGGACTGTGGGGACAAAGCTCCAAGCCAACTGTTGAGAGAAGTGCAGAGACTAGCCTCTCATCAGGTACAGACTGTATTTAAACCTCTACTTAAACTTCTCCAGTCCCATCCACAAGCCAACAAATAGACACTGGTTGGCGAGATTTCTTGTCCCTCACTCAAGCCCAGAAACTACACAAGCTTCTGGGAAGGGGAAAGCATGATCAGTGGGGAGAATAACTTCTGCCTTGCTCCGAATCATCACAATCTATAAAAGGCACTCCCTGGGAAGTCAGGGAACACTTCTGTTCATTTCTCATAATACTCAAAATTTAATTCCCGAGGTGGCTTCCTCACTCCATTTGATAGTAAACTTGCCCTCCAGTGACTACTTCAGAATTTCAGCTTATCTCATATTTATTTAGTTAGTTTTTTAAAAAAAAAAGTCTGTTAGACTCTCCTGAGTATTCTACATCAGCAACTTTATTATAGGTAGCAATCCATAACTGTTCCATATTCACAATCGCTACTTAGTCACGATTGTAATACTATTACCATGATCACGACTCCCCCGCGATACTGATCCTTATTTTATAACTAATTTGAGACAATTTGATTCAGTTTTCATTGTGAAATGGAAAGAAAAATTCAATTTTGTTTGAACTGTAATATCAATATTTTTCTACTTTAAAAAATTAAAGAGAACTCCTACAATGACAGAATTCTGAAAATAATAACATTTTAATTTCTATGAGATCTTTTAAAAATGAACAACATTTGATCAGATAAATTTTAAGGCACATGGAAGATGAGTGTGCAAGAAAGTCAGGCAGCATGTGTGAAGTATGTAAGAAGAGGCAAAAAAGAGAGGAGAAAATAGGTGTTAAATCCAGAAGCATGTATTATCTCAGAACAGGAATGTGAAAATACATGTTTCATCGTGTTTCTCAGACACTCACCAGCATTCTCAACTTACATAATCTCCTTATCAGGTTGCAAGAATCTCCATGTATATTTTGGTACCCATTTCTCTGTACATACATATTTTAATTATTTTTGCTCTTTTTCCTTGTTAATTAATTCTGGTTTGTGTTCGTTTTCTAAGGCCATGCCCACATTACATGGTTATAGTGCTATTATTCCATTTTCAACATCCTATGGAATCCTTGGGTTTGCAGTTTAGGGAGGGGTATTTAGAATTCTCAGCCAGAGAGCTCTTTGACCTCAGTAAACTACAAATCCCAGAAGTCCACAGAATGTCAAAAGTGCAACAATAACACTAAAACAGTGTAGGGTGGAAATGGCCTATGTATGTGTGTGTGTGTGTATGTATGTATGTATGTATGTATATATGTTTGTTGTTGTTGTTGTGTACTTTCAAGTCATTTCCAACTTATGGCAACCCTACAGGTGAACCTATCACAGAATTTTCTGGGGCTAAGACTGTGTGATGCACCCAAGGTCACCCAGTGGGGTTTCCATGTCCAAGCAGGGGAATCAAACCATAGTCCAATGCACAACCCACTATGCCTTGCTGGCTCTCATATGTTAGTTGTGTGCATTCGCTTACATACATTATGAAAAAGAAAAACAAACATTCTGATGCTCACCATTTCTTCCCTTTAATGGGAAACAGAAAGACACATGAGCACTTTTCTGAATACTCTCACGACCATACGCGACAGGTCCTTGCATCTCCCAGATTGACATGACGAGTCCCAAACTGATCAGCATCCTGTGTTTTCCACGGAATTCTGCCTCCCCTGTATAACATCACCTTCATGTAAAAGGGCGGAGGATTTTACAACATTTATTTAGAACCACTTAATAATTTTATAGTAGTGTGGTTTTTTGTGTTACTATCACTGTAGACAACTCAAGCCAAGTCAGTATTTACAAAGATAAACTGTAACATCTATTAAGACAACAGTAAGAATCAGGTAGCATGTTAGAGTTATATGCAGTTCAATGTTGATACATTCCTTCTGTGCACTTTTTAGACAATATTGATGGTAAATTCCCTGCTCAGAACAGTACAATTTCATGAACTTTCATGAAAGGCATAATTATCATATAACAGCATTTTGACTAGACTCCCACCAAAGGCTTAACATTCCCTCGCAATCTAGGTCACACTCTCTGAACATATTCTACTAGGGTTCAATTACTCTTCTGCCTCTCCATAGGCTTCCACTGTGAACTGAACCTCCCAAAACAGTCACAGTCTCTGACTGACTAAGAGACTCTACTCCCTAGCTCCTTGCTAGGTTCTCACTGAAGGAATCCAAAAACCGGCAGATGCTTGGCTTTATATTTTTTTTCTCTCAGCTCTAAGCCCCCCCTGAGGTGCTATTTCAGGCAGCACTGACAGTCCATATAGCCATGCCTCCAGAACTTCATCACACCATATTTTTAAAATCTCAGTTAATTCAAATTTCTTTTCTATCCTTCTTCAAGAAGCAGAGGTTTGGGAGGGACCTAAAATCACCTTTTAACCAATTTTATTTCAAAAAAAATCATGCCAACTCTTGTTTATGCATTCCTTTGAACACTCTCTGTTGAGCCTGATTAATAATGTGCATCTAATGCATACTAAAGATGGGGAAAATATTCAACAATATTCGAAAAATGGTTGAAAAACATGTTTCTGGAGAATCAGGAAACCCTGATGAGAAGAATCTCAGATTAATGGAAATGTTTATGGTTCAGGAAGATTCTGGAGGGGAAAAATGCATGTGTCATTTTGAAGCAGAACATATCACTTTCTGCACAGAAAATAATATTTCTGCACAAAAAAATCTGTACTTTTATGCAGAAAATGATGTTTTTGCACAAAAATGTCATGTGCAAATTTTATGCAGAACAAGTTCTGAGCTATGAATAGTCTTTGAAAACTGTGCAATGTTTGAAAACTTTCTTTAAGCTGGAGGAATTTTACTAAAATTACCCATTGTTCCTTCAAGAACTAATTTAGTGAAGAATTACATCCCTTCACAGGCCTACAAAGACATTCTCACTCACTGCAGTGGAGGAAGAGGATTCTAAAATAAATGCTTTTAAGATGGATATGCTCCCTCTCCTGAAATAAATGGGGACAGAGACACCAATACTGTACTCACTAAGCTCTGGAGTAAAGACTGCAAACACACGGAATGGAATAATTGAAGAACAAAACAGTACAGCACACTCATCTCAAGTGAAATATTTGGATGCCCTTTCAGAAGTTCATTTTGACCAAGTGCAGGGATGCTTTGGTATCTTTCCTCCATGGAAAAGCTAAATTTTCCACTGTGACCTTGTGGAAAATAAGACAATGAAATTCTTTCTTCCTTATTTTGTGTATGTATGTGCAATTTAAAACAATTCCAATAACATTCCATTAACCCCACATTTTTTTCCAGCACCCCCTCCTTTCAGTGGTTCTTTATGCCTACCAACTGTTAAAAAGCTGCTGTTATATTACAAAACTGCAGTTTATTTGTCATGAAACAAGTAGGCTGAAACAAGTATTTAAAACCTTTCAACCAGTGCGAGCCAAATTTACCTGTTAGTCAGAGCTATTTGCCTCTTAAAGTTCAGAACCAGAAGACCTAAGATCTTGATGTATTTTTTTTCCTTTTAGTTTTGTTTTCCACACCAGTATTGTTAACTCTTGATATCCTCTGCTTCTTCACTGGAGAAAACTGTCTAATTAGATCACACTCAAAATTATTGTTATCAGTACAAGCATAACAGCAGGTAAATCCTTCAGGAACTTAGATCAAACCCAATATGTCCAGAAGGTTTTAACTGGTCTGATGGTTTTACTTTTCTCTTACTGATTAGTTCTTAACATACACATTCCTGCAGGGACAGGAAGCTGCTTGATACAATGTTATTGAATTAAACACAGAGGTTCCATTTATAGAAATTGCTTCTGCTCCCAGAGGTAGGCAATATGGTTCCCTTCATTTATTTTGGAGTACAGCTTCTATCAGCCCCAACTAGCATGACCTATACTCATTTTTTTAACAGAGGGTGTAGCCCAAAATATCTGGAAGGTACAAGGTTCTCCAGTCCTTATGATCCCAAGTGATTGGAAGCAGGGGTACATCTAAGCAGATAAAACAAACTAATCATCTCACAACTTTTCCTGTATAACATCTTTATAAGTGTAGCATTAAAGGACTTCACTACTCTCCCCTCTGAACAAATCTTGTCAACAAAACCTCATGATAGGTTCACCTTAGCATATCCGCAAGTCAGAAGTGACTTGAAGGTGCATAGCAACGTGTTTATGTGTGTTACCCTGTGACTTGGGGGTTCCAGGAGGGGCGCCCAAACAACCAAACAATGGGGAAATTAGCTGGAGCACTCTCTTGGCTAACGAGAGGCAGGGTAACTTAGCAGGGATCTTTTACTCTATATATACAGCGTCGGGTCTGTGAGCAGACAAAATAGTTCAAACTAGCAATAATATTTATTAAGCAAGCGTTAAGAAAACACAGCCTCACTACTAAATAAGAAAAGGGAAAGAGAGTTTTGGGGAATGGGTGATACGCCACCTTTCTCATCGTCCTGAGAAGCCAATTGGAGAGAAGGAAACCCGGCGTGGTGGCTGAGAGGAGCTCGCAGAACGAGGCGGCGGCAAGGTGGGATAGCACTTCTGAGCGGTCTGAACGCAGGTCCGTTGAGCAGTCCGAGGAACTCTCGGAACTAGGGATTTTTATGGGGAAAGGAATGACCATGGGGTAGTCTGGTCTTAGGCGAAAACAATGAGGTTTGGGCTGGAGACAGTGTCTCCAAAAGGTCAGAATTTACATGATTGAGTTATGGTCTGAATTGACAATAGTATGGCCAGTATGTAGATGCGGCTAGCTTGGCAGTTAAGCACTCAGCTCACCAGGGTGCCCTCTCAGGGCAGAGGTCTGTTTGTTTTAATCATGAAGGTGTTTGTTTCGGGAGGTCCCCTAAAGCAGATCTGGCAGTTTCTGGCTTGCTTTGGTGTAAACAAAATGTGAATAGCCATACCTAGTTTTGCACTTGTTCGGTGACCTCACAAACACTTGGCTGGTGGCAGAGCAGGACCGAATTATGATATCAAAATGATATGTAAGGTTACCAAAGGCCAGGCCAGTTCACGGTGGTAACATGTGTTTCTCAGTCAGAACTTACCAAGAGAGAGGTGCACATTACTAATGTATCCTGTAGTTGTTTAATGGAAAAGGGGAGGAATAATTTTGCTTTATATCATTGGAAAATATGCATACCAAAACTGGATGCAGAAAACAGCAAACATGGCTTTTTGTTCCAGTAATAAGGTATAATATTTGCTTTGGTTTCTACTCTGACGTTTCTACTCTCTTTCTACTTTGTTGAAGGTTGAATGTTCTTTTGCATGCTATTTTGTACTCTGCCTTGACAGCCTTATGGCTGAAATATGGTCTAGGAACCCTATATATACAGACCAAACTAAGCTAGATTCAGTGAATCAATGGAATTTGTGTAAGTACATTTGGTTTAATGGATCTGCTTTAGTTGTATTTTTCAATAAATAAGTAGGCATTACATGGCAGGTTCCTAAAATTTGTGAAAAACTGTTGCTGCCCTGTAGGATCTTCAGCAATGCACTTTCACTGAGATTTTGTGCCAAAGAAAGCAATACTACCACTCTATTCTGCTTTGGTTAGACCTCATCTGGAGTGATATGTACAGTTCTGGGTGTCCCAGATTAAAAAGGACGTCACCACACTGGAATCTGTCCTTTTTGGAATCTGTCTTGTAGGGGGCTGAGATGGTAAAGAGTCTGGAAACCAAGCCACAGGAGGAGTTGTTGAAGAAGTGGGCTGTGTTTACCATGGAGCTGAGAAGACTGGGAGATGACATGATAGCCATCTTTAAATATCAGAAGGTTTGTTGTGGGGAATGAATTAAATTTAAAAAAAAAATCTCTTTCATGATAACCAAAACCTGCTGCTTGGGTAGCTGCTCCACTTTGCTTAACAGTAGGACCAGCTCTACTCAGTCATGATTATAAACCATAACTTTTTAACTGCTTGTTTGTTCATAGTCCAACTAGATATCTGTTACAAACTAGGGTGACTCCCTGCTTAGACAATGGGCATCTGAGAAAAATATTGAGTTCAGAGATGGTATCATTATAGGACTAAAGTGGAAATTAACATGGCTTTGTCTGGGCTAACCCAGAGAAAAGATTGGATCTTTTCTTATAATGGTGTATATTGGTCTTAGGAAATTTCCTTCAGACAAACAAGCTGATACTGTGATGGTTACATGGCATATCTAGTTCCCTATGACACCAAAGGACTGGAGAATGGGTTACTTAGCAAAGACTGGAGAAATGTTGTTTAATTTAAGCAAGGCTGTACATGACCAACTTACCTAGCTTACAGGCAAAATTTCTATCAAATTTGTTAGTTTGATGGAATTTCCCCAGCATAGTAACTTTGCAGTTCTCAGCAAATTATATTAGAATGTAAGGATGCTGAACTTGGGCCCCATTCTGTTCAGATTCTGGTCTAGTAAGGTATGGTATAGAAACATATTTCTTTCAGTAAAGGTGATTCCTTGCTTCACAAGGCCTCATCTTCTAATTGGGTCCTAGAGTTTCTGAGGAAGGAAATTCCCCTTCAGGTCCCACTGAGATCAACTACTTTGGTGAATAAATGAAGAGTACACCAGCTGCTACACCAGTACTGGGTCATGTTGGCTGGAATCTTCTTGGTCATTCCCAGCTGTTGAATCAATTGTTGCATGGTGACTCAACATGCACACACCATCATCTTTATTTGCAGACAACAATCAATTGAGACATCATATTAAAACACACACACACACACACACACATAAATACAATATGTAGACAAATCTCATTGATTTAGTGAGTCTACTTTTATTGGGACTAACAATAAGATTCAACTCAAAGTGTAGGAAAACTATAAGAGTGGTACCTTGGGTAGTACAATGGCATGAAAGTATGTTATTATTGAGGTGGTACTTTGTAAAATTTTTGGAGATTTTTGCTCTATCTTTCCATAACATAATATTTTCTGAAGACCACTAATATGAAATCTAATTCTCCTAGTCACTTGAAGTGGTAAGCTGAGAGAAGCAATGTGAGTAGAGTCTGACTGCTTCTCCCTGTGCATATGTGGTAAAAGAGTCTCAAAATACCATCAATTTGACTCTAGCTCCTTTATTTATATCCAGTTGCTGTATTTGACTACTCTGCTGCTCAACCTACACATACATGTGAAAACTAGGGGATATCTAGGCAGTTACTTAGGGTGTATCCATACTGTACAATTATAGCACTTTAATTGCACTTTAAATGTCATAGCATCATCCTTCAGAATCCCAGTATTTGTACTCTCATGGGGGCATAGAATTCTCTAGTGCAGAACCATCAGCCGTAGTATCAGAGTACTCTAGTAGAGAATTCTAAATATCTCACAAACCTAAAAATCCTAGAAGTCCATCAGATGGAGCCAGGACAATTAAAGTGGTATGAAACCAATATAATTGTGTAGTGTGGATAAATCCTAATACACAAAATATTTACATGTCATTTAATATCCTCCTGAAGCTCTCCAAAGGGGGGGGCTTACAAAAAAAATCTTAAAATTGTAAAGAGCATAGTTTGATGGTGTCTCTCTTCACACAACAGAGCCATCCTTTCAGAAAGACTTCTGGTAATCCCACCCTAACCTAATGGAATGGCTTCTGGATGATAAGTTGCATTTCCGTAGCACTCATGCAATAGGATGTACTATAAATCCTAAATCCACAGAATTCATTGGACACAAGGCCCATTTATAACTGGGAGTTGGCTTAAAAGACTCCAGTCCAGCATAAAGATGTGAAAGTATTAAACCCACTAAAATTGACACGTTCAAGTATACTTTTCAATCTCTGTCTTGATTTTTTAAAAGTTCTGGGTATAAGTATTACATTTTTAAACAGCAGGTATATATTTGTTTGCACAGTTTTAGTAAACAAAGACAAGTCTGCCACACCTGCATGGTAGGGAGCCATCAAAGATACTGTACTAGGGCTAGTTCTGTGATTGTGCCACATGAAGCAGCTGCCTCAGGCATTAGCTACTAGGGGGCAGCAACAATGAGTTGGACAAAATAGCTGTGTAGTATGAGGTCTCATCTAAGCTATCCTAAGGCTAACTTGCTGCCTTCAGGTGTGAATGAAAATGCTGTTCCATCATCATTGCTGGAGGTTATTAGCCATATGGGAGCCAGTGTTTGGAATCTCCAGCAAAATACTGTCTTCAGTGAAAAGAAAGTTTTTAGTATGGTAAACTATATGTTTTGGGCAGAGAAAAAGATGGAGTCTGCTACCACTTGCTGCTTGGCTGAGAGAGGGAGAGGTATGTGAAGAAGAACTGATATCATGTCTGACTGTATTATCTGTAGGTGAGGAACCAACAGAGCAGACCATGGGAAGAGGGAACATACCGGGGAACACTGACTACCTGTCTCTGCCTCTATTGCCCCCTAGTGGCATATTGTCACTTGTGCAAGCTTGGCTACACAGTACTTTATTTCCAAGGTAAGTTCAGCTGCAACTTCAGTCAATATTTGTACATGGAGTAAGAAGAGTCACCATCTTGCTCTTTGCCTCAGACAGCAAAATTTCTTGGGATGGACCTGCTTAAGAAATACCAGAATATACCAGAAATATTGCATAAACAAGGGCCCTCATGTTGCTTCAAGCATGGCAGACCATCCCCACCCCCGTGAGCAGGGAGAGTACACTTTAATGTCAACAGTGACAACACAGCAGGATCTGGGACAGAATGACTTAAATGAATGAATGAATGAACAAATAAATAAATAAAGGATGGATGGATGGATGGATGGATGGACAGACGGATAGACAGACAGACAGACAGACAGACAGACATACTTCCTAAAGCTGTCCAATGAAAAGACTTTCACCTGGGAGTGGGGGTGTCCATGTTTTTGCAAGTCTTTGGACAAGATGGTCTCAGTGGGCCCCAACCTCACTAGGTCTCTCTGTTCACTGCCATTGCCACGAGCTGCTGCTGTTGCTCCTCTTCCTCCTCTTCCTCATTAACTCTTGCTTGCTAAACAGTGACATCTGCTGCTTCTTCATCTTGGCGCCAGCTGTGGTCAGTCCAGAGTGAGAGTGGAATGCACAAGATGTTTCAAAGGTGAAGAGGAGGTCCAGGTCCAAGTCGCTCTTATCAACGTACCATCGCTGAGTTATGGACCCCTGCATAGATATCCAACCATGCCTACCTTTGTTGCCTATCCTGCGGCAGGATGTCGCTGTCCAAATCTCTCTAATGACTCAATCAGTTTATTGGTGTTTATGATGCTGGTAATGATGTGATGGGGATGATGATGCAAAGTGATAGCTACAGAAATCTTTTTCTAAGCAGAGGTTTATCTTTGTAGGTTTCTGAAGCAGGAGCAGCACACATGGAACCACAATATGCCTTTTATAACAAGGATATTGTTCTTCCGGACAAATCACGTTCCTTTGGTGGCTATGATCAAAGTAATGGAACTAATGTTGGTACGGGGCTGAGCTGACCCTGTCCCTTGAGCAATTAGGAGGAAGAGCAGGATATAAATCAAATAAAGGAGAATGAGATGAAGGAGGAAAGGGAGAAGTGGTAGCTTAAGTAATTCTTTCCAAATTTCAGAAAGATTCATTATTCCTACAAGTCAACAGATAGTTCTGATACCCAAGTGTGTAACAAAGTGAACACAAAGCAACATCTTTCATAAAACCGACTGGCCATCCATATGATAGCCACCTCATACCACCTCCTACCAGCGGATATATTTTTCTTCTTTCTTCGCTTCTCCAAAATGAAGACCCTCCAAGATTTTCTGTGACAAAACAGAACAGGCAAAAGAAACAATCAGATATTTTCTATTACCTAGCCAACTCCCCCACTGCCATATTCCCTATGTGTTTGCCACCTTTGAACCTTTCTCTGCCCCCCAACAAAAAAAAAGAAGTGGCAAAGATTAACATCAATCCTGCAAGGGCAAACATTTGTAAACCAAGCTGTAGGATGGAATGAGTAAACATTTCAGCAGGAGGAAAACTCTGGTCCCCCTTTTCTCTTCATTTTATCCAGTATTTATTTTAACAAGGAAAACTGCATTCCAGCACCTGCCCCCCTCACATCTTGAGGGCAAACACACACACACACACACCAACAACACACATACACACCACTATTTTCCTTGCCAACTGGAATTTGAAAGGAACTGAGATTAAAAGTGAAGGGCATGTTCAGGATGAAAGAAGATCTTTACCTTCTGTTAAGATGAGTGATGATTTTAAATGAACATAGAAGAGAGAAGGGGGGAGGATGGCGAGGGAAGCAGAAAAGGCGCGGGGGGGAGAACACTGTTGTAGCCACTTTGTCAATTTCATGCTTGGGGTCTTACTTCGGGGACCTTCTGAGAGAGGTTGCCTGCCTGTTTACCGGGGAGGGCTGTGCTGATAGTAAGTTCCTTGGGTTTACTTTGCTTTCCTTGAGTTTATTGTACAAAAAAAGGGGGGGGGATAAAAAGTTTTTCGGATCCATCACGTGACGCTGACAGGTCCTGCCTATTGAGAAAGCCAGACCACCCACATGGAGAGGACGATGGAGCTCTTAATAGAAACAGGCACGCAATTGTGAGCACTCCGCAGAATGCCTGCCATCGAGGAGGATTAATTTATTTTTTATTTTATCACCGGGATTATTGCACTTTCTGTTCCTTTCCAGGAGGGAAGGACAGAGTGCGTCCGGGAGGGGTGGCTGCGGGGCAGGGGGAGAGAAAACAGACGGAGTCGAGAGAGGGAGATTTTGAAGGCGAGCAGGAAAAGTCTCCGGGGGGAGAAAAGGCACTTGGATGTCCTCCACTCCAAGTCCTCTGCCTCGGCGGCGGCGGCGGCACGGCGGCGGGGAATGAAACCCACCAGCCCTACTGGGAGCTCACTCTGCCCCGTCGGGGGGCTCAGGGGCGGGATGGTAAGTAAGAGGCAACAGCGATCCTGGGGAGGGGGGACGGCCTCTCATGCGGAAAATAAGACAGAACACGGGTGTGGGGACGTGCCGGGGGGTCCGTGGACGGGTGCGTAGAGAGCGTGGCCGACGGCAACCTCCTTTTGGCGAGCTGGCATCGGATGCAGCGGCGGAACCTGTGTGCGTTGCGGGGCGTGGGGAGAGAAGACGGGCGGGGCGGGAGGGAACAAGAGGAAGGAAATCCCGGCGGCTGCTAGAAGAGAGAGGGAGAGGGAGAGAGGAGGGCTCGCCTCGCGCCTGTCACTGCGCGCCCCCTCTCACGCAGCCCCCCGCGCGCCCCAGCCAGAGTCTCTCTCGCTCTCGCTCTCTTCTGGCCATTTCCGCACTAAACTGTTATAGCGCGATTAGTCCACTTTCAACATTCTATGGAATCCTGGGGTTTGCACTTTAGGAACCTTTGAGGCCCCTCCCTAAACTGCAAACCCCAGGATTCCATAGGATGTTGAAAGTGGAATAATAGCGCTGTAACAGTCCAGTGCGGAAATGGCCTCTCTCTCTTTTCTTTCCAGTGGCGATCGAGGGCTGCCGCTGGAGGTGGCGGGGATGGGACTGATCGGTGGTTATTCCCTTCCAGGGGAGGGCTCTCTTGGATCCCATTTTGACGCTTGGAAGGGCCACCACCCTGCCTTCCGCTAGCTTACCTCCCCTCCCCTCCCCTCCCCTCCCGGCTACTGATTCCAGCAAGAAAATCTGTGTGCGCGCCTGAGGCAGGCAGGCAGGCAGGGAGGGAGGGAGGAAGCGCGCCCCCGCGAAGGAGGATTTCTTTCTGGGACTGGAAACCAGCAGGCAGTTCCTTCGAGGTTGTGTTATTTTAGGGAAAGGCAACTGGACGGCTTGCGTCTCTCTGGGGCACCCTTTGTCCCCACCCTCATCGAAACCCAGTTGTGGCTTCAATGGACGCTCTCCCGCCCGGAGCTGCCAGTCTGCGGAAAAGACGGGCAAAGAATGATCTTAAGGGACTGACTAGAGTAGATCTAGTGCATCAGTGGAATTTACCTACGTGTTGACTCGCCATCGGGTGGGTCTGCTCTGAGTGGGGCTAACCAGCAGGGTGCCAGGCAAGGTGCGTTGCCAACTTTTTTTGGAAACCTTTCTCGTCACCTAACAACATCTCCCTGGGCTTTGTGCGCCGAGACTACTCGAGAGTCAGCGGCTTCCAGGGCGAAGCTGTCTTTCGAAAGAACGCGTCCAGGTCCCCGGGCTTCAGGGCCGTTCCAAAGAGAGACTGAGGCTGTTTCGGCGCTAGCCTGTTGTAGCGCCCTTATTCCACTTTCAAAGGCCCCTCCCTAAACTGCAAACCCCAGGATTCCATAGGATTTTGAAAGCGGAATAAGAGCGCTGTAACAGGCTAGTGCGGAAATAGCCTGAGGCTCGCTTCCCAATAGCATCGGGGTGCTGCCCCCCACCTTACAGAGGCAGTGGTCTCTTTCCGGAAGTCTCTTTCCCCTAACCCCTGGGGGATGGCTTGGGGGCTCGGCTGGGAGGGGGCTGAGGTGAGTGACTTCTCCTGAGAGGCGGTGACCCTCTGAACGTCATCCAGGCGCCTCCAGAGTTACCCAGCTTAGTACGTCGCAGCCTTCTCAACAGAACGGGCCATTTCATCATGAAACCTGAAACCCAAGTTTGTGAGGCAGCAGAAAACCAGCCATTAAAAGGAAATCCTTACTGGTGGTTTGCGTTCCTCGCATTGAATAATTGACCTTGCTTCTCCCAAGACCCCAACTATCATATTGCATACATTAGATTAAGGTTTTATATGCCTTGGTCATGGTAACATGTGAAGATCTATTTGTGTGTGATGGAGATACACAGGATGAGTAAAAACCAAGATCCTTCCCCTAATAATAGCAGGAATAGAAATAGTAGCAATAGTAATGGTAACTAATACTTCTTTAGGGAAAATAGGCTTTGTGTTGATATGTGCCTTCAAGTGGACTCTGACTTATGGAGACCCTGTCATAGAATTTTCTTTGGCAAGATTTATTCTTAGGACGTTTGCCATCACCTTCTTAGGGTGAAAGTGTGTGACTTACCCAAAGTAGATTTCCAGCACTGATCAGGATTCAAATTCTGGTGTCCTGTAGTCACAGTCCAACACTCAAATCTCTGCAACATGCTGGCAGTCATAAAAATACCTTTTGCACTGTTGATTTTGCCATTGGGATTAAAAAAAAACTGGGTGCTGGACATTCCCTGCTTTTTATATAACATGATCCAATCATCTTTCTGACTGGAACTATTAAGAGATCTTTCCTGGAGGTAAAGATGCATGGAACCTGGGTCTTAATCCTTTTAATTGTGAAAAGGTGCTTTAAAAACAAATCACAATAGTTATCTTCTAGACCCTTACAACTGTCCCATGTAGCAGGTCAGTTGTATTCATTTACAGATAGGATTGCTGAGGATTAGACTAGTCAGCTAAGCATATTTAGTAGACACTCAGTTCTGTTTTTTAACTGGATTGTGCTTGGTTGCTTCCAAATAAATAGGTTTAGAGTGGAAAGTTATGGACAGTGACTCCTCCTGGGCCACCCAATGAGTCTTGCGGGTGCCCTCAGGCATTGGAACCCCGATGTCATCTCCTGGCTCCTCATCCAGCACTCTGGACCACACTGTCAGTGTGGGTGATTTGGGAATACTGGAGTCTTGCAGCCCAGGCTTGGCTTCAGCACAACCTGTTTCCCTTCTTGGCTGCTGGCACCACTGTTAGAACAGGGAACTTTTGAACACTGACTTGTATTCCCATCCTTATTTCTGTTTTCCTCAAGCAAACTGTGTCTCCACAGTTCACAGAGCTTGGTGTGTTCAGCGTGTGTACCTGTGTTCCAAATCGTCCTGAAATCAATGGAAGTTTTGTCTGTGGAGCTTCCATAGGACAGTCTGGGCTTTCTTCCTGGAAAAGGATTTTGTAAAATAATAATAATAATAAATCTGGCATTACATATTCAAAGTAGTTAAAAATAAAACCAGGTCAGCAGAGCATCCCCATAGCTTTGGCTAAATGAATAGTATGTACATTCCATAGGAAGGATTTATTTTATTAAAAAAAAGCTTCTAATTGACTCATCTAACTTCTGGATTGGCTTGTTGGTGAATTCTTCCATGGAATTATAATAACTGTACAAGTTTTATCGTACAAGGGAAAAAGAGACACAGATAACCCTCTTTTTCTTTTTCCCGATTGCTTTCAGACATAACAGATGGAAAATTGACAAGGAAGATTCCTATGAAATGAATTATTTGTAGCTCAGCTTTCTCAGTTGTCATCCTTATCATACATGCATGTGCGCATACAGGCACACCCACACACGCACTTTTCATTCCTTCTGATTTTACCACAGTGTATAAAGCTGTCTTTGGAGGCATGATGCATAAACTGGATTAACAGCAGTATTAAGGAGAGGGAGACACTGAATTGGAATTTCATTTTCATTTTCCATGCCTGTAGATTTCTGGATCCAGCAGTGGGTCAGAGTGATTGTGTTGCTCGCTTCTTCCCCAATCACCATCCCATCCCACACCTTTTGCCGTATGGAAGGCAGAGTAAGAGAAAGGTACCATCCTTAGGAAAGCTGCTACTCATTGGTTGGTGTAACTGCCACCTTCTCTTTCAGCTAAGCAAGCACAGGATCAGATCTATTCTAGTGTACTTAACCACGGCTAGAAGGAGAATACAAGCAAACTTCTGTCTCTCTTTTTGTACATGAAAGCCATTCTACATGATGGGCCAAACATAATGCTAGAAATCTGGACTGGACTGCTTCAAGCTGCAGGGATGCTAGTGTGGATAAGAGGGCATATTATTGAAAGGATTGGAAAAATCTTTCTATGTGATGTATACAGGTCTTGAAGAAAAAATTATGGGGTGATGCCCATCCTTTTCCCCTACCTTCTTTCTTAAATGCAAAGCCTGGGAAACTTTCTTTTCTTTTCTTTTCTTTTGACCAATGGGGTGATCATTCTGGTTGGAGAGCTTTAGTCAAAAAAATAATGTTTCCAAGCTTTGCAATTCTTGCAATGCAATAAAAAGAGCAGTTTGTGGAAGTATTGCAAATATGGTTAGTTTTACCTATAGTCTGATATGGATGCAGGTGGAGCCTACTACTGCATTCTGCGTAATGCCTGGATCAGATCTAAGTGGATCCATCCTGATAATATGTTAACCCGCAACCTGTGTCAGCTGTTAAGAGCCAGTTTAATTTGTATAATCAGCATGTTCTAATAGTAAATCTTTTTCTGGCTAAAGATATAATGTATTCAGCATTGGAATGTTCTCCCACCCAAAATGAAATCAATACAAATGGTGGGGAGGGTGAAATCCTTTAACTTTCTTTACATGCAGAAAAATAGAATGTTGAGTGGGAAAGATGGGCTGATACTGTCACTCTGATGTCTTAATTTTCAACATGCAGTCATCTTTTCCCGTAGACAAAACACTGAAATGTTTCCACTTCTGATACCAAGTGGTGTCGTTCAGGAAGAAAACATTGCTACTAAATTCTGATGGTCTTGATGGCAGCTCACAATGGTGTGTAATTTGCATTATATTTTCTCTTCCTTTATGGTTTCCTTGCTTTCTTCCCTTTGCTTTCATCTCACAGCACCAAGAAATGCATGACTAAGCCATCAAGTTCAAACATTTCTCTTCTATTAATTTATGGAGACCCATGGTTATAAAGCTTAGACTAAACAGAAAAGTGGTTCTCCATCTCATCTCAAAATGTATCATTTGAGATGGTGAAGGAATATGTGTAATAGAATGAGAAAGTGGGAGAAAAAGAATGAGCAAAGAGTTGTTGCACTAGAAACAGGCGGGGATAAAGTTAGAAATACAGCCACTGAACTTGGGTTGGTTAAAAGTTCACACATCTTAACAGAGACACGTCTTTATGCTTGGGAAACATCTCTACAATTATGTAGAGACACATTGTGATTTTGTTTTTATTTTTTTTAAAAAAAGGACCTAGTACCCCTGAGAAATTTTAAAGTACTGAATAATACAGTCACCCCTCCACATTCGCTAGGGTTAGGGGCACAGGAAAGTGAAAAAACTATGAATAAGGCCTTCCCAAACCATATTTAACACACAAAAAAGTATGATCACCATATTCAACCCACCATGGATTCTTCTGAGACCTCAGGATTTCTTCACAAGGCAGAAGTGGGTGGCTGGGAGGGGGCTTATTACCACCTCCACTGCTATCGCGCACCATTTTTAATAGGGACTTACAAGCCTCCTTCGCATTTTCTCAGTCTCATGAAGCTTCAGTCCCTATTAAAAATGGCATAGAGAGGCAGCAGAGGTGACAGCAAATAATCCATGAATAATCAAATCTGCAAAAGGAAAACCTGCAAATGTAGGGGGCTGACTGTAACAACAAGAGCCACAATTTCTACCTGGCCATGCAAACTAGAGAGTGTTATCTCCCATATCAGAAAGCAAACTTCCAAAAATAGTTGGGACAGGTTCTTTTAATTAAATACACACACCTCTTGTTAATACTACCAAATGATTGCCAGATTTTAAGAACTGAGTTTAAAAAAAAAGCAAACATCTCCTCTCGATGGCAAGACTATTTTGTATAAGGTAGAACAGTTTGTGTGGGCTTTTGTAGCATGGTAGATAGTAAGCTCCTGTGTATGGTATCTATGGCTGCTGACACAGTAGTGGCCTTCACATTTTCCGCATCCCACCTGCCATTAATCTCAGCCAACAAGAGGGCATCCACTATTCTACTCCTTTCCTTTGTAATCACATTCAAAGAAGAACAGCCTCCCCCTACCTTAAACATTCCATACTGGAAATGATTTAATCTGATGCAGTATGTTAACACCTAATAGAAGGCAAAAATTCCAACTTCTGTAGAATTTATTTCAGAGAAGCCCTGTCCTACTTTCACTCTGTTTAGCCCTTCTCACCTCTCTTTGGTAAAAAGAAATTGTTATTATTATTAATAAATAAATAAACAAACCTGCTAAACATCTTGAAGATTGGAAGCTCAGCTTTTTAAAAGGCACTTTCTTGGTAATTAAGAGCAATACATTCTGTTTATTTGGTGTTTTTAAATCAAGAAGAGCCAGTGTGAAACTTCCCTGGAAATCCACCTTAGATGCCACTATGCCCATCTTCTGGATCCTGATTCACCAGTCCTGGGGGGCTTTTGTAAAGGAGAACATTTCTTCTTCTTCTGATGCTGTTCC
The DNA here is from genome assembly GCA_948472985.1 of Iguana delicatissima. Classification (NCBI taxonomy): domain Eukaryota; kingdom Metazoa; phylum Chordata; class Lepidosauria; order Squamata; family Iguanidae; genus Iguana; species Iguana delicatissima. The sequence goes on from CAOKZL010000502.1 coordinate 148,729, forward strand.
CATGCTCCTTAGCACAGAGGCGTCCCATCCTTATGAACTCCTGCCTACCTTTTGGTGAACTTGGGGCTCTCTGAGACTTTGGTGGTACATTTGCCCACAGATCTCTGCAGGGCGATATGCCTGCTCTCCTGCATGTTATGTGCTGTAGATCTCTCATTTGCTCCTTTGTGGCGTGCGAAGCAGCTTTCCATTAAAGGAGATCAGGGGTAATTAGCCGCATTATTTTGACAAGTTGGCTCGAGCAGTTCCCTTTCTTATGCTCTTAAGGAGGGGACAGAGAAGGAAGACAGGAGGGGGCCGAGCTGAGCGTGGCTTGATTCAGGCAGTTCAGGGGCCTTTCCCAAGCCCTGGCTTGCACTTTGCAAAATGCTGCTCTTGAAATTGCGTTTGCTGCTTCTATCACTAAGCATGATGAAGTGGAAGCCAGTCAGACAAAGATAGGGATTGAGAGACAGGCAGTGAATAAACCTAACAACAACTACAACAACAATAACAACAGATTATTTGGATGGTGTTGCCTGTTGGCCTTTCCCACTGGTAAAAAGGAATTATTTGCTTTAGAGATTTACACATATGTCCCTGTCAATGTACTTGCATGTACAGAAACATGGGCATACAGAAGGTGATCTAAAATTGCTTTCTCTAGATTTTGTCTTGAGCCCCTCACTAGGAAGTGGACTTAATCCAATGCAATAGCTTGTGAGCCTTCAGAGGGAAGCACTGACATTTCCTTGGAGATAAGCCCTGTTGATTAAAATGAAAACTTAACATTCAAACCAATGATGAATTTATTCCTGAGTTAAAATATATCTACTTGGGAGCAAGCTCTACAGAACTAGTATAAACTTTTCCCCTTGAGTATCATAGGGTCACAATTTTAAGTTTCAAATTTATGTACACATTACTCCATTAAGCAAAGCAGAACCTCCCAGTATACAAGGAGTGGGCAAAGTGCTGTGGTTCAAATATTGTTGGATTGAAACTCCAAGTATTCCTTGATATTGTCTGTGCTGGCTAGGGTTCATGGGAGCCGCAGTCCAAAAACATCTGCAGACCTATGCTTTGTCAGTTTCTGCAGAAAACATATATGGAAATGAATTGCAAGAGTCAGCTGCTACACTTTTCAGGTATGATCTTTAGTAAAGAGTTACATGTAGGTGGAACACTTACATATTTTACCCATTTGGCACTGGCATTCACTTGTCTAGTTTTTTTTTAATCTAAAAATGAACTATGTTAGTCTGTCAGAAGAAGAACAAATAGCAGTGTGCTGCTTCAAACGCCACGTGGTATACTGAGGCAAGAGGTTTGCCCTCTTCCTAAAGCCAAATGACCATCGTGACCAGGTTCAAACATGGCCAGGGAAACTCACCCACTACATGTCCACACACCTTGGAAGACCAACATTAGGGTCCGGAGGCATAAGATGTAGAAGATAAACAAGATGTAATAAAGAGATGTAACAAGTGTAATAAAGGGAAAGATTGTAGGGGATGAGAACACCAGAAGACTTACCTAAGTAGGCCACTCTTATATACTTTACCTGGAGTTCCGTGTTAAAGGATAGACAGGAGTTAACAGATGTAATAAAGAGAAACACACTTTGCATGTGCTCAGGACGACATTTTTTAAAAAGATGTCTCTAGAGAGAACATCCTGCAAATTATGCTACTGCACTGTGTTAGTAGCAAGGCCTAATTCCATCTGCTAGTACTAATAGTTGATTCAATTATTGAACTTTAATTAGGACCAAGCTAAAGTATAATCTTTGTTAATGGAAATTTAACCAGTCAACATTGACGTAAGTTCCATTGATTCTTTTTTAAAAAAAAAATTATTAAAAATTTCACTGCATAAAAAACAGAGTGGCTGTACCCCGTTGACAAATATATCATACCCTCCCCCACCTTCCATATTATTTTTCTCCAATTGAGTCATCTTTGCTTCCATTTACCAAAAAAACTAACAATTACATTTCCATTTACAGAAGAGGAAAGCAATTACATTATCTCTTTCTTTGGTTTCATATCCCTTTATGTTTTCATCCAATCTAAAACTCCTTTCCATTCCCTTTCAAAGTTATGGATTGGTTTATTTTTCAGTGAAAGTGCTAACTTTTCTGTCTCTACCATATCTAGAACTTTTAATTTTCACTCTCCTAAATCAATATCTTTCTTTTCTTTCCAATGTTGCACATATATCAACCTTGCAGTTCCATTGATTCAATGGATCTACTCTAGCTGGGACTAAAACCAGACAGGTAGCTGTATCTACAGGGGAAGCACAAAGTGAGCACATTTCCCTTTCAAATAAGAATTCTGCCCTCCAGTGAAATTCTACCCTCCCTTAGTCCCCAAATTTCTAGCACTGCAGAAAGTGAGATGCTGACAATTGTTCACACCTAGAATTCTTGTGTTTTCTGTGTTCATGTTGCCTTGGTAACTTTGTCTGCCCCTTTTCTTTGGATAGCTAAATTGTGCTTCTAAATGCTCAATTGAAGCTTTGAAGTTTCACTGTGAAGTTTCACTGAGGCCAAAGAGCTCTGCGGCTGAGAATTCTAAATGCTCCTCCCTGAACTACAAGCCCCAGAATTCCACAGTATGTTGAAAGTGGAATAATAACACTATATAACACTGTAGTGCAGAAATGGCCTAAGCCCCAGTATACCTGACATTGTTGGAATGGGGCTACACAGCCATCAGGAACACAGCATACTGGAGTCTAACCAAAAGAGCTTTGGAGAGAGTACAGCACTGTTTTAGGGTGACGTTGGGTGTGTCACACACTCTCAGCCCCAGATTTGCCTTATGGTTGCTGTAAGTCAGAAACAACTTGAAGGCACACAACAACAAATATTGTTTTAGACTGCAGTCTTTTAAACTGCTTTTTTATCATTTTATGTGTACAATTAAAATGTATTTTAAATTGTTTTAATATTTTTTATTCTAATCCTGTTTTAATGTTGGCCTTGTAATGAAGTTGTAATCACTTGAATTTGTAAGCCACCTTGAGTCCCAGTCTAAAAGAAAGGCGGGGCATAAATAAAGACGATGCCGTTGGTGGTGGTGGTGATAACCACAAAATAGGACGTAAAGGCAATCCAGGTAATTACTCCCTCTAAGATTGTTCAGCATGGCCTCCTGCTCCCTCCCCTCCTTCCCTTGCAGGTGGTTTATTTCAATGTCATCTCACCTATGAACGAAACCGGATGCTGGAAGGCCCTGCTGCAAAGCTGATGATGGTGTATTCTATGGTGATGGCAATGAGCAGAACACAGGCTGTAAGGTTCTTGTCACCTAGGGGGTCTTCTTTATGATGGGGCAGGTGCAGCTGCCTATTTGGGCACTGCTGGAATGGAGACTGGGGAGCCCAGCATGATGCCTTCTGACGGCCAGATAAGAGTTCTGATCCACCAGTTTGTATAGGAATGTGAGTCCCAATCATGGAAGAAGAATGTGACTCTGGAGCTTGGGAAGGTTATGTTGGTGGAGGGGGGGATGCAATTCCCAAATTGCCTATTTAGGCACCAGCTCCCCTCTGTTCTTGAAAGCTAAGCAGGGTCAGCCCTCGGTAGTACTTGGATGGGAGACCACCAAAGAATACCAGGTGTTGTAGGCTATATTTCAGGGGAAGGAACTGGCAAAGCCACCTCTGAGCATTCCTTGCCTAACTCATGGTGTGGCCATAGGTGGCCAGAGATGGTAAAGGCAGGCGGACACGCGCGCAGTTCCCAGAATCCTGCTGTCAACGTGGCCACGCACAAAAAGGTAACGTTTCCCTGTACAGGCGCGCGGGCGGGGGTCCCTTGGCCCCTTCCTCCCTCAGGCCGCCTGGAAAGGGCAAGAGTACCAGACCCGATCCGCGGAAACGACGTCTTCCGACGGCCGGGGAGGGACTGGGGGCGAGGGAGAGATCCTTTCCGAAAGCGGCCGGATCCCCGCGACGGGCTGGAAAGAGCTGGGCGCAGCGTGCCTGTCCGAGGCGCGGCTCCCTGCGCCGGGCATGCACGTGGGAAGGAGCAAGGCTTCGAAGGATGAATGAAGCGAGGAGGGCCGATTGATCAGGAGCCGCACGAGGGCCGCGAATGCCGCAGGCCTCTTTTGCGTGCATCCGCCGTGAGGCAAATTGGGGGCATCTCCCTGCTTTGGCCACCCACGTCGAGGGGAGACTTTTACACTGACATTTCTTCCTTTTTTATTTAAAAAAAAAAAAGGAGAAGAAACAAAAGCGAAGCACAGAAACAAGGCCAATTAGATCCCCTCGGTAATTCATCTCTTGTGTATGAAATGAACCAGACCACAGGGAGAGAGGGGGCCAAAGGGGAGGATATTAAGATAGAGCTTGTTAAATTTGAGCCTCCAGATTGAGTTTGGGAGCTAACATTTTTTACAGACCTGGGAAGTGGGTTTTTGCAAAGCGGAGGGGGAGGGAGATGCGTTCGCTAATAGGGAAAGAGTTCAAGACGGCCGAAGCGTGCCTCACTTCGGCTTTACAGCTCCCCCTTAACCGCTGTCACTCTGAAGTAAGTCCTGCTCCCGGACCCGGAGTTCCCCGAGGTCTTTAGTGGCCCGAAGAAGAACAAGTCGAGGATGTGACGACACGGCGATGCCTCCATGAACGGACGGGAAGGCTGGTGTGTCCCGCGCTGTCTGGTACGGAGACTGGCAAGCAGTTCTGTGCTGCAGGTTTCGTGTCTCCAGGGCCATCTTTCTGCCAGCCCTTACTTAGGCCATATCCGCACGAGACGGTTATAATGCTATTATTCCACTTTCAACATCCCATTGAATCCTGCGGTTTGCAGTTTAGGGAGGGGCCTCGAGGCTGTGAACCCCGTGATTGCATAGGATGTTGAAAGTGGAATAGTAGCACTATAACAGTGCAGTGCGGAAACGGCCTTAGTTTTGGGTCTCAGAAGAATTCTCTCTCACTCACTCACTCCAGCCACCATCGGCTTGGCGAGTTTTATTCAGTACCCCGAGCAGTGCTGTATAATCTGAATCAATAGACCCCCCCCGCAATCTGCGTGCTTTCTGGGAAGCGGAAAGGGGATTTTAATCCGCCTTAGTCGAAGCCAAGGCTCCAGAGTCGAGTACGTAGTAGTTCTTCCAATCGCTACATTCAGAATAAAAGGCTGTCATCCTTCTCCGTTTGTCCCATGGTATTTTATTCTCGCCACCATGTGCCTAATTCGCTTACTGTTATGCTCAAACAGAGCAATCCAGCCTGAGGTCCCGGGTCCAAGGGCCTCCAGCCCATCAAGTATTGCGCGCAGAAACCCACATTTTGGATTCAAATCCGTGCTCGTAATTTAGGCCGGCAGCCAACGGTATGAATGCACTCCTCAATCAATCCTGGACAAGCAACAGTGCCTCTTGGGTCTATTTAATTCAGTAGGAGGGCAACTATACCCGAGTGGGCAACTGATGGCTATATAGATATCATTGGACCCCAACGCTCTTCGTCCCTCATTACTGCGCTGGCCCCTCCCTAAACTGCAAACCCCAGGAACCCATAGGATGTTGAAAGTGGAATAATAGCGCTACAACAGTCTAGTGCGGAAATGGTCCGTGATGGTGTGGCTAATGCGATCCCCACCGATTTTCTCACTCCAACATAATATAATGATTGGAACCCACATTCATAAGATGGTAGCTCGAAGGCTGGCTTACTAGGAGCCCCGAGGAACAACCGCGTCTCCATCGGATCACACGTGCCTTTATCTACGGTGTGGGTGCCAAAAGTGAGGAGAAGGAGGGGGACGACGAGAGACCTCCACTGGAGAGGTGTCAGCGTGAAATCTCTACTCCCCTTCGCCACACACCCCTCTTACTTTTCAGAGGAGAGCTGTGCAGCCAAAAAGAAAGGCCGGAGGGAGGCGGTCCGCGCGCGGGGGCGCACATTCCGCACTATCCCGTTACAGTGGAATCATCCCGCTGTAACGGGATAGTGCGGAAATGGTCACAGAGAGAGAGAGAAAAGAAGGCGCGCGAGAAATTCGGTTCTTGGGTCCGCCTGCCGTAACTAATCACCACCCCCAAAATGTAGCGCCGAGCTGAATGGAAACGTCCTCTCCCCAGCCGCCATTGGCTAACAGAAACCGAGGCGGTTCGTCATTGGATAACGTAGAGGGGAGAGACCTCCTTTAGGAATGTACTATGGCTTGTCTGGCATTTTTCTCTCCTTCGGGGGGAAAAAGAGAGAGGGGTGGGACTGGGGGGGGGCGGCGGCTCCCTCCCTTCCTTCGCAGTTTTCGAGCCTGTAACCTCGCCGTCGTATTTGCAGCTGCCATTGCTGGAGACCAGGCGCGTCGCTTCCCGCGTCCTCCGCCTGGCTCCGGCTCTGGTTTCGTGGGCGCGCTCGGGAGAGGGCGGCGGGAGGAGCAGCAGCCGCCGCGCCAGCTTTCGTGCCGGGGGAAAGCCCGGCCTTGTTTGCACGTCCCGCCGCAGCCCGCCCTCCCGCGCGCCGGCCCGCGCGCCGGTCACGTGGGCTCCCGGGCCCCGCCCCTGCGGCCGTCCCTTTTTCTCTGAATGTGCGGTCTCTCCGCGCGCGCCCGCGCGCGCGCCCCCCTCGCCGGTTTTCCTTCAATGAATACACACAAGCTGGCTCCTTAAAGCGACACTCCTCCGTTTTCTCTCTTTCCAATCAACGCCCAACTCGCGCAGTTTTTCGAAGCTAAAGAAAGCGTGAGAGAAGGAGAAAGAGGGAGGAGCGGGTGGAAGGAGGGAATTAGGAAAGAAAGCGGTGGAAAGGGCGAGGGGAGGAGGACGTGCGCACCCACGGCCCGAGGATCTCGCCTCCTTTCTTGGTGCCTGTTACGGTGCTATTATGCCACTTTCAACCTCCTACGGAATCTTGGGGCTTGCAAACCCCAGAATTCCACAGGATGTTGAATGTAGAAATAATAGCACTATAACAGGGCAGTGCGGAAATGGCCTTGGAGCGGGATTTATTCCGCAGCCCCAAATCCGCATGGGGCGGTGGAGAGAGGCCCAAATAACCAGAACGGGGCACGTGCGAAATTTCCCTCGGTAGTAAACATCAGTAGAAGTAGAGCGCCAAACTTTTTTGAGAGGGCGAGTGGGACGTACATCTCTGTGTGGCTTCGTTTACGCAAACGGTAATCGCATTAACCACCGTGGAAAATATTAAAAAGTCACTCGAAACACAAGTCAACAAAGCAAGCGCGCGCGCGGACGTCGTGGTAAAAATCGGCCCGTCTCATTTTACTTTCGGACACACACGCAGGCTACAAACACAGAGGCTCGTGTGTTTAAATACCCGAAAATACGGACTAGGTTTATAAAAACAGCCCGCCGTTTAAAAGTGCCTGCAAGCAGCACTTATGATCCCAAGAATGACTAAAATGGGATTTCTCCTGCGTTTAAGGGAACCCCTTGGCTCTTTTTGTTAAATCTGCTGTTTCAAGTGTTAAGGTTTCATAGTGGTCTTTTCCCAAATGAAGCTGGGTTGTTTGCTTGCAAGGGACCAAGGCTTCTCTTTGGTTAAAGCAGGGAGGAAGGGAGGGGGAGATCGGGCTTAGCGCACCGCAGTATCCACCACCCTGTCATTATTTGTGCTAGCCTGGGAATTCAACTTGGACCTCCCAGTATTCGTCCTTGCTTGAAGCCAAAATGCCTCTAAATGGATTTTATTTTAAGGTCTTCGGCAACCGGCTCGTCTCTGTTTCTCTCCACCTCCCCAGCTTCTTCTTCCTCTCCCTGTTAATAGAGAGAAAAAAATCTATATTTTAGTACGTCCATCATGAGGCATTCCTCGCTCTCTTTTCACGCTCCCTCTGTCCCCTAAACACACACACACGCACGCACGCACAAAACTTCCTTGAAAAGAAAAGGAAGAAAAGAGAAAGAAACGCGGGGGTGGGGAGGGAAGAGAAGCATTCCTTAATGGAAGTATTGCATGCAAAGAAGGCTGGATCTCTTTAAGGCTCCCCTGAAAGCTGGAGACGCACACACAAGGGTTGCCTGCCTGGGTGGTCTCTCTACTTTGGTGAGCTGTTGCTAAGCAGCTAATAATAGTCATGTTTGCTGAGTAATTTCTGCCCTCGTCGAGCCAATCGCAGCTCAGAAACCCAAGCCATCTGACAGCCCCAGGGGCGGGATTTCAGCTCTCCCCCTCTCGCTGGCGCTCCCCCGCTCCCTTTCACCCCGCCTGCTCCTCCTCCTCCTCCTCCTCCTCCTCTTTATCCAAATGGAGAGAGTTCCTTTTTTCTCCCCCTTCTTCATCTCATCTATTGAAGCGAGGGAGCTGCTGCTGCTGCTGGCTGCTGCATACACGCAGAGGAAGAAAGAGCGAGCGACACACGCATCTCGGGAGGAGAAAGAGAAAGAGCGAGCGAGCGAGCTGGAGCCCCGGGGAGATCTTAGGAGAGACAGCTCTGCACCCAGACGGAATGATACGGCGCACCGAGACGGAGCAGCACTGAGATCAAGGGGCTCTCGCTCGTTCCCTCCAGCCCTCCTTTGGCTTTGACGAGAGAAGAGACCGGGGGGAAAGAAGTCTTGTTTTTTCTTCCAGGGGCCGAACGGGGTGAGGGAGCCTGGAGAGCAATTCAAGCCGCCGGAGGAGAAGGCGAGAGGTTAGGGGGAAGGCGAGACCGCGGAGATTCCCTGGCCCCCGCGCACCCCTCGCACACTGGATGTGGGAAGCGGCTGCGGCGGCGGAAGACCTCCGGATCCTCGCGAAATGTTGCAATGGAAGGCTCGGGGTCTGACTCGCCGGGAGCAGCTACAGCGAGAGCCGCCGCAGCAGCAGCAGGAGCAGCCAACGCGGTATGAAGCAGCGGTCTGTCAGCAGGAGCCACAGCAGCGAGGGACCTCCGCCAAGCCAGCCAGCCCCCGGTCCCCCTGGATCGCCCCAGAGCCCCAGCAGCAGCACCACCAGCGCGCTGGGGGCAACGGCAGAGGACCCAGGCGCGGGGTCGCCAAAACAACAGCAGCAGCAGCAGCAGCAGCAGCAGGCGCGGCAGCCCCGGCTCGGCGGCGGCAACATGGCTTCAGCTGTTAATGCCTTGGAGCCGGAGAACAGCAGCAGCAGCAGCGGAGCAGGAGGCGGCGGCGGCGGTTGTAGAGAGCCAGATCCGCCGGGGAGAAGCGGCGGCGGCGGCGGCGGCGGCGGCAGGAGGAGAAGGACCGGCGGGAACAGACGCGCCGCGCCGCCTGATCTGGAATATCTGCAGCGGCCGAGCTACTGTGATGCGGGGTTCGCCTTGGAGCAGATCGCAAAGGTGCTGGAGAGCTCTGGCTTCTTTCCTGCCCCGAATGGCCCTTCTCCTTCCTTTGCTAAAGGCGGCGGCGGCGGCGGCGAAAGGGGAAGAGGCTCACCAATAAAATGCTGGGAGACCGTGGTGCATGTGTGCAGTGCAGGGGGTGTGTGGAGCTCCGCGAGTCCTCAGTGGTAGAGAGGCGGCCTTCCTCCTCCCCCTTCTCTCCTGTCTCGTACCCACTTTTCCTGCTCTCTCTCTCCCTCCCCGTGTGTCTTGCTGTCCTCTGATTAAACTTATCCGGGGATGTCTGCTCTCTGTGTTGCGTGAGAGATGGAAGAGAATGCATGTTATCCCCTCCCCGGTTCCTCATTGGCGATCACTCCCCCCCCCGGATCCATTCGGTTTTGATTTTTCTCTCCAACTCATCTAAAAGGTTTCGAACAAGGAAAAAGATGTTCATAATGCTTTACATTCCCTACCACCACCCATTTGCTCTTCTTGTCCCGGTTGGAAGTGCAGTGAAGTATTGCTGTTTCCTTAGGAAAGAAAGCTCCCTGACTGTTTTGTTTTTCATTTCCCTTGACAAAGAGGAGAGGTAAAACTGTAAAAAAAAAAAAAAAGCTACCTTAAATCTCTCCCCATCCCCTCAATCCCGCTTGCTGGTCAGGATTGAGCAGCTCTTCTCCCCTCCCCGCCTCTTGGTCTCTCCCGCCGCCCTCCGTTTCGCCGTGATACTCGCGAGCAAAGTCATCAAGTCACTTTGCGAGGGGACCACGGAAGAGAGCAAGACGCAGTCAAAGAGAAAAGTGCCTTATTTTTCCTTTTTATTTCATTTAGCAGCAGTGTTTTGTTTTGTTTTGTAATTTAAAGCTGGGGGTGGGACAGAAGCAGAGAACTCTATGTGGCTGCCCTCTTCCGTTCGCAAATATTGTCATTAACTTGCATATGGCTGCTCTGCTTCCTAAATCAGATCCCACCAGCGTCTCCAAACGGTGGGGAGAAACGAAGCCGCGGTTCAAGGCTTCGGATGTGAACCACAGCGCGGCCGGGGAACCACGTGGGTCAGGCAGGCAGGCGTTTGCTACGAAGCTGGGGCTTGCGGTGGGGGGTGGTGGCAACACTTCGTGATGAAGCAGGCGCTTCCCCGCCCCGCAGTCCAGCATATTGCCCTCCATATCAGGAGAAGTGGGGTGTGGATAGTTCTCCCTCCCCCGTGTGGTCTGACAGGTCTGCTTAAAGTCCGGGCGCTCTGTTTATCTCCCCGCGTGCCTGTCCGCTTTCCCCAACTTTTTGGCCGCGGGAAACGGATAGGAGGACTCCGCAGAGGAAAAGGCAGGGGATAGGTTGCTTTAGATAAGGGAGCGCGGACGGGCCGTCTCATTGATAGATCCACGGCTCCAGCCGTGAGGTAATCCAGCCGCCCACGCTGATTTATGAACAGGAGAGACACCGTGCAAAAACAAAACAAGATTAAAAAAAAAAAAAAAGGCAGCGCCGCGTTTCCTCTTCGCGCGCGAGTGTCCCCGTGGGTGAAGGACGGAGTGTGTGGACGCTGCCCCACTCGGCAGCGATGACTGCCTGCTTTCCCCCGGCCTGTCACGTTACTGTCACTGCGGCTGCCCTGTGCATTCTAGGGACGCTTTTTCTGAGGCGCCTGGCTGACTTTTGTGCCTGTGTAGCATGTTTTTATTAGTCGTCCACCCCCACACACGCCCTCGGCGTTTCTGGGGCTCCTTGGATTCTTCTTCCTCAGGCTCTTTCCTTGACTCAGGCTCTTTTCCTTCCATTTCAGGGAAAGGCGACTGGAAGAAAAGCACCACTGTGGCTCCGAGCAAAGTTTCAGAGACTGTTGTTTAAACTGGGCTGTTACATTCAAAAAAACTGCGGGAAGTTTTTGGTGGTTGGCCTTCTGATATTTGGGGCTTTTGCGGTGGGATTAAGAGCAGCCAATCTCGAAACCAATGTGGAGGAGCTCTGGGTAGAAGGTAAGCGTTTTGATTCCTATTCTCATTTCTCCTTCAACTGTGACGGTTCTTTCCCGCTCCCTTTCTTCGTTTGAACCTTAAAAAAAAAACAACCACCCTCACAGAGGGGAAATTGGTTGTTCGGCAGGATTGGCGAAAGGCCAGATGGACTGTATAGAGAGCTGTAATCCGTTCTGGAGGGTAATGTTTTGTGAGGTGCATCTGGAGCGGAGGAGAGGGTTCAAAAAGACGGAGAGGGTGTGTGTGAAAATAAAAGAAAAAAGGGACACTCGCTGTATATATTCCTCAAACCTCGTTCACCACAATTTCTCCCCCCACCCCGTCTCTCTGCCTGTGTGTCCCTTTGAGAAGGAGACCGTGGTGTCAGGGCAGGGGGGCTGCTTGTGCGAGTTGGCTATTTCTTTCCTCTCAAGGGCATGAAAGGAAAGCCTGTCTGGAAAGGGGCCCACCCCCGCCGCCATTTTGTGTGTGCGCGCGCGTGTGTCCCGTTAGCAGCCGCAGCCGCCGCGGCAGGAACAGGCGGAACGTGGTCGGCACAGCTCGGTAGGGCCGTGCTTGTGTGTGGTCCTGTTTTTTTGGACAGCTTTCAGCTTTGAGGGGGAAAAAACATTTGTCTCAAGGTAAAAAAAATAAAAAAAAAATGGAAAAGTAAAGCACAGACTGGAACACATGTTGGAATGTTTGCAAAGCAGATTACTGATCTCCCTTAGCGGGGGCTCAGTTAACTGAAGGTGGGGGTTGATTTTAAGGACGAAACATGTTTTTAAACCTAGGTAAAAAAAACTACCTTTTTTTTCAAAGAAAGGTTCATTGATTAACTTCAGTTTTTGAGTATTATTTGGAAATATAATGGGCTTAGGCTAGTTGAAGAATAATCTGGTTACATTTATTTATTTCAAGTTTTCTGATTTTCATGGGTGGCATTTGCTAAATGAGTGGGGATAAGTGGAGGGGGACTTATCCACTGAAACCTTCTCTGGCAGTATTTGTTTTATAATTTTCTCAGTAATAGTTAACAGAGTTTTACACCAATATAAGTAACAGGCGTAGATGGTATTGTGTGGGGGTTTGCATCTCTGGAACAGACTTTTTCGGTGCAATCTAAGCATATTTATTCAAGTGGGTTTTAATGGGACTTATGTCACAGTTCATGCATTGTCTTGCTTTCTCTCCACTGGCTGAAATAGTTCTAAGTTGGCAACTAGATATGTTGTGGCATGCTGTTATTTATATTAATATGATTGATCCTCATAAAGTTAGTCTAGATTTTTTGAAATGACAGATCAAAGAATGTAGCTTTCAATTGATAACATGGTGGTCTTTGTAATGATTCTCACGTATAGCGAAATGGCTATATGTATGTTCACAAAGCTATGACAGATTGAAAAGCTACCCGTCTCATCCACCTCAATTCTACCCCACAAAAAAGGAGAATGCCTTCTGTGCTTCTTGAAGGGTAAGGACACAAAATGGACATGAGTGTACTTTTATGGATTCTAGTGGTAAAGATATTGGTAATATTTAACGGGAGGAATTTGAATAGATCTTCAGAAGGAAATGTCTTTGTGTGATTTTGTACTTCAGGACTCTTCATTTGTACATTTCTGCAATGTTTAATTGCAATGGATCAAATACTGCTTTACCCAGTACTATAGGTAGTTGAAGTATTGATGGAATTAATTGATGGAATTAAATAATGATTTTCCCAAGTATGGTAGTTGATACTTCCATCCCACTTACTTGTGGATAAGAACATGAGAAATCAGAATCATTAGCAGTAGTATCTTGTTTGGGGAGCAACAACAAATGTGGTTGTGTGATTGACAGGTATTAGATGAAGTCAAAGGGTCCTGAACGTCTGAAGGTTTCTCATACTAGCCCTGAATCTTTAAAAGTGTATGTGGGATTATGGATATAAAAATAAGAAAAGAAACTAAATAATAGAGTCTCAAGAGGGTCTGTATTGGGATCTCTTTTTAACTAGATTAGAATGAATCTGAGTTAGGGATGAGTGGTTATGCTGTCCATGTTTCTATATGTCACCAAATTATAGGCAAGATTTAAGAGCTCCAATCTTCCCAAACTGGAAAGATGGGCAACAAAATGGTTCATGTAGAGTTATATAAATTAGTTTTAGTGATGCATTTGGGGGCAACCCCCCATTAACTTATAAAAACTGGACAGGAGGGAGACTGGCAGCTAACCAGGAAAGGGGTCCATGGTGGATAATGTGCTGAAAATATCAACTCAGTAACTCCAGAAAAAGGCACAATTCATATGCAGTTGATTAGGAAAGGGACCAGAAACAAAACTTACCTGTGTTACCATGTTCTTATACAAATCTGTGACGTGGATGAATTTGTTGCAGTTTTGCATACATTTCTAGTTGCTATGATTAAAAATGGATTTTGGAGGGCTGGGGAAAAACAGCACAGAGGGCTTACCAAAATGATCAGGAGGCTGGAGAACTCTGAGCTACAACACTTTAAGACACAATAGTTGCAGCTTTTCAGTTTAGAAAAAAAGGGAATATAATAGAGGTGTAGTGATAAAGGTAAACATGATGTAGAGAAGAAGGATAGAGAGTTGTTTTTGCCTGACTTCATGATTCTAGGACTCAAGTTAATTATCAAATTAAATTGTTTAGCGGAAGATCCAGAACAGATGAAAGGAAGTGCTTCATTGTAAAGCACATAATTAATTAATGGAGTTTGCTGCCAGAAGATGTGGCGAGGGCTGCTATCTTAGATGCAAATTTGGGGCATAAAGAGCGAGCATGTCTGATTTCTGCCAAGCTCATACTCCACTAGGGACCACTGATGACTCCCAAGAGTTTGTTCTTATCATCATTGTGATTAACTTGTTTGCCCACTTCTTACTTTAGTATAGATGGTGGTGGTAAGAAGGAGGAGCAGTATTGTTGCCAAGCATGGAAGAGAGAGCAATGGGGAGGAGAAGCAACAGTAGCAGGTGGTGACAAGGACAGTGAGATGGTACACTGGCTGAAGAAGGATGTCTTGCCCAAGGACCTTCCAAAAACAAAAAACTCACACGCACACACTCGAGCCAGCAATACTAAGATGGCTTTTAAAATGCATTAGACCAATTTGATGTTGATAGCCAGTGTTCAAGTTCAGAAGTGATATGCCTCTGAATACTGGCTGCTTGGGAGCAGTAAAAGGAGAGAGCTGTTGTGTTTATGTTTTTCTTGGAGTATCCCAGAGGCAGCAAGTTGACTTCTACAGGATGTGGATGAGAGGAACCATTAGTTAGCTTTGGCTGGACTCCTCTTATATTTTATGATTAGTGTACCGCTTGCTTTAGGGGTGTGGAAGCTATGGTAGCCAAGAGGCTGATTAACATGTTACTACTGTTGTATGTTTTCATATTCGCTACTTTTCCTTTAGACTCCTCCAGTGGAGTCTGTGCTGTCAGTTCATTCATTTTTTTATTTTATGAAGGATGGTATCTGCACTATTGAACAAATGCTACACTTTGGTTTCTAGCTGTTTTAGCTCTAGCCCTGAGCACGGCTGCATGTTCATAAATCTAATTAATTGCAACTTGACTTACAAGAATGCAAGTGGATTTAGTCGTCTTGTCTTGGCTGACTTGGAAAGTCTATCAATCAAGATTGATGGGCCCATCTCTTATCACCTCTTTTTCTTGACAGCTTAACGCCTGCAATGTCCTGATAACCGGAATGAAAAGTCCACTATGATTGAGTGCATAATATGAGTATTACTCATGACTTACAAAATAACTGCTTTGTTTGCCAACCTTGTCATGTACTTTCTCAATTCTTTCTATGATTAAAAAAAGAGATTCAGTTGATCTCAATATCTGTTTTCTAATTCTTGACTGTAATCCTAAACCCACTTTATTAAAAACCACTCCCATTTGACTTAAGGGGTTTGCTCTCAGGTAAGTGGGAATTGAGACTTATGTACTAAGTAGAAATGTTTGATTGCATAGTATATTAACTCAGTATGACACCCAACATAAAGGTGTAACTCTGTATTTAGTAATTCACATGTTTTTCAGGAGGGTTGATTCAAAGAAGAAGGCATGCAGTTTAAGTTTGTTCTTGTTCTGTTTGGCCTGTCTTCAGCAAGAGCAACATATCTGGTGATGCCATGTGTTTGTCCTCAGTAGAGAGTACTATATAAATATGCTGTTCATAAACTGGGATAATATGCCAGTGCAGTTTCATATTTCCATGAACAAAAGTATAAACAGTAGAAAGTACAAAGGCAAGGACTAAGTGGGTAATGCTAGTCTGGAAAATGCGGTGCTTACTTTATATAGATGCTGAACACTAGAAAGTCCCTGTTTGCTGTTGTTGCTCTTTTTCTGGACATGGATGCTGTAATCAGTTGATATTCATAGAATTTCTTGCACCACATCTATGCTTTTAAGTAGGACTAGCACCCATATTTTGGTAAAACACTGTGTAATATGAAAGGAGATACTTGTAATAAGATAAGGGAAGATTGTTCTGTGCTTCAGAGGCTTAGTGGAGCTGTTCTTCTGGGGACAGACACTACTTGTAACCAAAGTTGACTTTGCGTTAAGGCTGCACACTGAAGATTGCAGGGAGGTTTTACACATGGTTTGAGGAAGAGGGCGGAAAACAGAACTGCAAGTGCTTTTAGTTCACCATGTAAAACTGTGGGGAGGGGTTCCTCTTTCCCCTGTGATAAGATACATGACTCCAGATGTGGAGACAGCTAATCATTTCACCAAGGAGAAATAGACATTGAGCCAAAAGCCTGAAAAGAGAAGGCATAACTATTTATGTTTCTTTTCCCTTTTGCTTCTGTGTGATGTGTCAACCAGATCTTTGGCAGGCTTAACACCCCATACCATATATGTTGTATTCTTTCAGTAGTTAAAATTGGAGGGGGACCCATTGCTTTTCAATTCTTGCTATTGGATGTACAAGAGATTCTAATCCAGATGATTGTATGAATATGGATGTAGAGGGTATGGGAGTTGCTTGCATTAACTGATCCAGTCGTTCAGAGAGAAGTGGCTTCATTGCAGATACACTAATCCTGTGGATTCAACTGTTAACTTCAACTCTGAAAAAGTTCCATTCATTTCATTGGGGTTTATTCACAAAAAAGTATACATACAGTTTCATTAGAAATTGTTTAACAATCCTGTTATTGTAACTACTTTATGTGTCTGGGACGTATCTGATATAGCTTGCTGTTCTTGGGTCACTTCAAATAGTCTTAAAAGTCTTTAAAGTCTTTAAAAAACTGATAGAGAAACCATAGAGCCTCCATATTTTTTGGACTACAGCTCCCATAATAGGTTACTTTTGGCCACAGTAGATGAGACTTTTAGACTTCAGCTCCCAGAACATTTAAAGGGCCAAGGGTTGTCTATCCCCTACTTTAACAGGATAGCCAGCAACTATTTTTGCTCAAAATGAGACATTAGTATGTTACCAGATTAAATATAGGACAGGACTCACACACCTTTAATAGCTGTGAAGAAGGAATTTCAGGAAGTTGCCTCTCATGCTGCTGAAATTCACTCTTTAACACATTCGTTAAAGATATAGGAGGTCTGTCCCTTATTTCACCTAGCAGTTCTACACCTTGGACACAGTTGCGTAACATAGTAAGCCAAGGGTCCATAGGAACCTTGGTTTACCATAAATAAATAGCATGCTAATGCATGATGCTCAATCGCTCCTGTTTGCAGTGGGAGCAGCTACACAAACCATAGAGCTTTGCTTCATAGTTTGTTTATCATGTCATTCAAACCAGAGTGCAGCTGCTACTCTCCCAACAAACCAGAGATAGTTTCAGACAAACCTAGAACAAAGTTTGTATTCTATCTCTAGTTTGCTGAGAGAGAAACGAAGCAGACTGTCAGCTATGCCCAGATTTCACATGGCAGAATAAACTGGGGAAAGCAAACCTCTGTCCCTTCGCATGTTATTGAAGTTTGGTGCTCATAGTCCTCTACCAATGGCTTTGCTGGCCAGGGTTTATGGGAGTTGTAGGTCTAAAGCACCATTGGCCACCCCTGTGATAAGCCACAGAGCAAATGGTACTGAATGGCAGTATGTGCCAGCTTACCAGCTGTATGAGAAGGTTATACAGTACATTGGGGAAAGCTCCAATGCTATTGTTCCCTCAGGGTTGCTCAGCAAATCTGATTAGTACATCTTTTTCTCATTTCCAGCCTTAATTTTATCTTGTAGTTAGCAATTTTGAAGCACAGGACCCTCAGTTTAGGCCCTGGTGCCAGCAATTGCTAACCTTTCCATTTTATTTGAGAGAAGATTTTAAAGATAGCCAACTCTCTCTTTTTGCTGTTTGAAATTTAAATACATGCTGAACAATATTGGCCAAATAAGGTGAATACTTCAAATTACTTAAAATAGATGTCCATTGTCATTGCAATAAAGTCACTTTATTTTTGTTGTTAAAGCTATTTGAAAATTATTGCCTCTCAAGAAGTTGTCAGTATTTATGTTAAGACCAGCCTGTTTCATGTAACGTCTGTTTGAATACTAGGGACTCAATGTTAGAAGATATCATACCCTTAAAGTCTGCTGCAAGTGAACTATAAACTTCAAAAATCCCAACTCAAACTTCATTGTGAGAATACAGTCTGAATGAGTTTTAAGGTGATCCAGACTCCAACGTGAGTGATTAGCAGTGTATGTTTAAAGCTATTAGAGTTGAAATATTTACATAAGGGCTGCAAAAACCCACCTGGTGGGCAAGTCTGCAGAACAATAGAGAGAAAGTCAAAGACGGAAAAGAAGCACTACCCAAAATATTCTTATAACATTTCCCACTATTCTTTCCTACTAATGCCAGCACTCTTGGACTTCTGTAAACCTACCAGTACTGTGTGGCTTTCTTGGCAGTATCTGGGATGAAATATATATTAAGTTTCTTTATGTAATATTTTAAGGAACCATTTCTTTGTCTCTAAATTTTTTGGGTTTTTTCCTCCATGCCTCAAGGTTGCATTTAACTTAGTCTAAATGCTAAACACAACAGAAACTAAGCCCCATCAGATGCAATGCCAACTGGTTTTGAATAAATATGCATGGGATTGCTCTGTCACTTGGTATTTCATAAACTAACATTTTCCAGCACCCTACATTTAAGAGTCATTTTACCTGCCATCTCCACTCACTCCATTATTAAAAGCAAAGGTGTTCCAGAAAGTTTATCTTAGAAAGACTTATGTATGCTTCTGCATTTTGATTTTTTTTTTAAATGTGAATGCCACTGTATTAATTTTCAGTGCTTCCTGAGTCACCTTCTCTCTATGTAGGTAGCCCATATTGATTATTGCACTATGTTATATCTGGGTCTGCATTATTAATTCATGGGCCACCTTTCAGGGTTAAGTTTTTCAAAGCAACTCATAGCATGTAAGGAAACAAAACTGAAGATCTTTCAGAAATGTTAGTTGGTTCAGAATGCAATACGTAGGCTGCTGATTGGTATGGGTTTCAGCAAAAACTTTATTTCAGCACTGAAACAGCGGCATTTCTGAACTTACTTGAAAGTACTGGGGGTTATCTTGATCCCAAGATCTATACAGCTTTAACGGTTGTCTCAAGGATGGTCTACTGCTTTGTGAATTTTATTATTGTTGTGTGCTTCAAGTTATTTCTCAATTATGGCGACCCTGTCACGGGATTTTCTGGGGCTGAAACCCAGTGGGTTTCCGTGGCTGATTAGGGAATTGAACCTTGGTCTCTGGAGTCGTTCAGCACTCAAACCACTACACCACACTGACTCTATATGAACTTATCCATACCATAAGATCACAGAATGAGGCATGCCTTATTTGTGGAATGCTTTGTTAATGGAAAGCTTTACTTTATACCTGTCACTGTGCACTTCTTACATATGTCTTTGTATCTTTCTAGCATGATGGAAAAGGTTTATCTGGTTTTTATTCATCCTATTAAGATATTTTGTATTTTGATGTTGCTGTCTTTTATTCTTGAATTATCCAGATTTTTGTTTATGCTGTTGAGATGTTATGTGCAAGTTAGTTTTAATTTGCATTTTATGCTTTTGTGAACTAACTTTGGTAAGCAGGGGTTATGAAAGATGTTAAATAAAAATAAATGCTATCCTGTAGTTAGCCACCAAGCAGAACCACAAATAAAAGAAAATTGTAAGAGCTAACATTTCCTAATGCAAACTGAGAATAAGAATCCAAACAGGTGTCAGGCACTGACATCCCTGAATAATCAGCACTACACAAAGTCTGCTGTACAGAGCTCTCTCCCCCTCTCTCTTCCTGACCCATGTTGCCATTCATTTACAGTTCCATTCCCTCAGTTGCTACTGTCAGCTGGCATACTTTCTCTATTACTGGTTACTGCTGTTTCTTACCTCTACTTGTTTTCTTGCAGTATTTGTCCTCTCCCTCCTCTCAATACAAGAAAATTATATGTTTCTTTCTCTTAAAAGAAATGGCTTTGCTCAAAATTTGTTCAAAGATAATAGGGCAGAGATGGATTAGCTGCAGCCTTGGGATATCAAAGTAGGATCCTGAGCAGTTAGCTAACGTTCCTGTTGTAGGTGCCAAGTTGTTCAGAGAATTCATTTGGTGCAGTGGGAAAAGATGAGAAAAAGAGCTTTCCCACAAATAAGTATTGCAGGGATGTAGACCCAGTGGCAGCCAGTGGACTGAGCAGAAGTAGCAGCTGTTACTAAAAATAATGGAGGAGGTGACTCCCGCTTGGTTCATGATTGTCATTGGCATGACCACAGTGGTTCTTTTAGACTACATCATTGAGCCATATAGATTTATGGGATCCACATCCAGACAGTTAAAATACAAGGACACTTGTTTTTGATGTTGTGTGCCTTGAAGTAATTTCCAATTTATGGTGATCCTAAAGCTATCATGGGGTTTTCTTGGCAAGATTTGTTTGGAGGGGGCTTGCCTTTGTCTTCTTCTGAGGCTGAGAGAGTATGACTGCCCAGGGCCACCCAGTGTGTTTCCATGACCTCCAGAGTCGTAGTCCAGCACTCAAGCCACAACATGAGGATCGACACTTACCTGAAGTCAAACCAAGCACTATCAACTTTTGTTTCTAGTGCTAAAGCAGTGGGTCCAGACTTTGGTCCTCCAGGTGTTTTGGACCAACTGCCAGAAATCCTAACCAACTTGGCCAACAGCCAGGAATACTGGGAATTGAAGTTCAAAACATGAGGGACTGATTTTTTAGAGGGGGTGCATCTAAGGCAAAACCCCTCCTTGGGTAACTGGCAGCAACAACTAGTTTGCCAAGGTTGTACATTAAGTTTGCCCATTGTTCTTGAAATAACTTCATGATCCACAAAAGTCAAGAATCCAGTCAAGCACCTAATGGTTCAGCAGGCAATTCAGGATCTGCTTGTTATTTGGGATCTATTTGAGCAAGCATAGGCAATATGCAACATGTGGACCAGATGTGGCCCATTTGGCCCCAAAAGGCAGCTCCTGAAGCCTTCCCAATCCTCCAAAAATATCTTTTCTGCATTCCCCACCCCCAAAGAGCTCCCTCACAAAATGGCTCACCATTTTCCCCCACATATCTTAGAAACATGCTGGAACTCCCAAAAAGTTGGCCAAAAGTTGGCCAAAATTGAAACTGGAACTGAGGTTGCTCACCTCCTGTTTCTATTTCTGGGTGTTTTGGCATGTTTCTAAGATATGTGGGGCATTGGGGGCAAAAATGATGTGTTTTGCTGGGATTTTGAGACATGGGGAAGCCTTTGGGTGAAAAATCCAGAATTTTTAAAAAATGTTTATGGGTTTTGGGAGTATTGGCATGCCAGTGTGCCCCATTCTCTCCTCAGTAGCCCACCCCCTCTATAGAGTATGTTCCATAGAACTGGAGCAGATTTTGATACACAAAAAAGAATGATTACGTGAGAACCATCTTGTTTAGAAGTTGTTAAACAAGTTTCTTTTCAAGAAACACTTCAGAATGGAAAAGCTGAAATCTATAACAACATTCAGACACACGAAGGGGTTTCTAACTTCTATGTCACTGAAGCAAAAGGGATCCTTGGGTACCTAGGGGCCTCTCACATTTTTAAAGCATCATCCTTCAAGCCAAATTTCCTGCACTGATTATTTCTGATCCCTAGACTTCCTATGGCCTTATCCTTATGGTCAGTGTATCACAGGAGTACTTCCAAGAAAAAAGCAGCACTCATCAGACTTACTGTATCTGTTTTAATTTTTGTAAGCTGTCTTGAGTCCCATACTGGGGAAAAGGAGGTATATAAATAAACAGAATAGTAATATGACATCCACGGTATTTACCAAGATCAACTGACACAGACAGGAATATATTTCTGCTCCGTCTTTGGTGATAGATAACTACCAGGATTTGGAAAGCCAAAAGTAATACTTGCATTGTCAGCTGTGCCTGGCTGTCACCCTCCCATGGCCCCCAAATGAAGGAGTGCTGGTAAAATTATTTTTGTACTCAAAATAACTAATAGAACCTTCAGACTTTGGGGGTATATGCAGCTAGCCATTTTGCCACATTTTCAGGCATTCCTGGGGACCTTCACTTTTTTTTTTTAAGGCTGTATAGGTGATCCTTCAAATCTAGACTTCCTGCTTTGGTCACTTTTTGTTTTGAAATACGGCTTGTACAGGCTGAAGAAATGCCTCAGTAACCTTTAAAAAGGTTGGCTGGGGTTCCAATCACTTGAAAAATGACACAATGGCCAACAGCACTTACCAGAGGCTTGGGGGTGCTATTGTACCTTTTGAGAAAAAAAATAGACCCTTCTGTTTTTTGAGGTAGTAGGATCATCTAGACCCTTGGAAGCCTGAAGAACAATGTTGGGGGTCTGCAAGCAGACTGAATGTTTCCTATCCCTACTCTACCTGATGGCATCATGTTCTGATCAGCAAATAGGGACAAGGCTTTAAGTGATATTCAGTTTATCTCAAGGAACACAAGTTCATAGCCAATTTGTAGAAAATGTCACTTTTGTTATCATAGTATCTGGAGTGACTCAGTGTGATCCTGGACAGAGCAGAACACAAGATTACTTCACACAAAATTGATAGACCAAGCTGATAGATCCAGTCTTGAATGTAGGTCTGTTGAGATTAGAAGCCTTCCTAATGACTAAGAGCACAAAATTATCATCAGAGTGACACAGAAGCATAAACTAGAGAGGAACTTCCACTTGTCAGATTGTTTCTTTTAGACTTTCAGGATTTGAGAAGAACAGGCATGGCCTGATTTGAGCAGACACAACATCCAAAGCACAGACAACAGACAAGGAGGCACTCATTTGTCTGCTCCTCTCTAAGTAGGCTTGTGCCATCATGATCTATGTGGGGACCAAAGTAGAGCAGGGACAGAACACCTAGTCCCAGCCTTGATTGCAGAGTAGCTCAGTGGCACACAGGTCCCTCACTTTATAAACTGATTGTGAATCTTGGGAACAGGTTGTCTACTGAGGTGGGTGGCGACAGATTTATTTACAGTGATAGTAAATGCCGAGGGACCCCTGTTCATGGCATGAATTCAATTTATAGGATGCACAGAAAAAAGATGCTGTAGAAACTTAATGGTTGCTATGCCTTCTTTATGCCGTCCTCCTGATTCTTCTATTACCAATAATATTAAAAAAAAATTAAAACATATATTTAAAAAAATAAAACCTGTTTAAAACCTGTACAATTAAAACAATATAGACCATTCTTAAAAGTCTTTGAAGAAAACTTCATTTCTCAAAAGGCTATTGGAAAGACAGCAGGTAGAGGCCATTCTGGCTTTCCTAGGAAGGGAGTTCCTGAATATTCCAACAGGGAAGTTATGGCTTTAACCAGTGTGTTGAAGGAGGGAACTGCAGTCCAGTCATCCTCACAATACGTTTGCAAACATAGCCATCCACTGGTTTCTCTGCTGGAACTTAAATTGTGTCCTCAGAACTTCTATGAGTGGCTAGTAATGACCCAGAAAACCGTGTTTGAGCCATAAGATCATGTTTTTAGCCTTTCAGCTCAGTGAAAACATGTGAGTGAGCTGATGAAGTTGTGTTCAATCCGTTATTCTTTGTTATCAAGGAGATATATCTAATACATCTGTGCAGCACAGTGAGCTTAATGCCACTTCAGAGTAGGCAGTGTGGTTTCCTCCAGATGTTTTGGACAGAATCCTCATAAAACCCAAACAGCAGGGGAGTGGTAGCCTAAAACAGCTGATGGGCCCTGCTTGGTCAATCTTAGGCTGTTGAATGTTGTCTGTACTGCACAAATATGTGCTGTTTATTTAGTGCAACTGTATAGAGGCATACAAAGGGTGCCCTAATTTTTATAGACATTTGCTTTTCTGGCTTCTTAAAGTTGAGGATCTGTGTGCAAGTTTATATTTTAAGAACATATGAAGAGCCATGTTGGAGCAGAATAAAGCCTTATCTGGGGGACATGTTTATGCAATGACCAATCAGTTACCTATAACTCCTGAGTAGGTCATGAGTGTGACAGCGTGCTAGCAACTAACATAGAGAGACATATTGCCTCTGACAAGGGGTGATACATAGTTATCTTGACTAGGAGCCATTGATAGCTTCTTCCTCTGTATTTATTTTAAATAAGCATAGCTTTTTGTGGCTTACCTGTTCTGTTTCTTCACATTTTTTGGCACAATACATGAATGATGGAGGACTTGGCTTTAAGAGGTGGATAAGACTTTGGTATTTTTTCCCCCAGGAGCTGCCAACTTCCAGTTGTAACAGGAATTTAAAAAAAAAATGTTTCAGCTAATTTGGTGGGTTTGGTTGCACACTGAGGTATCAGATTTGACAGAATGCCATAAACTGGAGGAAGAAGAAAGATGTAATATGTGATAGGAGCTGCCAGAATGCATCTCTTATCATCCAAATGATAAGAGGTTTCTAATCATTCAACTTTGAAAATCCGGTCTGTTTTTAATTCATTCAAGTTACCATCCACTGTGTTCAGGATACACATGGTTGGCTGTAAGAGGAGGTACAAACTAGTTTATAATGTGCAAAAAAATGTAGTGGCTACAGAGTTAAACATCAAGTAGCATACAATACCATCATCGGGGTGGTAAAGTAGTTTCAAGCTGCTGTAGACAAAAATTAGGATCAGATGTACAAGAAGATACAAAAGTGAAAAGTATTTTAAAGAACAATTGCTAAGGTTGCACCATGTTGAACGATGTGAAAGTCTGTTCATTTTATTGCTTGTTGTAACTTTGTAACACTTATGAGCAGAGTCTGCTACTCAAAATGGTCAGGATTCCATTAAATACTGTTATCTTCTTTCAGAAACAGTGTGCTACCTGCATTGTACAGGGCTGTAGAAGCTGTAAGTCTCAGCACTGGTCAGTGCAGTCTTGGCCCTCATATGCCTTAGGATTATCCACTTGAATAAGACATGTACACTATGGCATTGAAAAACATACTTGCATGACAATTCCAAGCATTCATCAGCCAATGTGGCTAGTTACACATACATATTCTCCTTCATGCTCTGTTTGAACAGAATGAGCAGAAGTAAACACTTTCTGCGTCTGTAGGAAAGATGTTGAAAACCAGGACTTTTGATGTTCCATTGTGACAAACATTACATCCATCGCACTTCAGACAAGACACTGAACCATCTTCATGATTAGGAAGCTGATTCCCCACACTCACATCTAAATTGGCTGTTGTTGTGTGCCCTCAAGTCATTTCTGACTTATGGCAACCCCAAGGTGAACCTATCAGGATTTTCTGGGCCTGAGATGCACCCACTGGGTGCCACTGGGGCCATTTCCACACTACACTATTATAGTGCTATTGTTACACTTTCCACATCCTGTGGAATTCTGGGGTTTGTAGTTTACTGAGGCCAAAGAGCTTTCTGGCTGAGAATTCTAAATGCCTGTCCTTAAACTGCAAACCCCAGTATTCTATAGAATGTCAAAAGTGGAATAATAGCGCTATAACAGTGTACTGCAAAAATGGCCTGGGTTTCCATGACTAAGCAGGGAATTGAAACCTGGTTTCCAGCATCATAGTCCAGTGCTCAAACCATTGTACCATGCTGGCTCTAAAGATGCTAATCTTTCCTTATTCTTTTCTGTCATTTGAGAATGAAAAAAAAAGTTTTCTAACTGTTATAGGAGATTATGAGAATTTTGTAGTGCTTTTTATGTTATTTTGCTCTTTGGGATTTTTTTGTGAAAAATGCATTTTTGCAAATAATTGTATTTTGCAGAAACGCAAACATATTTTTGCACAGAGACACATAAAATGTGCAAAACGACTTACAACATGTCAAAAGACCTTCCATTGAGCCTGAGAAAAATTGTGAATATTCTTTATGTTCCTAGTCCAGGCATAGACAAGTATGCAAAGTACTGGAAGCTGGGATTCAGTGGACTGAAGCAGAGCAGGTGCAGAACATGTCATCTGTCTGTATGATCAGTATACTATAAACCAGATAGCAGTAGTCTGTAGCTAGGGCAGAAGAATGGAATATAGAAATGTTTAAGCTTTCCATTCTGGGGCAAGGAGCAATGGAAGGCTGAACAGTGGATTGCGAGATGCCTTTAT
This sequence comes from Iguana delicatissima, assembly GCA_948472985.1. Lineage (NCBI taxonomy): Eukaryota > Metazoa > Chordata > Lepidosauria > Squamata > Iguanidae > Iguana > Iguana delicatissima. The sequence goes on from CAOKZL010000502.1 coordinate 174,528, forward strand.
TGTTCTGGGTGTAGAGGAGAGAGGAGGAGCTGGTGCTACTGGGAGGATATAGGGTAAGATGAGAACAGATAGCAGTTGAGGTGAAATTGACCACCAGTCTTTCAACTATCAAAAATCATTAACTGTGACTCCTGTAATACAGGTATTGGCTTTCCAATACATTTGACATGCTTGCCCTGTACCAAACAACATTGTAGCATAGTGTGCAGTTAAGACTCTATACAGACACTATTTCCTCCTTTATGCTTAAGAATTGAAATTACCAACTCTGCTAGACAAGTAGATGTTGCCTGTATAATTGGTACTTTGGGACAGATATAAACAAATAATCAGATATACAGTGTTTTTCCTCTAAGGAGCCTAGACATTGTGCTTGTGGTTCCCATAGTGACTTCTCCCCAGTACAGCTCAGGTTTGGGCCGCCTTTAGATCTGAAGCATAATTTCATCGGGGCTCCAAACCACGGTTCTCAAAGAAACAGGTTCCCACAGATTCACTTGCCACATGGAGTTCTCAGCCTCTGGCAATGCACAGTGAGCTGAAGGCTACTCTTTAGCCATAGAGTTTTAGGGGGCAAGAATGCCTACTGTGATTAGGAGAACAGCAGACCTTTGTTTTAGGTCTATGTTTGATGGCTGCTGTCTGAACCTCTGCCTTACATTTCCACCTCTAAGCTGAGCTTTAGAGGTGGAAGTAAACTTCATTTGGTTCGTGTTAATATGATGCTATTTAATTTGTGCTTTCTGAACTGGTACAGAATTATCTATTATTTTTCATACTTTTCCAAATCTCGTATTGCACTTTTCTGATTAAAAAAGTGTATATTAGAAAAAACTGCATTCAGATAGAACATATTGGGAAGATAAGGTGCTTGCAAAGAAAGTATGCAATATTGTTATGAACATAAGAACAGATTGATGGTGCAAAAGGATGGAATGATCTTGTGCTTGAAAAAACACAAACATTCAAGAAAGCAAATCAGGTAGATGCATCCATTCCTGATTAGTTTGATTTGCCTTTCTCAAGGGCTAAGAGCATCAAACAAGTGTAGAGCCAAAACAGAGTGAGAGCTTGCGTCTACATTGTTTGTAGTCTCCTGTGCATTTCCCCAGATTGGAGATGGAACGAGAGCAGGGAACTGTCGCTGATCTTCCTGGTGTGTTGTGGATGTACAGCTTGAGATCAAGAGGAAACTCACCTTTTGAAGTAAAGGGAAATTGACTTCTAGCAATTACGTGGAGCTAAAACTGATGGTCTCCTGTAAATAATTTTTCATTATTTACACTGTTTTGTAATAATTGATAATATGCTGTTCTGTGTAGTTAAGACTTCCTACAAATGTGAGAATGTGCTTTGCATGAAGATGCCAGATTCAGCCCATGGCATCAGGACCTTGGTTAGCACAGCTAGGAATGATCTTGGATATCTTCCAGTCAGAGTAGACAAGACTAGACTAAATGTGTCAAGGGTCTGACTCACCATGTAAGAGAGTGCATATGCTGAATACTGTGTGTTTGCAGCACCAGCCAATGATAAATGTTTGTCTGTCTACCAGTTTTCAGGTGGTGATTTTTTAAATAAATCATTTCTTTCCATTAAGCATATATTATAAAGCCAGTATGGTGTAGTGGCTTGCCTACAGCCTTGGAGACCAGGGTTCAGTTTCCCTGTTTGGCACACACGGCGGCCATTTCCACACTACACTGTTATAGTGCTATTATTCCACTTTCAACATCCTGTGGAATTCTAGAGGCCTCTCCCTAAACTGTAAATCCCAGGATTCCATAGGATGTTGAAAGTGGAATAATAGCACTATAACAGTGTAGTGTGGAAATGGCTTGAGTTAGACCCAGAAAATCCTGTGATAGGTTTGCCTTAAGGTCACCATAAGTCAGAAACAGCTTGAAGGCACACAACAACAGCAACAACAACAGAACATTGCTTAACAATGATTAAACTGTGAAAACTCTTTTTGATATTATTTAAATCTTAAATGCCATTTAAAATGTAAGTGAGCTTTGCTGAAAATTTGAAAAAATGCTTTTAGCAAAGTAATTTGTTGCATCAGTCAAGAAAGCCAATGCAGTTCTCGGATGCATCAACAGGAGTATGGTGTCCAGATCAAGGGAGGTACTGGTACCACTCTACTCTGCTTTGGTTAGACCTCATCTTGAATACTGTGTCCAGTTCTGGGCACCCCAGTTGAAGAAGGACATGGTCAAGCTGGAGCAAGTCCAGAGAAGGGCGACCAAAATGGTGAGAGGCCTGGAAAACATGCCCTATGAGGATAGACTTAGAGAACTGGGTATGTTTAGTCTGCAGAAGAGAAGGTTAAGAGGGGACATGATAGCTATGTTTAAATATTTGAAGGGATGCCATGTAGAGGAAGGAGAGGGCTTGTTTTTCTGCTGCTCCAGAGACCAGGACAAGGAGCAATGGATTCAAGCTGCAGGAAAGGAGATTCTACCTGAACCTCAGGAAGAACTTCCTGACAGTCAGGGCTGTCCGGCAGTGGAATATGCTGCCTCGGAGTGTAGTGGAGTCTCCTTCCTCGGAGGTTTTTAAGCAGAGGCTGGATGGCCATCTGTCGGGAATGCTTTGAGGGTGTTCCTGCATAGCAAGGGGTTGGACTGGATGGCCCGTGTGGTCTCTTCCAACTCTACGTTTCTATGATTCTATGATTCTTGCTTTTTGTTTCTTTTTGGGGAAAATGTTGTGTAAAAAAGATGGCTTAAAAAGTGGATGAAACTTCCCAAAATCTTGAAAATGTTCCGCAAACCATTTTTGCCCGCAGAGAGGTAATGTAAAAAAGGAACTAGTAAATGCTACTCATGACACAGGAAGAGTGACAATATTGCTGGTTTTTCTAAAGGGCATGTGAAACATATGCATATTAAGTGTGGCTTATGCATGCCCATATCTCTTTTTGTATGAGATGCTGAGTGACATGCTACAGCCCTTTTGGCAATGTCCGAAGCTCCCCTCCCTCTCAGCTGTTAAGCCCTGGTGCTACTACTTTGAAGTGGGGAGGGAAGAGAATGGGGAGACGAGTCAACCCATGTAGCTCCGAGAGAAAGGGATAAGAGGACGCATTCCATCTGTGAGTCCGCTCCAATCTCCTCTCCCCTCTGAGCTAAGTGAAGTCAGTTCATCAGTGTCTGCATTGCCTCCCCTCTCTCTCCCCTCCCCACTGGCAGCACCAGCACCTTCCAGAACTTCACAGCTATGGGGAGGAGGGAGATTCTGAGTGGGGCACAAAGAGACCCTTCCGCCCCATCCAAGAAAAGACACACACAAGGGGTGGGCACAAAACTGTTGCAGTCAAGAGTGTTAACAGTTTGCCTGTTTGATGGAGGATCTCAACCATTATTTCCAAGCTCTGACTTTATTTTCTATGGACCTTTCCACAGTAGAATCATAGAATTGTAGAGTTGGAAGAGACCACAGGGACCATCCAGTCCAACCCTGCTATGCAGGAACACCCATCAAAGCATTCCTAACAGATGGCCATCCAGCCTCTGCTTAAAAACCGAGGGCGACTTCACCATACTCCGAGGCAGCATATTCCACTTCTGGACAGTTCTGACTGTCAGGAAGTTCTTCCTGAGGTTCAAGTGGAATCTCCTTTCCTGAAGCTTGAATCCATTGCTCTTTGTCCTAGTCTCTGGAGCAGCGGAAAACAAGCCCACTCCCTCCTCGACATGACATCCCTTCACGTCCCCTCTTAACCTTCTCTTCTGCAGGCTAAACACACCCAGCTCCCTAAGCTGCTCCTCGTAGGGCATGGCTTCCAGACTCTTCGCTAGTTTGTTCGCCCTCCTCTGGACACGCTCCAGCTTGTCAATATCCTTCTTGAATTGAGGTGCCCAGAACACTGTTATAGTGCTATTATTCCACTTTCAACATTCTGTGGAATTCTGGGGTTTGTAGTTTCTTGAGGCCAAAGAGCTCTCTGGCTGAGAATTCTAAAGGCCCCTCCCTAAACTGCAAACCCCAGGATTCCATAGGATCTTGAAAGTGGAATAATAGCACTACACCAGTGTTGTGTGGAAAGGTCCTATGTCTACTGCTCTTTTTTTAATATCCAAAAAAGACATGACTCAGTAGAAGAGACAGTAATGCTTGGTAAGATGGAAGGCAGCAGGAAAGGAAAAAGACTGCATTACAAATGGATGGGCTCAATCAAGGGAGCCACAGCCTTGAGTCTGCAAGACCTGAGCAGGACTGTTGAAGAGAGGGAAGCTTGGAGAGCTCTCGTTCATTGGGTTGCCACAAGTCAAAGTCAGCTTGATGGCAGCCGCCAACAGCATCAACAGCAACAGCAACACAAATCCATGCACTGATTTTCTTTTCTGCTATCAGGACCATATTCATGGTTGCTTATGATAAAGTACTATTGCCTTTAATGCATTCCTTCTCCTCTGCTTTCTGTGCTCCTGGATTCAATTCTTGAGTTCTGTAGAGTATTTACAGAAGGGATGGAGAGGATACTTTTTTATTGCACTGTTTGCAGCAGAGTAGATGCTTATGCAAAAATGCTTACATGGCTTAATGAGGAGTGCAGATGTAACTTCTGATATTGGTTTCTGTGTAATTACGAAGCAGTCATTGACTCAGTTCAAATGTCATGAATCCAATCCTCCATGGCACAGAAGCGCCAAAAATATCCTGTGACACTGCGCACTTCCTACTCTCCTTTCTGATTTTCTCTATGTACAGATTTCTGTAATGCTGGAACTAGGAAGCTAAGAGTACCATCCTCTAGTCATTTATCTGGAATTAAGTGCCATCACAATCATGGGAGGTACTTCTGAGTAGACATCACCAGTTTTCACTGTAAGTTAGTGCCTTGATTCTAAGTTAGCAAATTTGGTTTCACGGCATTGCCAATAGTTTTGTGTTTTGAATGGTCAGAGAAAGCCAGAAAAGTGAAGGAGGAAGCCCACGTATGAAAGATCACACAAACCTGCAGTATGTTCCCATGTCTTCAAGCTTTATTTGGAGGATGAAGTTCATTGTGGTATCTAACTTTTTAGAGTGCACAGCAGCTGTTTTTTTTCTCTTGTTCTGATGCTTAATAGTGTCATGATACCTCTTTGGTTGCCCTCTTCTCTTTTTCCATGCAGCGCATTCCTCTCTTATATATTCATATATGCTCCTGTGTGGGGTGTGTGAAACACACCTTGTCAGACACCTAGGTCTACCAAACTCATCCTCGTGCATTTGTCTCATTGACACCTTCTGTTTCCAAACATGGTTTTCTATAGTAATGGGGATTATGGTTCTTCTCTGTTTATTCCTACTACGGTCGTTGACCAGTAAGTTTGAAAGTGCAACTGGATCCTTTGGTTATGTGCTCAACTGTTAGGAGACTCCAAAATATGACAACTTCCAGATGTTTGAACTGACTGATCCTTTTGTTTAGATTATGCTCTAAAGCTGATGCCTAGATTAGTGCTGGCTGGATGAAGCTATGGGAGATCTGTCTGGTTTTTCACAATGCCATGTTTATATTTCATATGGATTTCTCCTTCAAAGCTAACCTTTCAGTGACCTGCTAAAACCATGTCCACTAGGATGCCAGCTTTAACTTGCCCACATCAGCCTTCTTTTTCACATCTGTAGACAGATTGTGAATTCATCATTCTGGGTGTGTTAAACCATTTTAGCGTTTCTGAATGCCTACTGATCAAGTTCAAACTTTTGTCCATTTAACTGACATTCTCTGGTGCAGAAGGTATCCCTTCCTTGTGTTCCATATTGCACCAAAATATTGACGTGTACATGTAAGATAACAATTACATGTAACACAAATTACTTAAAAGCCTTGACAGATGAGTAAACATTTGAATAATAATGTCAGTTAAATAAATTTGCTAGATTCTATTGGTAGGCATTACCAAATGGTACATAGTGATTTCAGATATTTCATAAGATTTAGATATTTATGAGATATGTACAGTGGAATTTTGGGTAACAGTCATTTTTCAGTGATACATTTTACTCCTTATGATTTCTTTATACATGAAGCAACATGGTACCATTTCTACTTTGTGCATATGGTTCCCTTATTGGCAAAGTATACCTTGTTTTGTTTGTTCTGAGCATGTTAGTTCATTATGGCAAGGGTAGAACTGCCTCCCTTTAATTTATGAGCATGACAGAATAAAGTGAAGAGTCATGAAATCTCATGGACATCAGTGTGTGCTTTAAGCTGAAACTTAAATCTCTTTTACTGAAATAGGATTTACAAAATTTCTCCATGGTGGGGGGAGGGGACACCTTCCTGTATCTTGCAATGTCTTGGGATTTAGATTGTTCTCTTCCCTGTCAGTCACTTCTTCATGCATTTTCATTGCAGATATGACACCAAAGTGGAAGATGAGTGTGTACTGGGGCGTGAATGTGATATATTAGTTTAACAGATTATCTGGGGATTAATTGACTTGATAAGACTTGTCTATCTTTTCAAAACACTTTGTTTTCGATTGATATTCCCCCTTGCAAAATATTCAGTATTTCAAATCTTGTAACAAAAATACCAGTATGGAACAAGTGAAGGGTACTGGCCATGAAAATAACAGAGTCTCAGTGTTAATGATCCCAAGCTACTTTTCAGCTTTACAGATATAAGTAGTTTTCATGGTGTCTGTGAGACTTCCATGTTCTGCATAAACAGGTATTCATGAGTAGAGGCGGATGTATTTAACTTGCATATCCTGCAACATGCGCCCATATACTTGTAAGTCATTCTTAATTTACAATAATTAAAAAAAAAACTGAAAGAAACTTATTCCCTACTCCCCTTTCTGTTTACTGAACCAGCATATTTGTGCTTGTTCAGTCAGTAATCAAAAATGAAGTGCAACACATCAGGAATGAGCACTGTTAAGTCAACTTGTAAGTTTTTTCCCCCTCCCCTTAAATCATTGCTTAAGGGCTTCTGGCCTCTAGCTCAGGAATCCTGCCCAAAAATGCCAGATGTATTACACAGTCAAGTCTTGCAATGTAAACAGTGCTCTGTGCCATGAGAGCAGGGTGGTCCATCTCTCTCTCTCTCTTTTTTTTTTTAAGAGCAAGGCGGAAAAAAGTCTCTCTCCGCTGAAAGGAGCACAGTAGTTGTAGTGTTGTTTTAGTTCTTGGCTACACAGCTAGGTTTCTGTAGCTGCAAAAGCCCAGATAAATTAATGCTTTGGGCTGGCACGGAGTGTCTACTGAAACCAAGACGTTGGAAAGCAAAGTACAGCTTTAATTGTACTTCATTAATTAAAAAAAATTATTTTTTTCTTTAATTTTTTTTTAAAATTACGATCAGAAAAATAAACTAGTCACCATTTTTGTTAGAAAGTAGCAATTTGTGTAATCATTGCATAGAAATCAATAGCATATCAACACCAAGCAAGTAAAAAGTACTGTCCCTTGAAAGAGATTTAATGTGACACTCATAACTTTTATATATGACCCTATATTGTACCCCTAGACACAAATCAGAAGAGTGCCTCTCCCCTATATCAGTTAAACATAAAGAAGATTCTTAATGGATCAGCTTAGTCTAATGTTTCCCAGTGGCTAAAAAGTTGCTTCTGGGAAGTCCACAAAGACAATAGGAAGGCAATAGACCTCTTCTGCTTTTGTTCCATAGTGACTGGCAGAGCTTGAAGTAGTAAACTGCAGGAATCCTTTTGGAAGAGCATGTTCCTATGCTATGTATGTTCTTCATACATAGCATAGGAGCTTAGGAAAATTATGTTTTGGACAGTTGTTCCCATAGTCCTTTGGCTATAACTCCCAGAATCACCCAGCCAGCATTCTGGGAGTTGTAGTCCAAAAAGAAGCTTTTCCAAGCTCTGATTTAGACATGTTTGTTACCTTTGATCCTGAGAGATCCTTCTTGCCATTAATGGCCTTGGACTAAATCTAGTTGTGAATTGGTTTTGTTAAGTCTGCAGTGACATAAATTTTATTGGTTTAAAGGTCTATTCTTGTTGGAGCTAACAATTGTATTTAGCCCTGCTGTTGCTGTTCTAGTGGTGGTTGTCTGTCTTCAAGTCATGTCCAATTGATGGTGACCCTAAAGTGAACTTTGGGGTTTTTCTTGGCAAGATTTGTTCAGAAGGGGTTTGCCTTTGCCTTCCTCTGGGGTTCAGAGAGTGAGACTTCCCCCAGGTCATCCAGTGGGTTTCCATGGCCGAGCAGGAGTTCAGACTCTGGTCTCCAGAGTCATAGTCCAGTGCTCAAACCACTACATCAGAGCTCTCCAAACTTTTCATGTTGGTGACACACTTTTTTAGACATGCATCATTTTGCAACATGGTAATTCAATTTTGCTAGCAAACCGGAGGTTAGACTAACCCCTTATAAGAGATCTGGGCACATACACAAATTGTAATAACGAAATGTATGGGAACACAACATATCTCAGGAAAACTTTTCATATATTTTTAAAAATATATGATTTATAAATAATAACATACGTTTCCAAGATTGTAGGTGATACACCTACACACGTCAGGTGACATACTAAAGTGTTGTGGCACACCATTTGGAAAGCCCTGCATTGCATCATACTGTCTGCCTGTATAGCCCCTTACATAGATGGTTTTTATAGAAGATTTAGATAAATTAATAGTGTATCCACTATTATATAATATATATATATAAAACAATACATAATATATATACTATATAGCCCCTTATCCACTGTTAATTTCTCCAAACTGTCTATGAAACCATTGCATCTTGTGCTATTGAAGACTTCCATTTTTAATTGTATCTACTCCTTTGCCGCAAAGAAGTTCAAGATTAAAATACTATTTTAAAAATATGTTAAACTGATGTAAAATAGTGAGAACAAAAGCGTAATGAGTTGTTTCTGTTCAGCTCATTTTGCCTTATTGTGAATTAAAGCCTTGCTAAGCAGAAAACAGGGGCAGGAAAAATGTTTTGAATGGGCTTCATGTGGTCTCTGGGGCCAGTTTGTGGCCCACTGTGATCCCAGACATCCCATCTTTTTAAAAAATGGCCAAAAATGGCCCAAAATACTGAAAACATTGTCAAACTGACACAACTTGTGTTTTGCATCTTTTGGCCTGGTACTCCCCCACTTTTACCTCTGCACAAAGCTTATTTATGCTGTTTTATTGAACCAGAAATGATGTCACATCTATTCTGGTTGCTCCATGAGCAGCCATGTGGCCAGCAGTTGCTCACCCCAGTGTAAAAGGAATTAACATGGAAGATGGATAATTAGGAGCAGCAGAGTCATGATATTCCTTGTGTTGTTTAGCATCAGATCCTGTGCTCTAATGGCATATCAGTTATTTATTAAAGGCTGAATAGAATGAGAAACCTTCGAGAAATGCTGACTGTACAATGTAGATCTCAGACTTGATTTATTTATTCATTTACAGGTAAAATTTAAATTTAAAACCAAAACTGAGTGTCTGCAAATCCAATTGATAAAGGTCATTTCCGCACTGCACTGTTATAATGCTATTATTCTACATTCAACATCCTGTGGAATTCTGGGCTTTGTAATTTACTGAGGCCAAAGGGCTCTCTGATTGAGAATTCTAAAGGCCCCTCCCTAAACTGCAAACCGCAGGATTCCGTAGGATGTTGAAAGTGGAATAATAGCACTATAACAGTGTAGTGCAGAAACGGTCAAAGAAATCTGTGACAAGCAGTGCCATTTAGATTTCCATGTGATAGGTCTCATTTCTGCTGCTATTTTCACTCAGGTAATAAACAGAAGAGGGCCAGCATGATATAGTGGTTTGAATGTTGGACTACGACCCTGGAGATCAGGGTTTGAGTCCACACTTGGCCATGAAAACCCACTGGGTAACCATGGGCGTATCACATACTCAGCCCCAGATAACCCCTGTGATAGGTTTGCCTTAGGGTTGTCATAAGTCAGAAACGACTTGAAGACACATGAAGGAGTCTTTTCAGAGTATTTTCTGATCTTCCTCATTCATAGCACTAGAGCTCAGAAGAGCTACTTTTCTAGACTGCAAATCCCATAGCCAACATGGTTACTGGCCATGCTGAATGGGGGATTCTTAGGCCCTTCCGCACCTTACCTTCTTCCAGCGCTGGGGTGTGGGGATCGTGCGAGCAGTCTTTGGTGAGAGGCTCTTGCGTCCAGGGTCCTTTGGCTCCTCATGAGCTGCCTGCTTGTGCAAGAGCCTCACCTCTTCCTTCCGCAGCACAGCCTGGGAGTTTGCCAGGCTGCTCTGGGACAAGAAGTGTGACCGCCACAGCTCCAGAGGCTCTGCATGCCAGTTAAGTGCACGTGGCGCCTGGGAGCAATGTGCAATCGCGCACCATTTTCGACATCTAGCCAAAAATAAGGTGCACAATCAGTGCCTACTCTACCGTAGAGCGTTGCGCGATTGTGAGTGCGTCATGCAGATCGTTCCTCATAATCACGCGACACTCTAGGTGCCCTTTTGCATGGAAAATGCCATGCGAAAAGGGCCTTAGACTCATGATCCAAAAAGTAACTTATTCAGGCTGTGCTCAGCACAGATGAGGGGTGAATTTACCTCTCCCTTTCTTTCAGTGCATTGTAGAGGACATAAAGGGAAGGAATTGGTGGTAAAAACAAATACATAATAACTGGCTAGCGAATAAAGCCAAACCAACGTTTGCAGAACCCAGACTGTAATAACCCATTAAAAACAATTACTGAAACTAATAAGATGTGTTGCATTTTCTTGATAAACTATGTATATTATCTAGATTAAAAAATCTGTATCAAATTTCATAGCTGAAATGCTTTACATAACTGCACAGCAAATGGCCAGTGGAGATGGTAACACAATTTTGTACCATGATGAAGAAGGTTTTGTCTCATATACCACACTTCAGAAGGTGAAAAGACGTATAGAAGTGCCTCTGATGTTGATCTAAGTATTTGGGCGGGCATGTAGGTGTGGAAGTAGATCACAGGTTATCTCAGTCAATATAGGTTTCAAATTTTAAGGCCGTAAAAATCAAAGTCATCACTGTGAATTGGGCCCAGAAGCAATACTAGTAATTTGGGGAGATGGTTCAGTAGTGGAGTACTATGCTTGACATCATGCTTCATCCCAGTCTAGTGTCTGTATTTATAACCATTGGATTGGAACTAAAGGCATTTTTTAAAAGCGTAGAAGTATTGTATGCATTTGGATGATTGTAAAATAGCCTAGGTCGTCCTACAAGAGATTGCTGGCACTAAACAAGTGCCCAATGTATGTGTCTTTGGTGGAAACAGACAAATGTGAAATCATTCTTAGTTTTGGGAAGGCTCTTGTTTTATCAGAACTTCTTTTGATAGTAAGAACACATACAGATTTATTTGTTGCTAATTATGTTCAGTACTTGCAGGAAGGGAATCTCAGACAAACACGTTTGGTGGGCTTATAGGGAAATCAATTCCCCTTCTTTTCCCCCTTGCTGTCTCTATTATCATAACTTTCAAGAAGCTAGTTTCAGTTTAGTCTTGCAGAAGAGACTCAGAAATATTTTTTCTTTTGGGGAGAAGGAAGAGTGACACTGTTGATACATGAGTGTCTGTGTTTGGTCTTGTGTAATTGTTGAATTGTGCCTTATTTCAATTTCATTTATTTTCAGATTCAACTCTGTGCTTAATTCAGTTAAGTATTGCACCAGCTTTAGTCAATTACCTTCTGGGAAGTTACTCCTAGCTTATACAAGTACAAAAGGCCCTTTATGGTTGCACATTGGTGCACTCCAGGAAAGTAAATTCATGGGAAGTGATACTATGGTAGAAGTTCGAAACATGCATAAGATTTGAAAACAAAACAAAAGAAAAATCACACACTTCTCATATCTGCATTTGGATGCTTATAAAAAAGTACCAGTTTAAGAGAATTGTGATCTAGCTTAACTATCTATTAACTACTTTTTTTTTCTCTAGAGATTTGGGAAACTAGGATGACCTTTTTTTTTCCTTTTCTCTCCTTTTCTTTTACTTTCTTTCTTCTCTCTCTCTCTTTTTTAAATAGGCTACAGTTTCACATGGCTTGCAAAAGAAATCTCTCTCCCGTTTTGTTTCCCACACCAATTGATTTATCATTTTGCTTGCAAGCAGACTTAGAATGTTAGGGCAGGAACACACTCACTTTTTTCTCGTAACTTTTTTGTTGCAGACTGAAACCAGTTGACTTGAATAAATTTTTCTGTGCACTGAATGAAGCCAGCAACGTGGAAAAATCTTGCCGTTCAGGGCTGTCTGAATGTACATTTCAGCCACACAGTAAGCTGCATTTGTAGGCAGTGGACTGCTAAATACAACCATTTTTTCGCAGCAGAGAGTTAGACAGGTGATTAGCATAATTAGCACAGAGTAGGCTATACATATGGTAATGCTAAGTGTGTAAATGCCAGCTGCGGTGTAAAATTTATGTCAGAGGTCGACAGGGCTGTGCGAAAGTATTGTGTTACAGCTGCAGGTCAAAGCCTCCATTGCTTGGCTCCTTTTTCTTGTTGGTGAATGTGCTAAACAGAGGAGAAAGACAGGCAGAAATATAACAGATAAGGCTTTGATTGAACAGCCTAGCTATGTGCAACTGATGGTTGTGCTTAAAAATATATGCATGTGTGCATGCAAGCACGTGTGCACACATCTATACACATTTTTTTTCCTTTTAAAATATGTTAATAGTTTGGTTGTGTCATGAGTAGGGGTGAAAAGTGAAGATAATTTCATAACTGTAGTTTTAAACTTAGCTTAATGTTTATCTTATTCTACTTGCCTTCACATTCCAGCCACCACTTTCTCTCTTTTTAAAAGAAGTCTGTGGTAGTTACTGCACTTAGGGGCTTAGAATTAAACGGTCTTGAAGGTGACAGCATTATATGCAATAAAATCTCAACAGCGCAACAATCTTCAAGCTCCATGACTGCTTTTTAGAAGAGGTGCCAAAAAGTTCCTCTGTGGTTTTGTGTGTGAGTTGCTATATTTATTCCCCAGGTTCCTCCCACCTCCTAAATGACTAAATTCTTTCTAAATTAAAAATGACTAATGCAGGTTTTTGTGTGCTTTAAAAGTTAAAGGAAACCTGTGCAGATTGTGTACATATCAAAAATGGCTGATGAGAAAATCTATATATCTTTTTGTTGCTGTGAACTGTTTCATTCGCATATTTCAGATTTGCAACTTTCTTCTCTTGTGCTTCGTTTTTGTGTAGTTGGCTATAAGGAGTGGTGGTGTTGACAGAATATAGTTCACACCACACTGACCTTGTGATGAAACTTCCTCACAGCCACAGGGAGTCCTTATGAATCGGCCCCTAATCCAGCTAATCCTGATCGCAACAAAATCATGAAAGTGGCTCCCAGTGATGTGTGTTTCCCTGCACAGATGCAGAGAGAAGGAACGGTGCTGAAAATAAATCAGTCCAGTGTGATGTTCCTTGCAGGCTGGGGGAGCCTGTGTGTGAAGCTGGAGATTTCCATTGTGTTCTGCCCCATGCGGCCTCATGTGGAAAGCCAATGAAAAGGGGACTTGGCTGTATAATGGTGAGAAGAGTGCTTAGAGCTAAAAGGTGATGTCAGCTCCACAGAAGCTGAGAGAAGAGAGCTGGGGTTAATGTTATGCAACACACTGAATGCTCTGGCACAGTGTGTATGAGTACTTTGTGTGTGTGTGTATGAGTGAATGAGAGAGAGGGATACTACAAGTTGCAGCTAAGAAGATTGGCTTTGTACATTCTCCCCTAACAAATTCCAGCATTGTATTCAATACTTTGTTGTTACACAGAAATATTATGCAGAGTAACATAAGTCAAGTCTGAAGTTCTGTGTAGATTTTTGCAATACAACCAATACTGCCTCAAAGGTTAAATGAACAAAAATTGGGTTTGATTTTAATATGCTTCTTTTAAAACACTCGTTTTTCATAAAGCAGAAACTACTGCCACTATATTTTCTATGTGATTAGTCAGTAAAGTGTGAAAAATGAGTCCCTTGATATAGGCAGATTCATCCTGGGAGCTGCTGACCAAGAAGAAATATCACGATGGAGGGGGCTGTGACAGACTGCAGGTTTGGGGGGGTGGGGTAGGGTGTGTGAATGGGTATAGGGACTGCTGACCTGACCTGATTGTGTCCAACAGTGAGAGCAGTTCTGCTTCAAAGCCACTGAAAGAGAAGCTGCTTAGACAACAACAGATGGTACAGCAAGCAGCTGGTAGAGAATACATGAAAGAAACTGTACCTTGTTCTGTAATATGTTCATTCCTTTTTATTTTCCTGTATGCTAAGTTTTCTGAGGTTTTAAAACACATTTTCAGATATAGTTGTTCCACCAAAAAATAAAAATTAAGAAAATGCTTAGATACTGTGGATCCTTTATTCCCCCCACCCCTGATATTTCCTTTAAGTATCTCAGTGTGTACAACACAGAAGACTAAAATACTGCTTTTTACCACTCAGGGAGACAATTGCACATTCACAGAAAGGCCAGTGAGAAGTTAAGTGAGAAGCTGGGGATAGGGAGAAATTTATTGCTATGGGACAAAACAGCATCTCCCTCCCCTATTTATTTGTCCAAAACTGTGTATGTGTGCTAGAAAAGGTAAATCCTTATTTGCTTGTAGCAATCCAGCTTTCCCTGTCCTGATGCCACCTAGATGTGTTAAACTGCAACCCACATCACCCACAGCCAGTTTGGTCATAGGCTAGCATGGGGGTATGGGTATAATGTGAGTTGCAATATGTCTCTTCTGGGGGCACCTGGACATGGAGGGCTGCAGTAGTCAATCAAAAATTTTCTCAGTGGGAAATGCTTACAGGCCAAGTTGCCATGTATAAATTATACATATACAGACTTAGGGAAGTCAATACTCACACACATACATGCGCGCGCGCACACACACACACACACACACACACACACACACTTTACCTAGAATTATAAATTGTTTAAATAATTGTAAATTCTGCTGAGTTTGGAGCATCATCCTATTCCTGCTCAGTTGTCAGGTACCAGTAGATTTTAATTATATAATACTAGTAGATATTAATTCTTCTTAAAAGTATTTTCCCAACTTCTGCTGTTTCCCAAAATGGGGCCTGGCAGTTCTTGCCATCCCTAGTTTTAACAGAGAGGTATTTCACATTTGTAAACTAATCTCTGAGGGTCTATAGAACCCCAACTACCAATCTTGTGCCACCCCACAAAGTAAGGAACTGGGGAGAAGCAGAGTAAAAAGAGTAATAAGAGGTGAGAGGTTGTAAAATACTGTGGTAAACAAAGATTCTGGGGGATCCATTGAAAAGGTATTCTGACATGTCTCCTGTTGAACTGTCGCATGAATGTTACTGCAAAAGCATAGCCATACACAGTAGTGTGAGACAATGAAACATGAACATCTATGTATTTGTGTCTGTATATGTAACCTGAAAGCAAAGAGTATGAAAATAGATATAGTAAAATGTGTACATATACAACTAGAATTAGATTGCAGTGCTCCACAAAACAATCTCAAGTAAAAGCAGAACTCCATGGACTGGTACTTTGATTATATCTTTTTAAGCTATTTCTTTAAGAGAGAGATGTGGAAGTAAATCTTTGTCTCAGTCCCCACATGACCAAGGGAGGGAGTAGTCTCTACCTGCACTGATATCTCTCCAAAACAACTGCAATGCAACAGAAACAACATCTGATGACAAAATGTAGGCCTGTGATTCCAACACTGTCACTTTTCTTCTCCTGTATGATTTTTTTAACATTTTCATTTGATGAAAAAGCCAGTGGAGCTTCAAAAGCTTGCATGATTTATTTTGTGCATTTTGGTTGGCCAATAAAGGTATTGCTTTTTGTGGATTTTGTTATATTTAGTAATGTACTCGTAACTGAGTAACATCTTCTGGCCTAATGCACCAGCCCACCTTTAGAACCAGCAGCAGGATTGACTGAAGGAAGTCTGTTAATTTGCTGATCAGGATACAAGAAGGATGATGGTTACATCCCCCTCCCACCAAAGAGTAAGGTTGTGACACAGGGAGTTTTGTGCAAATGAACTCTTCATAAAAAAAGTTTTTAAAAAATCATTAAAATGTGCAAAAACTAACTACACTAATCCAGCAACAAGAAAACTTGTGAAATTATTAACTCTAGCATGTAAGAATGGAACAGGTGAAGATTTACAGAGCCACTGTTTTCCCCTACCTCTCATTGTATGAATGTGCAAGAGTTGTAAAAACCCGATGTTACAAAACATGTCATTCTGGCCTCTGAAGGTAGATATTTTGGATCATGGCATCATCTGTTTTTGAAAACCCACCCTGTGTGCACCTAGATTTTTCTACCTGCAATTATACAAATGGAGTGAAGGACCTATTGAGAACTTTCCCTGGGTGACAGGGGCTTCATGCAGTTAAGTACAAAATAGCATTCAAATATTAATGGAAGTTTGAGCCATCTAGATGCATCTGCCAAAATATTTTATGTGTGTTTTTAGGCATTTTAATGTAAACCTAGTAATGTAGTGAGAGCCAATATAATATGCTGAAAAATAAATACTTCAGTCCCTTATGAAAATAAATAATTGAGCTATGTAATTTTGTGTTATCACTTCATTTCGTTATTCAGAATTAAAGTTGAATGTTGGATGGGAAAGGGTTCATCCACTGATTTGCACTGCCTGCAGATGCTTGTGAATTTGTGCAGCATGATATGCAATGCTTTATGGAACCTGTTAGTTCAATACCATATAACGGGTTGGTAAGATTTGTGAATCATTTAGAACTGTGACAGTGAAGGATGAGAGAATGCCTCTGTAAAAAGAGGAATGACTTGCCAATTAAATCACTCAAGAGGCAATGGCAATCTTGCAATTTTAAATGTTCAAAGGGAGAATATAAAGCCAAAATTATTACATCTTTTAACTGTTCTGTAGTTCAAGATTTCTATTATTGTTGATGGCAAAATATAGCTTAGTTTTATTTAGAGTGCTTCCCAGTTCTAGTATTGCAGAACACTTTTTATGTATCAGTAAGGTACAGAGTGTGGCTGTAGGGCTTTGTAATGGGATACAGAGCCTTTCACCTCTGGGTCATGGGTTCAAATATGCCTCAGGTTAGAAATGACTAAAAGCTGTTGCCACCTGGCAGCTGTTCAGAGGTCTGGGAAACAATATAATGGTCTTAATGCAAGCTTTTGTGGGCAGGTGTCCACATTATAGTTAGTTGTGTCTTTGTGATTGTTGTAGAGTAGAGAGGTGTTTAGATTTTTTTGGCAATAGACAAGTATGACTGGTCCTTTAGTGGAAAAAAGCAGAGCTTGGAAAAGTAAGATTTTTGGACTACAACTTCCACAACTCCCTAGCCAGTATTAAGATAGTTTTTGAGCATCAGATAAACATATTTTTGAGGTGAGTTGGAAGAATGAATCTTAGTAGCCTATGGTAGTCTTCTGCCTTAGATAATTTTCTTTCCACCTGGTTCACATCTGAATTAGAGGCATGAGCAGGCTGCCACAGGTAGCTGATTTTGGCCATTGTAAAATCAAACTGTATTGTGAAAACAGTTTGTTGGCTATTTATTGTATTTTTGTTGAGAGGGAAGAGGGAAGATACTTCTGGGTTTTACATTTCAGGACAGAGGGGCTCTTCTCCAAGAGCCAATGGATTCTGATGCACTCTGGAAACCTGTGGAAGGGTTTCAAGCTGATATGATGGATGCTTCTATTGGTTGATCTGGAGAATGAAGAAATTTACCAAGACATTTGACATGGCAGGACCTCCTCTATTGAAGAAATTGAGTAGCTCCCAATACACATGAGCTGAGGGTGATAAACAAATGAGTAGATGTCTGCTGTATATATAAAGGAAAATGTGTGACAAATCTATTCAAAGACCGGTATGAGCCTTGAGCTTGCATTGTACATGGTGCTGCGCTGGGAGACCTTTCAGAAACTTCGGCTGTGACATAGAATGGCAAGGAGAGTTGTAGCTACAATAAGACACTTTGGATACTTTAAGCTACTCCTTTCTTTCACCCACTGATTTCTCATTTGTTTTTGATGTCATCAGATAAAACTCCACACAGCCAAGGCCTAAAAAAATCCCCACCTCTTCTCACTTGTATCAATCAGTGCATGAGCGTCTAGATGTTTTGGGTTCACACATCCAGTCAGATGTAGGCTAAGGAATTATTGGAGTTGCAGTGAAAAAATAGCTAGAGAATCACAGTTGCCCAGCTATATTTAAAATAATCAGCTGAGGGCCTTCTGCGTGAGAGCTTTCTGAAGAAGGGTGGCCATCTCCAGAAAGAGGACAAAAAAAAAGGGCACCGGTATGCATAAAAATGTGTTAGCTTATGTGTACAAAAACAAAATCAGAAATGATTTGTATGATTTAAACAGATATTCAGTGTGTCTTACCCAGGTGAGGAAGAGTGTAATCCGGTGAGCTATATGCCTGCTGAGTCTACTGTCTAGGTACTAACTGTGGAAAGCCTACTTCAAGGTCCCTGATCTTCCTCTTTATGGCTTCTTATA
The DNA here is from genome assembly GCA_948472985.1 of Iguana delicatissima. Classification (NCBI taxonomy): domain Eukaryota; kingdom Metazoa; phylum Chordata; class Lepidosauria; order Squamata; family Iguanidae; genus Iguana; species Iguana delicatissima. The sequence continues at coordinate 193,045 of CAOKZL010000502.1, forward strand.
TTTCAGTTGGAGTTGGACTGGGCAGCACTTCAGATGTCCAGTCCAATCCAACTCCAATTGAAATATAAGAAGCACTTCAGATAGATTGAGGAAGCCTTAAAAAGAGGATTCCTCTCTGGCAACCCTTCAAACAGAGAATTGTCCTTTGTTGGGAAGGACACACGGCTACTTAAATTTGAAGTACAGAGGGTGCAAAGAGAAAGAGGACTTTTTCAGTAGTGGCCATAACTGTGGAATGTTCTCTCTGAAGTGCCTTTCCTGGAGTTTAGTGGGTAGAGGTGGACATGCTGTGAGGGTTAGTGGGTTGTTTCCAGCTCCAGTTGAACACTTAGGAGGTCACACTGGTGCACCCCGCAGCAACTGGAGGTATGTTTTGGGTGACTGAATGCCACTTCCAGTAATATATCATTGATTTTGCTGGGGACTCCCAAACAGCATTTACATGGGGGTCCATCTTTTGCTGAAAAACCTGTTTTTCATCCAGTTTCCCCACCCCAAATATGCGAGGGTATATGGAGGACAAGGGCCACATGGGAACCTTCAGGGATGGGTCTTCACAAGTCCTGTTTCTGCCTATCATGGCTTCCTTTCAGCATTCATGAAATACCTTTTTGTTCCCCTAGGCTAACAGCTTTTAGTAGCTACCTGGATGAATTCCTGGGTTGTATTTATATATTTTTGTTAACATGTGCTATTTTTATGTGTGTCTGTGCATCTACACACACATGCTCAAATATTTGGATGAGGTCCATATGATCTCAGACACAGGTTCATGGCTACCTGAAGGAAGGTCTGCTCATTCGCTGCGTTACATTTATGGCAGTCTCTCTATAGCAAGAGTGGGCAACCAGGTACCTGATGTTTGAAACTAAAAGTCTTATCATCTCTGTCTATCAATATTGCTGTATGGACCCTATAGGACTGGTACCCTAGAACATATTACACTGCTCCAGGAAGAAGGTCACTAGGCCCAATCTCATCTTTTTTCTGAAAACATACTAAAAATTCTGTTTTCTAAAACTTTTAGCCAAGGATAGTCACTTTTAAATCTTCCAGTGGTGTTCTTAGTAATGAATTTTATTAGTAATAGCAACTATTAATGATAATTTCTGTTTGGTTAACTACAGTTATATTTTCTTTAAAACTGTGTAGCTACCTTGAAGTTCTAATAGAGATATAAAATGAAATAATATAACCAAAGCTTGTTTTCTCCCCCGGCTTCAACTGATTTATTGATGTAAGAGCTCGCTTTCGTGAATGCAGGGTATAGCAGTAGCTTCCATAGATTACCTGCTTTGCTAATACAGTGCAAGAAGTAAGTGGGTAGCAATGGGCTGAAGTAGCTTTATAGAATAAGGCAATAGTGATAATATGACCAGCTTAGCTTAGATACAGAAGTTAAATGTAGCTCTAGCCCATAATCCATTTATGCTTACTAGCATTAAGTTGATTTGTTCTTGATCTGTTCCAGAGTTAAGTGGGTTGGGATCTAACATAGTAAAGACTTGCATAAAGGCTGGAGTGCCAGAAGGCAGCCAAAATATCTTGTTGCATTGTTTTTAAGTGTATGTGTATTATTTTCCCTTCATATTGTTACCCTTCATATTGTTTCCCTTCATATTGTTACAATGCAGTGTTGGGAACTGCACTGTTGTTGAGAATAATGGGCAATTTCTGTGCAAATGGTATTTCACAATATACTGTACAATTCTTTTTAAAAATAAATGCACTTCTACCATTGTTTTCCATCCCAAGGGAGAGTGAATAAGGTGGGGAGGGGGAGGGAAACAAAACCATAATCATTTTGGTAACCAGTAGGATTTTTTTGCAATAGTATTTATTTTGGGAGGATTACTTGGAATATCTGTATGTGTGGTGTCCATTTTATGGTCAATATATAGAATAATTGTCTACTCACCAGGGTGCTGTCGCACTTTGCTGCAGTTCCACTACAAACATACAAACAGTTCATCTAAATTACTTTAGCGCAATCCAAGCATTTCCATGCTATAACAAACATTTTGCTCAGCATTGATGTGTTGTATTCTAAACTGCAGTTTGTATTTGGGTCTAACAATTAATTTGACCCATCTGGTGGTTATACAGTATTCCCCTCTTATCTGTGGTACCGCTTTCCATGGTTTCAGTTACCTGCTGGGAGCAGGATGAGTGTTTTAAAGTGCCACAGAGGGACAGTGACAGCTGGGCTTGAGAAGCCCACAGCTCCTCTAGGCAGGGTCCCCACAGCCTCCGTACTCTTCTCTCACAGACTTACCTTCCTCCTTCCCACTCTTTGCCCCAATCCCTTTGCCGTAATCTGTTCCCTAGCACCCAGGTGACAACACCCATGCAGCCTGCTCTGGGTCCTGTCACCCACACCTTGCTTGCCTGCCTGCCAGAAATAGCCCTCCAGCTTCCTTCCTCACCAGAAGTAACCCTTCAGGATTGTTTATAAGGTTTGGTACTGTCCACCGTTTCAGGCATCTGCACAGAATCTGGGAATGCATCCCCCACAGATAACTATATGGTACTCAGGACAATTAGAACTGTGACTCATATATGGATCAGCTTCGGTTTCGATCTATCTACATATTAAAGCCTTCCTTATAGGCACTGCTCTGTATTTCTCCACTCTCTGAAGTATGATGAGTACTTTGCTACTTGAGACATTAGATCGCACCATAGGATCTTTATACTGTAAGGATTTAAACATGAATTAAAAGGAAGAGAACATTATCACCTGTTCTTCTCTGCTGCTTTTTTTAAAAACTACATTGGGTATCCTGAACATTTTTACTGAAAGGTGTTTTATGTCCTTTATATTAAGAAACATTACATATTAGGTTTGTTTCAGAATCTGATTTTTAAACACATTGCAGCTTTAAATGTATTCTCTTAAGAACAAGCTGTTGTGTGTAAATGCCTTTAATGCTTATCTATTGCTAGAATATAGTGTGCTAATTAATCAAATACAGATTGTTTAAAACATTTGATTCACATCTGTTTATCTGTAGATTTTCACATATGGTTTTATGAGTGAAAAAAGAGAAGAGTCTCTTTTCCTGCCTGCTGTGATGTAATGCTGATTAGCTAAATTTGCTTTGTTAAGTGAGATTAATACAGTTTGACAGCACCTTGAATAAGAAGCAATAATTTCTGTTGATACTAAACAGTTGGTCACTTTCAGTAGAGATGAGGAATGTTGTCTTTTGTCTTGAACAAGGTTTGACCCCTTAGCAGATACTCGTGTTAAATTCCAGTGATTCCAAAAATAAAATGTATGAATTAGGAATACATATTCTATAAATTAAAATCAGTCATTTGAACAATAAATTGGAAAAACAAAATGTTGCTGGTATCTCTGCAAGATGGTCTGAAATCTTTATTTAAAAAACACAAAATGTTATCTGGTGAAGGCAAATCATGTATCCAGAAACACACTATGTGCAGATGAAATTTAAAATTAATTTTGGATACCTGTTATCCCATTTTTAAAATTGATTCCATATATTAAGCATGTTCTTATTAGTAAGTGAAAAGTGTGTGCAAGTAAATGCAGATATTTACACATAAATGTTAAATTCTTCATAACTATGATTGTTGGCTTAATTCAGTTTTCTTATCTACTAGTACATTCAGGTGCAGTCTGATTGGTGAGAATAATTATAATACGGTTGGATTCAGTCATGAGAACTTAATAGTAATAATAATAATAATAATAATAATAATAACAATGTCCTAAATGATGTTATTTAATTTTCTATACTTGGTTTAAATATTTTATTCAAACACATTCAAAGTTTTATATGGAAATTATTTTATTAACATATTTGTAATAATGTAAAGAGAATAGCATATACTTTCCTGTTCAAAAATTTGTCAAAAAATGATTACACCTGTTTTTTAGGGTCACAGAACACTGCTTTTTAGGGTCGTATACCTAAAGAATTGTACCTGAAATATATTAAATCAACAGTTGGACCTTCTTTGGTAGTACCTTTAGCTTCACTCACTCACACTCAGCACTACTTGTCAGTTCCGTTTCAGGTTGAGAAAAAAACTGATTCAGGCAACTAAGTGAACATTTTACTTCACTAAAAGGAGGTATGTGAATCTGGGCACAGGCAGCTTATGACATTTGTCCTGACTGTTTGAGTGAGAAGCAAAAGATTCTGTGAAATAGCAATGTGTTCGTTAGTCTATTCCTCTAAGCACTCAGGTTTGTCAGTGCTCATTTCCTTGGAAGAATAACTAGAACATTATAGCCTATACTAGCATATATACCCAGCATTTTCTCAGGATTTTCTCACAGGTAATACTTGTTAGAAAGATTTGAGATCCGGTGTCTTTAATTCCCCAAATTATCTTATCTAGTACCTGTAACTTTTGCCCATATTCCCCAATCCAGTCTGTATTCAGAGTTATTAACATAGAGAGGTTAGGTTCCTGAGGCAAATACACTGCCCTTGTCCTTGCTGCTAGGCCTTGGCCCTTTTCGCACGCAGTTTCTTTTGCGAGAGGGCCCCTTGAGCGTCGCATAAATGGGAGCAGTGGTCTGTATGACGCACTCCCATTTACGCAACACTCACAAACCTAACGCATTTTTTATTTTCGGCTTCAAGCCGAAAATGCTGTGCGGTCATGCAAGACTCCCAGGACCCTCGCGCACTTACCTGCCCTGCGGTGCGTCGGACGAGCGGGCCGGTCGCGCTTCCTCCCCCAGCGCAGCCTACAGCTCCCAGGCTGCACTGCAGAAGGAAGGACGGGGCGCTCGCGCGACCAGGAAGCCAACTGCTGGCCAAAGGAGCAGCGAAGAGAGTGCCTTGCACAAGAACCTGCTTGCGTGAACGGCACCCCCACCTCCGTGATAAGGTAACGTGTGGAAAAGGCCCTTGTCTCCATAGCAACTGGCCTATTCAAGACAGACACAGTTGACTGAGGCCCAAGAGCTCTCTGGCTGAGAATTCTAAAGGCCCCTCCCTAAGCTGCAAATCGCAGGATTCCATAGAATCTTCTTAGGCAGCCAATCATATGAAGTCTTCGCCTGACACAGCCAATCGTATGAGGTCTTCACCTGACACAGACAAACGGACAAACTTTGACTTTTATATATTAGATATTTAGTCCATCAAATATGACTGACTGCAGTACAACATCCTAGCCAATTATGGACACACACAGACACACACATATTGTGGGAAAGTTTCCAGTGCTGTGAGAATTTTCTATATCATTTAGTCTAATGTGTGTGTGTGTGTGTGTGTAAGTGTGAAGGAGTTAACAGGAGAGAAAAATATAGCATGAACAGAATGTTTCAGCTTCCACCTTATTCAGTTGCTAAAGATGAAAACATATATATAGAGTGTGGAAATTTTCCCATAGAAAGATAACAGCATCAGAAACTGTTGAAACTCTTTGGTTGGATTCAGCACTGATCTAAAAATTCGAAAACATGTCTGCTTTTGAGAAGCTAGGTGTGTTTGCACATGATATCAGTAGGGATCAATGTCGTATGATAGGGTGAGACATGAATCAAAAAGTACATTTACTTTCTAAAATAGCAGGCCTTGGATTTCCATTTTTCTACCTTGACCTAAAATAGAATCCATAATAAACAGAAGAATCGTTGCTTTTCTGTGGTTTCTGCAGAAAGGTTTTCCCTCCATCCCAGCTGCCACTGTTGTGGCTTGAGAGGGACAGAAGAACAGGCAGGCATAACCCCATCACGACTAAGTCCAGAACCTGAGGAAAAGCCCTTGGTCCAGCAGCTAAGGAAAGGTTCTCCCTCTGTCGCAAATGCCACTGTTGTGGCCTTGGAAGGAGAGAAGACCAGCCAGCAGCTGCAGGGCTTAATCTCCTCCCCCACTGCCACCCCCTTTTCCTTGTGTTACACATCTTTTTAGATTGGAAGGGAAGGGATGGGAAGGGAACTGTTAAATTAACAAGTGTAAATTCCTCATTTAAGCACCATGTATGCTGATGCCACTAAATAAATAAATACATAAATGCTGTATTTGCCAGCCCAAAAGACTCACCCATGTATAAGATGCACCCCATTTATACATTAGCAAATAGTATTTGCTGGCATATTACACACACCAGCGTGTAAGATGCACCCCATTTTCAAACAATATTTTTTGGGGAAAAAACCCATTACAGTCAACCTCTCTACATTTATTAGGCTTGCGGCACAGAACCCCTCAAAAAGTTGCAAATATCAGAATGTTTGTGTGGTGGCCCTATACTTACTCTCTATTGCCCGTCTCCTTCCTTAGATGTGTTGGGGCCTCAGAAGAGGGTGCTGAGAAATCAGTCTATGAGCCCTCGTTAGCTGGCCAGGCAGTAGCTGGTGGAAGAGGAGGTGGGATTTTACAGGGCTGCATGGGCTGGTCAGAACTGCCGAGAGAGAAGGTTCTCCTGGAAAAGAAACGCTTGAGGTAGAGGAGCAAGGATTGGTGAAACTCACAAATAATCACTTCGTGAAACCTGCAGATGTGGAGGGCAGATTATAATCCTGCCCTTTGCTATGGATACTAGTTTCTTCACTCATTTTCTCAAGTCTTTCAGTAATGCTAAAACACTTTTTCACATATATTTATTTTTAAAATCAAAACAGATCAAAACAGTTTAAAACGTTATCCTGCTGTAATAATACTTTAAAGAAAAAGATACTGTAGCATTACAGAGCGTACAGCAAAGCAGAGATATTATTAAAAACACTAATTTTAAAGAAATAATTCAAAACAACATTTCTGGCTTGCATAATCTGCCTTATGTAAGTAATGGCAACCAGAAAATTGTTTACCATATTTATTACACATAGGAATTTATGAATATATGACTCAATGAAGTTTTTTGGATCACCATCATTTTAGCAAAATAAACTATTATTACAGTACTATAGAATTATTTAGTTATAATACTTATATGCTGTATGATATAATGGGCTATATAAGCTATTTATATAAAAATGCATAAATGATATAATAAAAACAATGGGAAGCAATTCAGAGCCATTTTAATAATTTAAAAAAAGCAATTTTCAAAATTACACTCAACAACCAATATAAAAACCAAAGTAGTCGTGGATGTCAATCCAAGCCCAATTGTAGCAGACCTATTGAATCAGTGAAATTTGCACATGTGTTGGTTTACCAAGTTCCAACTGAATATATAAGTCTATTCTTATTGAGAGTTACAGTTGGATTTAAGCTACAGAAATTACCATCAGGGAATGACTGTATATATAGAATATGCATTATTTTACTTTGCATCAAAAGCTTGACACAGTTTCCGCCTCTCAAACTGGAGCAGGGAGAGTATTCCAGAAAATGGGTGCCGCCATTGAGAAATCAACCTTCTCTGTTTTTCAGCATTCGTTTTATAGATCACTCAATAAGACTTCACTGAAGATCTCAGCAGTCAACTGGGCATGCATGGGGGGGGCTGCTATATATTCTGGTCCTATGATGGTTAGGTGTTTGTACGTTAATGGCAAAACCTTGACCCAATGTATATCTGTCTCTGGCAACTAGGGCCATACCTCCTTCCGTCGCGGTCCCGGCAGTGTCTTTGCTGGGAAGGGAGCACGATGTGAATGCTCATCTCTGCATGCAGCCAGCTCCCTGCAGAAGGGAGCACAAGCCTCTTTCCTATGCTGCACTGGGGAAGGAAGTGCGTGATCACACTTCCACCCCTTCGGCATGGCCAGCAGTGATGGCAGCTTCGCACGATCATGGGCATTTAACAGATTTTTTCCGTTAAGTCAGTGGTTCTCAACCTGTGGGTCCCCAGATGTTTGTGGACTTCAGTTCCCAGAAGCCCTGAGCATTGACCATAGTGGCTGGGGCTTCTGGGAGCTGAAGTCCACGAACATCTGGGGACCCACAGGTTGAGAACCACTGCGTTAAGTGAATGTTCCATGATTGCAACAGGTGGGGCACATTGGCAGTGGGATTGCAACAGTGTCGTGCAGAAGGACTGCTGCCAATGTGTACCCATTGCTCAATAGCAACACCATGTGCAAATGGCCTAGGTCTGTTTCAGTTGCTAATAATGACCGACATTTCATAAAAATAAGCTCCCCAACTAATTTTTCTTGCATAGTAGTTCTTTAATATATATATATATATAAAACCCTTTCTGATCACTCCTTTTAATTACTGTGCTAAAGTGATCATGAACGGGAAAGTTTTTTTTTCATAATTATAAAAATATCTATTGCATCACAGGAGCATGCCACTTTTTCTTTAATAGTAGCTTTTATCTGTTATTTTAAATGGACCAAATCTTGTTGAACATTACTAATGAAATTACCTAAAAATAGGATAAGTTGTTATGTTTCTGGATCCTTGCTACACTGTGACAGGATCTCCTCATCAGCAGAGCAGTACCTTCATCAAAACTATACCTCTAGACCAAAGCTCTAAGGGTGTCAGTATGTGAAAAATAGAGATTTCTTTTGCACTTCTTTTAAAAAGGAGTTGGACTTCATGCAGTCAGAAAAAAACCCCAAGAAACAGGAGGATTACAAATAGAGAACATCAGAAAGTGAACATGCCATTAAATGGGAATGATGCATCCATGGAAATTTCACAGTAGATGTTCATCTGGAAACAGCCCAGGTTTCTGTAGATCAGGGTGAACAGTTAATACCCCCCCCAACTAATGTTACTGGACTGCAACCCTCACAGTCCTGGCTAGAAGTGATGGCAGTTGCAGGCCAACAACATCTGGAGGGCCACCACCTTCTGTAGATCAAAAATATTTCAATGTTAGCTTTAATATTATTGTTATTATCATTTATTTATAGAATTGTTACTGTACATCAGTGGTTCTCAACCTGTGGGTCCCCAGATGTTTTTGGACTTCAGCTCCCAGAAGCCCTGAGCATTGACCATAGTGGCTGGGGCTTCTGGGAGCTGAAGTCCACAAACATCTGGGGACCCACAGGTTGAGAACCACTGCTGTACATGATACTCTGCAAGTAAAAGACCTAGTTTTCTGTGCTCAAGTGGCCAAGGCAGTGGTAGTGGGAACTGGGAGGAAAACCTTTCATCTGCCTCTGGGCGTAGGTGTGCCCACCTTTTCTTCTTTCGCTTTACAGCCAGGGCAGTGGCCGTTGGAACAGAAGAGAGGGCTTTTAATCTCCTTCTGGGCCTGGGCAGAATGGAATTGTGCCTACCTCTTCTTATGGTACATGCTATAAGATGAGTGGGAACATTTAACCAGCAGAAGTCTGTGGTCTGGTAGGAATCAAACAAAAATGATAATTGTATGAAGTAGCACCTCTGTGTGGCATCTGTAAAGGTAGCCCTTGCCACTGCTATGATCAGAATGACGTGGTTGGGGGAACAGCTGCAGAGGCACAAATAGCAGGGATGTACAATACCTGTGTAGAGACCTTTACTCAGAAAGAGCATACCTCAACATAATTCCTATTCATAAGCCTACAGTGGTTCAATGTACTTCCATGGATGATTGGGGGATGTGTATATGCATGAAAATGAACATGCCAAATATATCAAACCAGCCAAAGCCTGTTGTTGACCAAAACATTAAAACGAGTGTTTGAGTCTCTTGTCTGACATTTGACTAACTGATGGTGGGAATAATGTTGAATTTGAGAAATTCAGGATACTGTCTAGCTGTAATTTTACCTGTGCATTATGGTCCTAGCTTGTAAGCATGAATCGATTGATATTGTCACATGTTAAAAATGTCCTTAGCTTTGGTGGTTGGTGTCCTGTCAATTTGTACAGGGCTATGGGAGAGAGAAGGCTAATGTTGAAGACTGCCTCAGTTCATTGGTTTTGATGAAAGAAACCATTGAGTATTTACAGTAAGCTGAGAGGGGAGAGAGAGAGAGAGAGACGTATATGGTTGTAATACCATAATATATAGCACAGTTCAAGTGTTTAAAAGATGCTTTGACAACTATAATGTGCTCTACCCTAAATTGTTGGCTTAGTTCCAAAATGAATTTCAGCTCAGGCACAGGAGGATTGCTGGTTTCTTCAGATTCCTTTTACCTTAGCTCTATCTCCTCATGCTGCATCTCATGCCATTTTGGTGGGTTCCCTGTTCCTCAGGAGAGGATGAGAGAAAGAAGGGGGTCAAAGAAACTCTGGTGCATCTGTTGAAGATCCTGCATGATTCTTTAGACCAATGCCACTGTGACTTTTCTTGCTTCATTTTAGCTTACGTTTCATTCACTAGCAGTCCTGCCTGATTAGAAGTCATGCCCATTAAGTTCAATGGGACTTACAGGACTTACAGTACTACAGTACACCCAAGTAAATATCCATGGAATTGCAGCTCAATGAATGTGTCTTAACTTCCTTTAGACCAGGGATGGGTAACATGTAACCTTCTATATATAATAGGGCTGCAGCTCCCAGGCATAGACTAGATGCCATAAATACTGTATTTCTCTAGTGTGCTTCTTACCACTTTAAGTTACCTTGGAATCAAAATTCTGGTACATTGGAGTTCATTGGAGCAATTCAAGACTCTTGGAGTCAATTGCTTAAATGTAGCTAACTCTGTCCGTCTCAAACTGCACAGTTATGTGACCCTAGCCTAACAGTATTTTTATATTTTAACTAGCAGCAGCAAGACATACTAATGCTCATTTACTCTTTCCCTCCTACCTCCTTTTTATGGAAGATAAACATTTCCCCTTCTGCCATTGCCAAATTATTTAGGAGAAGAGTGTAAATTGAAGCCATTTATCTTGAAATGTGCCATTGCAGCAGACTGTTTATACAAGTGTAAGAAATTGTAACATAGAAATATTTGGTCTGGTCTGAAAGGAAAAGGTTTCTTTTCTTTCTTTCTTTCTTTTTAATAAACTTTCTACATGTGGAAATTTTGGTATGATACTGAACGAACACGTGTCTGGCAACAATCAACTTAAGACACTTCCCTGTTTGTGGAATTGGAACAATGATTTTAAAAAAGAGAAAATGTATGTCCTTTGCTGCTGGAGTCTAGATGAAATTAGTTCTCTTTTAAAACTGCTTCGAGATCTTAACTGGCTACAGAACATTCCATGCGTATGGGAAAGTATATTGGTGGCCTGTGAGCTCTTAGAATGTGAATCCAGAGTAAGTTATTGTTGGCTGATCCCAGGTTGTAAATATTTGTCTGTCAGTTGGTGGACGAGTGAGTCGGGAGTTAAGTTACACGCGCCAGAAGATTGGAGAAGAGGCCATGTTTAATCCCCAACTCATGATTCAGACACCACAAGAAGACTGTGCTAATGTATTAACAACAGAAGCACTCAGACAGCACCTTGATTCTGCACTTCAGGCCAGCAGGGTACACGTATATATGTACAACAGGTAAGATGGGAAACTAAAGATTTTTCATTTTTCCTTCCCCCAGAGAAAGACCAGTTTCGTACTTAGAAAAAGTGCTGACAAGCTGACGAGAGAGTGTCAGACTTCAGCTTAGTATTCTTCCATAAAGCAGAAGTACAGACTTCAGGGACCTTTTCACACTATACTGTTATAGTGCTATTATTCCACTTTCAACTTCCTATGGAATCCTGGGGTTTACAATTTAGGGAAGGCCTTTAGAATTCTCAGCCAGAGAGCTCTTTGGCCTCAAGAAACTACAAACTCCAGAATTCCACAGGATGTTGAAAGTGGAATGATAGCACTATAACAGTGTAGTGTGGAAATGGCCTAGATGTACATAAGGTTTTATTTCTGTCCTGTGCATTTTTCCTTTATTATGGGAGTAGAAGGAAGGGAAACACAGTAAACGTGCGTACCTCCTTTATTTGTTAGTCCCACTCCTATCTGATTCTCTAAGCCATAGGTACCTCTTTCTTAATGACTTGTTAAGCATGTTCTTTGGCCACTGGTAGAAAGTGATCAGAACTCAGAAAAGTTCCTTTTTTTAATTATAACTCTCAGGACCCTCCAGTCAGGATTCAAGTGACTGGGGGAGTCTTGGCATTGTGATACAAAAAGGTAACTTCTCCAAGCTTTGAAAGTGATGGATACTATACTTTAGCACAAGATTTAGCTTAGGCATCTTAGCCTCAGCTTTACAATGTCTCAAGTCAAAAACAAGTATGCATGCCTATATTAATATGCTTATCAATGTGCTATAGATTAAAAGAAAGCAAGACTCCCCCTTACTCTATAAATACTGGCCCTTTCTGCACGTGGAGGGGGAAACAGGGGAAAACATTCTAAAATGGAGCTTACCGGCAGCCGGGTAAGTCTGTCGCCATGCGGAGCAGTGTGAGCTCGCTGCTCTGCAGTCCTCCGGCGTTGAAAATGGCGGCTTTGGCGTTGAAAATGGCGGCTTCCAGCTGATGGAGGCTCTCCACCAACCGGAGAAGCTCGCCAGCCTAAAGCCCGCCCCCGGCAGATCTGCAGGTACTCACTAGTGTGCGCCTGCAAATCTGCACCGGAGCGCGGCGACAGAGCTGCACAGGGCTGCACACTCCATGCTTTTTAAAAACCTCTGAAAAGAGGTTTTTAAAAAACATGCCGCGCCACCAGTTCTGGTCGCTTCGGAGCAGATTGAAGTGTGGAACTACAAAAAGTAGTCCGCCTCAGTCCACTTTACGGTGCAGAAGACCTCCGTCGGAGGTCACTCTGCACCGTTTTAATACCCCGGTGCGGAAAGGGCCACTTTTAAAACTTGTGCTTTACAATTTGTTGCACTGCTCATGTGTATAAATATAGGTTTGTAGGGTCAGTGATACAAAAAAAATGGTTTTAGATAAGGCAATTAGCATATGCGTGGACCTAATCTTGCAAAAGTAAAAAATCAGTTTCTGGTGCAGTGTGAGAAAATATGTAGTATACATTTGCCTGCCACACTGATGGCTATCAAAGCAACAAGAAGTCCTTGTTTTCACCAGCTGACAAGATAATGGCCGCTCTAAATGATTGTCTCAAGAATTCCAAATTTAATTCAGAAGTCTCAGTTTGTGGTGTTTGATAAATAAGAGATACTGCTGCAATTGGCTTCATGGTTCTAATGAACTGAGGAGATGTATTAAGTGAAATTGAAGAATAGAGCCTAAAACTGAAGTTGAATATTAGAGCCAGGAGGTCATCAGATCCAGTTACTTGTTACCACCATAATTCTTTGTAATGTTAACCTTTCCAAGGTTAACTAATATAATTCAAATTAGACCATGCTACAAGAGTGACAAAGCAAGAATGACCATGAAATGCATCATGCCAAAAACAATGCCTGCCAGATGAGAGAAGAAATTATAAACAAGTGGCTGTTGCCCTCCACTGCAGAAAATCTTTAAATTCATGCACATGGTGAACTGCTGTTGTCTATAATTTGTGCCTGATTTAAGTCCCTTTTACAATAATACATTCTTTGTAACAAACAAAAACTGCCCTGTTTTGGCTATTGCATACTATATTCTTTATTCAGTACAAATTAGGAGTCCATTTGCTCTGTAGTTTGCAGTTTCCCGAAATCTGGCCCACCTACATGGGTGGCATATGCATTGAATAAATACGTGGTTGTCAATGTGATTTGCTTTTAATTTTCACAGACAATGGAAATTGGAACACTTATGTCATAAATCAGGGGAACCGATCACGGAAACAGGCTATATGGACAAGGTACAGAAAATATGTTGTATTCCTAATGTTTTGTGTACTTTTCTATATTAATAATAATCTATTTGAAACATTTTGTTATTTCCTATGTTTTTTCTCTAACTTTGACAGATTATAGAACATCTGTACCCTTGTTTAATTATCACACCTTTGGACTGCTTTTGGGAGGGTGCCAAGTTACAGTCAGGGACTGCATATCTACCGTAAGTGGTGTTCAGTCTTTTTCTACAGTTTATACCCGCTTTAACTGTATAGTAAGAGTTAACATTATTATTCTTTGTCTGATTGTTTTTGCTATACAAATATCCTTCACTGGCAACAAAGTATCCCAAAAGCTGCAAATATGCGCATGTCACACTTGCATGCACATGGGGTTTTCACTTCATCTCTACAGGTGCTCTACTGACTGACTTCTCAGCTACTTGAAAGTCTTTCCAGCCCTATAGGAGAAGTAGCATCTGACCCATCATAGCTCCAGACAGAGCAGCAGCAATTTCATGCAAGAGTAGCACCACATTCTTTTTAACTACTACAACTGTGTGCATTGCCACAACAAGATAATGGCATGTGACTAGTGTACCATCTGAAACAGTTAGAGCATTCCACATTGGTCAGCTTAAAAATACTGGATTGGATCCAGACTAAGTTGGTGAAAATTAGTGGAATCAATGGAACAAGTTACTCATGATTTACAATCCCATTGATTTCAATAAGAACCAAATTCAACGGACCTTCTTTGAGAACCATCTCAATAACTATGTGGGCTTTGAATGTTATTTTCCATCTTGATTATAATTCTAGTTGTTTGCAACTGGTAGACATTTAGCATTGGAACTGGTGTAATCTGAAGGCAGTGTTGATCTTGGAAGGAAAACAGTTGTAAATACTGAGAAATCACAGCAATAATTGCTGAACATTGCTGTTCTTGCATCTTCTCTCAGATGATACATGGACTGTTCATTGTATCTCAGCTTCTCACACATCTGTGCACAAGTACCATCTGAAAGAAAATGGCTGAGAAACAAACTTTTTTGATTGAAGAAAAAATTATGAAAATGAGGAAGACTCTCTTTTTAAAGACAAAGGCAAAGATAACTTTTCTAAGTGATGTGGAAATGATTTGAGAACACATCCTTTGCCCTAAAAAGAAATGCTTCCAAATACAATGAATGTATTTGTCTTGCATTTTAAAATGCCTATCTGACTTCACCATTATGGGGTGCCATAGTATCAGTGATTACTTGGGGAAAGATAACATTTGCTCTCTTCTTGTATTAAATTTAAACATAGATTCCTGCTAATGGCCTGAAAATTCTCTTTAGATAAAAGTTATGTGAAATGTCAGCTAGAATTAATAATCTCAAGAAGAAATTAATCCTCTGTTCATCTGATTATTCAGTGACATAAGGTCGCCATTTGGATGATTGTTATGTACAGTATGATGTGTTAATCAAAAAGTTAATTTTTGAATCAGGTTAGACTTTTTGGTTAATTATGAAAGACTTAGCTATACTATGTTACTGTCTTTCCCCCTGGTTTGTATGTCTCCGTAACAGCAATTTGCAATGACCATCTCTTAACCTTCAGTGTACTTTTTTTTAAATGAGTGAATAAGGGGGTTGTGTTTCCTGGCTGGGAGAGTTTGAATAGTGACTTAAGCCTGGTTGAGCAGATACAGTAGTCTGAACCACAAAATAAGGCAGCTAAAAGCCCTTATGGTCTGTCAACATCACAAAATCAAACATGGAAGTGGAGAAGGTAGAACAGTCATGACAGCAGCAGTGAGTGCTGAACAGTTTGCTGGATAATAGCTAAGTTGAACGAGATCGAAGAAGCACATACTTATTAAGAAGTATGTAAAAATCTGAAGCTAACTGATTACATATGAAATATGTTTAAAGGAAAGCAGTGATTAAGTGTAGTAAGAAATTCTTTCTTGATTGTTGCCTTTCTTTTTAGTGTTAGGGACTGGAAGAATTTTTACTGCTGAATTTTCCTTTTTTAAGAGTGAGAACATACTTTATTGTTAAATTAAATTCTATGTTTTGTATCAAAGAGTAGTTCAGATATGATTTCCTATCCACCTGGACATACTTGGCTAAACATCATGATGCAACATGGGAGCTGAATGTTTAAGAGATCTTTGGATGAGGGAGGAATATGTATGTTTTAATTAATAAATAAATCACGGTCCATTGATCTTTTCCAGCTTCTATGATCCCGTAGGAACTGGATATAGTGTTTTTGTAATTGTAGAATTTGTTGCTAGATAATATTTGTTACTGCCAGATTCAAACACTGCATGCATAGACACAAGCATGTATTTTAGGTTGGGTGGGGTGAACATGAAAACCAAATAGCTCTGCAAACCACCTTAAACATAACCCACCTCATCTGATTTTAGAAGTGAAGTAGGGTCACACTTGGTTAGTATTTGGATGCAGAACCATAAGGGAATACCAGGAGTTTCCAGGTAGGGCTCAAAAAGAATTCTGAAACCACTGGCCATTCTGAGTTGAACGTATTGGGCTAGATGTTCCAGTGGTTTCATTCCCTGTAAGATAGCTTTCTACATCCTGTGATTAACAGTGATATTCAGGCCCAGGTCTCCTGTGTTCTTGTGGATTTTGAACTGTTATGTCCAACAGAGCTAACCAACAGCTGGAATCACTAAGGCAGGCAGGGATATCATATGGAGGATGGAGCAAGCCTGTTTTCTGCTGCTGCAGAGAGTAGGACATGGAGCAAAGGCTTCAAACTTCAGCAAAAGAAGTTTCATCTAAGCATTAGGAGGAACTTCCTGATAATGAAAGCAGTTTGACAGTGGATTATACTGCACCAGAGTGTGATGGATCTTCCTCTTTGGAGGTTTTTAAACAAAGGCTGGATGCCCATTTGTTAGGAATGCTTTGATGGGTATTTTTGCATGGCAAGGGCTTGGACTCCATAGCCCTGTGGTCTCTTCGAGCTCTATGATTTTTTTGATTCTGTGAGTCCTAAGGATATTAATCCGATGAACTCACTTGATTTCAGTTCACTTTGTTCTGAAATTAGGTATCCTTAGGGCTAACTTGGGCTGAATTGTGTTGAGAATTTGTATATATGTATATACACACACATACATATATATATATATATATGGAGGAATGGATGGTAGGAAATAAAGTAAATATATGTATGCAGTCTCTTGGAAGGTTGATGATGCCTTTTCATCATTCTATTCTGATTATTCTTTATTTTTTTAACAGAGGGAAACCCCATTTGCAGTGGACCAATTTTGACCCCTTAGAGTTCTTAGAAGAGTTAAAAAAAATAAACTCTCAAGTAGATATTTGGGAGGAAATGCTAAATAAAGCAGAAGTTGGTCATGGGTATATGGATCGACCTTGCCTGAATCCTGATGATCCTGACTGTCCTATTACAGCCCCAAACAAAAATTCAACCAAAGTAAGTTAGCTTGTCTTTTGCTAAAAGATCAAAATAGCTGAACTATATGTTATACTCCTGTATTCTCAGCAATATTATTCAGTTTTAGGACAGTAAAAATCCTTTCTTTTAATTCATGTGCAGAGAGCTGTTGTTATAAAAAGGATATAACAATTTTCATGGTTTTCCTGGATGATCACAGAAATCACCATGTAGTTGTGATTGGAAAAAAAAGTCTAAATGTTCAAAATCAGGGGAGCAAATGATAAAAAGGAATTTATGTATGATGCTTTAATCTCCTTGGTATATGAGCATGGTATCCAGGTATGACAAACAAACAGAGGAATGACATGTTCATCTGTGCATAACAAGCTGATCAACATTGTTTTGTGAAAGGTTTTCTTTTGTCCTTATCTTCAAAGATTTTATTTAATAATTTCTTTCAATTATATAAACCCCACTGTGGTTGCACAGAATTTTGATTTGCAAAGATTTAGAAACTCCGTTTTCATTCATGTGGATCCACCAAAGCCTATACTTTTGCTATGTGGGGTTTTTTGCGCATGATGTTATGCTAGCAATCGAACAAGTGCTAGCAGAACAATGTGACCTGTTTACTTTTTCTGCTAGAATAACATTGGATACAATGCATGTTGGAATTTCCACTGCATGTATTTTTTTGTGGAATCCTGCCTATTTTCTGCCTGTGTCCCTGAGTCTTGTTTGTTACTTGAGCCATTGGATGTGTATTGGGATTTTTGGCAAATATGTTTATGATGGAGGTGGAGGAACAGATAAAAAGCAGACTTGGGGAAGGGTTGAAGTTCCAAAAGATTAATCTCTGCTTAACAATTAATTTTTCTGATTTTTGTTATGATGTATAGTATCATGTCTTTAGGCTTGTTCTTTCTTTGGAGTAAAGGAATTTAGAATGTAAGTGACTCTGGATCTGCAGAGTCACTAAGCCAGTCCGTGTAATCATGTCTAGGGCGGAAGAGCTAATGTTGTCATCTAAAATGATTGTTATAGATTGCTTCCATTTACAGTCTTTAATGTCACAATATCAAGGACTTTTTATTACAATTTTTTTTAAAAAAAAATTAATCCATTGGTTTCCAAATTTGATTTGCCAAATGTTACCATGTGGCCAGTGTTAAGAGATTCTGGAAGCTGAAATCCAACATATCTCAAGCTTGGGAACCACAATTCTTGCTATGCATATTAAGTGGTTCCTCATCTCACTCAATAACAAGATTTCTAGTAGTATCCTTTTGATTTAAAATGTAAATGTATGTGTGTACACAAGGACCTGCTTGAACAGAAAAAGAGGACAAACAGTGAGAAGAGCAGATGTGTCTTTAAAAAGCATGTTTGGGCAAAGAAACCCATATTTGTAAGCAGACTAATTATGAATGTTGAGAGCAATTGGCCTAGGGTACTTTTAGATGAGGATTTACAGTATAATCACTATGCCTCATTCAGGAACTATATTGGACAGTCCAGATGATAGTGTCTGATATTGGTAAGCCTCTAGGTTTTTTCAACATTTCTTTTTATCTTTTTCACACATTTTCTTTCAAAAAATCACCAAGAATGGAAACACAGAGCCACTGCGTAGTACTTTTTCATCAGTTGTACTTCAGAGCTGTCTGTCTGATAGCACTCTTATACAATTTTCTTGGATTGTTACTGTTCAGATATGAACTTTATTTCATAGTTTCAGTAGCTAAGGTCTAAAGTGCCCCTTGTGTGAACAGAAGTGGCTTTCACTGTCATGAATTGGTAATTTCCATTGATTCATGCACACCCTCTGCTCGTACTTCTACCCATGTCACACACCATTTTGGATTTCAGGACCAAAACTTCCAATGAACCTTCAGCTACAGAAAGAAAAGGAGCAGATAAGAATATTGGTGGACAATTAATGTGAAGAGTCTGAGATGATATTAATACTGGCAATGTGGAGGGTTGCTGTAGTCAAATCCATAAATTCTTCTACTGCCACTCCTCCAAATTTTGTTTGGTCTACTATCGTGAGAGAATTAGGTATTTTCTTTAGGAAGTATAGCTTGAATTCTTTAAATCAATTCATTTTATCTCTGCCTGGTGCTGTCCAAATGTCTGGACTATAACTCCTATCATTCCCAGCCAACACAGCTAATTTGGAAAGCATCACATTGGAGAAGGCAGTTTTGTTCTTTTTATTTTATTGTTTAGGATTAAGCTAAAATTGAAGAATTGATTTTTCAGAAAGGTTAAGTTTTGTCACACAGCTATCAAATACGTTTTTTCTATTCAGTTTTTTTAAAAACATTTAATACATTATATGGCATGGAAAAGTAGAAGACAGTATATTAAACACATTCCTTTTAAGGCCAGAATTGCAGATCATGTTATTACCAAGTGTCATATTCTGAAGAATATAGAAGATTCAAAACAGTAACAGTTTGGAAGGCGCTGTGGTTGGGATTATATTAATTTTAAGGGATTTGTTCTTTGCATCTCTTAGAATTTAGGAGAGATAGACAAAGTGTCTGTGCTTTACTTCACTATAAGCCCACTGACACTGCTAGAGTGGTCTCTTCTTTTTTCCACTGCTTGATTCCTTGATACCTTTAATTACCTTTTAGGATGCTTTGTAGGAAAAGAAAGAAATTCACAGCTGTTCCTGAGTCCCAGGTTCAGTCCTGGGAAGTTTAGGTGGCTGTGAGTTCACAGGGATGCACTGACCCTTTTCAGAGTCTGCTGACAGAACAGAACTCATTGCAGCATATCTATAAACTAGCAAATTTGTCTTGCAGTGGTTTCTAAATTAATGTCACCAATCCTATACAATT
This sequence comes from Iguana delicatissima, assembly GCA_948472985.1. Classification (NCBI taxonomy): domain Eukaryota; kingdom Metazoa; phylum Chordata; class Lepidosauria; order Squamata; family Iguanidae; genus Iguana; species Iguana delicatissima. The sequence goes on from CAOKZL010000502.1 coordinate 212,918, forward strand.
TGAGATTTTTGTGCTTTCTCACTCTCATATATTTCTGTAAGCATGTAACATCTTTGTTTATATTTTAGCCTCTTGATGTGGCCCTTGTTTTAAGTGGTGGATGTTATGGGCTATCCAAAAAATACATGCATTGGCAAGAAGAGCTAATCATTGGTGGCACAGTTAAAAATGGTACTGGAAAACTAGTCAGGTAAGGTTTGTGGACTGGTAACACAATCTTCTCTGATACATCATCTGTTTCCTTCCTATATTGGTTGTTCTGAAAATCTTTACCAGCTGCAGAAATAGAAATTGTATTGCATAGGTCTGACATAAGAAAGCACTAGGTCTGACATAAGAAAGCATCTTCCTTTGGCACATGGAATTTTTCCATATGTATCGGCTTTCTTTAATCTGCAGTCTTATTACATAATGTTTCACTTTTAAAAGCCTGTACTACTTGCAGATGCCTTACCTTGATTAACTTGAGAGGACGACTCATTCTAGAGATATGATTTCAGTTTTGATTCTGTAGAACAGAGGTGGCTAATTCCCAGACAAAATTTTAATCAAAATGTAGTTTCTATTTAAGCATCAGCACTTCTTTTTACCTGTAAAAAAAAAAGAAGCAATGACTCTTTGGGTTGTATCCAGTGATGTCCTTTTCATCCAATAAGACTTCAATCAGGAGGACTGATAAGGAGGTGGTTTTTGTCTACTCCTTCTCCCCAGTGTTTAACACTTCCTCAGTTCTCAGGAGCAGATTTGGGAGGGCATAGGTGGGAGCTGCAAGGAAAGTTAGGACCAGAAAATATTTTCTCCCTTCACGTTCTACTGATGGAAGCCTCCCCTGAGCCAAAGATTCTTCTGCCAGCAGCAGAGGTATCATTTGGTACAGCTCTGCAACTATACTTCATATATATTTTGTTAAATTTCTCCTTCATGCATATTTTAGAGAAGCAAAGGACCACTGCTAGTTACTTCCTCTTCAGAAGAAGCATGTTAATTTTCCACATCCAGTGATGACATGTGCCTACCTGGGCAAATGCAGTTTCTAGTGCTAGGTGCTGCCATCTTCACTGCACTGCCTCTGTAGTTAGCAACATGGGCAAACAGTTGAGGCTCCTGGGATGCAGGCCATCTCTGCAATAGTGAAATTAGGAGCTAACTCAGAACATTCTGAATTTCAATGCACGCACATCAGTTTTTCAACAAACATGTTCATGTTTCACTGAGAGCTTCTGCTTCTGTTGAAAGATGACCTGTGGCTTCATTTTCATTATTTATACCAGGACTGGGCAACTGTGGAAACATAGTGGGCAATATTTGCCCCCCCCCCCGAGACCTTGGAGGACTTTCCTCCATACTTCAACTACTCCTGCAAAAAAACAAGCAAACCAAGGCCATTTCCACAGTACACTGTTACAGTGCAGTTATTCCACTGTCAACATCCTATGGAATCATGGGGTTTGCAGTTTAGGGAGGGACATTTAGAATTTTCAGCCAGAGAGCTCTTTGGCCTCAGTAAACTACAAACCCCAGAATTATACTCAGTTCATGGTTTAGTAAAATTTCTGGGAGGTATTGCACCAGGAATCAATAACCAAAAATTCTTTTTAAGTTTCCATTTTGGGATGCTGTGCATTGAAAGCAGCTTCTGGGGAGCCTGAATGTTATGCCCATTTCTTCTTCTAACTCTTTTTTTTTTCTTTCAGTGCTCAGGCTCTACAAACCATGTTTCAGTTAATGACCCCTAAGCAAATGTATGAACACTTCAAGGGCTATGATTATGTTTCGCACATCAACTGGAATGAGGACAAAGCTGCTGCAATTCTGGAAGCCTGGCAGAGGATGTATGTTCAGGTAAAATAGATGCTTACCTGGAGAACCAGTGTTTACCTGATTTACCAAGTTTACTTGGATAACCATTATTTTCAGTGAGGCTTAGTGTGTGTTCCCATTGCATTCCTTTCAGTGAAGTCTTTAAGGAAGAACTCATCTTTGGGATGAGTGGATGCTGTCATTACCATAACTTATTTGAAGGTGCAAGTAATGCTAATACTCCTGATTTTTCTTTCTTCTTGCAGTCTAAATGAGAGGAAAAAATGCTAGCCATGCTGTGGATGACATGAAAGCAAAGCAAAAAGCAAAGCTACCTGTGTTGACCATAAGAAAAATTCATATTACTCTAATTAATTATATTAGGCCAACTCACACAAAAATGTATGAAATGTACATTGGTGTATATTTTTTAACTTGTGCATTTTAAAACCTGATACACTCTTCTCATTCATTTGTCTGACAGTGAACTGCCATTTCTGAAAGAGAAGTAGTTTTAAAAACACTTGGTCAGTGTGATTATCCAGCAAAGGTGTCTGGAAGACATTAGCCAGCCATAGAATCTGTTCACAGCTGCAGTCCCCTTGGTGAGGTCATGTGACATTATCTGGCCTTTGTTTTCCAGGCATTGACCTCTGCCGAGCTGCTTGTGACCTCTCTGAAGTGTCCAGCCAATGAAGAAAGAGAGGATTGCTCTTAAGAATTTGTTGTTTTAAATTAGAGGCCCAACTGATATAACAACAAATCAGTCTTTATGAGTAAAGAGAACGGAAAAATGGTGGGGAGAAGAGCAGGCAGAGTGGACTGTCCTCAATTTCACTGTTTTAAATAAATTGCAATTTTCCCCTCCTCAGAGGCACACATTCTTATTTGATCTGTAGCAGCCTGCTGTGCCTCTGTATCAAGTATGGCAATTATGGAACAAAAGGTCAATGACACCGTCCTCTGCAGTGTGGGTGAGAGAGAGGGTGAGAGAAAGAGAGACAGAGAAAATATATCTGATTTTAAATGTTATTCTTTACAAGAAATTTATGTTATCACACCTTTATGTGATCATACTTCCAATTTTTGTCTCATAGGTTGTCCATCAAAGTGTTGCACAAAACTCTACTCAGAAGGTGCTTTCCTTTACTACAACTACTCTAGAGGACATCCTAAAATCATTTTCTGATGTCAGCGTTATCAGAGTTGCCAGTGGCTATCTCCTAATGGTAGGATGGACAGAATGTTGACTTTGTTTTTACATTATATTGTTGTGTTACAGTAAACCATGATACAAACCATTCTTGCTGTATTTTAAGCAACTCTGAAATCTGCATTTTTATGCTACTTGTTTGGTCATGTAACACATCTAAGGAAGGTCTGTCATTCATTATTCAGAGCACAGACTTAGTATGGTCGAGGTTTGATCTCTGTGGTTTTCAGCTAAATGGTAACAGAACTGGAAGGGTGTATGTCTCAGACTTGTAGAGTTGGACATACTATCCACTGACAATATTGGGCATCAGCAAAAGTTACCTTTGGACCTCAGATCCCAGAATCCCCTAGTTAACTTGTTCGAAAAGGTAACATTTTCAGACTCTGGATATGAGACACCATTGGCTTATCTCAACACAGAGTAACACCTTACGATATCCATGCCTTGTTAAAATGTATTAATAAGTGAATTGTTTGGGTTGGTAAATGAAAATGTTAAAATTGTTACAATTGTCGTTTCTTTTTTTTTTAATGCTTTTTTCTTCCGCTTGCAGCTTGCCTATGCCTGTTTAACGATGCTGCGGTGGGACTGTGCTAAGTCTCAGGGTGCCGTGGGGCTGGCAGGAGTTTTGTTGGTTGCACTGTCAGTAGCTGCAGGATTGGGGCTGTGCTCATTGATTGGGATTTCCTTTAATGCTGCAACAACTCAGGTATTATAGGAATCATTTCCCAACATATTTATCTGAATAAAAATAAAGACTCTGGAACACAGTGCAGTCCACCCTTCATATATGTCAGGGTTCCATTCCAGGAACCCCATGGAAAACAAAAAACACGAATGCTCCTTCCCATTATCATCAGTGGATTCAACGGACGCACACCTGGCATGTCAATTGATAACAGTTGGACTCGAGGCTTTGTGCAGCCTTGCATTCATGTGTGCAGAGATCATGCCAACAGAGAGTGCACTGTGTACCTGTGCTGGCCTGCCAAACAGTTAACCTTTAATATATTTTCACTGCAGAATGCTACCTATATTACATAAGTAATACTAACTGTACCTGTTCCTGAAAATAGGTCTAGACACTGAATGTTTTTCTGTGGGATTTATATTTCCATTGCAAACAAGCAGCAGAAGTGCAGTTTCCATATAGATATGCATCCAAACATTGAACAAGATTCTGCAATTTTGAAAATAAGTGCCTAAGATTTGTAATAATAGTCATTATAACAAAAAAGTAAAATGTTACATGTGAATGTTGAAGAGTTGGGCTGAAATAACCAAAAAGCTTGGGCCAGGGTTGAATGAGCACTATTTCAGAGGACCTTGGGCTTCATTGTTCCGCCATCATGTATAAAAGTATCTGTTAACAGTGAACAACCCAATGAAAATAAACAAGACATTGACATATGTAGCCCTCCATATATTGTTGAACTGCATCTTTTGTCATCCCTGGATAACAGAGCCAATAATGATGGCTGATGGGAATTGTAGCCCACTGTTTATGCTTGAACAAATCTAGTTTGGTCTGTCTCCTGAGTTCTGGAGATCTCATGTTCAGTGACCACAGGAAGTCTTTAGGTGCTGATAAATTATGATCTCTTTTATTTATAGACCATCTAAAAGTAGGTAGAATAGCCTTGTGCCCATCATGAAGTGTTCTGGAAATATTGTGCAAGCCTGAGCCTTCTCCCAGACTCAGCCTAGAACTGAAATATCTGAGGAAGCTGTAACTTCAGAAGCCAATTTCTGAAGAAGAATCTCTAAAAACAAATAGAGAAGAGAATATATTACAGCCTGCTCTGAGCTCTTGCAGTGAGATGTGGAAAGAAAAAAGAGCAACAGTAGTTCTAATTAACACTTTCAGTGAACCTAAATTTTCATCAGCGATTAATAGTTTGATGCCACAAGATCAGGGCCTGGACTAACAGGTGCATGTCTATGCATGTGATGTGAGCAGAAACCCAAGTGTAAGAATTTTACGGTGTTATCTTCGGTAGCTAATGAATGTTTTGGTAGGTTTCCTTTAACTGTCTTTGATTCCTATTTCCTCTTTATGCAGGTTTTACCCTTTCTTGCTCTAGGAGTTGGTGTGGATGATGTCTTTCTTTTGGCACATGCATTTAGTGAAACTGGGCAAAACAAGAGAATTCCATTTGAGGTAAAAGCAAATGCTTTTGGGCAGTTCAAATCATAGTGTTTGTTGATAAAGATCTGTACAATGAATAATGCAAGTTAACTAGGATTAATTACATTGTTTTTATCCTTTTTCTGGAACGAAACTTCTGAAATGAGATATCTTTGGTGACAAGAGACCTTCTATATCAGTTTTGAGTATTTTTTTACCATAAAATTAGTTCAATAATGTTTTCCATCAAAAATGAAAATGTCTTATTCTGGACAAATGTGAATTAAATTATTATTTTGGACAGAAGTTAGAAAATTCAGTCCTATATGTTTAGCATTTTCACCTACAATCAAATTTCCAAATGTTTGCAGTGGGTAAGGCAGTGATCCACAAATTACCTGTGGGTTGTTTGCATAACTAATAGATGTGGCTAACCTGTCCAAGAAAACACATGAGAATTACACGGAATTAAAATTGGCAGGTAGTGAGCAAAAGTTACACTCAGTTCATAGTTTAGTGAAATTTTTGAATGGTATTGCACCAGGAATTGCTAGCAATATCTATTTTCGTATGTTGAAACAGCAAGACAGTTTTCCTAACGCAGTGGTAATTAACACAAGTGGCACATTCCAGAAAGGGTTGATGCATATGCAAGATAGGGCTCTTGCTTTTCTGTCTGTCCTATCTCAACTATTAACAGTTGCAATGATGCACAAAGGCTTGTGTTTATGTACGTTCCTCAGCATTCAGAAACTTACTTGTAATGGTTAGATATGCAAGACATCATTGGCTGCTTTATATCTAAACACCTTGCTGACTGATCCCAAGGAACATTTCACTTGGTCTTTTGATATGCACCATATCCAAAACTTGGAAAATTTGCTTTTGGACTACCATTCCCAGACTCCTCACGTCAGCATGGATATTTTGGCTTGACATTCTGGGAGTTGTAATGAAAAAGGCACTTTTCTAAGTGTTGGTCCTGTCCTGTTCCATATAGACACATTTTTGGAGAAGTATACTGAAGAGATACTGAAGAAACTGGTTTTTTGCTGGAAAGGAACTTCGAAGTCCATGGTAAAGACTTGTCTGATTTGGATACTTGCATTTTTGTCTAGTTTTTGTAGGAAATATAGGAATTTACAGAGTTGCAGCATTAGGGGAAAAGCTGTACTGGTAGCCCGGGGGAGGGGGGAAATCACTATCCTCGCCTAGATTGAGAGCATTCAAATGTAAAATTGCTCTGTATATGAATGAATATTTCTGTTGGCAGTCCATTCCACCACTGCCTCAATATTTTCCATGTAACTCGTATTTTAGGTACTATAGTGGCTATTGACCAAGAATTTGTGCATGGACTTTAGAGCTAAGCTTGGAAAAGTTAGTTTTTGGGACTACAGTTTCCAGTGGTTGTGCTAACTAGAGGAGATGGGGAACTACAATCCAACAAAGTAACTTTTCCAAGCTCTGGTTCAAGGATACTAGTGTGGATCCATAATATAAGATATTATAAATTCCCCAACTTAACCCAATTTCTATCTCTTAGTACTGGTGCTGAGTGACTTCTAATTGGGCCTTGGTCCACTGCTACCCAGCTCTTTTTCTCTCTTAGTTTGAACTTTGCTATTGTAGCTTTAATGTTAATGTAGCTTTAGTTTTATTAATGCTTGGGCCATAGACCATTCACATACATAGTAATAAAATCAATAAATGCAATCTCAAGATACCACAATAAAACACAGAAGTATAAAAATGCAACATGAAATAAAGTGCATATAGGTCTTGCATGTTAAAAGAAAAGAGGTATCTAGTACAATTAAGATACATTATATACACACACACACACACATTAAATATAAACAACTCTAAAATTAGTGAAAATCATCCCCAGAGCAATCAACTGTGATATCTGTAATGAATCTTGCCCTAATTTTCATTGCTGCCAAGGCAAAAAGAGAAACCCTGCGAGTTGCCATAGAATCAATGTCAGACAGCAGATAGAAAATCTTTTCTGAGACAGGAAAATAAAATAGCTCCCAAAAACTTAGTTCTTGGTTCAGAGTGTAGTGAACAAGAAAACAAGTAGTATGGCAAATCCTCAATTTCTGGTGCCCCACAATTCATAAACTTTGCTATTGGACAGTGAGTTTTCTTTTGTTCCTCCCCAGTGGATTGGTTGACAGTGTGCCTGTTACAGCTGTTCTTAATCCTTGATGGAGAAATTCATGCACCTAAGATTTTCCATCAGAGTATTTATGTCTGAGATTTATTAAAATTAAAACACAGAGACCTTGATAGACTGATATGAAGCCAGACTAATCCTTCTAGAGCCTTCTTGCTAACTCACTGGTGTGTTGTGTTGTGCTATAAGTTATTGTACTGCAAAAGTGTGGCATTGACTATACAGCAGTGCCATCACTGTATAAGCAAGCTGTTGATTATACTTTTAGTATGTAATGCCTCGTTTCTTGCCTATAACATCCACGTCATACTATTTAATTTCTCACTTATTCTAAAACTTCGTATGTGTCTTTCCAGGACAGAACAGGGGAATGTTTGAAACGCACTGGGGCAAGTGTGGCCCTGACATCCATCAGTAATGTTACAGCATTCTTCATGGCTGCCTTGATTCCTATTCCTGCTCTGCGGGCATTTTCCCTCCAAGTAAGTTCATAAAGCTTGTTGTGATGCTCATTATGCTGACTGTGTTCTGACAGTTTCATCTGAGAGCCAGTCTGACCCAGTATGACACTCTGCTCAGCTTGAGATAAATGTGCAAAATTTCTTAATGATTGGCTGCCTCTTCCTGGACTGAGGCCCTTTCTGCACCTTACCTCTTTCCAGCGCGAGGGCGAGGGGATCACGCAAGCAGCCTCTTGCGAGAGGCTCTCACGTCCCCGCTGCTTTGGCTCCTCAGCTGCTGCCTGCTGGCCAGCAGGCAGTGTGAGGGCTCCACCTCTTCTACAGCACAGCCAGGCATTTTCCCAGGCTGCACTGGGGGATGAAGCACAAGGACCACATCTCTGGAGGCTCCGCACACACGGTAAGTGCATGTGGGGCCCCGGAGCAGTGCACAATCATGCAACATTTTCAGCTACAAGCTGAACATGAAATAGTGCGCGATCGGCACCTGCAAGCCCTGGCAGCATTGCGCAATTGTGAGGACGTTGTCTGAAATGCTCCTCGCAATCGCGCAACGCTCCGGAGGACCTTTTGCATGGCAGATGCCATGCGAAAAGGGCCTGAGATGATCCACAGTAGCATGGGTAATCTATTTAGCACTTAGAATCCCATCAAAGGGCTTTATATATTATAGCACATGTTTAATTTCAAATCTGGCTAATTTTCATGAATGTGGTTGGTATATATGTTGTCCTGCCCTTATTCTGTTTATTCAAAAATGGGTATATTTTAAAATCAGGCAAAGTTGATGCATGCTTTGAAAAAGCTTGATTCATGAACTTAGAAACTGAAAATTGCAAGCAAAATTTTTTTTACTTGGGAGTTGATGTATGTTTGTTTGTTTTGACTTGTAATTCGAAAGGTTTGAAGTGCTGATTAAATTTTTGTAGTTGAGAGGCTCAGAGAAGTAAAGTACTTTTTAAAGACAAAAGATAGTATTCAGAGTGGAGCTTATGGGTCACAATGCCTTGTGGATGCATATCCGTCACTCTTGTATTAGGAATTGTGTGTTTTGACAGTTTTTCTTTGTGATGGTTTTGAGCATTCCCTTTTACATAGCACTCCCTTGCTCAAATCTGCATCTGGGATACTATGCAGAGTTAATTAGCTTCCATCAAACCCCTTACACAGCTTTCTCCTGCAAGGCAGGGTCCAACATTGTAGAGATCACTAAGAAAGACATGCTTTAAGTACAGAGTTTGTTATTTCCAGTTTTAATATCTGTGTCCTTTCAAGTTTCACTCAGTTCCTCCTCCTTTCAGATGAATTATATTATTGCAGTGTCTAAACATATGGATTTTTATCCAGGTGTGTATTTTGGGAAGGAGAAACTGGCAGTGACAGAGGGAGAAACTGGCATCAACAAAAACAGGCTGTTAAGGATTAAAGGAAAAGAGACAAAGTGATCTAAATTCTCTACTTTGACTTGATTTTGAGACCTGTGTTCTCAGGAGTATTTTCAGATGGTGTCTCCTCACCCCTTCCCACACCTACCTACAAATGTTTTCTTATTTAAAGAGGCTCTTTTGGAAATGGAATATTAAGGCATTCGGCTTACTATCTAAGATTAGCAATAGTTAAACTGAGACGTTGGTTTTGAAGTTGGTGTTCTAAGTGGTAGCTAGCTGTAGGATGGTGAGCTTGTTTAACTTTTATCACTTAACATGGCCTTTATCTCTCTGGAAGGAAGTTAATTGTGATTTGGGGACATTCTTACTTTTTCCTAGAGATATTATTAAAGTCATGTTATCTTCTGCAGAAGAAAATTACTTTAAATGTGTATGTCTGTGTGTGTGCATGGACACCAGTTCTAAAATTTAGTGCAGAACATGTCTGTCAATCAGTTTACATTTATAAGGTATGTAGTTATAAATCTTATTATCCACTATCTGTGTATTTAATGAGTATTAGTCTGCTGTCTTCCTTCTTGCAAATAATGGTGAAATTTTTGAGATTTATAGTCTGAGGAACTGTAGGAGCACCAGGGTAGTAGAGTTACAGAGACAGGATATGCAAGTGGATGAATTTGCTGTCCTTTGCTTGCTTACTTAGGCATTTGTACGTTGTTTTGGCTCTGCTTAGTGGAAACTGTCCCCCAGATTCTTAGTGGGAGCTGTCCGCTAACACTTCTGTGTTAAGTTATGTGGCTCCAGTAATAGCTACAGTTATCTGTCTACGCACACAGCAGTGAAATCCCAACCCTCTTATCCCAATGGTTGGAAGCAACCTTTTAAATTAAACTTAATCCTAGCTGAAATACCGAACACTGTATGAAAATACAGGTTAATTATTACAATAAGCCTCCATTTAAAGACCTCTGAAGAACAAGAATACCTCACTCTCCAAGGAAGTCTGTTCCACTATCAAACAGTTGTTACAGGCAAGAAGTTTAGGCGGGAACTCTTTCCTTGTCATTTAAATCCATTTGCTCATATTCATCCCTGGAGAAGCAGAAAATAAGCTCAGGCTTGATCCATCTTCCACATGACATTCCTTCAAATATTTAAAGATGGCGATCATGTCACTTCTGTGTCTTTTGTTCTCCAAGCTAAACATAATCTGGTTCCTCAGAGGGCTTAGTTTTCAGACTTCTGATCATCTGGGTCACCTTCTTCTGGACTCATTCTAGCTTATCAATATCCTTCTTGAACTGTGGGGTCCAGAATTGAACACAGTATTCTAAATGAGGTAGGACCAAAGCAGAATAGAACACCACTACTGCTTCCCTCAATCTGGACATTATACTCCTTGATACAGCCTAGAACTGCATTGGGATTTTTTGTTTGTTTGTTTTGATGGCCTCATCAAAGACCAGATAAAGTGCAAACTCAGTCTTAAGCAACAAATTCATATTCTGGTTTCTTTGAAAGCCATTAACCATAGCATTGGTTTAGATGTAATAGATTGATCTGCTTAATTATGACTTTCTGGCTTGCTTCCACCCACTAGTGCAAATAAAGGAGCAAAGCAAATTCTTGGAGGGACAGGGGGCTCATTCAGATCTAAGCTTATTAAATCTTGATTCGACTCTCTGTCTAAACAGATCCATTCTGTTTCCATAGGGCCAGAGTGTGGAACTGATGTAATATGTTATGATGCCAGTTGTGCTTTTGTAAATTCATCTTAGCATCTAGAGTGGAAAAACAGAAATCTTACCATATTTTTGATTTAGTACTTTCATTAGCACCAGAGTTAAAAGCATGAACTTAGATAACAATTAATTAACAAGAATAATGACTCATACTTCTAGACTATTCATGTCAGCAGTATATTGCTGATCCATGTCCAGCAATTGCCAATAACAGCCCTCCTCCATCTAGAGGTTTAAACACAATGGGCTGGGAATGTAGTAATCTCTGCTCATAAAAATTTCCATTCCATTTCCTCTGGGTTCTTTTTTCTTGTCTGTCTTTGCTCCGATGAATCTTTCAAATGGATGAGCTACCATTTGCACAAATCAGAATTAATGTGTGGCAGGAGTGTGAAATACATGGGCAGGGTTTAACACCCCTCACACACACACATACACCCTATTTTGAGGACTCCCTGATTAGAGACATGAGTGCTTATGGGTTTTGTTCATTTGGAATCCCACCTGTGCTGGTATAGTCAGGTAATTTTAGGTGTTGGACTTAATCCACCATCATATACCAGGGACCCTGCCACTGTTGCTGTCATTATGCCATTGGAATTCAGTAATTAAGTGATGGGAGAGTGGGAGAAGCCTCATTTTTACCTCTAAAACAGCAACATACTTACTAAACTAAACCATTCAGGGAGCACATGCCTTATTTGGGAGCCAGTTACTACTCCAGAAGCCTTCTAGAAACATAAACAGTCTGGCAAACAAAGCTCACCCTTCTTGAATGTGGAAGTGGCTACTTGTTCTGTGAGCTATGGAGTCAAGTCAAAGCTCTCTGGGTAACTGGAACAAGAGCAACAGTGTAAATTTTCAGAAAACATGCAGGTGACCATGGATGGTTCAGCACAAGGATTGGCCCCTGCCAATCCCCAGCTAAGACATGTGGTAGTATTAAGGGACTCTCTACTGAGGGGAACAGAAGCAGTGGCTTGTGGTTCTGACAGAATGTCTCAAGAGGTGTACTGTCTCCATGGGGCAAAAATCAGTGATGTAACAGAGCATCTGACAAAAATCTTAAGCCCACGTTACCTCTTCCTTTTGGTCCACATGGGAACCAATGAAACTGCAATGCACAGCCTTCAGGAGATCACAAGGGAAACTGAAGAATTTGGTGCACAGGTTGTCAATTTGTCTCTCCTCCCAGTTGAAGGACATAGTTCAGAAAGGGAGAGAAGAATAGTGGAGGGGAACAACTGGCTGCACAGTTGCTGCCACCAGGAACAGTTCGGCTTCTTGGACCATAGTCCGCAGTTTCATGAAGATGAACTTCTGGCAAGTGATAGGTTAGCACCTCACAGCCGTTGGCAGGAACGCTTTTGCCAAGAATCTCACAAATCTGATCAGGAGGGCTTTAAACTGAGTTATGTTGGGAAGGCAGACAGTATTCTTGAGGGCAGGAGTCCATCAAGTGCTGGAGATAATAGCCCAAATGTTATAGGGAGAACTGGATGAATAGTACAAGAACTCAGCAGTGGGAGGAAATAATCCTTAAATAAGAAGCTAGGAAGAATGATCCGTCATCTTAGGTGTTTCTACACTAATGCACAGAGCATGGGAAATAAACAGGATGAACTTGAACTCTTAACACAGCAAAGCAAATACGATGTAATAGGCATCACTGAAACCTGGTGGGATGAGTTTCATGATTGAAATGTAACAATAGAGAGATTTAACCTATTTCAGAGAAACAGACCAAACAGGAAAGGAGGAGAAATAGCACTGTACATCAAGGATGTTTACGTTTGTGAAGAGATCTGTGAGTTAAATCCTGGAAGCTTGGCTGAGAGCATCTGGGTAAAAATTAAGGGGGAGAGAAACAACAGTGATGTTATTGTGGTGGTCTACTACAGACTCCCAAGACAGACTGAGGCCTTGGATTATGCCTTCCTGGCGCAGATGACCAAACATTAAGAAAGGAGAGATGTAGTAGTAATGGGAGATTTCAGCTATCCTTGTATTTGGTGGAAGTAAAATTCTGTCGAGAATATAATGTCCAACAGATTCCTCACTTGCCTTGCAGACAGTTTCATTGTCAAGAAGGTAGAAAAGGCCACAAGAGGATCAGGTATTTTGCATCTGATCCTAACCAACAATAATGGCCTGGTTAATGGGGTGGAAGTGGCAGGATCCTTAAGTGAGAGTGACCATATTCTCCTGGAGTTGGTTATACAGCAGAAAGGGGAAGCCAAATGTAGTCAGACATGGATTATAGACTTCAACAAAGCTGATTTTAACAATGTTAGAGAAATATTAGGTGTGATCCCATGGTCAGGAATACTAAAAGAGAAGAGAGTTCATGATGGATGGGAATTTCTTAAAAGTAAGATATTGAAGGCACAATTTCTAACAATTCCAATGAGGAGTTAAAATGGAAGGTGTCTAAAGAATCCAGGATGGATGCCTAAAGAACTTTCAACTGAGCTAAGATTAAAAGGGGCATGTACAAGAAATGGAAAAAGGGAGAAATCAGCAAAGAAGAATTCAAATAAATAGCCAGCATATGTAGGGAAAAAATGAGAAAAGCTAAAGTGCAGATCAAGCACAGGTTTGCTAGAGAAGTTAAAAACATTAAAAAGGACTTTTTTTTTATTATGTCCATAGCCAAAGGAAGAACAAGGAAGTGGTAGGGCCGCTACATGGAAAAGATTATGAAATGCTAACAGGACAGAGAAAAGCCAGAACTACTCAACACTTTCTTTGCCTCAGTCTTCTCCTGAAAGGAAAACAGTACTCAACTTGAGGAAAATGGAGCAGATGATGCAGTAGAGTAAATACAGCACAGTATAGGGAAATAGTAATACAGGAATACCTGGCTACTGTAAATGAATACAGAACTCCAGGACCAGATGCACTATGTCCAAAGGTACTGAAAGAACTGGCAGAAGTAATCTCAGAACTACTGGCAATAATCTTTGAGAATTCCTGGAGAACAGAAGTCCCAGTAGACTGGAGGAGGCCAACTTCAAAAGGGTGAAAAAAGAGGACCCAAACAATTACCACCCAGTCAGCCTGACATCAATACCAGGGAAGATTCTAGAGCAGATCATTAAACAGACAGTCAAGAATGCCATGATCGCAAAAAGTCAACATGAGTTTCTCAAAAACAAGTCATGCCAGAGCAGTTTTATCTCTTTTGTTGATAGAGTTACATGCCTGGTAGATGGAGAATTGCGGATGACTTCAGTAAAGCCTTTGACAAGGTCTTGCAAACAAACTAGTAAAATGTGGGCTAGACAATGTTGCTCTTAGGTGAATTTGTAATTGATCAACTGACCAAACCCAAAGAGTGCTCATCAATGGCTCCTCTTCATCCTGGAGAATAGTAACTAGTGGGTTCTGTCCTGGGCCCAGTGCTGTTCAACATCTTTCAACTTCAATGATGGTATACAGGGCATGTTTATCAAATTTGCAGATGACACCAACTTAGGAGGGGTGGCTAATACCCCAGAGGACTGGATCAGAATTCAAAAAGACCTTAACAGCTTAGAGAGCTAGGCTAAAACTAACAAAATGAATTTCAGTAGGAAGAAATGTAAGGTACTACACTTAGGCAGAAAAAAATTAAATGCACAGATATATGATGTGTGGCACTTGGCTTGACCACAGCACTATGAAAATGATCTTGGAGTCTTAGGAGACCACAAACTGAACATGAGTCGACAGTGTGATCGTAGCAGCTAAAAAAGCCAATGTGATTCTAAGCTGCATCAAAAGGTCAAGGGAAGCAATAGTACCACTCTATTCTGCATTGGTCATACCTCACCTGGAATACTGTGCCCAGTTCTGGGCACCACAGTACAAGAAAGATATTGACAAGCTGGAATGTGTCCAGAGGAGGGACCAAAATGGTAGAAGGCCTGGAAACCATGCCCTACGAGGAGCAGCTTAGAGAGCTGGGTTTGTTTAGTCTGGAGAAGAGAGAGTTAAGAAGTGACATGATAACCATGTTTAAATATTTGAAGGCATGTCATATGGAAGATGGGGTAAGCTTGTTGTCTGCAGCTCCAGAGACTACAGTATGAGCAGTGGCTTCCAAGTACAGAAGAAGAGATTCCACCTAAGCATTAGGAACAGGTTCCTGACTGTAAGAGCAGTTCAACAGTGGAATATACTGCCTTGGAATGTGGTAGAGTCTCCTTTTTTGGAGGTTTTTAAACAGAGGCTGGATGGCCATCTGTCTAAAGTGCTCTGATTGTGTATCCCTGCGTGTTAGAGGGTTGGACTCAATGGTATCTATGATTCTAGTTAAATTGTCCTTAGTCCTGAGATTAGGACTCCATGGCATTGCGGGTAGCGTTGTATTTTCTACTTATGGGTATATCAATCATATACCCATATGTGTGTATCATATCCTACACCTGCATTCCAAAACATGTAGAGAAGGTATTTTCACTGGATGTGACACTAGATGTCATAAGATATGACAGATGTTCATGAGCTCATGGAGTGAGTTCCCTTAGCTTGTTAAAATAGAACCTACCTCTATACACATGCTGTCACTTCTGGATCACAACCAGCATCTCTCAACAAACCCTTGTGCCACCTTCACGCGCACTCCTTCTGTTCTATGAATGGTAGTGTCAGCCTTACATGTTGTGCTGATGTGTGTATGTGTGCACAAACTTTTGTTTCTTTATAGTTGAAGGATTGATTTTTTTTTTCAAAGAGAAAATTAAAAGGTACTGATAGATACTGCTTCTATAGTGAAGAACTCTTTGAAGATCACACTGGGAGGTTATCCTTTGGAACTGCTCCAACACAGAGAGGATTTATAGCACGCTCTGACCTTGGTAAAGACTTTGGTAACTGTACTTCCTCAGCAGTCATTTTTCTTCTCTTGTTATCTGGTTCACCAATCATTTTTCACTCTTCTTGACCCTTCACCTAACTGGAGGAAACAATTTTTTCCTTAATACCTTTTGCAACAATTGTGGGTTTTTTTGGAGATTTGAGTGTAGCAGTTTGCAATCTTTTCTCTTCATCTTGTTGTGAATTCTTGCCCAAATTCTGGAGACTACTAGCCAAAGTAGAAAAGGCAGTCTTACTTGAATACTAGTCTTTTCTCTGTCTGCAGTCAATCTGCAGTACGTTCAGAGAGATTTCCTTAGCTATGGGTTCTGCATCTTTCCATTCATACATGGCACAATTTCCATGGATGCATCTATATTCATGGCTAAATTCCCACTCCTTACCAACCCACCCAGCAGCTTAGCTGGAAAAAATATTCCTTTTCCCTTAGGTTGCTCCTTAAAATCCCTCCCTTCTTCAACCACACTGCCACATCATGAGCTGCTTTTGAAAATCAAAAGCACTTTGCAATGGTGTATTTTGGCAGGAGGGGCACTGTACACAATCATATAATCCTTGAGAATGTACAGTATGTTATTGGATTGTGAACAGTGCCCTTTTCTTATAAGATTTTTGAATCTCTGCTTTTTTCACTACATATTTTTAAACTATGTGTTTTTCAGTCACAAATAGTACTTTTTCTCTCATTAAGGTTGTTGAATGCTGGCTTTTTAACCTTCTTTTTGATCCTTGAAAACCTCCCTTCTATGTAACCAATAATTCTTCAAAACAGTATTTGAAAAGAATTCATTCTTATTGAAATTGAAAATCCTAGAAGAAAGAAAAACCTAACAAGACATCTTCCCAATAGAGAACCAATACAGCTTTGTTTTATAGCGTGGTGGGAAGCTTGTGGTTCTGATGATATAGGCCCTTTCCACAGCTTACCCTTTTGCGGAGCTGGGGTGCGGGGATCGCGCGAGCAACCTCTTGCAAGAAGCTCTCGCGTCCCCGTTGCTTCAGCTCCGCAGCTGCTGCCTGCTCGCATGAGAGCCCCTCCTCTTCTTCTGCAGTGCAGCTTGGGATTTTCCCAGGCTGTGCTGGGGCAGGAAGTGCGAGCGCCGTGGCTCCGGAGCTCCACATGCACAGCAAGTGCGTATGGGGCCCCAGAGCAATGCGCAATCACACACCATTTTCGGGTCAAAGCTGAAAATGAAATAGTGCGCGATCGCTGCTTGCCAGGCCCTGGAGTTTCACACGATTGCGTTGTGACGACAACTCGCAATTGCATGATGCTCGAGGGACCCTTTCGCATGGCAAATGCCGTGCGAAAAGGGCCATGGTTGGACTGCATTTCCCATCAGATGCAAACCACCTCAGACAATTGTGAGACATGATGGAAATTGTTGTCCAATAATATCTGGAGGGTCACAAGTTGCCACCTTCATTTATAGGAACATTAACTAACTTTTTTGCACTGTTATTGTGTTTTACTGCCTATCTCAGTTGCCCTGTCTTTTCATGCCTCTGCTTGTAATTTGTTCTTTTTCTTGTAAATGATAGCCACATTTTAGTGTACCACCCACATTTGTCATGGCAGATCTCAATGCCAACCCACTTTTTAAACTCTGGATTTATATTTTTTAAATGCGATTCATACTTCAGAGCTGGGAGCTACTACCCTGGAACCCAAGTAAAGCAACACCGTGTGAGCATTATAATCACATGCTGTGATACAAAACATGTCACCCTAATCACATTTTGTGTGACAGGTGGTATAGAAAGCAAAGGGCTTGTGTTTAGAACTTATAATTATTGAGCACATTAGAAAAAGCAAAAAGTTGCAAAACCAAATCCTTCCTAGTCAGCAGTGGGTATATTTTTGATTTGTTTTTTATAGCTTTGTCAAGTTTAGCCAAGTTGAGGTTATGCATTTAATTGGCCAGCTGATTCTGAATGCTGCATTCAAGTTTCTTTTGGGTGGTCTGTTTTAAATGTGGATTTCTCCACATTTGCAGTCCATTTCCCCTCTTTGTTTCATTCAGATTTATTTAATGAAGAATATCTGTCTGTCTTGAAAACCTTCCACAGCCAAGTTAAGAAAGCACCGCAATATATAACAGCATTTCTTTTCTTTTCAGCAGTGTTTATTTCTGTTCATCCACTAGCAGATGGGCTTAACCAGAATATTGCTTTGACCCTTCCTCTATCTTTGTTCACTTTCCTCTAGACATTATAAGATAACAATCAAAGTTTCATTGGCTTTGGAGGCTCAGTATCTGTAAAATAATCCAGCTGCTTAGCAAGAATAAATGGCTTCCTGACAGGATGAAATCTCAGCTTTCATTCTTGCATATCAATGCTCGTTTCTGAACTTCTTTTGTTTCAGGCAAGGTGGTACATTCTCCATACCACTGGGTTGTTGATTTAGTTGAGTTCAAATGACTGTCAAAGGGGGTGCTGATGTTTCAGATGTGAATGATGGATATTTCTGAAAATTTTCACTAGACTTGTTCTTGTTCAGTTACAGAATGTTACTGGTGTAAAAATCATATCCTCCTATTAATTTTTGTAGCTATAAGTTTATTTTGTGCATCTTTATCAGCCACCCTTTCTTCGGCACCCATAAGTGAAATGTTTCCCCTTGGAACTCTTTTAACACCTTGTCAGATTAGACTGAACAACTCCAGATCTATGTAATATAACACTCCTAAGATGAATCTGGACAAAATCAGTTGTGAATATCTGCACACACTATTTGCAAATGTTTTCAAGAATAACATTTTATATTGCTCTTTTGCCAAGAGGGGACATAAATGAAAGAAGAGAGTTGGAGGAGGGAACCTGATGGTTGTTTAAAAACAACAGTAACAAATCAAGTCTTGTTAAATTTTTGAGGTATGTTCAGTATGGAAACAAAGAGATGTAGAATATCATATACTTTAATCCAGGGCTCAGTTTTGTTCTTAGCCTGTAGAAAAGTGGTAAGTACAGCTAAAAGAAGAAATGAAACTGGGTTTGTACCAGTATCTTATGTAAAGTTTAACATTTACTGCAATGCATTTCTAGCAGAATAGCCTTTACATGTCTGGCGAGGCTGGTGATATCATTAGGTAGAGTGAGGCCTCAGGCAGCATGTCTGGGATGTCATGAACAGGCAGCAAGTTGTTAGTTGTTTGCTTCATGAGTATTGTTTGTTTTTTTCCTTTGCCAGTTGAAAAAAAAAGGGATGTTCTGTCACATATGTCAAAACAACTGGACTGAGTTTGGCTACTATGCACCTTGACATAGGGCAGGGATAGCAGATACTATTTGCTTTCATGTCTCAGACAATAAAATCTTTGGGCTAGTCCTGATATTTGTAGGGAATACTGTATTTAAAATATAGTACAGTCAGTTTAGAGCCTGCTCAGACAGTACTGCCGCACCTGCTAATGGAGGCCCTACTTAAAAATTATTCAACGGTTCTCCTGTGCACGAACACACCCAGTTCAGAGTCTCCAGGTTCTATTAGACTGAAATACTTCTTTTTCATCCCCAGTTCAGAACCTCCATATCCGCTTTGGAAGATACTCTGCTCTCTTTCCACTCCTTTCAGGATGTCTACACTTGGTGGCTTTGGGAATATGTCTGCCCATTACCACTTATATCAGTTTTCCCCAGCCTGATTCTCTCCATGCTCTCCATCTCCCACCAGTGTAGCCAGTGGTCAGGAATCTTGGATGCTATAGTCGAAAATACTTCAAAGTCACCAGATTGGAACAATTGGTATACAGAATGTAATATCTTAAATGGGAAATACATGCAAATAAATAGTGTGATCTCCTTGATCAGAAGAGTTAAGACTGTGGGGTAAGTGCCCATGTTCGTTTCATCATAGTATCTCTTGCTTCAAGAACTGAATTCTGAGATTCCACAGAAGTTTAAGACTGATTCCCAATTTCATCATTTGTAGAGGCTGTGTGTCGAGGGGAGGATATCTATCAAAAAGCCTTCCTGTCAGCATCATAATCAGGTTTCTTACCACAGAATAATGGCTTACATTTCCCAGGATCAGTTTCCACCACCATTCCTTCCTGCTTGAGCTGACTAGCCAAGATGTATGGTGTGTCTCTTTCCTGTAGTGAAAGTTTTTGTGGAAACCTAAATAACTGTTTTTCTCATTGAAGAGGAAAGAAGGTAGGCTGGCTGGCCTCTTTCCTCAATCAGAACCAAAATTCACAGGTAAGCACAAAATTTCTCTGAGTACACTTAATGATGCACAGTGTCTGATTTGCCTTTAAGAAATATATGCACTTAGTGGGAGAAATAATACACGCTGCTAAGATGCATTTATTATTTTACTCCCAGCTTAAATTGCATTATCTAAATCTCTTGTCTACACCCAGCTCCTTAAGCTTTCTTTGTTCTTATCATAAAGTTTTAAAATTTACTCGTAAAGTCTGGGGAAGGGTGAGAGGGGATAAAAATACAGCACTTGAATGCCATTAGAAAGGAGTTACAGAGAGATAGCAGTTAGGGAGAAGGCTACCCAGCAGGCCTCTTCATCTGCTCATCATCTCTAGCTATACAATACACCCACTCTCCTTGGGTGGTCTGTGAGGAATGGCGAATAGCTGCACATACCTTGGGCAGGGCCCCAGCCTACTAACCTTTCTCCCTCAGTGACTCCAGCACAGACTTCCATTATTTTACTTCAGTTAACACATGCAGCAGCAGCAATAGCAGCAGCAGCTGCCTGCCACATACTGAAGCAATGAATTACTGAAAGGTTCATTTTGTTTGTTTGCTTTATTTAGGTCCATTTATAAGTGAAAGATATACATAGGACTTCTGTCCAAAATTTTCTGAATGTTTGTGTGTGTGCACAGATGCTTTCAAATAAATAAAGCTCCTTCTTTTTACACTACCATCTAGGCCACAACTCTTTTACACACTTGTGAGTTAAGGTCAGAACCTTCACAAGTTTTGTTGAGCTTTCTCTGATGGGGGAGTACTTTGAGGGCCTTAACCACCCCCCTTTCTGATGCCTGCTTTATATAATAAGGAAAGATCTTCCCATCCTCAGCAACACTAGAATTGAATAGTTTTTCACCAGAATCTGTTCAGCTTCCATACCAGTCCATACCAACGCATTCCTGTTCTTTGTCCCTTTTTTTTTAAAAGCTTTTCATTTATAGTTAGGTGAGGATTGCTCATTATTATCAGGGAAGTTGCCAGTGAAAGAAAATTATAGTGGATTTTAGATGTTGCTACCAAAACGTAGTATTCATCTTATCCATAGAGCATTAAATGGGAGAGAATAGAATTTTAAGAATGATGTGGTAATTTGGGGTAACTGGTTATTTGAAAACTCTAACATAGAGGGCCAGCTCCAGATTTTAGAAACTCTCAGCAAAATCTAATGCCTTCATTCTATTGGGTAAGCACTTGTGGACTTCCTTGGCAGTTGAAGGCTAGAAAAATATATAAATCATGAGTGAGCTGCTATGGGCCACAGTTTTTTTCTCATGATGCCCCAAAGCAAGGGATTGTCAGAAATTTAAATGGTGCCTTCCAGAGCCAACAACCCAGAACTTATCAAGATCTTGTGAAAAGGAGAGCCTGGGCCTGGTTGTCTACATTGGGTCCTGCTGGGGCTCTGTCAGCTGCCTAAGGAAGCCCCATGCTGACACCAGCCCTGCCAACATATTTAGACACACAGTGAACCAGAGGTCCCCAAATACCTGAAAAACTTGTGAAAACCGACTTAAAGTATAATATGAAAAGTCTCTGGGTTTTGCGTGTGTTTCTGAGACAAACATTTATGTGACAATTCATTTGGACCAACAAATGTGTGCCACTTCTGCTGTTATCACATGCTTTGGGAGCTTTGAAGTAAGCAATATGATAAATGATATTGGAATAGGCTCCTGTAGCAATTTAATGTGTACCTTGATTTGCATTTGTTTGATTAACAATAACTCAGTGGACATAACAGATCTAATCTAATCAGAGCTTAGATGGGAGACACTTCTTGGGACCTGCATTGTGAAAGAATGGCCAAATATATAAATGTGATAAATGTAAAGCCTGATCTATTGTTTTCTGTACATCAAACTTATCAAGGTCAGAGATATTTTTCCATGACCAATAGGCATCTGTTGGGGATGTAGGTTATCCACAGGATGAATGAGTTCTCCTTGCAGAACTGAACAGTTGGAAGGGTCCAGGAGGTTATCTATCCTAGTTGCTTTGCTGTGAGATACAACTCTTCAGGCAATTGAAACACTGGTACCAACACAACTTAAAACTTTAAGGAAAAAGATCTTACAACTTGTTGTAGCAGCTCATATCTGAAGCTAAACCATCTCTGCAGCTAGGGTTAAGCATTTTTCTTCATGCTTAACATGAACACATCTTTTCTAGTCTTAAGCACTTTTTGAGATTACAGCTCCCAGTCACCATTCTGGCAGGGAGATTCTAGAATTTCTTTTAAAAAAATTGTCAATTAAGCATTTCTCTGTGATGTATCTTCAGTTCAGCTATTTTGGAAAAATCTAAATAAGACTGCAGCACAACTTAGTAGGTGCTTCATGGTTTAAACGGCATGTGAATCCATCCAGAGTATTTACTGCTGTTTGCCCATGTCGGAAAATTTACAGGTACCTTGTTAACAGAGGATAAAACTTAATAGCTCATAGCTATGATGGCTTCAGTATCAGAGGCTATATGTAGTAGTTGGCTATTCTAAGGAAAGAATGCTGGTATATTTACATATTTGGTTTGATTCGGATGGGTTTCCTAAGGTAAGTATTAACTCCTGAATGAGGAAGGAGCACTCTGACCTTAGAGAAGTTACTTTTTTTACTGTAGTTCCTAGAATCCTTTGGCCAGCATTGGATTCTGGGAGCAGTAGTTGAAAAAGAGTTAATTTTCCAAGCTCTGGATGAACAATTGCCTTTAAGGACTATAGAGGCAATAATGAGAATATTGTTTTGTCTTTCAGTGATTTAATGCTAGTATCTATCAGGATGAAACTAGAATTTGTAAAGCAAATAAAATAAAATTTGATAAAATTGTAGAACTGTTTTGGTCTTACGTAAAAATGGATTTGAGACATTTTCCCCATCACACTGGTAAAATATTGACTAGAATAATGCAACAAAACACATGAGACTTGGACATATTTTCTTACATCAGATGTTGATGAAAATGCACTGCTTTAGGTTCAAAATCATACTAAAGCTGTAGGATTCTGATAGTGCTTCCTTACTGCTCTAGACATTTCCTTTTGAACAGATCATAAAGGTAATTAAAGAATTACCAAAGCATCTGATAAGAGATTACTGTGAAACATTGGAATAGATGCAGGAGAACTTTAGTGTGAACCTTGGTGAAATATAAGGATCATGAACTTGGCAACATTACTTTTTGGACTACAGCTCCAAGAACCTCCAAACAAAGAAGGTCATGAGCCATGGCTGGGGTATTCTTTAAGCTGTAGTCCAAATGGTAATTTTTCCAAGGCTCTGCAAGGACCTCACTGGGTGGGTGAGACCTGACACTAATTGACCTTTCTGGACACTTTCTCTCTTGCTCTCTTTTAAACGCAAGTCTCTGTCAATGCCTCTCCAGCTAAAATAGCAATTTGTTTTTCTGGCACAGTCTGTCCTTTCTGCTAAGGATCAAAAGGGGATTCTGAAGTCTTGACTATGAACTCACATACCTTTTGAGGGAGGGGGTTATAAATCATGGGTTGGTTAGATCAGGAGATATCTTTCCTTAATGACTGAAGCAGTGGTTAATTGGGCTTACAAGGGTGGTTTCCATCAGTGGCCACCTCCCCAGCTATATTGCCCAGATGTTCTTCTTGACATCTCAGCTTGCTCATTTTTAAAAGCTGTGCTTAAGTTAAATTAATAAAGAAATAGCTTTCAACCTCTTTCATAATCTAGTGAGGTTGTTCTTTATTTTCCCTATTTTACACCTGAATAATGGAGTTTGGGATATAGTGGCAACAAAAGTCACATCCAATTTAGTATGACAAAAACTAACTATATAGTAAACTTCCAACAATGGAATAGGAATACTCTTTTTATTCCTTTCAACAAAACTGTGACCAGGAATGAGCCTACACAAGCATATCAGACTGACAAATGAAAAAAGTTCTGGTTTTGTGCTTGTTTGTTTTCAAAGTTAAGCCTCTTTGCATTAGATGCTTTAGGCTTGCTGATGTTTTCTCTCTTTTCCTTTGTTTGGTCATTTAGGCTGCTGTGGTAGTGGTGTTCAATTTTGCCATGGTTCTGTTAATTTTTCCTGCTATTTTGAGTATGGATCTGTACCGTCGTGAAGACCGGCGATTGGATATATTCTGCTGTTTTACAAGGTGAGGTTGTAGAATTGCTGCATAGGCTGTCATTTCTAGTTAATGTTTTGACACTAATTCAATATACGCATCACATTGTCAGGGTGGAGCTATGCAACCACTTCCAAAACAACTGCATGAGAGCTAGATGTCTGTAGCCTGAGAGTGAGTGGGGAACTGAGCAGTGTTTTGTCTCCAGTGTCCTTGCTTTCCCGTTGCGGGAAAGTGCAAAGTTGCTATGAGGCTAGGAAGTATAAGGATATACATCTTTAGATTATTTCATTCTCATATGCAAGAACAGAAGATTTCAAAAGTGCTCTGCCAGCTGAATGAGATTATGAAATTTTCTGTGCATATTTCAGTGGTTCTTCTCATTCAAACCTTTTGTTAAAAAATTGTTCAGAAAAATGTTCTGCACAGAAAAGTGTATTTTGTACAAAATACAAATTCTCCTGTGCAAATGAGTTTTTCTCAAAGAGGTCCTGAACTGTGAAATATCTCTTGATAGTTGACCATTTTCTCAATTGGAGGGTCTTGATGTGTCAAGACACCCTTTCTTAATTGAGTAGGAGAAAAATTGTAAGTATTCTTTACATCCCTGTGGAAGTACCAGATACCTGCTTTCATACTGATTAGAGCAACCATTGGGGAAGCTCTAAAAGCAACCTGACCCTTTTTGCAGGGGAGGTGTAGCCCTCCAGGGCTTCATGGGCAGCTCCTTAACCTCTTACAAGTCCCCACCCCCATCAGAGGGGAAAATGTACATGGGGGAGGGGTATAGTCAATGACAAGTGGAACAAATGCCCAGCGTGGCCAGTCTCTGTACCAGCACCTTTTCACCCTCTCTCTCAATCTCTCTCTCTCTCTCTCTCTCACACACACACACACACACACTTGCCTTTCATCTTTCCAACCTCTGTTGCTTCTGTGAATGGTAGAACTGATTGTTTGCATAGGTTTCTCATCCTCTGTCCATTTTGGCTTCTCCCTGTTCTCCCTCTGTCTCCCTGCACAAAAACCTGAAGTGATTGCTTGGAGGATCCTTCCCTGTCCCTATTTTCCTATCACTTGGCTTTGCTCTGCCTCCCTGTTCTTGTTCCTCCCCCCATCCTTTTACTGTTTTTCACCTTTGGGCTCCCCACACCATATGTTTCACTGTAATGCTCACTCTGTAGCAGCTGGAAACATAAAACATACGAATTTCATTTATTTAAACTGAATTGGTTTAAAGCCAGATAGTCAGTTGATTAAAATTTATAAACAGCTGAAGGCACTAAAAATGCATCAGAGTGGGTGGCAGAGAGGGGTTGCTGTTTGTTGATTCTTCATTGCATATTCTTGGTATCTGTGTTTCAGCATAGTTTTGCCTGCAAGATGGAACACTTCACAAAACCATTGTTTTGTTGTATCTGTAATATTTTAAGAAACAAATTGTAAGTTTCTCAGGTCAGGTACCTGTTTTCCTGTGTCTTGTGAAGCATCAAACATTTTGATGGTATTTTATTTATTTATAAATCATTAACAATAATAAATAATCAGCCATGGTTGTTTTGGCAACAATGACATTAATAGCATCCCCCTTTTTATTTTTTTCAGCCCTTGTGTCAGCAGAGTAATTCAGATTGAACCGCAAGCATATGCAGACGCTGGTGACAACACACGTTACAGCCCTCCACCTCCCTACAGCAGCCACAGTTTTGCACATGAAACCCAGATCACAATGCAGTCCACAGTCCAGTTGCGCACTGAATATGACCCTCACACCCAGGTTTATTATACCACAGCGGAACCTCATTCAGAAATATCAGTACAGCCAGTCACAGTGACGCAAGATAACCTCAGCTGCCAAAGCCCAGAAAGCACAAGTTCAACTCGAGATCTCCTTTCCCAGTTCTCAGAATCTACACTACATTGTCTTGAGCCACCTTGTACTAAATGGACACTCTCCTCCTTTGCTGAAAAGCAGTATGCACCATTCTTATTAAAACCAAAAGCAAAGGTAATATTTATTTGTGTGTTTTTCAATAGGAACACTGTGTGTCTTACCTTTCTTTATGGGTTAATTGATGATAGCCACTATTCATAGGCGTACAATTGTAGGCCTGCTTTGATCTTCCAGGATGGAAATAAGGGGTTATCATCTATAAAAGCTACCTCCCCTTATTGTTGTTATTGTATGCCTTCAAGTCATTTCTGACTTATGGTGACCCTAAGGTGAACCTGCCACTGAGTTTTCTGGGGCTGAGAACATGTGACACCCCCAAGGTTACCCAGTGGGTTTCCATGGCCGAGCAGGGAATTAAACCTTGCTTTCCAAGGTTGTAGTCCAGTGATCAAACCACTACATCACACTGACTCCCTTCATTACATGACTGTTTATCTGAAGATTTGGATTTATGACTCATGCATAGATTGTCCAGTAAGGATCCTGATCCTGATCATTTTTGGGAACATCTTCTCTTGCATTGGCTTTTTGGGTAGTTAAAATTTTGAAGGGAGGCCTTCCTTTATTACTGTATTGTGTTATCAAGATTAATTTTGCTGGATTTTTGGACTGATGATTTTATTGCTTTTAATTGTTATGTGAATAATAATTTTCTTCATCTTTGTATGCCATTTGATATATGTATACCATTTTGGAAGTTTTCATTAACATTCTAAAACAGAATAAAGCAGAAACATTTCTAAAAAGAAGTAATAAGAATAAAAATATGAATAATTCCACCAAGGGTCTTGTTAACCTGCTTGCCTTTTCTGCTCTTACCCCTGCTCACCCTAACTGCCCGTCCTCAACAGTAGGTTATGTGAGCCTGCACAGCTAGATGTTCAGGCCCTAAAATCACTACTGTTCTCAGTAGTGGCATTTCTGCATGCTCAGATGTGACCAGGCTGATACATGATGATTGCCTGAATCTCTTCCCTAACTACATTTGGCATCCTGTTGGTTAATTTCAATCTAGAGTAGGCTCATGCAATCAATTGTTGAATGGTGACTCAATGTGTACATAAATATAATGGCTTAAATGGATCTACTCTAGTCAGGACCGAAACAGAATTTAGGCCCAAACTAATTAAATCTCTTTGCTGTAACTATTCTATGAGGATACTTACCTAACAACACTTATCTATATCTGTCAAGCATGTGTATTTGCCTTCAATTCACCTGTCATTTTATGGTAAACCCTGTAGATTTCATAGGGTTTTCTTAGGCAAGAAGTTTTCCAATGTGGTTTTCCCAGTTCCTTCCTCTGAAATATATATATCCTATGGCACCTGACATTCGTTAGCAGTCTCTCATCCAAATGCTAACCTACTTAGCTTCCAAAATCAGATGGAATTTGGTGCCTTTATGGTATTTAAGCTTCATCTGTCATAGCTGGGGAAAAATAGAAATGTACTTTTGATTTAGCTTATTTAACAAAATCTTAGTAAGCTTCTCTAAGGAAACAATCCTGTTGAGATACTATACTAGTATAAAATTGTTGTGCAGATGATTGTGGTTTCTCAGAGATGTTGTAAGTGCCATCCCTAGTGCAGCCAGTTAGCGCAGCCACAAGCACACACACACCCTTCCTTTTGACTAGGTGGGTGGTGAGGAGTTTAACAGCTGTGCAACGGGTAAGCTCAAGGCCTTGGCATCTGTTGCATAATCACTTCAGCCATTGTGGGATCCAAGATGACTATGCTGGTATATACATACACTACGCTAAAAGTCTGTAGTTTATTGACCATAGTTTCTTGAAATGCCAGGCATTTTAAAAAATCAGATTTAACAATTTCTGTTCTTGCTAATATAAATTCTTTGCTTTACACAGACTTGAAAATGAACTGTAATGAGTCCGTTATGTAGATGTGTGCATGTCTGTTGTATGATGTTAAACTGATGAAGCTGCTGTGTCCCCAAACTTAGTGCTAGCATCAGTTGTTTTGCAAACAAAAATGGCCACCATGGAATGAGGGTGGTGGAGGTAGGAAGCAACACAAAAATTGGGCTGGAACAGGTCCAGAGATGGATTTGTTGTCTTGATGCTCAACTGACACTATTGAAACAACTAACCACGTTGATTTGGTATGTTATGCATTGAGTACCTTGGCCCTGCTGAGAGTAATTTACAAAAGACGAGAAATCACATGGTCTGTACATAGACCTGGGGTTATGCTGTAGGAGATGTAGTAAAATATAAGACATGTTAAATTTTTTCTGTATTTTTAAAATATCATATATGATTTTAATTGCAACCAGTTCAAGATTTAATTGTGTTAATCACTCAAATATTAAAATACTCAAATTTAAAAGGCACCATGGTTGCTTTAATAAAACTGTAGCCTTGGATCCCAATCTGGGAAAAAGGTATAATATAAAATAAATAAAAATAAGGTAGCTTTTGTAATACAGTGCTGTTCCAAATGCTGAAACTACCTTACTTATGGAAGATTTTTTTTTTCCTTTTGCAGATCGTGGTCATTTTTCTTTTTCTGGCCTTACTTGGTCTCAGCCTTTATGGAACCACCCGTGTGAGAGATGGACTGGATCTTACAGACATTGTGCCGCGGGAAACGCGGGAATATGACTTCATTGCAGCCCAGTTCAAGTATTTCTCATTCTACCACATGTACATAGTGACGCAAAAAGCTGATTATCCCAACATCCAGCACTTGCTTTATGAACTTCACAAAAGTTTCAGCAGCGTTACATATGTTTTGTTGGAAGAAAACAAGCAGCTTCCAAAAATGTGGTTGCACTACTTCAGAGACTGGCTGCAAGGTA
Source organism: Iguana delicatissima (assembly GCA_948472985.1). Taxonomy (NCBI): domain Eukaryota; kingdom Metazoa; phylum Chordata; class Lepidosauria; order Squamata; family Iguanidae; genus Iguana; species Iguana delicatissima. The sequence goes on from CAOKZL010000502.1 coordinate 241,789, forward strand.
CAGACAAAACCCTAAGCAATGCTTCAGAATCTTCCACTAATGTACTTTTCTCTTTTTACTGCTTTCATTGTAAGAGTAGTATTCTATTTTCCTCCTGCAGAGTCCCCTTATGTTTTATTATTTCAATTCCTTTCCTAGGATTATACTGTTGGAAATTATATACCTTTTTCCAGAGGTCAGACAAGTTACTTTTTTGGGCTAGCTCTCTCTTTCAGTTTGATTGGCACAAATTTCCACACATTCCATGCAAGTTAACTACCTGCTCATTTAGTTAGAATTATAGCCTGTCCTAGCCAAGGGTTCAATGCAGATATGCATATGCTAACAACATGAACCCATTTTCTCAGTCATTTGATGTACTTGAAAGATGGCCTGATCATTTAATTTGTCTGCATGATTTAAAGAAAGGGAAAATCTTGACAGAAAGGATGGGCTTGTATTTTTCCCCATCCTCAATTTGTCTTGTTTTGAGGGCCCATAGCAATCAAAGTTTTCTTAATGAATGCTTGGTGAGTGCTTGTTGATGGAATTGGAATAACTAGATGTTTATAGTTGTTCTGTACTGGCAAAACCACCTCAAGAATATTTCTTGCCTAAGAAAACCCTGTGAAATTCATGGGCTTGCCATAAGTCAACAGGTGACTTGAAGGCACATACATACACACTTCTGGGCCAGGTGTTGGAGGACTGTATGTGCCAGGTTTGGTGGGCTTGCTTCATTCGGCACTTTTGTTATGAACCCTGTTTGACTTTCTGAGCTAGTTTTATTGCATCTCTACATGGGAGGCAACTTTAGAGGAACGTTTTTTAAATAGGAACAAACATCCAGAGCCTAAGGCTGTGTCGTTTAGGCCATGTTTTTCTCTTCCAACTGCTCTTATCTCTTTATAGCTGTAGCTAACCTATCAAATCTGTAATGATGGTTTTGATTACAGCCTCTCAGTGCAGCTGTGAGGTGGCTGTGAGGTGGGTCGGTGGATTCTGCCCCCTCACTTCCCACTGCTTTCCTCTCCTTTCCTTAGACATGTGGTTCGTTCATCTGTTCTCACACAGCCTCCTTGTGCTGGGCTGTGGCTTCCTGTTCTAAATCTGATCCAAATTTGTGCTGTGAGGTATTTTTGCCCACCCTCCCCTCCTCCTTGAAAGGGGTGGCAAAGAGGAAAATAACAGTTGAGAGTGAATAGGTGTTGGCTGTGATCTTTACACGTGCTGGCAGCAGATCCCACAACTTGTATTAGCTACACAAGTTGAACAGATGGAACAAATTGACAAAATCGTGTTCACTCATGCTGTGCTCAAGAAGGAGCTGAGTTGCTGTTTGAAGTTTGAACGTTGGAGTGTGGGTTTCCTTTTCCTCCGGCTTTGTGGTGGAATTTCTGGTCATGTTGTCATATAACCTATGGCTTCAGCACCTAGCGGTAGCTGAAACAACAGAGTGCTGCGTGTGTCTTCCCCATTGTGCAATTCGTTTGAGGTCCACAAGCAAGGAACACTTTCTTTTGGTCAATGGTTTCCATTTCTCCGAGATTCTGTTATTATAGTCTAAAGACACAATATACACCGGGATCACTTTTCCCAGAGCTTTGTGGCTTGAATTCAATTGTTAGTCCCCAACTACAGTAAATTAAATAAATCAGTGGGCATTTGGTAAGTCAACACTTATTTAAATTCTGTTGATTCAGTATGGTTGTTCTAGTTTGGAACTAAAAATTGGATTTAGTCTTATTAATTTCAGCAGTGCCTGCGAAAGATAAATTGGTAGAAATTGTGACTTTGGTGTAAATCAGATTGTTCACCTAAAATGAATCGGGAGATGAGCAGAGGATCTACTGTCTGATGGTACTGAACCTGGAAAACTTTTTAAAAAGATCTTGCTTGACTGCTGCTGAAATGTTCTCTAGATTTGGGATTTGGTTTGCAAGTGTTCCACAATAAACTGAGATACTGTGAAATTGCTCCTCATCACACCCACTCTGTCCAATTTACTTAAATTTCTTCAACTTCTTGCAATTTTATAATGACTGCACTATCCTACAGAACTATGTTCTAAGTCAAAACACATTCCTTACTGCTGGGGAACAAGGAGAGTACATTCTTTCCTTGGAGTTTTTTTTTGCAAATACTTGCATCTAAGCTCTTCCGGTGAATGCTTTGTGGGATTCAGAGCACTGGTCCTTCCCATGATTGTCCTCCTTGCCTTATTAGATTAGTATAACCAGGTTTTAATCATACATCTCTTTACCTGACATCTCTTAGAATGCACAGAGGACACCGCCATTTTCTGCATGAGAAAAGTCCTTATCAAAGGACAAGGTCAGATTTAGGAATTACCTGTATACTGTATACTAAGGAGGAGGGTATTTTTCCATGTGTAAGCATCATGTATGAATGTACAAATGACTTTCAAGTCTCAACACACACATGTGGTTCCTGCTATTCTCTCTCTCTCTCTCTCTCTCTCTCTCACGCACACAAAAGAATGCAAGCCATGTGTTCAGCCACACACACAGTAGTGCTATGATGTCAGAATGTTTTCATGTGTGACGGAGTTTAGCTAAGTGGGTGTGGAAGGACAGGGCCAGTTCTAAGGCAGCAGGAAGTCTGTCTGGAACTCCAGTCTGGCAGTCTTTCACAGACTGGCTGGAAGATGGGAAAGGCAATCTGTGGCTGTAAGTCTGTGAGGCCCATGTGTCTCAGGCCTGTGGCACTCACCCAAACATCTGCTTGGGAGGCAAGTGACAGTACTGCAGCCAAGCTCTGCTTCTTCCAAGGCTATGGGAGGAGGGAGGAATGGACAGAACAAAAGTCAAAAGAGCTCTTGGAAAGTGGTGGTGATGTTCTACATAGCCTGTCAGCACTTACTTGGGGACTGAACACTGCAAAGTCCTGCAGCCTCTTCACTGATAGCTTTAAAAGGCAAGTTTATCCGGTTTTCTCTCTTTGTTTAGAAGCTTGTTAAATGACATTTTTTAACCTGAACCCTCACCTTTTAACAGGGCTTCAAGAGGCTTTTGACAATGACTGGAAATCTGGGAAGATAACACTCAGCAGTTACAAAAATGGATCTGAAGATGCTGTTCTGGCTTATAAACTCCTGGTACAAACAATTTCAGGCATGCGAGATAAACCCATTAATATTAGCCAGGTATTTTGAAAATAATACTGTGATTATGTTTTAACTGGAATGGTGCAAATGAAGAATAAGTATTACATATTTTTTTTAAAAACTGAGTGATGAACTGATAGTTAATGTGAATGGTTGACACGATAGCTCTGAGGCATGCTATTGCATGATAGAGTCCGGACGTCTTCTTGCTACTCTGTTCTGTGGACAGTAAAGCAAAAGGGACAGCAAAATGAGCAGTAGCTGCAGAAAACTCTGGATGAAGACTTCCATAGATGAAGCAGAGCACATCTGAAGACATACTCATTGATGGTGGTGGCAGTGAAGTATCCTATTTCTCTGCCACTGTCACATGTGCGCACTTTTGTCCAGAAAGTTGATTTCTCAGGCTTGTTATTACCTCCTGACCACAAGTTTGAATAAATTTTTATTCACTTTTGCTTGCTATGGTAGGTTTTTTTAGGCACTTGCATCTTCCTCTGTGTTAAAGTTTGTAAATGCCACATTAAAGTATAAATCTGTGCATCTGGCCACATTATCTGGTGGCCATAGTTGCTAAGATGAGTTTCCATTGAAGTCTGCTGAGGATGTGGACAGAATCCTTAGAATTGTCTGGCTGATGCTTGTGCACTTGACCTGTGCCTTTCCTGGCAGATTGTATTGAGCTGGCTTAAGTTAATTTGATTAGTAATTAGGTGATCAGTGTCTTTCTTTGTGGCAGAGAGCGGGTACTTCCTGCTGTCTTGAAGGAGGGAGTTGTGAAACCTCTGCTGAAGAAATCATCCTTGAATTTCTTCAACTTGAATATTTACTGGCCAGTTTCCACTTTGCCTTTCCCTGGTAAATGGATAACAGCAGGACAGTTCCAGGAACTGCTGGTTGAAGTAGGGTATCTGCATCTTGGCTGGGGGAAAGGAAGTTTGATGATCATCCTAATGGATTAATCAGACAGAGGTAATGCAATCTGATGAGTTCCCTTGCACTTTGCAGCTAGTTTCACTGCCATGGTATCCTTCGGGATTGCATGGCTAGGGCAAGAATTATAGACAGTATAGTATGTTGGGATGGTCCCCCCAAAATCTGTGGGATGGCTGTTCTGCCAAAACTGTTCTGTGAGGTTCAGTTTTGTCTCATGTGTTCATTAAAATGTATATGAAAACACTGAGTGCGATTTACTACGGATAGTGAAGTGTCATCACCTGATAACACTTGATTCTGATTCCCTCCCTCTGCCCCCGTGGAGCCAAGTGGAGTAGTGATGAACTGGATGAGAGTGGATAAATTGAAACCTCAGTATTGTTGAAAAAAATGTGCAGTACAACTGAGACAAACATTTTAATGGTGGGAGGCCCCACTGATGTTGTACATCCATTCTTGTAAACAGAGTCACAGCCTCCCCTGGAAGATCAGATGCATAGTCAAGCTCCTGGATTCTTGGGTAGCAGATATTGCCAGGAAGGCTCCTCTATTACATTTTGCTGATTTTCTGGTAGGAGCATTTCTTAGAGAAAGAAATTCCAGACTGGATCACTGAAGCATCCTTGATAGCTGGTTAGAAATACCAGTGCAGAATGTAGCCATCTAATTTGGCTAAGAAAAAGTGAATGAAAGTTTATCACTTGAGTGGAGAAAACAGAAGGGGGGGTGAGGAAGCAAGGGTCATTTTGCAGGGTATTGAAGTTGTGAGTAAGAGTAAACTGCCTTTCTAGAAGCATTTTATTTGCCATATGGAGAGCAGTTTCCCCCCAAAATTAAATTGGAGGATATATAAGGGTTTGTTTGTTTTTTTGAGGGAAGGAGTCTTGGAGAAACCTGGAAGACTTTAAAAAAAAAGCTAGGAGCCACATGCAGCCAATAGATCACACCTGCTTAAAGAAATACCCTTCTCTTACCAGTCTTCCCATACATTGAGATCCTAGGGGGAACCAGCTCAAAACTCCATCCTGTCAGGGCTAAATCAGATGTTATATTAAGTGTGTAGTGTGCAAGGAAGCCTTGCTTTCTTTCTTATTTGCCAGTATGTGCCTAGGGGTGAGCTATGAATGAGGCTTTACTGTGCATGGATAGAGGAGATTTAAACCTCCCTGTCCCAAGCAGTTTTCCCTTTCCGCTTGTAAAGGAAAAATTACTTTTGGCTTCAGTGGAGGTAAAGGTCTCACCTCTTCTTTACCTATTACCATTCAGTTATGTGAACAGAGCTATTTCTGCTTTGCTACAACCTAGGCACATCAGAGCTGGTGGTTTTTTGTTTTTGTTGTTTTTCTTTTCTGTATTTTGCTCCCTTATACTATGAATTTAGATCCTCTGGTTAGCATGTAAGCCAACTGGCTGATTATGAGTTTATGGAAGCTAGTGCAGAACATCTGGAGGACATCAGGTTGGGGAAAGCTACCTTAAATGCTCTCAGAACACTTGATAATTAGCAAAAATGGTTGCCAAGAAGTAGGTCCCATTGACTTCACTAAGGCCGAAATACACATTACTCTTATTCCGTAGTGTTTGTCTACGTCATGTACATGCAAAGCAGTATCTGCTCTGTCACATAATTCCAAACAGCTTTCCAAATTTTTGAGTGTTTGCTGAAAAATACCACACTAGGATTGCAAGAGGTCACTGGGTGGATTTGCTTAGGTTTAGTTGGATGCTGTCTTCTGCCTAATACATTCTAAGGTGTTTTTGTTTTTGATTTTATTTGATAGAAGCATTATGGAAGGATGGTTAATTTTAACACCTTCATACACTAAGCTGTTTTAAATAATGTTCCCAAACTGGTGAATCTCAAGTGATGAGTGGTGGTATACACTTCTATTTAGAACTTTACTTTTACTTTCTGGCACTGCTAACTAGGGCAGCTTTTCAGTAGCAGCTTCCCATGCACTGAAAGTGCCAAAAGACAAATGGGAATAGCACATACTAAATGGGAATAGGACATACTAAAAAAAAGATGTCTGTTGCTGCAAAGGTTTGCTACTACAGCTTCTTTACCACTTCTTATGAGCTGGCTGATTTATTTAGTTTATTATAGTAGAAGTAGCCAGTCTGGGGATTAGCCATGGTCCCCACATATATTGCGATTAAGGCCAGCCTTGACATTATGCTTAACCATGGCAAAGCCCATGACTAGATTTAGAGCAGAGATAGGGAACTTCAGGCCCTGGGGTCAAATCTGGCCTTTCTGGAATTGCCCATGATGCCATATTTTGTTGGACATTTTGAAGACATTTACTGGCAAAAGCAGTTTTAAACTAAAATTTGCTGATATTTTTGGTGCCATTATTTTGCTCCTAGATCTGATTACCATGGGAATGTATCCCTAACAATTTTTTGTAAAATTGATCTCAGAGCTCTGAGTGAAAGATGGTCTGCTACATTAATTTTGATTTTAAAAGGGCCATTAAAAGTAGAGGTTTTTTTAAGTCACTGAAGGAAAAGTCAGTGAGAGCTACTGTGATACAGTGGTTAGAGTGTCAGAACAGTACTCTAGGAGGCCCAGGTATGAATCCCCACTTGGCCATAGAAACCCAACGGATGACCTTAGGCAAGTGACACTCTTAGCCTTAAAGAAAGGCCATGGCAAACCTCTCCTGGATGAAGGCCCTATGGATGGAGTATCCATAAAGCAGTGTCAACTTGAAGTCATATAAACAATGCAACAAAGGGAAATAAATGTATAATTCTTATTTCAGCTTTGAATGGTAAATCACTTTGTTTAAATTCAAGTAGGAAAAAACACTATAGTGATCTTGTTGGTAGCTGTTTCTTGATCCTTCTCTTTTTTTGTTGGGGCTGCTGTACAAAAGTGCTTGCTTTTAGAGCAAAGGCAGAGAACATGTGAATCTCCATATGTTTTTAGAATGCATCATCTTTTATTGCTGTCTGTGCTGCTTAGGGCTGATGGCAACTGCAATCTAACAATATCTGCAAGGCCAAGTGCTCTCCCCTTAGCATTCCAATTTGGAATACTTTGAACAAAGTAATACTGGGTCCTGGGGGGAAAAAGCATCTCTTTGTACAATACGCAATATACTATCAAGTACAGTGGCCTTATCAAGAAATCCAGTAGGAAGAAAAAAGAGGCAGACAGATGAGGGAAAACCATAATTGTTTATCCTAGTTGATTTATTTTAATTTTTCCCCGTTGAGTATATTATGAAGAAAATGTGACTGGCCTATGGATCTTGATCCACTTTCCTCTAACTCAGAGGAACAAAATCATGTTGTTGCACCCACAGGCCCATGAGCTGTGCTCTGCAGTTCCAAAGACAATTGGAAGACTTGCTGTTGTTGCATATCCTGTGCATTAATTGATTCCAGATCTCTAGATTCCAGCTTTAGAAAAAAGAAAGACTGCTGTCACTGTTGTTTTTCAGACTTCAAAAAAATGAGAGTTGGGTTTGAAATGCAAAATAAACAGAAGAAATCAGAAATTGTTGTTTGCTATTTCTTCTGGGCACCTTCAATGTGTTGCCACAACTTGTTTGCAGGACGGTCTTTGTTCCAGAATCCTAGAATATCTTATGCATACTCCCCAAATTCATTTGCCCACGTGACCTCAGCAAGAGTGCACTCATCTGGTTTTTGGTGCTGGGCATTTTCTGAATACGTAGGTCATAGGAGGCAAGTGTTAGCAAAATTTATACAGATGTTGTTTTATTTTTATAGCTCTCCTCCATTTACTGGGTGGCATTTCCTTCAGTGTTAACAACAGAGGTTAACTGCACACAGACGTCCATCGGACTCTTGCCAGATTCTTTTCTTTTTCTTTTCTTTCCCCCCACCTCCCCCAAAACTACCTTTAAATATGTTTCTCCACCTTTGTCATTTTCCCCTGTGGGCTGCAGACATTTTTTAAAAAAACAATTTGGATTTAATTGGCTCCATCTTCATCTGGAACCTTGTGCTGATTGAATGTTTCTAAGAAATTATGTATGCAAAGCATTTTGTACTATACAAAAGAGTCTGAAAAGTTCAGATATATAAAAATGCTGCATTTTCAGATTATCAGCACTAGGCTGCTTGTGGCACCCCTGCTAAATATAAAGTTTTTAACAAAAGCAGTCATTCTGTTTCATGTACTGTATTGTATGGTATGCATTCCAGGCTTTCTGTGTTAAATATTTGAATGAGAGCCCTAGAAGCCAGAGACTGTACTGAAATGCTTCTTTCCATTTTGCAGTTGGCTAAACAGCGCCTGGTGGATGCAAATGGAATCATTAACCCAAAAGCTTTCTACATCTACCTGACAGCCTGGGTTAGCAATGACCCTGTGGCTTACGCTGCCTCTCAAGCCAACATCCGGCCTCACCGTCCAGAATGGGTCCATGACAAAGCCGATTATATGCCAGTAACCAGTAAGGAACCTTTCACTTTAATGTCTTATGGTTTATATAAGCACCTCAACCCATCTTTCAGGGCACAGCAGCTCTTGAGTCAGTTGACACTGTACAGAACTCAGACCGTAAACAGAACAATATATTGTGTTCCTTTGTAAAAACTCAGGAGACAGATGGGGTGGTGTAATGTAGTAGAAGAATGCCATACCTCTGTAGTCATTCATCATTTTGAAAAATGAAGTTTTTAATAGTTTATCTCAGAGGTAAACTTGCATTAGGCATTTCATTTTAATGTGGCACACTCTTTTATGTGTAAGGGAAGCCCTCAGTTCGCATGATACGCTGCCTTTGCAAATGCAGGGTGTTTATCATTGGGAATTATATCATGTTTATTCTAACTCTGTCAGCCCAGCAAGCAAAGAGTTTCTGGCAAATTAGGTCATTCTCTAACACCTGCATCATGCCTAAATTGTTTAGGTGAAAAAGAAATCTGTATACAAGAGTATCCTCTTTCCTTACAGTCCCTACTCAAGTCATCTATTTGCGTTCTTAAAGGCAGTACCAATTTGATTTTATTTGCTTTTACACTGAATTTATTGGGTGGGCTGCTAGTTGATTATTGGGTGGCAGGAGTGAGGGAAGAAAATGGGTGGCATTTTTAGAAGTACAACAGGATAGCAAGCAAATTGTGCTTATCTTTATCTGAATCCTAAAGTTCTTAGGCAGTCAGCCAAGTCTTGTCTTGGAAAATTTATAGTTGAGATTATAATAGGGCAAATCATGTTAAGTAAGTCAGCTGAATGACCCTACAGGCTGAGGAACACAGAGCAGCAACAAGAGCAGGAGCTAAGAGCTAGTTGTAGAAAGGCATGGCGGGAGTGGAGGGTGTACAGTGTACAGGGGACTTAACACTGCTTTCAAAAAAAGGGAGCATGGAAAATTTGAGTGTTTTATTTCACTAAAGGATAAAAGATACTGATTTCCTGAACTGACCATGTCAAGTATTTAATCTTTCTTTGATTGACTGGAACATGTTCTAACAATCATTTTCAGTAACCAGGAAAAATATAACAAAAGTAATGGCCAGCTTTGTCTTTCAAATTGTTTAATTGATTACAAAAGCTGGGCCTGACTCACTGCTTCATTTTTTGTTCTCAGGATTCCAGAGCTTTCAACTGTTCAGTTATTTAAAATGTAACATCCTTTGTTGTTGTTGTTGTTGTTGTTGATAATGATGATGATGTGTGCCTGCAAGTCATTTTTGACTTATGGTAACCCTAAGGCGACCCTGTCATGGGTTTTTCTGGGATGGTGAGCATGTGATACTCCGAAAGTCACTCGGTTTGTCTCCATGGCCCCAGCGGGGAACTGAACCAGGGTAATGTGAAAGTACTTGAGGTTTTGATGTTTTGCCTTGTCCAAATTTTAGATTCATTTTATTCACGAAATGTTATTGTTACTTGTTTTGTGTTTGGATTACTGTTAGCAAATGCTAGTGCACTAGTGCAGCAGTAGTGGGATAGATATTCAGAAGCACTTTTTGTAATGTCATGGCTGAGTCTGATAAGCTGCAGCCTAAAATACAGTCAAATATAGGTGCTTAAGTCTTTTTACCTGTCCCAGGACATCTCAAATTCCAATTGCAAGTGTGTATCTATTGTTGCTTTTCATTTCATTTTGCTTTTGGGTATTGACTTTGGATGATGCATGTAATCATGTGGCTGTGCTCATGCTTCGTCCACAGTGTGATTTCAGAATCACATGGAAACCGTGTGGATTGGAATTTGTGCTACACACCATTACATCATGATCCCAAAACACACACACACACACAAACAGAGCAATAAAAGGGAGTGAAAATCCAAAGCAATATCTCCCCACACATTACAGTACATTTAATCAATTTGGATGACCTCTTAGACTATTGCTTTAGGTCTAACTAAAGTCAGTTTCCTTGAGGCAAAGGAGAAAATGATAGCTGTCATCTGATTCCACCTAAAAGAAGCCAAACAGATGAGCAGTTGAGCCTTAGACCAACATGAGTATTGGGACAGCATCTTGCACTGCAGCTGAGGACAACAGGGCTCTGTCCTCAAACACCACCATTGCCATCCCTTCTCTCCTTGGCATCTCTTACGTGAGACAGCCACTAATAGTAGGATCAGCCCTGTTGTGGTATTAGTATTCATGGATCAGTTCACAAAAGCTTTTATCAAAATAAAATTGTTAGTCTTCAGAGTAGTGTCTAGATCAAGGAAAGTAATAGTACTACCCTATTCTGCTTTGGTCAGACCTCATCTGGAATACTGTGTCCAGTTCTGGGCAGCTCATTTCAAGAAGGATATTGACAAGCTGAAATGTGTCCAGAGGAGGAAGACCAAAATATTGAAGGATCTGGAAGTGATGCAGCTTAGGAAGCTGGGTATGTTTAGTCTGCAGAAGAGAAGGTTAAGAGGGGACATGTTAGCCATGTTTAAATATTTGAAAGGGTGTCATATCGAAGAGGGAACAGGCTGGTTTTCCACTGCTCCAGAGACTAGGATAAGGAGCAATGGATTCAAACTACAGGAAAAGAGACTCCACCTAAACCTCAGGAACAACTTCCTGACAGTCAGAGCTGTCCAGCAGTGGAATATGCTGCCTCGGGGTGTGGTGGAGTCTTCTTTGGAGGTTTTAAACAGAGGCTGGATCTGTTGGGAGTGCTTTGATGTGTGTTCCTGCATGGCAGGGGGTTGGACTGGATGGCCCCTGTGGTCTTTTCCAACTCTATTATTCTATGATTCTATGATGCAAGGCTCAGCATTTTGCTGTAGCAGATGAATAGAGCATAGTGTACGATGGAACAATGCAGAAGCATATGGCATATCCTTGGACAGGAAGGGCACTCCATCCACAAAAGACTGATTTTAGGAATGCTAAAATTTCCCATGAGACTGTTTTAGGAGCATTCTTCAGCATCTCTATGATAAGGTTACAGTAGGGAGAAGAGTTGCCTATATGCAGTCTGACACTACCCTCCATTAAAATACCAAGGACTGTTTATGCTGTATTTTGTTAATAAACCTGAATTGCATATTTTGGTGCAAGTGAATACACTTTAGAGTTCTCATACAAGAAAGCTAAAATATGGATTTTTTAAAATTTCTGTTTCACTGTGTCTTCCAATACGTATTTCCCAAAATATAGTTATTGAATTATTATTTTCTCCCCAGTCCCAGAAGCAGAGCCTATCGAATATGCTCAGTTTCCTTTCTACCTCAATGGACTGCGTGATACTTCTGATTTTGTGGAAGCTATTGAGAGAGTGAGAGCAATATGCAATAACTACACCAGCCTTGGAGTTCCCAGTTATCCAAATGGATATCCATTCCTCTTTTGGGAACAATACATTGGCCTTCGTCATTGGCTCCTCTTGTCCATTAGCGTGGTTCTGGCCTGCACGTTTCTGGTGTGTGCCCTCTTCCTTCTGAACCCCTGGACAGCCGGGATCATTGTAAGTCTCTGTTAAAGTGAAATTCCTTTCAGCATAGCTCTTGCTACAGTCGGAAAGGTTTTGTTTATGTCTGGGCTACTGATGGAGTATGCATATTGCATCATTCATGATATATTTATTCAACTTGAGGGGGTAGGGTTCATGGTAAAGGTATAAGCCTTAATAACCTTAATTCTTTGGAGAATTCTATTAGCTGAAATGTAAAAATAAAAATAAAAGCATCTAAACTTTTGCCCTCATTTTGATACATGGAAGAATAATAAAGAGAAATTCTTAAATGTCTTCTGTAAAAAAACTTTAGAATTGCACGCAGCTGAGTAGTATCTATGATATGATTTCAAGCTCTTTATAAATAATTGTTTATTAGGTTCTTGAAACTATCATTTCACTTTTCCATAGCTTGGAAAATTTGCTTTTCTTACAAAACAAAACAAAAACCTACATCTCCTGTAATTCCCCACCCAGCGTGGCCACTGCTTATGCTGGGGGATTATAGGAGCGGTAGTCCAAAAGAAAAAAAAAGTCTTGTAATTTTGCCAAGCTCTGCTTTTTATTTGGGAAATGAGGCCCATCCCTTTCATTTAAGTAGTTTGTGAACCATAGGTCAATCCTGTGCAACTTTTTTTTTAAATAACCAAATCTTAAGGTTCTGAAAGGACATAGAGAAGAGTCCTCCAAGTCAAGTCCACCTTGACACTTCTCTGGGACTAGACTTCCTGCTGGTCCGTGGAAGTACATGTTGTCCACATCTGACTGAACTACAAAAAATACCAGTCCCCCCTCCTGCAGCATTTGAGTGTTTCAATAGGCATCCCTGAGAGACATGACTTTGTGTTATGATGTATCCTGCACTGCCTCCTCATGAGATTATACTTGAGAAAAGTTCCCAGTCAGGCCACAGGGTTACTAGTGCTAGGCTGAACGAGGGGAAAAGTTCAGTGCAGGGCTACAGTGTGTAGGAGAAATAAAATGATAAACACAGTTTGTATAGACTAGACTTTTATATGTTCTGGACATCTTTCAGTATATAAGCATTCTTTTCAAATGGAATGTTGCCGTTATTACATTTAAGTGTTATGAACTTCTCCATAGCTTATAAAATGGTAGAGGCAGAAAGCAATTACCAGTTTGGGGTCCTATAGACTTGTACAGCAGGTATGTTAAAAGGTAAATGTTTAGTCTAGAATAGCTTTCAAAAGACATGTGCTGTGTATATTATCATTCATGAGTCATTAGCTTATAAAATAATTTATTATAGTGCCTATAGGGGGTGGACTTTGTTTACAGTAAGTGAGTCTATCTTTTTAACAGCAGTCTTCAGGCTTCTGTCTTTTTGTGCACATCTCTCTATTTTGGTACCTATTTTGTTATTCTCCCTCCACCTCAGTCTTTTTATTTATTTGTTTATTTTGGTAACAAAGTAGATGAGAGAATTAAAAATTAATAAGTCTCCCCTTAACTTTTACTGTTTGCTTTCTCCAAGCTGATCCCTCCAAGTTCTTCAAAGCTAAGAGGCCCTTTGTAACTTGATACTTTTCATCTGATTGTAGTATTCTCTGTATGTATTAATTACTGAGGAGTCATCTTCATTTATGTCTATAATTTGGTCAAAAGAGCAAGGAAGAGAGGAGCCCAGGTCTTGTATCTTTACTTGGATTAATCACTGTACTCAGACTATGTAAGCAGAGGTGGAATTTTAGAAAGAAGTGGATGATGGATAACATTCACATCGTATAGCCAAATTCAAAGGAAAATGAAAATATATTATCTGGTTAGTACTTAGCTTCAGAGAAAATGATTAAACTGCAGTTTCCAAAGTGTGTAAACACTTAATCCAGTAAAGCGAGATTTACATTTTAAAAAGTAACACAACTGTTTGCTTCTGCCCAGCCCTCTAAATTTGCTAACCAATCACTTGAATTATTTTAAGGTTGTGGTGCTGGCTCTGATGACAGTCGAACTTTTCGGCATGATGGGTCTTATTGGAATAAAATTGAGTGCAGTGCCTGTTGTCATCTTGATTGCCTCTGTTGGAATTGGAGTAGAGTTTACTGTTCACATTGCCTTGGTAAGTGGGGTTGAGAGTGTGTGCTTTAAATACAGACATTTAAAAAATCGGTCACTTTGTTGTGTCAGCTTGGTTTAACTCTCTCCAAACTGTATAGTTTCAGAATATGATCATCCTCATGTCTGAATCCTCTCTTATGCCTAAAATCACTTTGCACATAGGTGGCTAGCATCTCCATATTTGGCTGAATGTAGTTCACACTGCTATAGAACATACATACTTAGGTGCTCATCACAGTTTCATATTAGTTGCACTGTATTCGTGTATGCAGCACAGTGAAAACATACACAGGTGTGCACCATGTTAACTTGGGGCAACTGCAGTTTTACAAATTACTCCATGAAACCTAGTAGCCAGTATAGTCACCCTGCCTACCTGTGTTTCTTGTGTATGGCCAAAAGTAACATAGCTACTGCTCTACCCTATCTCTGTGAGAGACTAGTTGGAATTTTACCTCCATCACAAAAATATAACTACGTCTTGGACAAGCCACTTTTTCAGTTGCAGTCTCATCTACAGCATTAACAGTAATATTAGTGACTGCCTTGTATCATTACTATAACTATTACAACAAAATACAGTATGTGAAGAATTTTTATCTGTTTGACAGTGTAGCTAAGACCTTTTAAGCTGATGTTGCTTTAAAGAGAGCTGTGATCACTTAAGGCTTTGGTTCAAAGTACTGACAGTAGTGAGTCTGGGAAATTGAAATTTTCCAAGCTGTTGCAAGTTGCTATTTCTGCCTATTTTGGAAGTTGAAGAAAATTGAAGAAAATGCGCCAAGATAGCGCTAAAATGATCCAGCTACTTTCTTACTGTAAATTCCATTATCAAGTTGACACCAGTGGGACTTCCCTTTTTTATAGCAGCATGACAGAGTTGATTTTTGTTGGGATGTGAATCAACTAGAGCAGACAATATCCACATGTGTTCTCCCATACAACTTTGAACCCAGCCTAATCCAGTGGAGCAAAGGCGTGCTCGCTTCTGCGGACCTACAGATCAAGCTAGTTCTTCCTCATGGAGATTTCAATCCAAAGCACATTTTAAAATTCTTGGGTAAAAATTTGAACTCTGCAGCTAAAATTATTACTACAGTTATCTAAATGAATCCATGCAAGTAGCTGAAAAATAAAAGAACCCAACAGTATTAACCAAAATATACAATACTCAGAACCTATGTTTGTGCTTTGGGTCCACTATCCATGACTTGTGTGCAACCACCAGCTTTTAAGAGAAATTGTTGATACTTAATATTCAGCCAATGCCAGCTCTCTAATTCATTGTATTTTCCATACCTTGCACATAACATTCATTTTATTATGAAGTTGCAGTTTACACTTGTGTACTCAGTGACACACATATAATGTCTGTGACTATTGTGTACAACTTACGGATTTTAGCTGTTTCACTTTTCCTTCAACAGAATCAAATCTATAGGTTTTCAGTTAAAACCTCCATGTCATGTTGTTATTTCAGTCCTGGACTTTATTAATTGTAACAGTTGTAAAAAAAGATGCAGATAATTGTTTGATTTGGACAAGGTGCGGTTATTAACATGTGGTCCATGGAATGGACTTCAGGAGTCTGTGAACCAGGTGCAAGAAAAATTATTTTTAAAACATTGAAATATTCACAATTAAATATGGATTGTCTTACTGAAAATTACCCTTGTTACATTTTCAATCTGTTATAGACCCCAAACCACCACACCCATGTGTGTCACACATTAGGTCATCCACAGTGCCCTTAGGGAGATAAAACAGAAGAGGTGAAAAAAAGAAGATAAAGAGTAGGTCATGTGAAAAGAGATAAAGTAAAGTAAGAGATAAAGTAAGGAAACAGCCTTACTGGTATCAAGTAAGCTTGATGTATTTCAGGGATGCATACTTTGTTGCCTGCATCTCTGGAGTTGTGTACATCATTTTGTTGGATTAAATATAAATTGATTTTCAGTGCCACACAAATAGATAAAAAAAGAACATTATTAGACACAGTTTTTAATTAGCATTCTACCATAATCTGCTGGATTTTGTCTGATTCTGTTTTCTTTGTATGACAGAGGCCTGGCTATATTAAAATATTTGAAAGAATGGAGTCCTACTTTTTTAAAGAATAAATTTACGAAAAAGCTTTAATCACAGCCTTGGTGACCCCTGATGGCTATAGGCAGAGAAGCAATTTTCATAGTATCTCTGTTTAAAAGAATTCTCTGCCTTCTAGAAGTAACCTCCAACAGAAAAAAAGCATGGCCAGAATTAGAACAGCTCGGCGCAATAATCATTGTCTTGCTTATCAGTGTACATTAGTTAGGATTCATGTGTAGAGAGCCTTTAATTCAGGGGTGGGAAACAATCAGATTGTTGGACTGAAACTCCCATCATCAGGAGGCAGCAAAGCCAGTGATGAGGACTGATGTGAGTTAGAAGTCCAGTATGTGGTGTACCGCGTATTTCCCAACCATGCTTCTGCTCATAAGTGTGCATCATAGATAGCCTTGAAATCATCTGACAGTGGGCAGAGGACCTTCACTCAGACCATTTCCACATGGGGGTAAAACCCCGCAGTGCGACGACCGAACACAGAGGTCGTCCTCACCGCGGGGTGTGCTAGCGCGGTTGGAAAGGATGAGGCTCTACGCCTCAAACCGCTTTAGCGCAGCCACAGGGGTGGTGCTGCGAGTTTTGTAAAAACCACCTTCCCAAGTGGTTTTTATGAAACTCGCCCGCGCTGCTCCGTAGCAGCTCCCAGTGAAGAACTGCAGAGACGCGGTAGCGTGTCTCTGCAGATCTGCCTGGGGGCGGGCTTCCGGCTGGCGCGCTGCGCTGATTGACAGAGCACCGCCGGAAGCCACCGGCCGCCATTTTGGCCGCCGCCAAACGCCACCGAAATTCAGCGGCATGTAGAGCAGTGAAACCACGCTCCCTGCAGGGATGGAGCAACACGCTACCAGGTGATCTCCGCCCCTGTGTGCGCCGCCCCGTTTCGCCCCCCCCCCGTGAGGAAAGGGCCTCAGAAGATATGGCTGCTGGGTAGGAATGGACCCTAGCTGCTTTCATTTTACAAATTAAAATTTGGAGGCAGAATACAACAAACCGAAGGTCATTTTTCATGTTTAATTTGCCTGTTGGTAATATATCTATAGAAAGAAGTTACCTGTTGCATTATGCTGCTTTTCTTTTTCACTATGGCAAACAAAATAGCGCCATGAGTTGTACAGGCTAATCTGATGGCATGAACTTCATTCTTTTCTAGGCATTTCTGACTGCAATGGGAGACAAGAATCACAGGGCTGTCCTTGCATTAGAGCATATGTTTGCACCTGTGCTGGACGGAGCTGTGTCTACACTGCTTGGCGTCTTAATGCTTGCAGGATCCGAGTTTGACTTTATCGTCAGGTAAATTATGTGTACATTCTGTCTCCATCACTCTGCTTGATTGAAAACATATGAATGTAGTGGAATCTCATTTATCTGATTGGTCAAAGGCTCCTGCAATTGGATAATCAGATATGTGGTTAAGAGACTATTTCAGTCAGACTACACTTGAGCATGGAGCTATGTTGGGACACCCCAGTGAATATGGCTAGTCAAAATATCAGATTAGTGAGATTCCTTTCATGGGATTATTGTTGCACGCTTCCATCTACTTACTGATATAATGCCATGCATGTTGTGCTATGCCTGCTTGTCTCATGGTTCTACTTTCGTTCTGTATATTAGCTGCTAGTTATATTTGATGTGCTCTTTCCATTGCAAGCCGTGGGTTTTGTTCTTAAAATTTTGATTCCAAGGCAGAAAGGCCCTTCTGCAGCCTCTAGTTTGCTTACTAGCAACATAAATTTACTCCCAAAGAGCCAGCATTGTCCAGTGGGTATCTAGACATGACCTTTAACCTAACCATTCTTTGAAACTATTTACATTCAGGAGTGTTTTGAGTGGAGAAGCCTAGAAACGTGTAAACATTCTGAAACTGGACTCCTCCATTCCCTTTTTTTCCTGATTGAAATTTACGGCAAACTTTGACTGACCAAAATAAAATGTCCACTGTAAAATAGGAGAAGGCAGGAATTTAAAACATCACAGAGGGTAACATAAAATCCATAAAGTAAAGCCTGAAGGTCTTTCTGTATGGAGCTAAAAGAGCCTGTTTTCTTGTGGATTTAATTAAGAATATGATTTTGGTAGATGTATAAAAGAACCACTCCTGCCCCCGCCCATTTGCTATGGGGGGAATTTAAAGGGAGTGATGAAATAGATACTGTTTTGCTCTTGACAGTCTCTGCAGAGATGCTGGGTAGAAATGCAACATTCTTTCTTTGTGGCATTGCATGGCCAATAAACAAAAACTAGGTGTGTGAGAGAGTGGTAAGGAGCACAGGTAACAATGTGCTCTACCAACTGACAAAAGCTGGATTGATAAATAAAAATAGTAGCCATCAACACAAAAAGTAAAGCCTATTAAGAGGTAGTACAGAAAAGACTTTATGAAATTTTCTCCTTCTACATTCACCCTAACCTAGGAGCCAGTTGATACCTGGCTCCACAGCAGCTTTCCCATGACATTTCCCCCATCCACCTACAGCCATTTCCACACTAGGCTGTTACAGTTTATTATTGCACTTTCAACATCCTGTGGAATCTGGGGTTTGCAGTTTAGGGAGGGGCCTTTGAGGTCCCTCCCTAAACTGCAAACCTCAGGATTCCATAGGATGTTGAAAGTGCAATAATAGCAGTCTAATGCGGAAATGGCCTAGGTTATAAATATTCTCCCAGCCCAATGATTTAGTACAGCAGTTCTTAGCCTATTCTTTACCATGGACCGCCTTTAAATATTTTTGTTGCCACAGCCACCAAGACTTAACTCAAGATTTAAAGTGCGATAGCAAGTAATGCCACATGCTTTCTCTCAGCTGCTCAGTGTCATTCATTATCCTGCTCTCACCTCATGCAGAAGTAGCAAGTGCTTGCTTGCATGCAGATAGATAGATAGATACATACATACATACATACATACGTACGTACGTACGTACGTATCTCCTCCCAGTCCTCCTCTTCCTCTACCAGCCACTGCCTGGCCAGCCAAGGACAGGCCAAAGCCTGATTTCTTAGGATCGTAAGCCCCCTCCCAAAGCTCTCTATATACGCAAAAAAGGAGATGGGCAAGAGAAAGGAAGTACAAGGACCACCATGGCAACCACCTCCTTTTCCTGACCTGGTTTAGACGTTGGGCACCCACTCTACCCACCCATGCCTCAGCTCCCTTCCCACAGACACACAAAGTTTGATATTTGCAAATTTTTCAATTTTGCAAGGATCCTGTGTCCCTAACCCTAGTGAATGTGGAGGGCGAAGTGTGTGTGTGTATGTGTGTTTATTTGATAACTTTCAAACAGTTTCATGATTTTCAAAGGATTGAGATACTGTGATGTAGCTTTGTGCAAAAGGTATCTATCACCTACAAAAGACTCGTGCTCTTTGAGATCAGTGTATGACCATCTGTCTGTCTGTCTTTCTGTCTGTCTGTCTGTCTTTCTTTCCTTCCTTTTTAACTGCAAAAGCTCATAACATTTATTCAAGCTTTTGTGGACCCCCTGTGTGCCCCCCCAGGGGTTCATGGACCACAGGTTAAGAATCACTGACTTAGTATATGATTTGCATGCAAAATATCCCAAGTTCAGTTCCTGGTGTCTCCAGATATGCCTGGGAAAAGGAATCTGAGCTAAAACCCTGGAGAGCTCCTGCCAGTCAGTATGGATGATATCCAGCTAAATGGACCAATGGTCTGATTCAGTATAAGGGAACTGGTATTCCACACCTCCTGTAGGCTTTTCCGTGAACTCTTTTTAGCAAAACATTGTCTTCAGTATAGTGTTGGATGATGTAACTTGGAATACAGCAATCAAGGATTCAAACCCAGCATTTGGAAATCTATAAACCTTAATTGTGTTTATAAAGCTGTTCCAAAATGAAATGCTAAATTTGTCTCATCTTTGTATGATGAGACATATCAGTCTCATCTTCCTAGCAGCTGCCTGCATTTCTCTGAAAATTTGCTTAAACGGCATAAACGGTAGAGCATAGGTCTGAAGAGAGAAAAGGGAGTTGGTATAAATTGTCCCTTCTGTCCCCAATGCACAGAAACTTCCAGTGGATCCAAAGTTGGGCCTAGGCCTCTATGCTTTTAGGAAAAATAGCAGAGAGAAGCCCTGGTTAGGTATTTTCCTTTAATGTTAACTAAACACATCTGGAGGGGGACCATGCTTACTCCATGCCTTTCTGTCATCAGCAGAGAACCCTTTGTTTGCATGGAGGTACTCCTTGCAAATTGGTAAAATCAGGGCTTGGAGCTGAGTGGAGAATCTCCATGCATATGTCACTTTTCATGTGAAAATGGAATAGGGCTACCACACTCTTCCCTCACATGGTTAGTTAAGAAAATACCTGAATCAGGGCTATAGGTAGTGACAGAGAGTGTATACTGGCAGGACTGGCCCCACCATTAAACAGAAGGCATCTATCTTTAACACATCTGGAGTGGAAAGATGGTGAGGCAGATTAGTTATGAGTAGTGGGAAGGTGTTGGGAGGAAGAGTTGTGTATCTCACATAGCTTCACCTTTACTTTCTGAGCTAGTTTCCCTCAAATGAAGGGGAAGATACGGTCCTTTCAGCAGAGTTGAAGTGAATTTCAACTGCTATCATCTCACCATCTTCTATACACAGAATACAGGTTGCTTTGTTTTCCTTTCACCTCAGGGAACAAAGTATCATTTCAGAACTGGGTATCGTGCTCATATCCTACACAAACAGCTGGACACTTCACATTCTTAATGTTTCACTGTATTACAGCTACTATCCACTTAGTTAACGATTGGTTATTTACTATAAAATAAAAATTGGTATTTTAGCACTTCAGAGCTTCATTTTTGCTTGGCCATCTCATTGTCGAGCAGAATCTGGGTTTAGTCTTGTTTTTCTGTTTTCTTAAATAAGGATCTAAAGTTAATGAGCAAAGCTTGGATTTGTATCAAGGTTGAGGAAGGCCCCAAACTTCCGGCAAGGGATAGGTTTTTAGCCCAACATCATGTCTGGGTAGAAGTTTTGTATACTTAGAGTGGTCAGATCTATAATCAGCCTGTTTATTCTAGAGCTAGACTGATGAGATGCAAATGTCTCCAGCGCCTCTTGTTGATGGTGTTTTCCAGTATAAAGCTCTGTTCGTTTACATTAGGGTAGGAGATTAGTTTGTTGATTTTCCCCTTGCTTTTCTGCTAATGCAGACCAGAAATTCCCAGATGTAATCCTACTGTAGCAGGATGATAGTTTAGCATTCCATGTTGATAGATCTGATTGAAGGAGTGTTTCCTGTTTAAACCATGTAGTCAGCAGAGACATTGGGAAAGGGATTGCCTCCATCTTCCCTTTCTGCCCCTTTCACCTTCAAACTGTTGCCTAAGATCCAAGTCTCCAAATCCATTAGCTGTAAAATGTATCTTGGAACTTAGCCTCTATTCTCCATGCCTCCCCTCCCCAACCATACTATCTAGTAAGGCTTTCCTCTCACTGGCAGGTTTACATCTTATTAATGAAGGATACCAGACCTTAGCCCTCAATGGTGGGAAAGGACAACCACTTGTGCACTCTCCTCTTCTTCCATAGTCCTTCAGCCTTTATGTTTGAATTGGCTGACACAAAACAAGAGCATTCAGAGATGCTAAATTGTTCAACAAAAGATTAGCCCGCAATGCAGCTCTGCCATTGTAGAGTGCTCTTACTCAATACAATGCTTAGGCTTACAACAGAATGCCCTGCATTTTCTTTGCAAAAAGCTGGTTCCTGTGTCTAAAAAGGTTGCAATTTGAGCTATTTGCTAAAACTGGAACTCACAGAATTCAAGGCAGAAAGTTGTGATTAATGAATGGCAAGGGAAAGCCTTACCTGATACACTAGAGATTTAATTAGAGATTCTGCTGTTAGACGCAGAAGCATTTCACAGTGGATTAGCTGCTGGGAGAAGTGGACTTCTTTTTCCTTCTAGGCTAAATTGTTTAAATTCTACACCCTTCACTTCATTTGTTTGCTTGTGCTGGGTTTTCACTAATGGGGGCCCCTTTTCATTGTATTTGTGCTTTCAATCTGTTCAGTCATTCAGTTCACATTCCATATTTTTGTGTTTGTGTAACACATTCATAAATAACATTACATGCTGCAAGATTTTGGTAAATTAACAAGCCCCCCTTTCTTTTTTGAACTAACACTTTGGGGTGTGGAATGTAGCCTGTCTAATCCAAAAGGTAAAAAATAGAAAACTGCATGCTGAACCAAAATTGCATGTTAAACAAAAACAGTTTTAATACGATGTTAGTTTGACTGTTTTGCAAGTGTGATAAAATATGTTAAATTTTGTTTTCTCATTTTAATGTTTATTACACCTTCTGCTTTTAACTTATATTAAAATATTTCAGATATTTCTTTGCTGTTTTGGCAATTTTAACCATCTTGGGTGCTTTGAATGGACTGGTGCTACTTCCCGTTCTCCTTTCCCTGTTTGGACCATATCCTGAGGTAAGTATTGTGTACGTTGGGAATTACGGTTATTTTTTTTCATAGCTACTGTAATTATTTTAGGCACTTTAAACTATGTGACATTCTTTTCAATTACATGCTATTAGAATAACTGGCGTTTTGGTAAAGAAATGAGAATTTGTCTGAAAATAAATTTATCTGATTTAGTCATTCTCTGTTGATGCTGGAAAACAGATTCTCTTGTAGTTCCCACAGCTGTCATTAGGCAACACACATATCACTTTATAGATAAGCCACCCTTTACTCCTAATACCTAAATGCATTTGTGTGCTTATTTTTATTACAATGCCAAGAAGCAATTCATATCATAGCTTGTATGATAATGGGGCTTCCCATTATCGAGGCTTATCAAAGGGAGATACTTCTCTCTTCAGGTAAACCAAGGGTTAATGAGATGTTAGGATTACATCAAGGGTCACAGGGTGAGAGTTGACCAACCAAAAGGAAAGGGTCAGCATCACAGGTCACAAGGTGAGAATTGACCAACCAAAAGGAAAGAGGCGGGCATCTTGGAGATGCTTCCAGATCCTTCCAAGGAGGAAAAGATAAAACTTCTGAGAGGCCATGTGGCCAGAGAGAAAGAGAGAGAGAGAGAAAGAGAGAGGGGAGAGCTGGCCCAGTTGAGCTGGCAGGCATGCTGTGTCTCCTGGACCCCCCCCCTCCTCCTTTAGACCATCTACGCCTATAACCTAATTGTGAGTAACTAGAAATAAGTAGGTAGTTGCGTTAGGGATGTTGTTATTTTGGGAATTGGCTGATCTTAAGAATGTATCTGTGCTGTTATATCTGTTTTGTAAATTCTTGTAACTAAGTGCACCTGGGAGAGGGGAGTCTCTCAAGTATATATTGTTTATTTGCATGTCTTGATTAAAACACTTCTATAAACCTCCGTTTCTCTCCATTTCCACACCAGGGTTGGCACACGCTACATAGGACCTCTCTCACTCAGGGGAAAGAGGAGGGGGAAGATCCTTATGCTTAGAGATTAGGCAGAGTCCCTCCTGTTCTGTCTAAGTAATTCATAATTCAGGGGGGTGGTGGCAGCATACCAATAGAGTTGGGGAGATTGCCAGTCGTTCCAAGCGTGGGAATCAGCTTTGGGAGGCTGGCAAGAACCCTAGTAAAACACTGGGAGGGAATTTCCAGTTTTGCAAAGGTGGAAGTCCACTTAAGAGACTGGAAATAAACCTACAGTGTCACAGCTTGTAAGCCATAGGCTGCAAACCTGAAAGATACATCAGGTTTAAGATACACCTATTAAAGGAAGCTATGATCCAATAGATGTTACAAGGCTCCTTGCAAGCAGGTGCTTTGCTGTTGTCCTCTAAGGCACAGTAAGGTTCTGCTCATGTAGTCAGAGATCATTGTATAGATACTGAGAATTTATCTTATAAAAGAAAAAAGGAAAATGCTGTTTGCCTGGCAGGGACATTCAGTCAAGGGGCTGGCAATGATGACTGCTTGTGAGGAAGATCAGGAATGGCTCAAAAGTGTGTGAGGAGATTCAGGAACCTGATAAAAGCAGTGTTCTGCTCACTCTGATGCTTTGGGTTACAGTGCCTGCTGCAGCTCTCTCAAATCTGACATCTGCGAGATGTGTTTGGGTTACAACTCTCATTAGCCCCTGGCATCTGCCAGATGTGTTTGGGTTACAGCTCCCATCAGCCTCAGCCAACATCGCCATTGGGCACTGGTGATGTGAATAGTACTCCAGCACATCTAGAGGGTGTCAGGTGGGGAAGGTTGGGCTGATTCTCCTGCTCCAAGACACCCTAGAAACTTACCTTTGGGTCAGAGGAAAGCAGGGGGTTCCATAGCAGGGCCAGTTCTGAATGCTTCTGGGTCAAGCATAGGACTCGGCAGACTCCCAGCATACCCAGTAGGAAAACAGTGATTGTGTGTGCAGTTCTCACTGATGAGAAAGGTCCTGAGGGTTTCTTCTCAGAGAAATAGTGGCCAGATTATGGATTGTCTCTGGTGGAAAGAGATGTTTGGCTGAGAGCTGGGAGTAGCCAAAGTTTCAGCTATTGTGAACTCTGTCCACTTGACTCCAGTCAAATGTCTGGCAACTGATATTTCTGAAAGCCTTTTAAAGGCACACATATTGCATGTATATAACAGGGATGTGAAGTTTGTGGTCCTTCAGATATTGTTGGATTGCAGTTCCCAGCATTCTGGGAGCTAAGGTTGCTGGGAATTGCAGTTCAAAAACATCTAGAGGAGTACAGAATTCCCATCCCTGGTGTATAGCCAAAAGTGCAGATCAACATATTCAAGTTGCAACAGTTCAATAGGATGATATTATTAAGAGGATACCAAGTCTAGTGTAATTAATGGTATCAAATCAAGACATGTTTCACGCTGCTGTACTCTGCAGGAGGGAATAATAGAAATGACTTTTAACACTGGAAGCAGTTTTGCTGGAGCAGTTTTATTTGTTGGATTGATCTGTTGTTCCAAAACCTGAGAACCCGACTATGGGATTATTTTTCTGATTTCCACTAAGGGTTTTTAAACTGTCATTCATAGGTTTCTCCAGTCAGTGGAAGGACCACGTTGCCAACCCCTTCTTCTGAGCCTCCCCCAAGCATTGTGAGGTTTGCCATACCACCAACTCATACTCAGAATGGGTCTGATTCATCTGATTCTGAATACAGTTCTCAGACCACAGTATCAGGAATGAGCGAAGAGCTCCATCAGTATGAGGCCACCCAAAGAACAGGTGCTCCAGTCCATCAAGTAATTGTTGAAGCAACTGAAAACCCAGTATTCGCCAGATCCTCTGTAAGTAAGCCAAATCCTATCTGTTTTCCTTTCTGTGTACCGGGGGTGGGGAAACAATGGTCTTCAGAATGCTGTTGGACTCAGATGGGTTCTCCACTCCTCTCTGTATAACATTCAGATGCTTACCTGATTTTATCGTGGCTGCAACACATCTAGGGAATTGTATATCTCAAACAGGTGCACCAGAATGGGTAGGGAAGTGCAGTCAATGGTTTTACCTCTAGTTTACTTCATGGTAGAAAAAAAGCTTCTCCTGGGTCTAAAAGAGCCTGGAGAGGCTTAAACACATGATAAAATTGCCTCTTATGGGACTTCTATGGGATTCTTTTTAAGAAAAACTAAAAAAAAAATCAGGGCACCAGTAGAGAGGAGTCTCTGC
The DNA here is from genome assembly GCA_948472985.1 of Iguana delicatissima. NCBI lineage: Eukaryota > Metazoa > Chordata > Lepidosauria > Squamata > Iguanidae > Iguana > Iguana delicatissima. The sequence goes on from CAOKZL010000502.1 coordinate 267,557, forward strand.
AAGGTACCATGGGAAGCCAATGCACACAGCCCATATCCAGCAGTTGCCCACCCCTATTTTAGGGTTTTGTCTGGTCTGATCCAATACATCTGAGTGGTAATTTAGGGCTTCAGCATTAATGCTGAATCTGTCCTGAGTAGCTCAGGACTTCATGGCAACCACTGGTTTGTCTCAAGTGGTATTTGGCTCCATTCATGTTACAGGTAGCCTCTGGATTTAGATTTCTGTGCGGAGCAGAATGATGATGCAAAAGAACTCTCTGTCATTCTATTACCATTGACAGATCACTACCTGGTAGATTTAAACTTGTTGGAACTGTTCAGGAATAGGGGAATAGTAAGATGGTCCACCCTAGAAGACTGACGGATCTGGAAAGTATTTAAGTGCTTCTGGGCAATTTTCTGTCTAGCAGCATAGCTGCAAATTCTGAAATGCAGGGTCCTCAATGCATATGGCATCCAATGCATATTTTGTTAAAAGTGAATTCCAGTTTGTTTGATGGGGTTTACTTCCTAGTGGTTGTGGACTTAAACTGCAAGCTTTGTTTAAGGACCTCAATAGGGCACCCTAAGAGATAAGGGAGGAGGAAGCAGCTCTGTGAGGAGGAAAGCTAGCAAAGGTATAGGAGCCCTCTCTGAGAAAAAAGGAAAGACATAAACTTTGGGTCTGAGTTTGAAAGACTGTGTGACAGCACAGTCCTATGTTTGCTGAGAAGTAAGTCCATTGGGTTTAGAGGTATATTTACTCCCAGGGAGTCATACACACATTTGTAGCCACAGTCAGTCTTTTGGGCAAAGGAGAGAAAAGCCCCAATACCACTGGTTCGCTCCTTGTCCGCTTCTGAGGAAAAAGAAGTGTGTTTCTGCCTGTCTGCTGCCTCCCCCACTTGCACTAACTTTGGTGCCTACATTCATATCAAAGAACGTATTTCACCTGCGTAATTTCTTCTGATAACAAAAACTGGATTTCCAAGATGTGTGTAGATATGTCTAATAGAGGGACATCATTGAGATTGCTATGATGACATTATTCCTCACTAGAAAGGCAGGAATTGAGATTTGGCAGGTTATCCTTTGCTTCTGCTTACAAACAAATAAATGAAAATTAGGCTGATTTTAGAAAGAAAATAAATTGTAGCTGATCACAGGATAGCTTAAGTGGTGAATGCCAGCACATTCTTCTAAACTATAGTTCTAAGCTGTATCTTATTATGAAATAACCAAAGCACCCCAGATTCTTTTTTGTGCAATGTTTGGGGACGTAATGTTGCTGATAGTATTTAGAAATATAGCAGAATTAGGAATCTATTTTCCATTTCACCATCTTGAAAAATATGGATAAGTGTGTAGTGTGATCGCATGGTAAGAGATTTGCAGAAAGAAAATGTGTGTGTGCACATGCACTCACATATACACACACATACACACTAGTGTTCTAGTGTGATGATAGTCTTTTGTGCTTATTAACACTTTCAGAATTCACAGTCCTATTCAAACATTATTTATTTTAAGTGTATAGTGGGAGCTATGGATATGAGCTCAGGCTCTGTCCCCTCCACTCTACTTCCCAAGTTGCTTTAGAAGATCTGAAAAGGTCCGTTCCACATTAATCTGGATGCAATTATGAAATGGCATACAGTCACAAGCCCTATATGATTGCATATAGTTCTGTAACTAGATTCAGCAAAATGCAATCATGTCTGCATTTCAGACTGCCCCTGACAACAAGGAAAGGAGTAGACAGGCTGAGTCTGGAGTGTGCATCACCATTTGCTCCTTTATGGAAACAAACCCCTGAACAGGGCTAAAATAAATGTCTCAAATAACATTGTCAAAATGTTTTCCACAACATGGGCATGCTTGCTTTGTTGCTAGGCTGTGGCTCATGAAGCAACTGCCTATTTTTTTTTAATCATCTCAGTGAAAGATTTTGTTGTCCCTTTTCTTTCTAGGTGGTCCAGCCAGAGATGCGGTATCATCAGCCAAATCCAGGATTACAGATCAGCCAAGAACCTGGATCTCAGCAAACATGGCATCAAAATAAGAAACCCAAAAGAGAACCAAGGGAAGGACTCCGGCCACCTCCTTATCGGCCACGCAGGGATGCTTTTGAAACTTCTACTGAAGGGCATTCTTGTCCTAGTAATAGGGACTGCTCTGGCCAGAGAGCTCGTTCTCAGAATATCAGGAACCCAGCCTTCACTGCCATGGGTGCTTCAGTGCCACCATACTGCCAGCCTATCACTACTGTGACTGCCTCAGCTTCAGTTACTGTTGCTGTCCATCCTGCTGTGCACAGCCACAATACTCGTGGAGGAGCTTTTCCATCCTATGAGGGATACCACGAAACCGACCACGGACAGTTTGAGGACCCTCATGTGCCTTTTAATGTCCGGTGTGAGAGGAGGAACTCTAAAGTAGAAGTAATAGAACTGCAAGATGTTGAATGTGAAGAAAGGACTCATGGCAACAACTCAGATTAAGGTAAGGCTTTCCACTAGGCCACTTGTCTATTCAAGCAGCAGGCATGCAGAAACATAAAAATGATTTGTGTTTCCTAAAGTTCTATTGCCCTGGGAGCCTCTTTAGGTCCCAGCCTTAACAGCTATAGCTTACAGCTCGGAAGATTGCTTTGGAAAAGTAATCTATTTCATCACTAACTGCTCCCCTCCACCTGCAGGCTGTTACATTACTTGTTGGGGAGACAGTAACACATTCAGTTGCTAGCTACAATATATTACATTGTTGGCTGGACATTTCTGGAATGGAGCTATGGAGGAGTGTTGCCTCTTACCTCCATGATATACAAGGTGGCTGGAGAGCTTTTTGTCTAATTTTAAACTTTTAAATTGCTCCATGCTGAAGAGCAGCACAGATCTCTGCTGCTTGCAGTGCAAACTAATCATTAACAGAGTTAGAGATGCAGAAGCTGTGGTGGGCTGGCAGCTGTACTTCCTGAAGAGTGCCTAGATCATCACTACTTATTGCATTGTTTCTCTGATAGTGGTCAGTTTGGACTGCAACCAGCAAGATCCTATACTGCTCTACAAGATGAGACCCATTTAAAAGTTTCAAGATACCCGCAAGATACCACCCCACCTCAAAAAAAACCCACTTTGACCACTTCGTGTATCAGGAAGTAAAGAGGTAGCATCCCTTCCCACCTAAGAACACGTAAGGAGCATTAACTGTGGCATTGCTCACTACGCTTACCCATTCTGCCTTTTTGTGTATTTCTCATAAAACCCTATGGTGTTTCCTCTTTTTGATATCAAAGAGAAATCATTTCAGGTATGAATTATTATCCTCATGAGTTTTTCCGAGCTCTATTATAGGTCTCTGCAAGTCAAACAGTCAAACAAACAAAAACAAATAGAGATGATGGATCTGAAACATCCCTATTTGACTGAGGACATGGTGTGTGGCACTGTCTCATTTTCCCCAGGCTCATAGAGTGGAGGTCAGTGTGCTGGGAAGTAAGAGGCCTCTTCTCCTTACTGGTTCTCTAACTAGTAACCCTCATGCCTCTGCTTCACCTTGCAGTGTTCCACTGATAAGTGTGCTGTGTCCCCCTCCTACCCCTGTTGCTACTTAGTGACACACTTAGTGATTGTGTGCCAGTGGCACACAGTCTCTCTGACTAGCACTGAATGCCCTGTACATGTACAATAGCTTGTATGAAGGATTCAAGACTGCACTTAGATGGACCAATGTCATCCCAGAGCAGATCTTTTATGATATAGAGATCTCAGCTCTAGTGTGGAAACTCTCACTTTTGGATTTGGCCAGCAAGCCCAAGGGTGAGTTCATGTGTAATGCTGAAGCTTAGTTTAGTATTATGTGAACAAGTCTCAGACTCGAGCATTTTGCCTTCCTCTCTCTTATTCCTATGTAATTTTAAGGAAACGGAAAGCACATTATTCCACATTCAATTAAGGTTTGTAATGTCCACACCGAGAACTGTGGTTAATGTTAAATATGGTTTATTAAGCAAGCATGGCTCATTAACAATGGTTTGAATTTGCTTCTTTCAGTAAAACATATTGAGCCTTAATGAGAGCTTGTCCTGGCCCCGATATAATGAGAAACTACAGTTAGTTGAAGACAGAAGCAAATGTTTCCATTTTCCTTAGGCTCTGCTGGGAAGAAGGAGAGAGGCTTCGAACCTGAGCCTAATGCTTATGAAACTGGACTCAGGTGCAAACACACCTGAAATCATCTGTTCACTGGGCTTGTAGGATAATATTCTTTATGGATCTAAGAACTTCTTTGCTATTAGAACACATGAATGATGGCAAAACTAAATAAAAAAGATGCTGGAGTTGTTTTCCTTGGAGGCGTACATGAAAAGCCTAGATAGGCATAGCTTAAAATCACCTGCCTAAGAACTGATGTAGGGACACGACACTCTGTGACTGGAAATTCAGGTTCCAGATTTTAATGGCACTTGTTTCCTTTGTTGTTGGTACTAAATGGGAGAAAAGGAAGACCTGCATCTCTCATTTTGAGTGTGACCTTGAACAAAGCTCAACCATGTTAGATGTCTGAAAACTGAAATACTAAAATGTAGAAAGCTTTTTTAAAAAAATAGCCTATTTAAACCAGTGGCCACAGGAAGCCACTGACATTACTGGAAAAAAGAACCTAGGCTACATGGCTTTTAATTGCAGGACTTGTCAGATGGCTTCGGGCTGAGGTGATTTATTTATCTTTGCTGAACTTTAGGTGAACAGTGGGGCTCCTTTTTTTTTGTCTCTATTTGTACAGGGAAATAACTGAAGCAAAGAAGAGGCCAAAGATGGGAAACCTCCTCTTTCCAGAACTGCTTGAAGAGAAACTGCTTGAAGTTATGGAAAAGGACAATGCTGCATCAGGACAACATTTCCCCATTACTGTAACCTATTGTATTATTTTGTGAGATAATTCTATAAATATTTAAAAGATGTATACATATGTAATATACCAGAGAAACCATGTAATGTAGTATAATCTGGAGTTGATTTAACTCCTGTTTATCAGAGTGGGGACTATTGTTTGTGCTCTGTACTTATTGTACATTGATCTCTGTGCCACAACTAAGCTTAATCCTAGTCATAAATTTCAGCATATGTTGCGCTGCTTAAATATTGTATAATTTACATGTATAATTCTATGCAAATATTGCTAATGTATTAGGAATTTTTTTTTGTAAAGGTGTGGGGGGTATATGTAAAGTATTTTAAAATTTTCATATCACAACCCTGTGGTAGTATGAAATGTTTCTGTTAATTTTCAAACACGCTATGCGTGATAATTTTTTTTCTCTTTCTGATTTGTTTTTTCTAATGAGCATTCATGAAGAAGAGTGTGTTAACCTTGGTGAATGAAGCAGGTGTAGCTGTATGTGGATTTGGGCATGGTTTGCAAGCTTGTTACTCTAATGACTTTGTGCAGCATAGAGTATTGTGAACTTTCAGCACATGCTCCACTGAAATGAATGCCACATCTACAAGCAATCTCTCATGTGCCACTTCGTTACATAGTCAGTGGCCCATGTGCAAGAAGACTGTGCCTCTTACTTCTTGAATTTAACAGTCCACCAATGCTGGCTAAGCCTATAGATTTGCACCCTTCTAGTTTTGCTTGTAACATCACTGAAAACAGTGGGACTTATGTGTGTGCAGTGATATGCAGGGTCACAGTAAATCTTGTAGAGAACCAGTGAAAATATTTGTGGGTTTTAACAGCTGCTACTGACAGCCTCATGTAAAAGGACAGACTCCTGCATGTTTCCTGGGGCAGGTGCATGACTTATCCTCATAACAAGAGCACTTGAGTAACTTCAGGGGGGACTTATGAAATTTGCTGCCCATAGAAGATTCAAAGGCACGTATAGCACTCACAAGTCTTCTCTATACACTTCAGCTTTAATGTGAAAAAGTGTAATTATCTTTTTGTGATGTTTAAAAATAAGTTTCTTGTGGATGTACAGCCTGTCAGGCACTCTCACTGAAACAACAATACAAATCCCACTAGTTCCACTGAGCCTTTAGCAGAAGTTCCCAAGGGGATTTGCTTGTGAACTCTGTTCATCAGTTAGCTCCAGACAGCTGATCCAGAAAGCTGTCCTAGCAAACAGTTGTCCTATGTGTGGAATTCACCGCACTGACATTGTTCTGCTGATGAGTGGTTCTGTATCAGTCCAGTGTGATGATCAGAGTTCATGGCTAAAGCAGAAGGGAGGCCCAATTCAGCTTTGGTGAATATTAAGTGTCAGACAGTCATACTCCAGGGGCCCATATTGGGTTGGCCTTAGGTGACCGTGTCAACAATTAGTCCTTAAAGTTCTGAGATTATTTGAATTGAGTTATGTCTCTCCCAGGGTCAGCTTTTGCCCATAGATCTTCATTCAGTCCTGCTAGATGCCTGTCACTGTAACATGTGAAGCAGCTTACCCTTTTCTGTCCCTTTGCTTGAAAATTCTTCAATGTGTTGTTTACATCTATCTAAAATTTGCATTTGGAAGAGGTGTGTCATTATTTCAGTGGTACATAAGCTATTGTTTAGTAAAGCAACAAAGCTCAAGCTACTGGTCGATTCCTGTCTAACATGAAAATTTTTGTGACAAAACAGAACTTGAAACTTACTCTTTAGGATCATTACCATTACTTGTGATTTCTTTTAAAAAAAAACAACAAGTAACTGTGGTGTTGCTTGTTACAGTTTTTGAAAACACATTCAGTGCATTACTTTATGTGTTGCCTCCCAGTTGATTTATATTACTTTTTAGTTACTTTAGCAGGCACACAATCCATCTAAAACAATAAGAACCTCTTAAATTTAGGGGGGTTTAGCCTTACAAGGCCCCCCAGAAATATTTCTCCTGTCAATAATGCACAGAAATATTGAGAAATGTTCCTCACGACGGGGGGGGGCAAGTATGTGCAAGTAACATTACCAAATGTTATGTTACTTTCAAAAGGACCATTGTTATACCCTCATTTGCCCCAGAAGTGACGTGTTAAAAGAAGATATATTGTGACATGTTACTTTAACAATATGGTCCAAAGAATTCCAGTCTCCAATTCAGTAAAAGCAATATGATGATGTGAGATTATTTTTAAAAAATTGGAGTAGAATTATGTGACACCAACTGCAAGCTACCTTTTACTGTCCTACATGGGATCATTACTCATACGATGGTTTCCCATTGATATTTCTTTGGGGGCTGTTAAGTCATTTCTCCATTATTATTATTTTTAAAACAGGAAGAGGAGAAGTCAAAAGAGCTTTGATGGTCAATAGAGTCTTTACCTTACTCTCCCATGTCTTTGTGTGTGATGGGGGCAAGTCTTCCCCCTGTTTCTGATATGCTGACCCTGAGTGAATAGGATAGACCCTTATCTCTTCTTGTCACATTGGCAAAAGGAGATCTCAGTAGCTGGCTGGTTTTGTTTTTGTTTTTTGTTTTTTAAAAATGTTAATTGTTGTTGATATTTATATTTTTGTATCATAAGAATGTTTTCTTACAGTATTTGTCATGCCAGTTTATAACAAACACAATGCAGGGATTTTATTTCTATTGGAAACACTATTACAGCTATGTTTTTACTTTTTAATGGAATTTTTATTTGTATAGAATGCTTACTAATTTTAAATAAGAAGAGAGTATATAACATTTACATTAAGGACTCATTTTGTAGCTTTTTAGAGCAAGGAGTTAAAAGGAAAAAAAATATTCAGACTGGGTCTCACTGTCTGCCTGTTTTTTGCAGGAATGGGTTTGTGTTTCAGTTCAAAGATAAAAGTATGCCATATAATTTATTTATATGAAAATTTATTTTTGTAGTGTACATAGTAGACCTCAATTCTTTTGACAGAATTATATTTTTAAAGAGTTTATATGTAATGATGATACCATTATGTTTTGGAACATTGCTGAGACATAAATACAATGCACACTTTTCATGATAAGTCCCATTTGCAAACAAAGAAAAGGTTAACAGTGTTAAAGAGAGTGCAAATATTTCATGTCAATCTGAACTGTTTTAGGTTTACCAATTTTTTTATCTAGTGTGGTTCTCAATTTTAAATCATAAGTGGAAATTTGTACAAACTCTCTAAACATTAATGTTCAAACACTGATAGAAATTCTAACATGAATAAAAAATATTATAACTTATTGCTTACGTATTTGGTTGTTTGTGGAATGTTTATTTAAAAAGTTAATTGAAAAATTATGTCCTGCATTTTTTAGATTTGAATCAGGCAACCTAGCAGCAACAATACTCGTAACAGCATTTTTTCACATAATAACTACGACCTTGGGAGCTGCATACAGCCTCCAAGGCTACCCCTTGTCTGCCTTTGAACTATAAACAACCACGACTGACTGACCAATTCACTGACTTGATTGCTCGATTGATGACTGGCTCACTGTATCTCTCCTTGGTCAAAGCATTCAGCTTGGCAGTGCAGCATGACACATAGTTGTCAAAAGTGTATATCAAACCTGGCTTCCAAATTATGTTGTAGAGATTGCAGAAGGAAAGATAAGGAGTATCAGGGACCTCTGTGTGTGTGTGTTGGACTGGGAGACCAGGCTTCAAATCCCAGCTCAGCCATGAAAACCTACTGGTTGACTTTAGGCAAGTCACACACTCTCAGCCTCAGAAGAAGGGAAGGATATTCCCCCTTTGAATAAATTCTGCCAAAAAAAATCGCATGATAGATTTGCCTTGGAAATGACTTGAAAGCACACAAGAACAACAGCAATTCCCATCTTTAAGGGCTGTGGGGATTGAGGGGATTTTCCAAGCAGATATGGTTATATAGACTTGATTATACCTATAGGAACAGAGTTGAGACATGGCATATTCAGCAGATTAATCCAACGAAAACATGAATGTTTTATAAAGCACTATCAAAGTATAGCATAAACAAAACAAGCCAGAAAACAACATAAGCAGGTTCCAGTGTGGAGGAAGTTAAATGTACGATTGGATAGTCCTGAGTGAACAAAGGCAAGAACAACAAGATTATCATGCAAATACAACTATACATACTTCTTTCTGCTGTTTATGTATGAGGGGATCCAACAGGCTGAGAGGTGATAAATATTTTAATAAATAACATATATAATGAATAAATGCATTTGCATTAATTTTACTTCCTATCCTTTCCTCTCATCTTTACTCGTAACTGTCAAACTATAAAGAAGATTTTAAAAGCAGGTATGACAGAACCTCTATTCAGGTTGGTCCTACAGTGCTCCTTGCACTCCTATCACTCACCTTGCCCATTTACTCTTAAGATTCCTCCCTGGATTTGATACTTAGGCTTCCAAGTGACCCCTAGAGTAGACAAGTGGCTGTGCAGATCAGTGGGTTCAGTGTGGTAAAGTGTGATTTCCTTGTTAACCATTAGAACATCCAGATAGAGGCCATTTCCACACTAGACTGTTATAGCGCTATTATTCCACTTTCAACATCCTATGGAATCCTGGGGTTTGCAGTTTCAGGAGGGGCCAGGCAGCCCCTCCCGAAACTGCAAACCCCAGGATTCCATAGGATGTTGAAAGTGGAATAATAGCGCTATAACTGTCTAGTACGGAAATGGCCAGAGTTACAGAAAATAAAAAGTGTGAAGATGCAGCCCTATTCAGATCTCCATTACCCTCTTCTTAATTGGCCCTATCTCTGTTTCTAACCGGCCTTATCTAATCAGTTAACTTCTAGGTTGCATCTGTTCACCCACAACCCTCTCTAGCATTTCAAAGGCCATGATTGTCTGTTTAGCCTGCTTCTTGCTTCACAACAGGCAAGCATTCTGTTCATTTTTTTTAAGTTGTGATTCTTAAGCTACTTGATGTGAGGGGACTGAAAAATTTCCTTCCTCAGTGAACCTAGGACTGGCACCATATTTGTGCCCACTGACTACAAATGTTTCTTTTCTGGAAACTTGCTGCAGACTGGCAACCGAAAGCTCACAGACCTGCACGGGTCCACAGATTACCAGTCTGAGTAACATGGGTTTAAAGAAAGGATTTGAAGAGGAGACAGAATGGGTACCACATATGTTCTCCATATGGCCAGTTCTATTCTGAAATGACTCAATATAATCTTGAATTCTTGAGATGAAGTCCTGCCTTTTTGAAGAATCATCATATGTATAGAAAATAATGACATTTCCCTTTCTGTCACATACTTGTATATTGTGTATGTGAGAGAGAGACAGAGAATGCACTATCAAAACTTCCCATGGCACCTGGGAACTCTTAGTTTGTGTCCATAGTGATTCCTACAAATCAGTGAGGGTCTGCACTTTGATAGTGAAACAACACACCAATCCCATCACCCAAAAACCAATGTCCTGATTCTGAACTTATGAGGCAAGTGGCAAGGTGGGATACAGAATTACTGAAGCAATACTTTCAAGAGATACTTAGCCATTGTGTTAAAAGCTGGCTGAAATATCTCTGACTGCATCTTCACTACACAATTAGAGCTGCGTACCTAATGGCACCACATCCTGTCTGATTTTGGAAGCTGAGAAGGGCCAGCCCTGGTCAGTACTTGGACAGGAGATCACCAACAAATACCCTGTGCTGTAGGCTGTATTTCAGCGGAGGGAACTGGAAAAACTATCTCTGAGTATTCATTGCCTAAGAAAACCCTGTGAAATCCATGGGCTCAGGACTAGAAAATACTCTCTCTCTCCCTCTCTCTCTCCTGTTATGGCTCCACCCTATGGATTCCGGCGATTTGTTCTTTGGTGAGATACTTACAATTTTTTGCCAGAGAGGTCCTGGGGTCCTAAATACCTCACCCGGCTACAAATCCATGGATTCTACAGAATGGATTCATGACAGTTAAAGTGGCATCAAAGTGTTCTAACAGAATAGAGTAGGTATAAAAGGAATGTTTATTTTTGAGTGAGGTGTTCCTTTTTGAGGTTTAATCCAGGAAAAATAAACTCTGTACCTCAAGCATGAACAGTTTGGGAAACACACTGCTTTTTGTAAAAAGTGCCTCCATAGTGTAAAAGAATTACTGATGGTCACAGAAGAAACGTACTTCATGGTAAACCCTAGATGAATCTAATACAAGGAGCCTGTTCCAAGACCAAGCCATTTTGTTCTGGAGTAGCCTTGAAAGAGCCCTAAGAATTTCAGGGAGACAGGGAGTAAGCAATCTATAGCTTGGAAGCTGGGGGCATAAACTGTTTCATAATGAGGATGATGCAATGGAAAATAAAACTACTAGGCCTGATTAGCTGAAAATAGCAATATGGCCATTCTAGTCACAATTACAGCTGAAATAATTCCTTCTAGCATCATCAGACTGGAAAAAATATTAATTTGGAGACAGTTCCTTCCCCTTACATTCTTTAATATCCCTCTTAATGTTAACAAATATAATTCTTTGCTTTCCATTAAAGCCTACCTATGTTTCTTATGAACATATTTTCTTACTTACAGTATAATTAACTTCAGGGGGTTTTTTTTAAAAAAAATGATTTTTTTTTTCAGAGACCAGAAATATTTGTTCAGGGCTAAAGTAAACATGTGGCCAAATTTTTTTGGCATAATGTATGTAACAGCTCCGGGAATGCTGCTCATTGAGAAACTGCAGTGGCATTGATGTATAAACAGGTGTTCTCTTTTGAGCAATTCAGGTAACTTACACCTCTGAGGAGAATCTGAAACAGAGGTTGTTTATATCTGAATAATCACATGTGTGCCAAACTTTAATTGCTTTTAATGACTAGCACAAATAATGAGAACAATTCCTAGCTCCATAATTCATAGAATAAATTCCTGCTGTATTTGTTGCAGTCACAGTGGACCCCATTAGTGGAACAGGAGGCATGCCAGGAAATGTGGCATAAATGGCTTAAAAATACTTTCCCGTTCTAACTTTACACAGTTGATTTTAGCTAATAAAAGCTCTGGGGAAGTCGTGTGTGCTCTCAGTTTTTGAAACCCAAAAGCTTCAAAGGGGATATCGTCAAGCATGGCAAAAGTGAGATAAAAATGTTCAGTTTTGCAGCAAAATTACACAAAAGCAGGAGAAGATAGGGCACGTAATTAACAAGCACCCATCTTATTCATTTTTCTATCTTTTCCTTGCCCTTTTCTGTATTAAAATTAAATAAAAGAGTTCAATGGAAAAGGGAACCCAAAGTAACAGGCTCGCAGTGAACCCTTTGCTTTGGTGTGAGTTATCAAACCTTTTGAACGTTAACTCTCTGGGACACAGACAGATTTGGATTAGGGAAATAAATGTCAAACTAAGTTATTTGGACGGATGAGTTCAATATTACTTATGATATGAACAGAAAGTAAGAGAAAAAGGGAGAGGGAGAGACACAGTAACTTTCAAAAGAGGAGATTTTGTATCCTTCGTTTTTGTGTGCCTTCAAGTCGTTTATGACTGATAGCGACCCTATCACAGATTTTTCTGGAGCTGAGAGTGTGTGACACACCCAAGGCTACCCAGTTTCCATAGCCAAGCAAGGAATCGAACTCTGTTCTTCAAGACTGTAATCCAATGCTCAAACCACTATACCATGCTGGCTCTCTTCATATCCTTTACCTCTTTGTATCTAGAACACCATCCATCTTTTCCCCTAGTCCCAAACCCACTAACTTCTTTAATGGACAAATCCCAACAACACCTTCCTCACTTTCTGTTCAATATTGCCAGTTAGTTCTCAGTAAACTAGAGCCTTGCAGATTTAGCCTATTTTATTTTATTTTATTTTATTTTATTTTATTTTATTTTATTTTATTTTATTTTATTTTATTTTATTTTATTTTATTTTATTTTGCTTCTGGGATCCAGCAGTTGGGGCCTGGAGCAAACCTCTTACAGCTATCAAATGCTGAGCCAGGAATTTGTTTTGAGAAGCAAGTGTTTTGAGAAGCAGAGCTCACAATTTTTCCACACAAACAAAAATCTCGCATGAAGTTTCCTTAATTTTAGCAGTATAAAGTAAGGGAAGACAGAACCGTTTTGTTGCACTGATTGTTCAACTGTTGTGAGACTGGATTGTTTGTTCATCTGCTGCAATCCACACAAAGATCTACGAGTTGATATAGATTTATCCTCTGCTTATGTCTTAATATAGGTCTATCCAAGTATGGCTTGGTCCTCATTTGTTTTAAGAAATGGAGTCAGAATAAACTATGGTTCCTCAAATCCACATGTAATGGAAAACTGTAGTTTAGTCCAAAACTGAGAATTGAAATTCTCACTCTTTTCCTCTGGTGAGCAAAGGAAAGGAGGAAACAAGAGGGTGAAGATGCAAAGATTACCGTGATAGACTCACCTTAATCTATAAGAGGGATGGGAAATTATTCCCCTCGGTGCTGTTGGACCACGACTTCTATCAGCTGTAGCCAAAATAGTGGTGAGGGATGATAGGAACGGCAGTCCAATGATACCTGGAGGACCACATGTTCCTCAAATCTGATCTATACTATAGATTATTTTCTAAAGCAAGGTCAGTCCTTCTACAAGGGATATTTGAATTGGATAGCTGCTAAGGCCACCTCTGTGGCTGGCCTTGGCCCCCATTTAAACATAAATGTAAAATATATACACTGCAATTGAAGGGAGCGGTATAGTGCTGAATAACAGCTGTCAGCCATCTTAGTGTGCCCCCTTGATACCATAGGGAATAATTCTGAAGAACAGCAGCATCACAAACAGATATGTTCTCCCCATGATGTGCTAGAATTACTCAAACTACTAGGCATAGGGGGGAAGCCTAGATGGTGACATTACCTGCTTAGTCCTATGATGGTCCCTTTTATTTAAAAAAATGCATTTAATTTAAAAGATTAGGACTAGAAAAGGTGGTAGGGACATTAGGTGGCATTTTGCTGCAGGTAACCTCAGTTCTGCAGCTGACTTTGGTCTAAACGGAGCTAGCCTGTGATATCCTTTGGAATCCCCTAGTATATAAATGTAATTGTTTGTTTGATAGGCAAGGTTTGAGGGGTATCCTTTGGGCATCCTTTTCTCCCTTTTTTCTTTATCTCTAATATTGTTTCCCAATATGCCAAGTTCATTAGTACAAAGGGAAGTTATAAAATGCCTTTCTTTAGAGACTTGAGATCAGGGCAGAAACAAAAACAGCAGGAACAGGACTGACCAACAGAAGTTAGTCAGTGTGTATATAGTCTAGAATCATAAAATAATGGAGTTGGAAGAGACCACAAGGGCCATCCAGTCCAACCCCCTGCCATGCAGGAACGCACATCAAAGTACTCCCAACAGATGGCCATCCAGCCTCTGTTTGAAAACCTCCAAAGAAGGGGACTCCACCACACCCCGAGACAGCATATTCTATTGCCAAACAGCTTTGACCATCAGAAAGTTCTTCCTGAGGGGCAGGTGGAATCTCTTTTCCTGTAGTTTGAATCCATTGCTCCTTGTCCTAGTCTCTGGAGCAACGGAAACAAACCTGTTGCCTCTTTGAGATGACATCCTTTCAAATATTTAAACATGGCTATTATGTCCCCTCTTAACCTTCTCTTCTGCAGACTAAGCATACCCAGTTCCCTAAGCCGCTTCGCTTCCAGATCCTTCAGTATTTTGGTCTTCCTCCTCTGGACACATTCCAGCTTGTCAATATCCTTCTTGAAATGAAGTGCTCAGAACTGGACACAGTATTCCAGATGAAGTCTGATCAAAGCAGAATAGAGTGGTACTATTACTTTCCTATTCCAGTACTTCTATTGATGCAACCAAGAATAGCGTTGGCTTTCTTGACTGCTGCATCACACTGCTGACTCATGTTCAGCTTGTGGTCTATTAAGACTCCTAGATCCCTTTTACACATACTGTTGTCAGATAGGTGTCTCCCATCTTATATTTGTGCATTTCATTTTTTTCTGCCTAGGTGTAGGACCTTACATTTCTCTCTGTTGAAATTCATTTTGTTAGCCTTGGCTCAGCTCTCCAATCTGTCAAGGTCAGTTTGAATTTTGATCCTGTCTTCTGGGGTATTTGGTATCATCTGCAAACTTGGTATCATCTGCAAATTTAATCAGCATGCCCTCTATTCCCTCATCCAAGTCATGGATAAAGATGTTGAACAGTGATGGGCCCAGGACAGAACCCTGTGGCACCCCACTAGTCACTTCTTTCCAGGATGAAAAGAAGCCATGTGTGAGCACCCTTTGGGTTCAGACAGTCAACCAATTACAAATCCACCTAACAATAGCACTAAGAACATCTCTTGTGCAATCCCAGTGGCTAGACATCTGTTGATGACGGTAATAAAGCTGTTTGACATTTGAAACCCTATTTGCACATAACAACTATGTCTCTTGACTGTTAGGAAAGTTACTTTAAAAGTAATTAATTATTATTAAAGTTCTGTGCCAGCCCCAGCAAAGTAGTACTTTCAATTAAAATTTTGAAAAGAAACTCCATGGCTTTTTCATTTCTCAAAGTAATCTAAAATACTTCATTTAATTAAAAGTAACTTGTTATAAATAACCAGCCTACTTAATTAAAGGTAACTGGTTACATATAACCAGCTACCCCCAAGCTTACTTAATGAAAAAGCAACTTGTTATATATAACCAGCTACTTCCAAACTCCAAAAGATAGCGCCCCATGTGCACACACGGGCATTAGGTAAAGAGTAAGTGTGGTATAAGAAGAGTTACTTGGTGACAAGAGGCCACAACAAAGAAGCTTGACTTTAGGAAATGGCAACATCATGGTCATATATAATTCTTTTTATTACTTCTTGCTGTTGCCCATTGTTTTATTGTAGATGGTTGTTTTTAGACTTTCATGGAAAGCCTTTTGAGAGGCTAGTCTAAAAAGTAAATAAACTGCGATGATAGAACAGCTATGCATGTTTCTGGGGGCTAGTGTCTTGCCTAGTAAGTACTACTCCCTCTGTGCAGAAGCCAGATGCTTCGGAGGCAAAAACTAGGTTTATACGAAATGATCCAGAGAAGTTTCACATGTGTATCTAGCCATCCGTGGATATTCATTAACAGGCTGCAGTGCTCCATGGTAACTGTTACAGTCCATTGATTCAGTAGTCCATGAAATAAGAAGGATTTACACGTTCATCAGTTATGGTTCCTTGGGAACTGTTAAATGTTTTTAAACCCTTCATTGCTGAACTGAAACTACAAGGAGTATCCCCAAGATCTGTATGTATTTGAGAAAATTAGTGATTCCCTATCAACATCCATAGCCCCTAGGCTGGCAAAATAGTGTGGCAGCTTCAGCAAATCAACATGTGCACATGACTGGTCCCATTCCATTAGTTATTTTCTTCAGAGTACTTACCAGGCAGAGCAAATTATTATCTGATCTTCATTATTTTATGAGCATATAATATTTCTGAGCACTCATCACCACTTCACAGAGCAGTCTGACTAACATGATGGGTTTTAATTTCCTTTAGAGAAGGGAGCAATTAAGAGGTAAGGTATATCCTGTAAGATGTTTCTAATTTTACCAGAGCATAGTGGAAGCTACTGGACATTACTATGGCAGGCAACAAATTAATCAGATTTGAATCAGATTCTTAGAGAGATGTTTTCCACTGCAGTATATCACAAAAAACTCAGAGCTCCAAACTCTCTTGTGACTCTAATTTAAATTCACCATACCAGCTCCAAGCTGAAAGCACTGTGAAAGATGTACTTCTTCCAAATGTAATTTTCCAAGTACTGAATATAGATTTCCAGGTACCATGAACATTTGTGACATCATTACCTCACATTATTCTCATCACCTTTGCTTACTAGAGAATTGGTCAGCTAACAAAAATGATAACCCAGGCTCAGACTGCATAACACCATTTAAAGAAACCTCAAACCTACCTTAACACTGAACAAGACAACCCGGTCTAGGCATAGTCTATCCTAACTTGCTGCCAACCAAATCTCTAAGGTCTGCAAGGGAGGCTTTCCCCATCCACATAGCCACCAAATGAATGCCACCAATGAACTGGATCAGGGCTGTGGCTACAGGGGAGGGGAGGGTGAATGAAGTCTCTGTCACTCCTTAAGTATTCTGCCTCTCAATGAAACTTTCCTTCAGTCATCAAATTTCTAATATTGCAGAGAGGGAGTCCTTGAAAATTATTCATCCCTAGAACTCTTACATTTACTATGTTCATTTTTTCTTGGTAACTCTGCACACCCCCTTTCTTTGGATTCCTAAACTGTACTTCTAAATGCTCAATCAAAAGTTTTAAGTTATTGCAATGCTAGAAATTTGAGGACCGAAGGGAAATTTCACTGGGGGCAAAATTCTTATGTGGGGGGCAATGCCCTGATTTTGACCCAGCCACCACCATCTGTAGCTCATCCCAGGATCTCCCCCTTCAATCTTCTCATCCATATATATATCCACACATACATTTGTCTACCACATATATCTGTTCACCTCACACATGCTCATTTATTCCCATTCCCATATGCGGCACTGAAAAAAAGCCTCTTACCGGAATTATGAGAAGACTTTATTTAAGCCTAAATTACTGGATGAAGTGTGGGGATAAGGTTAGGGTTAGAGTTAGAGTTAAGATTAGAATATGAGGTAAGGATTTTGGTTCAGACTGCAGTACATACACATACAGATGGAAATTGAGCCGTTTAAAGTAACCCACTGGAGTCTGAAGGGGACTTTCCTTTCCATGTAACTCTAGGAGAAATTAGAAGACCAGATGAATCAAGGATCCAACTTTATTTAGGAAAAGAAATTCATTTATGTCTCCCATTCTAATAGACTGGAATCTGAAGAGAATAGGAAGCATGAGCTTGTACATTCTAATATAGTTGGCCAAGCTTTCCAAGTCATTACTGCAAAGTGCATATAATGGGAAAATTCCATGAAGGTAATGAATTCAAAAGAAGTTTTGACTTCAAGGCATCAGTTGGTCACGTATAGCTTCTTTTAAGATCTTTGTTAAATAACACATACCACATAACCTTCACAGTGTCTGTTTGTTCTTCAGGAGGAAGACCAAGGCAGTACAAAAGCATTTAGCTAAGTTGGCACATGTGAAGCCATGTTTGATTCTCCTTCATTCCATCCAAAATGACTTAGAAAGAGGAATGTTGCAAAGTACAACTAAGCTTATCACATGGATGTGCACATCCCTATGCAGCTCTGAATCAAAGAAGACATTTGCATTCTCAAGCAAAGGCCATAATGAAGAGAGATATTTCAAGCCCTTCTTAAATGGACTTAAATATTCCACTGCAGCAGGGCCACTATGCTGAATGTCTTATCTTATTTATGTGTGACATATCAAACAATAGAATGGTATCAGAGAAAACAAAAGTATCGCTGGGTTAGAAGATAAATCAGAATTGGGCACTTAGAAATGATACGATGCCAAATTAATTGGACTATCCAGTTCCTAGAAGATACTGTATGCATTCTACCTCTACTAGCCCTGTTCACCAAGCAATCAAATGTTCAGCCATAAAACAAGGGTATAGACCCGGAATGTCCCTAAATTAAAAAACTATACTTCTGCCTTTAGTTTGCTGAATACATCCCCCAGTGAAGAGTTCAGCATAACTTGAACTTTTGCAACCAGTTGCTCCAGTAAACACAGCAATTTAACAGGTTCAACGTCTTTTAAACAGAAGGGAGGCATTCTTCAGAGCCAACGTACTGTAAACCAGCGCAAGCCGTTAAAGGTCTGAAACTAGTGCCAGGACAGGCTACGGTTCTGAGGGCCATTTGAGGCTGGATCACTTGGCTATAAATAAATAGATGGTGGGCATAAGAGACTAGTGTTCATACTTATAAGGGAGGTGCTAATCTGCTTTGGGGGTTCTTTTTATAATGTTGACGCTGGCTTTTTGAATGTTTTTCCATAGTGAATGTGTATGTGTGTGTGTGATGGGGACCACATGAGAGTGTATAAGAAACTGTGGTTTTGGTGTTTGGAATTTGCTACTGGCAAGTTTTTATAGTACAGAATCCAAGATAAATACCAGGTAGGGTTTTTTCCCCCCTTTTTTGCATGCATACTTTTCATTTGGAAATGTTTTTAAAATCTCCTAAAATGCAGGATGTTGCACCTGGTGTTCCAAAATTTACTTAGGGACAGGTACCCCTGGGATCCATCTTCACACTTTTTTTGTTTCCTTACCATTTTTGTTTAGTTAATGAATGTCTTGATAAGCTCATAGCAAAAGCCTCCATCTACACAGTTGGTAGTTTATGTTATGCTCAGAAACATAATAGAGAGGTTCACTTCACAGACCCTCTGAGAAGTCCTCCAGAGTCTTGGTGTTAGAGGAAAAGCAGGCATTTTGCCCTCTTCACATTATTTTAAATTTGGGATTACTTTTCCCTGGTAAAAATACAAACTCATTATGCGATCTTTTTTTATATGAAATTGTGTATTATTAGATTTTCAATATTCAGTTTTTAAAGACAAATATATCACAAAAAGAGTCAGAAAACAAGAATTATCTATTTTTTGGACACTTGAGTTCTTCTAATTTGGCTTGAATTTGTGCATGGCGAAATCAGCAGTTGAGAAAGTGTACTGATTATTCCCTAAATGCCCATCTAAGGGAGCAGTGAAAGCAAAGTTAAGGTAGCTATACAAATGTTGCTGATGATTTTTTCTTTTTCGTCTGCACTTGTAGATGCTTGTGGTCAGAAGTATGCACTCTGCCTATGTCAGAATAGGCACAGATATTCTCAGAGTGCTATAGATAGTATATAAGATATTATTCCATGGAAAGGGCTGCAGAATAGTGAAAACAAGACAAAAGTGTTTGTTTTAAAATTCTGAGCATTGTATGATCCTGATGTTCCCCTCCCAAATCACTTACAGTCTAAACAGACAATGGCACTTAGAATTAGAAATTTGATAGTGCAGCATGCTGAAAAGAATGAAAATGAATAGACGCATGATTAGCAATCATGGAGAAAGTTATGAAAATAAGCTATGTATACTTTATTGAGCTAAAACCTATATAAATATTTTTATAGGGGAAACTGGAAAAGAAATTGTATACCTTTACTTTGTTGTTTTATTTAATCATCTGCAAACCTTACATATCATGGGTTTCATATTCCACTAATTTTAGTTCTTGGGGCAGAATTAGAAAAACCTCAGCAACTAATCTGCGTTGCAGCACCATGTTTAGGTTGCTATGCCACTAACTATGAATGCCAGCAATGGTTCCAATTGCATTTCTGGAACATTTGCAGTTCTTTGCTTCATCACAAGCTGCACTTCACACTTGTTTTCTTCAGGGTTTGTTTTTTTTTTTGAGGGGGGCGGAGATATTCTGGCTACTTAAAAGACTCCTATAGACACATTTAATAGGTAGGGTGTGTGCTGCCTTTCCCTCCCCACCTCCATGGAATAGCAGCTAGTTGTAAAGAATCTTGCATGTTCATTGGCTGCCACTTGCATCTAACTGTAACTGAAGAACTGTGCTGATTACCTAGTTCAGGGGTGGTGAATTTATGACCCCTTGTCACAGACTGTTGGGCATACTGACTTGAGATGATGGTAGCTGGAGTCCAACAACATTCAGAAAGTGCTTGTCTGTATAGTGCAGATAGCACTATCTTCAGCCTACGCAAGTATGCATCAATTGGGATGGCCTAGCTTTTGTTCTCAGGCTTAATTATAGCTGAAAAGTTCATGAAAAGGAAAAAGGAGATGGGGGAAAAGGTGGGATGGAGGAGAAAGCGCCGGTACCTATTTTCAACCCGCTAAGTTTAGTTGGCTTGGCAGGGGAGGGTGGATGGTTGCTGGTTGACAGATGTGGAGAAGCAAAGCCTAGTTTCATAGGAAGACTGGTGAGACTGGTGGATTGACCCTACTTTCCTTCCCTTCCTTCTTAGTCCAGTGGGATGGCTGTGGAATTAATCCAGAATAACCATTACCCCTAGTTATGCACTCATGTTGCATCTTAGTTGTGGTTAAGATCATGGACCTCGGAATGGGGAGAGGGGAAGATGAAGAACTCAACCAAGACTAGGGTAGGGGAGGACTGAGGCCTCCCCCTCGAATTATCTGAGAAAATTGGACCATCAAGACTCTGCTGTAGTTGAGCCCCCTCTCTGGAAGTGTGCAATATTATCATTGTTTTGCTATTGCTCTCATTATTGTTGTTGTGTTCCTTCAAGTTGTTTCCAACTTATGACAACCCTAAAGTGAAGCATTATATTTAGATTGCTACCAGCTTCATCTGGATGACGATAATGATGGTGATGATGATGATTGTTTTACTATAAAAGGAACTGGGTGTATTTAGCCTAGAAAAGAGAAGATTAAGAGGTGACATGATATCAACGTTTAAATATTTGAAAAGATGTCATATGGAAGATGGGGCAAGTTTGTTTTCTGCTGTTCCAAAAACCAGGACACAGAACAACAAAATCAAACTACAGAAAAAGGGATCTCACTTAAACATTAGGAAGAATTTCCTGATACTACGAGTAGTTCAACAGTGGAATATGCTGCTCTGGAGTGTGGTGGAGTCTCTTTCTTTGGAGGTTTTTAAACAGAGGATGGATAGCCATCTGTTGGGAGTGCTTTGATTATGCATTCCTCCATGGCAGGGGTTGGACTGGATGGCCTTTGTGGTCTCTTCCAACTCTATGATTCTATTATTGTTTTCATTTTTTTGTACAAGCATACCCACAAGTAGCCAAAATTGATAATGACTTTGATAGCGTATAGGGGGAGTGGTATCCTGAGTGGTAGAAAGTTGCCCAGCAACAGGTTGCCAGGCAACCAGAATGGCCACTCCAGAGGGAAACCCAGACCCTTTAGTGGTAAGGAGGGATTGGAGGCCTGAGCGTAAAAGGAATCTATAGCAAGCAAAGTGGTTTGGTTGAGAAGTCAGATTTCCAGAAGAAGGGCTGAGAGTCACTTCTTCAGCCAGAGATTTTTCGAGACAACCGGGGAGAAGGGTTGAAAGAAAGGAGGTGTTTTCTCAGAGGAAGCCTAAAAAGATGAACAGAAGAGAAATCACTCCACTTTTAAATCTGGGCAGTGAAAGTAACCTAGATTTGGGAACAGAGCTCTTGGGGAAGCTGGAGGGCTGCATGGGTGAGAGACCTGTGCCTTTACGCAGATGTAAAGATATAAGAAACTGTTTAAATGCATTCTGAAGATCTGTTTCAGCTTAGACACCCATACAAAACCAATACTTGATTCTGTTTGTTGTTTTAATAAAGATTGCACTATATTTTTATAAATCAGGACAGCTGAATAATTTTCAGTAGTTCTAACCAAACAGAGCCATGCTACCACAAATTTCAAAAAGGTTTGAAATAACAATAGAAAGGCTCTACTCTTTATACACGAAGGTATTGTTTTTAGGGAAGGCCAGACCTGTATAAAGTGACAAGGTGCTTTAGTAGACTAGGGGAGGGGAAACTGCCATTCCAGTCATCCAGCCTTTTCATTTGCCAATGTTGAGCCCCTTCCCCTTAAAAACAGTTCCAGCAGATGAGCCAAGAAGGCATAGCTGAGATTTTTCACCCTTATTCCCTTTATTAAACTGGACATATCTGAGTTGCCCCATGTTCACCCTGCTCACCTGTCAGGAGATAAGACCATCTGACTGTACGTCTATGAACAATTTGGCAATTTTGGAAAGAAGATTGAAAGAAATACAGGGCTAAGGAGGCCCACTGGAATTAACAGGACCTGTGATTGCAGGTTCACAACTAACTAAAATCTCATTTATTTCAATGGTTCTGTTCTGGGTAATGTAACATGAGTTTTAATCACAGAAACCTAGACCTGGGTTGACCTCTGTGAGAACTGATCCAATAGCACTGATACCTTCTTCCCACAAAAACCTAAACACAGGCACAGAAATCTGAGAGAATGTTAATGCTGCAAGTTTCCACTTCCCTTGTATACATACATAAATAAACCAAATATCATAAAATTCCACAAGCCTGGGTAAAAACCTCCTGGAACACTTCAAGTTCTTTCCACTTAGAGAATCAAGGCACACAGGGCACACAAATGTATAGGTATTGTATCCATTCAATTGTCTTTGTGCCAGGTCATTTCCAAAGCTGAAGAAAATTTGCAGCCTTTTAATAGTCTCTTTCAAACTTCTGGAAACTTCGACCTTTATTTCACATTTCATCAGCTTTGTCTAAATAGCATCTGATTTTTAGAAAAGATGCAGCCTTCTAGTTGTTGATAGTATTATTAAAATGAAGCTAGCTGGCAACTTGCCCAGTGGTAGGAGTGGGCAAACAGAAGTTTCCTACAGCAGAGAGGCCCATGGTGGCAGGGGAATAATGTATCTCGCAGAGGCAGAATGCACACCCCTTCCCATTTATCCCAGTGAGTCTGAGAGGCTGGAGGCAAGTTTTGCCCTGATCCCTAGAATGATCTAATATTTTTTGTTTTTCTTTACAAGTGAAAGACAGGAGAAAGTAGAGATCTCTTGGGGTGGGTTTAATTCCCTCCTTTGCCCAAAGTCAGGACAGGGAATCTATGATCCTCCAATGACATCTGAAGGGTTGCAGTTTCCTCACCAATACTCTAAGTGACCCTCTTGGATGGAGCATATTTTATTTAATGTCATGATTCCACATTTCCATCATATGGTTCAGAACAGGGTTGAGCAAACAGATACTTCCATATGTAGCAGCTCCCATCATTTTTCAACATTGGCTATGATGGCTAGGATTCATGAGAACAGTATTCCAATGACCTTCCAATGACATGTGGAGGGACACCATTACCCACTTCTGCTGTAAAAGAGAGTTTACACCTTCCTAGTCTTATTAATCCCACTGGGTGACCTTGGGCATATCACACATTCTCAGCCTCAGAAAACCCTATGATAGATTCTCCTTACGGTTGCCATTAATCAAACACAACTTGAAGGTACACACACACACAAATTCTTATTAATCACAACCTGTTTAGCATGTCCCTTAGTGGGTGAGCTGACTCCCATCTATCTGTTTAGCTTTCCCCAGGTTCCATTTGTTAGCTGCTTGACCGTCTGGCAAAAAGGTAACCCCGAAACTAGCTTAAGAGCCCAGTTCAACAAGCAATTCAACTGCATAAACTTCAGTGAAATACTGTTTTTCTTGGTGATCTGTGAAGTGTTTGAGTTAAGAAGATTCAATTACAGTAATATTACAAAACCAAAGGGAGATTCACACTACAGACTTGGAGTGCCATTTTTCTACTTTAACTGCCATAGTTCCATTTTGTGGAATCTTGGGATTTGTAGTTTAGTGAGACACTTAAGATGTCTGGATGAGAACTGTAAATGCCCTTCCCTAAACTGCCAATCTCAGGATTCCATAGGATGGAACCATAGCAGTTAAATTGGAATAATATCACTATAATTCCATAGTGTGAATGGGCTCCAGGTAACAGTTTTTGGAAGGCCATCATGGTACAGTGGTTTGAGCATTGATCTATGACTCTGGAAACCAAGGCCCAAATCCCTACTCAGCCATAGAAACCTACTAGATGAACTTGGGCAAGTCACACTCTCTCAGCCTCAGAGGAAGACAGTAGCAAATCCCCTCTGACCAAATCTGGCCAAGAAAACCCTGTGATAGGGTCACCATAAGATGGAAAGGACTTGAAGGCACACAACAACAAAGAGTTTCTGATCTATTTCAAGAGATAATCCAGCTCAGAGCTACCAAGCCATTAAAACTGGGGGAACACCATCTCATGTTCATTCCTTCCTGGAAATTTAACCTTGATCAAAATGGAGTATTTAAAAAATGAAAAACCCTGCTAACTTTTTTGGTGGAAAATTGTATTAATTTCATGTATTCTAACTCACAAAAAGTTGCATAATTGAAGATGGTATATATTTCTTATTAGAGGAGGGAAGGCTCAAGATATATGCCTCTGAGGCAAGCTTTTTGCCTCTTTAAACAAGTGTATGTTGAAACAAATGCATATCTTAATTGTAGAAAGGATATGTCAGGAAACCTGCCAGTTCCAATTCATTTAATTTCAGTCAATCCAAATTGGCCAGCACATTTTGCTAGAGTTCATAACCTTTAAATTTCTATAGTTCTTGTGCATCTCTTATTAAAAGATGGAACCCTGGGAACACTTCAGCATTTCAGCATGGGCCTCCCAAACTGCATAAGGGAGGGTAACCCTTTGAAGTTGGCAGAGAGGCTCAGGGTAGCAAAGAAGTTGTGTAGTCTAACATAAGTTTTCCAAAGTTAACTGTGCAGACAGCAGCTTGCTGGAGAAATCCCAATGTTTGCTCACTAGCAGTCGTTAGGCAGTCAGAGAGTAGCAGAGACAAAAAGACCACATCCAGCTACCTGTTGCAAGGAAAGAAAAATCAACACAATGCATTATAAATCTGGAGAAAAGCATTCTAGAATTTGGAAGTCATCCAGCCAAAATAAATTATCTGGTGTATTTTCCCCTCTAGACAGTTCATCCAGATCAAGTCAAGTTGGCTGTTTGGAATCTAGCACTATGTCAGTAAAAGATTTTCTTAAATTTGTTCATGGTTAACAAAGGACTCATAAAGTGAACAGATCCAAGCAGTTTGACACAAGATTATGTTTCTGCAGAACACTGATTACTCCTTACTGTGTTTTTATAATATCTTATCATCACACAATTAATTGTTTCCTTGACCTTCATACTCAGTTTAGTCTACTTTTGCTTATACAGTTAAGTGTTGTGATCATATCCATGTAGGTGACAGATTTTGCTGTCATGTGCTTTCAAAGCATTTTGTTTGTGTCATCAGAGCTCATCTCTCACTACTTTACCAACTATACCAGATTTGCATTGTATGTCCTGAACAACCATCACCATTGTTGTTGTTGTTGTCATCACTCCCCTATGCACCCCCCAAGATTGATATGGTTTAATTAGCAAATATTATTTAATTGGCACTACATTAATTGGCATTGATATAAAATGGAACCTGAGGTGACTGGAAGGTCAAGCTGGACAGAAGAAAATTACTGACTGTAAATGTGTGATTGCAAGGCAGGTCAGCCCACACCCCCTCTAGGCACAGCTTCAGTCATTGTCAGGCAGGTTACAAGGCAACTCTGGAGATAATAGGCTTAAGCGGAAGCTGGAACATCTCTGTGCAGAAAAGGGAAGTCCTCACCGAACATTGATTGTTTCAACATTGTTCCCTCACACTTCGATGTTTCCCTGCTTTGTCTGTCAAACCTCTCCACAATACAGAGCTATTATGACAGCCCTTACCTAAACACTGAGGCCATTAACTCTGTCTGGACGTCATTGTTTGTGTGACAGTTCCCATTGTCCACTCAGCTGGGAGAGTTATTCACACTCACACTTGCAGGCTAGTTTTTGGTTTTAAAACCCCTCAGTTTTGAGTGATTCAGGACAGTCTCTCACCTTGCTGAACATAACATTGTTGCCCAGATTTCCAAACAAGAACTGTCCTTAGGTGACCACCTAAACCATATCTCCACTTTTCCTCACTTCTCTCCAGACTGGTAATTATCACTTGAACCCTAAAATTCTTCTATCCACAACTTTCCTCCCTTTATGCTTCACGTAGCTCCTATATGAGTATGTGACTGCTTGGATCTTTTTGCACGTGTGTGTGAATCTTTCAATAAAACACATTTTTAGTTTACATGTTGGATTCTCTGGCTTGTTCTTTCCTCCATGAACCCATAAACATTGGTGGAAAGATCTTGTTAAGTTACCCCACTCTTGCAGGCCTCCAAAATTTGAGCTAATTAATTAATTAATCCCTTCTGTCATGTGGCCATACCAGCATCACAGGTAGACCTTGAGTCACCCACGTTTTGGGCTAACACTGTCATGAGCTTACCGAGCATTTTAGTTTGTGTCGTTGGAGCTCTTCTCTCACCACATTTATCCACTTCACCAGATTTGCACTGTATGTCCTAAATAATAACAACCATCACTACCATCACCAATCGTCACCAATCATCACCATCTCAAATTAGCATAGAATGGTTCTTGTGTGCTAATTTCTAATCCATAGTGGTGTAGTCATTTGAACGTTGGGCTACAACACTGGAGACCAGGGTTCAGCTCTGCACTCAGCCATGGAAACCCACTGGTTGACCTTAGGTGTGTCACATACACTCAACCCCCAGAAAAAGCCACGATAGTTTTGCCTTAGAGTTGCTATAAGTCAGAAAGGACTCAAAGACACACAACAACAGGTTGCCTGCAGACGCCTAGGTTCACAAAGGAAAGGATGAAAGAGGAAACTGACCCTGGAGCAGCAGGTGGGTGGAGGAAAGTGCTCCTCTGTTCTGTGCATGAGCTGTGCCCTAGAAGCCTATAATTCAACTCCTGGAACTGAGAGTAAGCATACCCTTCCACTGAAGCTATTTGTCAGGGACAATCTCATTTAATCCTTTGTTGTCTCACTAATTCAGCTGCTTTTAAAATGTCCTAGTTTCTCTCTCCTCCTCCTCTCCCCCTTTGTCCTCAGTTGACTTCAAGTGCTACAGGCTAAACTCAAAGTAAGAATAGTTTGCGCTCAATTAACTCATCAGCAGGGAGAGAACAGGAGGGGGCAGAATCTTTAGATTCAGGCAAAAGTAAACTGCCGCACTCTGTACTTCCTTGCTTGTTTTTCCTTATTAGTAACTTTTGCTGTCTTGATCACTCTCTGATGTTACTTGGCCACACTTGATCTGCTTTTCATTTGTGAAATGCTGAAGGGTATGGATTAACAAGCATGATACTGAACACTTTTTATGCAGCCAGCTGCAATTTAAGCATATTTGGCAAGAGGCACACCTGGATGAGTTCAGTGGATGTCATCATGTTCTGACCGAGAGAATTCTTGAATGAAAAGGGGAGAAACTGTATCATATTAGGTCTAAATACCCTGAAGGCACCGGATCCTGTCTGATCTAAACTAAACGGGGTCAGCCCTAGTTAGTACTTAGATGGAAGGCTGCCAACAAATACCAAGTGTTGTAGGGTACATCTCAGAGGAAGGAACTGGCAAATGTTACCCTGATTTCTGGGGTCCTGTGGGGGACACCTCAATGTGCTCCAAATAATGGGGAATAGGAATTAGCTAGAGCACAAGCTAAAGCAATGCAAGAGGCAGGGCAATGTAGCAAGATCTTTTACTCAATGTTTACGGGGTCAGGCCAAGTCACAAACCAAGCAAACGTAAATTATAATTGTTTTTCTTTATTTTAAAAGACTGTCACTGCGCACAGACCTAAGGGAGTAAAGGGAGGAGGTTTGATAGAGGATTTTGAGAGGGATTTTTCAGGGGAAATACCACACCTGATCCTGTAGCCCGGGTAGCCAGAAGAAAGTCAGTTGGAACGGAGATTCTCAGCATGTGGAAGCTGAGGGGAAGGCTCGGTGAACGGAGCAGCAGCAAGGCGGGATGAAAGCCAGGAGCGATCCGAAAAAGCGCTCAAAATCAGGGGTTCTTATAGGGGAAAATGTGCCTGTAGGGTAGTCCATTCCCGGGGGAAACAATGGGTTTCGGTTTGGAGACAAAGCCTCCGAAAGGTCAGTATTTAGCAGGATTGGATTTTGACGGCACTGTTAATAGCGCAGACAGTATGCAAATGGAGAGTACTCGACAGTTGGCTATTCGGAAGCGCTAATCTCATCAAGCTGCCTATTCGGGGCAGAGAATCTTTTGTATGCTTCGTGCATACTTAATGTAGTTTTAAAGTGTACTTGCCTGGAGGTCTCCTGAAGCTGCTCGCCAGAAAATTACTGGCCTGCCTGAATTCAGCCGGCTCGGCCGTGTCCGTGTGCGTGCTTGTCTGGGGGCCTCGCAAGCTCGTGGAGGGGAGCAGTTTGAAATGGCCAATCTTTAGATATTAAATAATATTCAGTAGACCTCGGGCTCGGACTATACACCATAGTAACACAAAACTACCTCTGAGAATTCCCTACCTAAGAAAACCCTATGAAATTCATGGGGTTGCTATAAATCGACAGGCAACTTGAATCACATACATATTGACACTAAAACTGACAATGAGTTAGCAGGCCCGGTGGACATTTTGTTATTTATATCATCCTTTCTTCAAAGAGCTCAGGTAGCAGTTCACAAACTCTCCCTTCTCCCAATTTTATCCCAACAACAACTCTGTGAGGTACTTTAGGCAGAGAGAAGAAGAGAGAGAATAGTCCAAAATCACAAAGTGAGTTTAATGTGGGGATTTGAACCAGGGCATCTCTAATCCTAATTTAATACTCTAACCATCTAGTTACACCGGCAATGAATATTTCAGTCTGAATGTCAGTCTAGAAGCAGGGCCAATGAAAGGTTTGAGCCGGGGGAGAGCTGGTACAAATTACTGGGACATGACAGTTGGGTTTCAGGTCCTAGGCCCTGAATATGCTGCTTTTAAAAAAATAAAACATGACTGGCTTTTTCTTTGAGATAATCTGTTTCAGTATAAAAGAAGAGGAGGAAGCCTTGTGACACCGATACGCCATTTAGTGTGACTTTTTGTGAATAAGGAGTTACTTCCTTAAGTGCACTGATGGGAGTAGAATATTGAGAGATATAGGGGATGTGCATGGGAACAGTATGAAATAGGAGACAAAATACAGTCCACCCTCCACATTTGTGGGTTTGACGTTCATGGATTTGATTATTTGCAAGTTTTTTCAACCCCTGCTCCCCCTACCTCAAGTGCCTCTTTCCTTTTCCTTCTCTGCAGCTCTGATCAGGCTGTGCAGTCCTTTTAAAACCTTCCTTAGGTCTTCCTCCTTCTCTTTCACCAGCCAGTGCCTGTCTAGCTAACCCTCTCCTGATGCCCCCACACACCATACACCCCACACACACCCCACAAGGAAGCACAGGACCACTATGCCAACCCATCCCCTTTCCTTGACCTGGTTTGGATACTGGGTACCCACTCTCCCCACCATACCTCATCCTGCTTCCCACAGGCACACACACGCACTTTGATATTTCTGATTTTTCCACTTTTGCAAGGGTCCTGTGCCCCAACCCCTAGCAAATGTGGAGCGCCAACTGTACAACAACAGTAATATTAGTGTTGGCCACAAGCCTTCAAATGGCTGATTGTAGCATAAACATCCTAGCATCTGTAAGTTAAAATATATAAAAAAAACATTTTAATATATTAAATAAGCCACAGCTCTGTTAGGCTCAGAAGTGCAACAGCAACAAATTCTGCTTTAAGGCAGTCTTATTTTAGTCTCTTCTTGAAGGTTTTGTTGTTATAAATACAACTGTAATGAAAACCAGCCTACTAACAGATGTAACGTGCTAAGCTATTATCTCAGTTTGAATTTCGGCTAACAAACTGGAAACTGTGGATGTGTGCTAGCTCAGTAGCCTTTCTTTCCAATGGGTGGCTTTGGGTCCTGGGTGTGTAACTTAGAGAACAGGACACTATTTGTTTGTTCTACTGATTTGTGATTTGCCACCAGGTCGACTTCAACTTAGGACAACCATTTGCATGAGAAACCTCCAAGATCTCTAATCCTCAGCTGTTCAGCCCAGGTCTTGCAAAGTTCAATGCTGTGGCTTCCTTGATTGAATAAATCAACCTGTAGTATGGTCTCCATCTTCTCTTCTTGCCTTTCACTTTTACCAAGCATTATGATCTTCCCACTGAGTCCCGTGGTCTCACCATACCTCCAAAGTACAACTTCAGTTTAGTCTCCTTTCCTTCTAGTGACAATTCAGGCCTGATTTGCTCTAGAAGCCACTTATTTGTTTTTTTAGCAGTCCACACTAAAAAGAATACCTGGAATTCTCCTTCAGCAGCATATTTCTAAATGAGTTGATTTCCCCCCCCCCCGTCAGCTTTCTTCTAACAGGATGCTGGAAGAGGTGGTGGTGCTGGTGCTGCTAAGGCCATTTCCGCACTACTCTGTTATAGTGCTATTATTCCACTTTCAACAATCTGTGGGATCCTTGGGCTTGAAGTTTAGGGAGGGGCATTTAGAATTCTCAGTCAGAGGGCTCTTTGGCCTCAGTAAATTACAAGCCCTGGAAATCCACAGGATGTTGAAAGCGGAATAATAGCACTATAACAGCACAGTGCAGAAATGGCCTGATCATCAGCCTGGCACTGTCAAACCCATCACCCCTCCCACGCTCCCCTTAAGTTCAGAGGCTGCAGGGGGTTAAAAGGGTGGCGAGAAAATCCCACCTCCCACGTCCATGATTGGATGCCGAGAGCCAGGGGGAGGAACAGTCGCCTTGCTGGCCGCCCATTGGCCGCCCAAGCTGTCCTTCACGAGCTCCGCAAGCTCTCCGAAGCGCCTCGGCAAAGGAACCCGCCCGAGGTTTGAAAAGCTGGGCGGGAGACGACGAGGGTGAGTCTGGCTAGCCGGGAAAGAACGCTGAAGCCACGCTTGTGTTTGCGAGCGAGAGGCTGGCTGTGGATGTTGCTTAGGGTGGGAGACCCGGGACAAAACTTTGGAGACAGCAGAGCTTGGAAAAGTTACTTTTCGGGGGGAGACTGTCCGCCCCCACCCCGCCCCGCCCCGCCCCGAATCCCTCGGGCGGGAGGGTTTTCTGGCTTGTAGTCCCGAACCCCCGCCGCCTCCCCGAGTCAGGGCGCACGGGATTTGCAGCGGGACAGCCATTCTTCCGGGAGGAGGGGGCAGCGGCGAAGGATTTATGCGAACCGTCGCTCTCTTTCGCCGCGGGAGGCGGAAGGAGAAACGCCGCCTCAGCGCCCTCCCGTCAGCGCGGGCGCGCTTGCCTGAAAAAGGCGACGGCTGGTTTCATAAGGAAAGGGCCCGGCGCCCCTCTGGAGCGACCAGGATGTTCGGGAGAAGGCAGAATTTAGAAGGGATGCAAAAAGTCGCTAGAGAAGACGCAGGCCATTTCCGCACTAGGCTGTTATAGCGCTATGATTCCACTTTCAACATCCTATGGAATCCTGGGCTTTGCAGTTTAGGGAGAGGCCCCTCCCTAAACTGCAAGGCCCAGGATTCCATAGGATGTTGAAAGTGGAATCATAGCGCTATAACAGCCTAGTGCGGAAATGGCCGGAGTTTGCCCGCCCGGACGGTTCTTTGACGAGGCGCTCGCCTCAGTCCCATAAGCTTGGACGCTACACCGAGCCTCCCGCGCTTTCTTCCCTAGTAGAGGAGAACGTCCTCCCCTCCTTGCACCTTTTCCCAACCTTCTCGTCGTCAGATTTTTTTTTTGGACTTCATCTCCCAGAAACCTCAGCCGGCATAGCCCGTGGTGAAGCATTCTGGGAGCTGAAGTCCACAACAAAGGTGAAGGCTCCAAGTTTGAGAGCTGTCGGTGATGTGGACTTTGTCCGACTTGCGCAGGCAGAGTCGGGGGTGGGAGCGGCGGTGGAAAGAAAGTGAGGGGGTCTCCTGCCTTGCAGACGTCCAGGGATTTTTGACACGATGCAGTTATAGCCCTATGACTCCTCTGACTGCCGTGGCAATAGTCTGCGGAGTCCCGGCATCTGCTGTTTAGGGAAGGGCATTCAGAATTCTAGCCGGCATGGTGTAGTGGTTTGAACGATGGACTATGACTCTGGCGTCCAGGGTTCAATTCCTTACCCCGCTGTGAAAACCCACTGGGTGACCTTGGACACATCACACACTCTCAGCCCCAGAAAACCCCGTGATAGGTTCATCTTAGGGTTGCCATAAGTGAAGGCACACATGGATAAGGTTGTAGGCCAGCTGCAAAGGCGAACTCACATAAAATGTGCAAGTGGGTGGAACAGGGTTGGAAACTCAGGGTTTGTGCCACCTGGTGACATATTTGGACAGCTGATTCCTTCCTCTCCCATCATCTATCCTTGTGACATTTTGTGACTTACTGGCTCTCTGGGTCTTGCCGTCCTTTGGATTTTCTGTAATGTTACCACACTACTTGGGAAACTCAAATCTCATCACATGGCTCTGTTTCTGCTACTAGTGCATGGTGTGGCCACCAAGGTTCATTCTGTCAGCACTTGTTGGATCTGGATTTGTTTTCATCCTTCCTGAACAGTCTGGATTCTGTGTGGGATGAGGTAGAGGGATGGTGTGCACTATCTTTCCTTGGCCACCCTGCTTGCTTACCTGCACATATGGTTGCCAGGTTGCATAGAGGATGAAACGCCTGTAACTTTAATTGTTAACAAATTTTGGATTGGGAAGAACTGCCATAAAGTTCAGCCAAGTGGAACTACTGCACATCTATTAGTTTTCCCACAAACCCACCTTTTAGCTGACACATCCTCCTTCCCGTGACAATTTATTGTCTGGTGGAGAACAGGAAGCATGTCCATCTGCCTGTAGTCATGGGGGGAGGGACTGTATCAGATAAAATGTGCATTTTGTAGGGTGACATAATACAGTTCTGGAACTAAACACTATGGAGGAACGCTTTGGAGAGCAAAAATAAGAAAATGGACTTTATACTCACCTCTGTGAGGTTGTGAGGTTCCTGTCGTTCCTTTGTCCTGGAGCCCTGAGCGGGAGATCTCTGAGAGCCTGTGAATATACTGCAACATTTCAATGTAGGCTCAATGTGCTCCTTCATATGAGGAAAAAAAGATCTGTAATACTGAAAGAAGCTAACAAATAGGCACTGTTACTGCAGTTTAGGCCTACCTGGTGATAGCACTAGATGTCACTTTGATATCATAATTCGGCCTTACCATACCAACCCTCTCCACGTGTTTTTGAGGCCCCTGGACAAGCACGAAACTATGCTTGGCACTTAACTGCTGAAATGTTCTAAAATGATACAGGCACACCAGAAATAGCCAGATTGCAGCTTCAGGGATCTCCCTGGCAAATACCCTCGTTATGTATGCACGCTGTTTACAAACGACTCCCTGCCCCGAGCAGGTAACTTGGCAAGCTAGAAGCTTAAAGGCCAAGCACTGAGCATTTGCATACAGTCTACCTCTTTGTCATGTTAAATTGTGACCTTTCGGAGACATTGTCTCGCACCCAAAACTCATTGTTGTCCCCGAGTAAGGCATAGCCTGCAGTCACACCTCTCCTATAAAAACCCTTGATTCCAAGACCTTCCTCGGATAGCTCTTGAGTTCCAACCGCCTTGCTGCCGCATTGCTTGGTGAGCCTCCCCTCAGCTCCACGTGCTGAGATACACCGAACCCCAGCATCGCTCTCCATCTTCTTCCGGGCTTCAGGAACAGGTGTCGTATCACCCGAACCAACTATCCCTCTGAAAATCCCGCTATCTTACTCACATCTTTATTTTCCTTAGTTATCTGTGTGCGTGTGTTGCTTACATTGTGTGCCTGTATTTCATAAAGATCATTAATTATTTTCAAACCGGTCTGCCTCTTGACTTGGCCTGACCCTGTAAACACTGGGTTACAAGATCCTGCTAAGAGCTAATTTTCCCCACCTATAGTAGAGCACGTTTTGGAGTCACTCCTGGGACCCCCAGTAAACAGGGTAACAGCACACTACACTTTTCTTCAGGATTCCTTTCAGCAATGGTCATACTATCCAGAGTCAGGGAAGGAAGGTGGGTTTTAAGTACAGACATTAACCCAGCATATTTGTGGTTATTTGCCATCAACTTGTTTTTGACTTATGTTAACCCTAATGAGAGACCTACAAGAGCCCTAGTTGTCAGCTAGGTCTTGCAGACTCATATTTCTTTGATTCAGTCAATCTATCTGTAGTGTGGGCTTCCTCTGTTCCTCTTGCCTTCCACTCTTCCACGCTTTATTGCCTTTTCTGGTGGGTCATGTCATCTCATGATACAGCAAAGTTCAATAGGTTCAGTTTAGTCATTTTGGCTTCTAGTGAGCCTTGGGCTTGATTTTCTCTGGAATCCATACCTTCATCCTTTTGGAAGCCCATAGTATCCAGAGTAGTCTCCTCCAGGATCACATTTCAAATTATTTGGTTCTTTTCACGTCAATTCTCTTCTCCAGTTTTCACAGCCATACACAGGCATTGAGAATACTATGACATGGATGAGTCTGGCCTTGGTATTTAATGATACAGTCTTACACTTGATCTTATCTAATTGTTTCATAGCTGCTTTTCTAAGTTTTAGCCTTCTGCTAATTTCTTCACTTTCTGTTGTCAAAAAAAGGCATCTCCTGGGCCTGCAATGTCTCAGGAAGATCTTAAAACATGGCAAATTTTCCCCCACCCCCAGAGGGTGTTTTGTGGGCTTTGTGGGGATTTGATTTCCTTCTTACAAAGGTGGGTATGGTGGAAGGTGTGGCCTTCCAAGGTCTCTTGGTGGACCAGTGTTGCTCCCTGTTCTTCCATAGTTGCCCACCCCTGATCTATGCAACCAAAGGTTTTACTATAATATATAAAGCACCTGTTGATTTTCTTCCAAAATTGTTTTGTGTGCTCCATTGTCCAAAGAATTTTTGCAATATGATCCCTAGTGCCTCTTTCTTATCTGAATCTGTCTTAAGCATCTGATATTTCTTGTTCCATGCCTAGTAAAAGTCTAGTGTGGGAGATCAGTGCAATAGTCCAATGGTTACTACAATCCTTGGTGTTTCTTTTCTTGGGGGCTGGAATGTATATTGGATGTTTCCATTCCGTGGCCATTTGTTTTGTTTTCCAGCTTTTTATGAACATTCAAATGGATTCTGTCTCTAACTATTGAAAAAACTCTGTTGGTATGTTCTCTGTTCCTGGTGATTTATTTCTTCCAAGTGCTGTGAGAGCATCTTTCATTTCATTTTTTAAAATTGTGAGTTCACTGTCAAAAGGTTTTTCTGTGAGGGAATCTGTCATTCATTCATGTTGTTTATATCTTTCTTCATATCTTTGTTGCTTCCATTGTCTTCTTAGTTATCCTGATCATATAATGTATTTCCCTGTTGATCATATAATGTCTCTCCTCTTAGTTTAAATTTCCCTTTGATATTTGAGATTTTATGGAAGAGATGTCCTGTTCTCTTTTTTTTGCTATTTTCTGTTTCTCCGCAATGATTATTATAATAATTGTATCTCCCTGTACAAGCCAGTTAGAACTTTAAGATCTGCTGGGAAAGGCTTTCTCTCTGTTCCACCACCATCCCAGGCTCGCCAGGTGAGGACACGGGAGAGGGCCTTCTCAGTGGCTGCTCCTACCCTGTGGAATGCTCTTCCGCAGGAGGCTAGGCATGCCCCCTCCCTGCTCTCATTTCACTGACAGGCAAAACCTTTTCTCTTTAAACAGCCTTACATATAAGCTGGGCAGCTTTATTTAATAATTGTTGTACAGTCAGCCCTTCACATCTGCAGGTTTCACTTTTGTGGATTTGATTATCACGGATTATTTGCTGTCACCTTTGCCCTATGCCATTTTTAATAGGGACTGCAAGCCTCGTGAGACCGAGAAACTGTGTTGAGGCTTGTGGGGCAGGAGTGGAGGTGGCAGTAAGGCCCACCAGCCACCCACTTCTGCCTTGTGAAGGAACCCTGATACCTCAAAGGAATCTGTGGTGGGTTGAATATGGTGATCATACTTTTTTGTGTGTATTAAATATGGTTTGGGAAGGCCTAGAGCTGTTCACGTTTTCTCTACTTTCACGAGGGTCCTGTGCCCCTAACCTTAGCAGATGTGGAGGGATGACTGTACTAGAATATCTTTTTAAGTGTTTTTATGATTTTATATTCGTTTAATATTGTTAACTGGTTTTAATGTTTTCAATGTATTTAACTTTTTAAAATGTTTTTAATGTATATTTATTGTTGGAAGCCACCTTGGGTCCCAATTTTGAGAGAAAGGTGGCTTAGAAATACAATGAAATGAATAAAAATAAATAAATAAACATTAGTTGACACAGTGACACAAGTCATTGAACAATTATTGCAGCATTTTGATCATGCTTCTTTTTAGAGTAGAGGTCGGCAATTGTGGAATGAGGGGGGCATATTAACCTCTCAGGAGACCTTGGAAAGCCAAACTCCCTTGCTGCACTGAAGAGGACTTCCTTGCATCTATAACTCTAGAAGAAATTAGAAGACCAGGTCTGATGAATTAAGAATCCAGCTTTATTTTGGAAAAGAAATGCATTTCTTTGTCTCATCATGTCAGATTAGAATCTGAAGAGAATGAGAGAGCTCAACCACAGGCTCTTAAGTTCAGATGTAGTTTGTCAGGGTTGTCAAATTACTATTGCAAAGCGCATGTCCTGGGAGAATTTCACAAAGCTAACAATTCCATAGAAGTCAACATTTCCAGGGATTAGTTGCCTCTTGCAAGGTAAACAACCATTCTCCAGTCCTTGCTATATAAGCCACTCTGCAGTTTCTTAGCATCTTAGAGAACAAAATACCCTATGTAACTTTCACAGTGTCAGCTTGCTCTTTTGGAAGAATTTTCCTAGTACTAGGATACACAAGTAATAAAAATGCAAGCATTTTTGGGTTAGCACATGCAAAATCTTTTTCATTCCCTCACATCTGCAAAAAAATAATTCCCCTTTCCCCATCAAGTTCCCTTTAGGGTACAAAAGGCCATTTTCACCTTGTTTGTGCGCTTTCATGGATCATTTTAGGTTTAGAAGATTTTTTTTAACAACAGGAAGTGAGCAAACATCACTTCCTGTTTGTTTCCTGTTTGAAGAAAGCCACTCCTGGGCTTAAATTGGTCCAAGGCACACCAAAAAAGCAGAAGAAACGCTTCCCACATCTCGTAGACAGCATTTTTGGGTCAAAAAAAAGTTTTGAAAAATTTTGTTTGACCCCTGAATAGTATAGCTAAATGTGGTATAGCTGCTGCTGATGGTGATGATAACAGTAGTCATTATTTATGTAAGCTCATTAGTGTAACATGGTGCTTTACATGAGTGATTTACAATTGCTAATTTGATAGTTCTGTGTCCTCAGGCTTACAATCTGGAAATACATGACATACAAGGAGAAGAGAAGGGAGTGAGGGAGAGGATTAATTCCAGCAAATGTTGACTTGCTTTTCTGTTCCTCCAAGGCTATAGCAGTGACAGCTGGGAAAGAGGGAAGACCTTTCTTCAACTGCTGGGTCAAGGCACAATGAAGATGTGTCTGCCTGTTCTTCTCTCACTTTATTGGTCACAGTAGTGGCAGTTGGGATGGATGGAGGGTCTTGTCCTGGCTGCTGGGCTTCTACACTGCCTAGAGGCCATTTTGGATCAATTTTTTAATGAACTTTTTTATCCACTCAGGAGCCCTTGGGGTCACAAAATGGCCCTAGGGAACCGCATGCAGCTCGTGGGCTGTTTTTTGCTCATCCCTAGTGTAAAGATATAACATTTTTGGAAATTTTGAACTGAAGGAGAAAACCTATTTTTTCTCCTTAATAAATGAAAATTTTGAGAAAAATGGAAAAATCCAGTATTAGCCTTGTTTACAGATTAGCACAATATTAGCATTGTTTACAGACTGAAAGTCACTTTGTTTTTTTAGGAACCTAAAATGCATTTTATATAACTTGATTTGGCATAAAATTGTCATGTTTGATATATTAAGTGTACAGTTTATTCAGTTACAATTACAATTCAGTTCAATTACAAAGTGAACTTTAAGAATTGTTACAAATGGAGCTAAAGGGTCCTGAACTGTAAAGAGCATCTGAGTTATAAGGAATCTCTTCATTTTTGTAAGTTTGAGGAGAAGTCACAAAAACCAAATAAAACAAGAAACCATCACCATTAGTAAAATAGAAACAACTATTTTGTCTCCACTATTTCTCCATAGCCTTGAAGGAACATACCACAGTCATTCCTATAAACAGAATGAAGAAAAGGAAACCAGTACCAAGATCTGGTACTGTACATAAAGCTCTTCCTCTTGCATAGTTTTTAAAAATGATTTTGGAGCAGTACACCTTGTCTTAAGCATTTTATTCATCGTTCTAAAAGAAAATACTCCATTTTTTCCACAGAAAAGGGCTTTGAAAAAATATGAAAAAGTGGTAGGTTTTCCTCAGTTTTTCCCAAAGCCTCCACGTCTTTATTTCTGTTTCTTTTCACTTTTGCTGCTCATCTGTTCTTAACCATTTGAAAAGTTTCATCTGTCATGCAGCGAGGCTTTCTTTTTCTTTTATTCTTTCTTTCTGACTACAGGTAGTGTGTTTTGACAGTCTTCCCTGGCAACTCCCCTGCTTTTGGTCTGGTTCCCTATCAGCTAGGCTTGGTAGTGCAAGTCTGTTCTTTATGTAGCCTATAAATTTTACAGGGATGTTCTTGAAGTTGTATCTTAGTGCAATGATAAATTTAGTATCTTTTTAAAAGTTTACTCCAGATTTTGAGATTAGCAGTTCATGGTCTGTGCTACAATCTGCTCCTGGTCTCTTTTTTGCAGAGAGAATTTAACTTCTCCATCTTCTGCTTCAAATTGTATAGTATGATTTGTATAGGCCACATGATTACAGAGTCGCCTGTTTGGTTGCTTGAAGAATATGCAGTCCTCCTTCCACATTTGAGGGTTTGACCTTTGTGAATTTGATTATTCACAAGGTGCCTCCCATTCTTCGCCTCCCATTCATTTGCTTTTAGCCTGGGGGGCCTAGAAGGAAGGCATATGCACGTGGGCAAAAGGCAAGAGAATGGGGGGAGGCACACTTGTGCCTTCTCTGTATGTGGGGCTTCCCCCTTCCATTTGCTTGCCTTTTGCCTAGACACATGGAAGAAAGGCGTGTGCACCCTAGGAAAAGGCAAGGGAATGGGGAAAAGGCATGTGTGCCCTTTGCCCATACTAAGGGCTACCCCTTCCCATTTGTTTGCCTTTTGCCTGGGCGCGTGGAATAAGGCCAGCATTCCCAGGCAAAAGGCAAGAGAATGAGAGGAGGCGCCTTGGAAGAGAACGGCAGGGGGATCACTCACTCAGACGGGAGTTTTTTGCAGTTTTTAAAAGTTTTGTGAGGGTTTTGTGCCTCAACCCCTTGTGAAAGTCAAAGGCCCACTGTATTTGCATGAGTAAGCTGTTGACCTCACAAGCTTTTCCCGCTTTGACCAAATTGTTCTACCACATCTGGTTCTGCTGTTTTTCCTACTTTTGTATTTCAATCATCAGTGATTATCAACATGTCTTGCTTTGGTGTGTGATCTGTTTCTTCTTGCTTATCCTTTCAGTTTCTTCTGCCTTTGTGTGAGAGCTTAAACTTGGGTTATGATTATACTGGTAGGTTTTCCATGAAATCTTAGAATCATAGAGCTGGAAGAGACCCCAGGGGCCACTGAGTCCAACCCCCTGCTATGCGGGAACACCCATCAAAGCATTCCCAACAGATGGCCATCCAGCCTCTGCTTAAAAACCTCCAAAGAAGGAGACTCCACAACACTCAGAGGCAGCATATTCCACTGCCAGACAGCTCTGACCATCAGGAAGTTCTTCCTGAAGTTGAAGTGGGATCTCCTTTCCTGCAGCTTGAATCCATTGCTCCTTGTCCCAGTCTCCGCAGCAGCAGAAAACAAGCCTGCTTCCTCCTAAAGATGACATCCCTTCAAATATTTAAACATGGCTATCATGTCTCCTCTTAATCTTCTCTTCTACAGACTATAGATACCCAGCTCCCTAAGCCTTTCCTCATAGGGCATGGCTTCCAGACCCTTTACCATTTTGGTCGCCCTCCTCTGGACACGTTTCAGCTTGTCGATATCCTTCTTGAATTGAGGTGCCCAGAAGTGGACACAGTATTCCAAATGAGGCCTAACCAATGCAGAATAGAGTGGTACCATTACCTCCCTCAATCTAGACACCATACTCCTATTGATGCAACCAAGAATCGTGTTGACTTTCTTGGCTGCCTCATCACACTGCTAACTCATGTTCAGCTTGTAATCTACCAAGACTCCTAGATCCCTTTCACATGTACTGCTATCCAGCCATGCATCCCCCATCCTATATTTGTGGATTCCATTTTTTCTGGCTAAGTGTAGAACCTTACATTTGTCTCTGTTGAAATTCATTTTGTTAGCTTTGGCCCAGCTCTCC
The DNA here is from genome assembly GCA_948472985.1 of Iguana delicatissima. Lineage (NCBI taxonomy): Eukaryota > Metazoa > Chordata > Lepidosauria > Squamata > Iguanidae > Iguana > Iguana delicatissima. The sequence continues at coordinate 308,422 of CAOKZL010000502.1, forward strand.
AGTTTGTCAAGGTCATTTTGAAATTTGATCCTGTCCTCTGGGGTATTAGCAGCCTCTCCCAATTTGGTGTCATCTGTAAATTTGATCAGCGTGCCCTCTACTCCTTCATCCAAGTCATTGATGAAGATGTTGAATAGCACTGGTCCCAGGACAGAACCCTATGGCACCCCACTACTCACTTCTCTCCAGGATGAAAAGCAGCCATTGGTGATCACCCTTTGGGTTCGGTTGGTCAACCAATTACCAATTCACCTCACAGTAGCCCTGTCCAGCCCACATTTTACTAGCTTCTTTGCAAGAATGTCATGGGGAACTTTGTCAAAGGCCTTACTGAAGTCAAGATATGCCACGTCTACAGCATTCCCTTCATCTATCAAGCTTGTAACCCTATCATAAAAAGAGATAAGATTAGTCTAGCATGACTTATTTCTGAGAAATCCGTGTTGACTTACTGATATTGTTTGCTCAGGTTTAAGCATTATATCCTCTGAATACTTTTGCTACATCTTAGTTTACTACTAATGCCACCCTGTTTCCTCTCACAGTACATAGTCATTTCCAAAGTAAAATCCTGTGAAATTATTTGACTGATGCCCCATTTCTGTCTGCCTTAGCTCATTCCAATCAAGCATTGCTATGTTTATGCATTCTGTTTCTTGTTTTACAATTACTAGCTTTCTCTGATTCATGCTTCTCACATTCCATATCCCATCATATGTGTTGTGCAGCTTCAGACTTTCACCTTTGAGCATATCTGTAACTGAATGTCCTTTTGCTTGAGTCCCTCTGCATCATTGGACACAGCACTATTCGTACTTGTCTTCTGCCCTTCCCCAGGAGCTGGTTGAGTGTCTTCCTGGGAGTCTCATATTCCAGCACTATCTCTTGCTTTATTTTTGACTGTATCATCATAGGGTTTTTGAGGTAAAAGATATTTAGGAGTAGTTTAATATTGCTGCTTTCTCCACAGTACAGGTTAAGTATCCCTTATTCCAAATGCTTGAAAGCAGATGTGCTTTGGAATTTAGAATTTTTTTGGGGGGGATTTTGGAATATTTGCATATACATAATGAGATTAAATACTGTTCTTTCGATGTGGGGTCTGCTCTTTTATCAGTTCTTCTCTTGCCTTTCCTGTACAGAACATGAGGGAATGATGGAGGCTTGTTTTGGAGGCACACATGCACTGTTTGCAAAGTTTGTCAGTTGGCTTGGCACCTTTTCCCCGTCTTAACTTGCTTTGGACCATACATGCTGCTTGCAAAGTCTCAGTTAGCTTGGCACCTTTTCCCTTGTCTCAGCTCACTTTGGACACTGTACATGTGCTGCTTGCAAAGAGAACTGGGAGAAAAATAAGACACCAAGCTGACTGAAAGACTTTGCAAACAGTGCATGTGCAGTTCCTCCATAATTCTCTCTTGTTCCCTACAGGTAAAAGGCTGGATTCTGCTTTTCAAAAGTTTTGGATTTTGGAGCATTTTGGATTTTCAGATAAAGGATTCAGCCATTGAGATTGCTGGAGGATTTGGGACCCGTTACTATCTCACAAATTAACTTACCTCAATGGAATGTGAGACTTAGAGGAGACTGCTGATGTAACATCTTCAAAAAAAAATTTAAAAAATGGAATTAATAGAAGAATTATTTGTATCTGAAGTATGGCATTTTACATTTCACTCCATGGCAATAGCAATAGCTATTGTGAAAGAAAGCAAATCTGTGCTTTCAAGACTCTATAGGGGTGTTGATACCCGCGGCATTGTTCTTATGTTTTAGCTTTGAAACAGGAAACAGGGGTTTGCTCTTATGCTCTAAAAAAGAGTTTCATAAAAAATATTTAGTAGGGGAATATTATCCTGGTGCAGATAAATAGTGAAAAAATCTTTATGTGCTAAATACCTGTGGATTATGCGACTGTTAAAGGTACAGGAAAAAGTCCCATACAGCAACAACTGAATTCAAGAGTTCATAAAAATGGTTATTACTTAAAATTAGTGATACTTCTTTGTATATTTTAATGACATACAAATGCTAAGTGAGATGCCTAGATACATAAATTGAACATGTTTGTTTGTTGAGTTGAATCTTGTGTGTTTTTTTATCTTAACCGTCTGGGGGCAGATGTAAAATTAAAGGTTTGATTTGTTCTTAGTTTTTAAACTACTGATTAATTTTCAAGTACTGCTGTGTTTATATTTATGCTTGAAGAATGACAGAATGGTTTCCCAGAAGTTGTATGAATGATGACTCTTTCAGTCAAAACTTCTAGTTGGATTTAGATTTTCCTACATTTTGATAGGATAGTGGTCAATTCCATTACTGTTCTTCTAGGGAAAATCAAGATGTTACTATTTTGTAAACAACAGCAATTGGTTTTGTGTAAGGGGAAGTTCTCTTCATGATAGCATTTTCCTTCCCCTCACTTGTTTTTGTAGTATATACACTGATGATTGATCTGGCACTGCCATCTTTTGGATGGAAACAGGTTTGCTAAATAAATTTTTTGCCCTCTTGTGGACTGGCATTTATTTTTAAAAGGGAAGGATGGAAGGGATGGTCCTAAAGCTCTGTATACTTTATACTAATTTTCTAATACATTATAGGAAAGGAATTTTATCTAACATAATATCAGTTTTTCTTAATTCCATATAGAATCTGTCTGTCTGTCTGTACACACATAAGAAATGTAAATTGTATCTATATAAATGTTTTTGGAACATGGATTTTTACAATAGCATAGATATTCTATCTTTCATTTTTCTCTTGAATTCTATATGTGATCTCTTATCTCATGTCTCTTATTCTTTCTCCAAAATAGAGTGTTATTTATCTGAAACAATTTTACTTCATTTATTTTGTAATTTTTTTTGTAATTTTTAAGCCAAGATTACATTCACTTAAGTGCAATTGATTTCATTAGGGAAAGTTAAGCATACACTGGACTGTAGTCAGTTGAAGTTAAGAACATTTGAAAGGTTATACACTTGGCTGGAGTTTACTTAATCTGGTTTAGTCATTTTTATAGGGCTGCTATGAGGATGTCAGCCATATTGGGTTACAAAGGATCAACACAGCAGTGAGTTTAAAAGAACTTTGTTACTTAAAGCTTTCAGGAATTTGGCCAAATGATGTCAGGAAGACACTGAATTTGATAGCTTTCCTCCTGGCAGAAGAGTCCCAACCCATCTGCTGAAGAAGAGGATGAGATAAAACAGCAGATAATGTAGAATAGTGGGTCCCAAACTCTGGGTCTCCAGAGGTCCATCATTTTTGGCCATATTGGCTGGGGCTTCTGAACAATATTTAGGGTTCCAAGATGGAGAACCACTAATGTAAGCCTGTTAACCCCAAGGCTTCTTAAAGGTCCTTCTGATGACTTATAGGGATCTGACACAGCTTACACCTTGACAGTGGACCTTGACATTACCAAAATGGTAAAATGAGAGAGAGAGAACCTTCTCAGTGGCTGCACCCACTCGCTGGCCCCCTTCCTGCTTTCCTTTTGTGGGCAGGCAAAGACCTTTTTGTTTAAACAGGTTTTTAAAGTGTAAGCCGGCAAGCTTCTTACTGGGATGTTTTATTCATCTTTTGAAACTTTGTGTGTTTTTAAGTAATTTTATATTGTTTTACGTGGTGATTTTAATTATTTTTAAATTTTGTTGTGAAGGTTTTTAATTGGCTCTTGCTGGGAGCTGCCTTGGGACCCATATGGGAGAAAGATAACGTACAAATGAAATGAAATAAATAAATATGCCCCAGAAGAGAGGCAACTCCACAAACTTGACATTAGAGCCAAAGCTACAGAAGGTGTAGCTGCTTGCCTGGACAGTTATGAAAATCCTTTAGCCAAGTGTTATTGCCCATGTTTGAAGGGTTAACACTGTGTGGCCTGCAGGGCTCAGGAAACTTGAGTGAAATGTCCAAGAACCAAGTCACCCATCACCATGGGAAGTCATATAGGTGTGCTGTATCCCATTTGCTTTTCTCTGAACACCATTCATCATAGTTTCCTTCACCTTGCTGCTGCTGTACTTGTTGTTTCTGCATCCTTTAATAGGAGGAAATTTTAGGGCAACATAGGAGAGAAATGAGATGTTTTTCTATTCCTTTGCTCTTGTTTTCCATCCAGTGTGGATTACTTTGGGATCCCATCTGCATTCAGGTTGCTGTTTTTTAGGGTTTTTTGTCCTTTATTATAAGTCAACTCATCAACAAAATGAACCAGCGTGGACATTCAGGGTTCCAGTTTAGGATCTTAAGAATCCACGTTTAATCTTGCCCCCCTCCAGTTTTCTACCCTTCTCCCAGTGCCCTATCCTCAATGCTCTTAGTGTTCTGATAGAACTGAAAGTGGTAACATGCTTGTCCCAGGATCAGTGCAAGCTTTGTCTAGTTTTCTTTGAGAACTGTTTTGTCCTTTCTAGCTCATGACTTGCTCTTCCTCTTCTAGACCTAGAAGAGTTTGCATTACTCTTTTTTTTTGTTCAGATTACCAATGTTTTGTTTTGTTTTTTCTTAAATTGATACTCTGGAGTGTCTTGGAAACCTGCTGTGGGTTTGTCAGTGAGTAATGTATTTTCGACCATTTTTAATCTTTCACCAGCACATGCAGCATTGGTTGTTCCAGGGCAAGTTCTGTGATGCACCTCTAGTTGACATGAGTTCAACAACTAGCCTTGATAAGTGTAGCCAGTACTGTGTGTAAATTGAGAATGTGCCCTCAAATATGCCACACACAAATTTCAATGGTAAAGGGTTCCCTGACTATGAAAAGTCTGATGTCTCCTTCTCTACATTTTTGATATTGCTAGCCATTTCTCAGCTAAATTGAACGGCGTGCTTCAGAAATTGCTATGAAATACCTTCAGTACTATACAGTACTTCTCTGGTCTGCTGCAGTGTCACAGCCTATTCACACTACACAATTATAACATCACTATTCCACTTTAACTGACATGGTTTCATCTTATGGAATCCTGAGATCTGTAGTTCAGGGAGGATCATTCAGAATTCTCAGCCAGAGAACTCTAGTGTCTCACTGAACTATAAACCCCAGGATTCTATAAGATGGAACAGTGCAAATTAGAATAATAGCACTATAATTGTGGAGTGCGGATGCGCCGCCGTTCTGACTCAGCACAAAACCACCACTGTTGTCACCCTATGTCAGTTGAGCCCTTTATAAGCCAGTTCTATAAATTGCTGTTTCCTTTCAACAGATCATAAATTCAATGCATAAGGTGATACATTCTGAATACTTTTTATGGAGTCATGTGTGTGCACATGTATTTTACAGAAAACACTGTTTTATTAATAGTTTTGTAATTTACAATACCGAGCTATATGTTTGCTGTATTTTAATGTCTTTATCTGGTTTGCAAAACATACCCCCTGCAAATGCAATATATTTTGATAAACTGATTTATTGTGAGCCACGTAGGGCACAATGTTCTGTGGAAAAGCAGCCTATTGTTGTTGTGTGCCTTCAAGTCATTTCCAGCTTATGGTGATCCTAAGGTGAATCTAACACAGGATTTTCTGGGGACTGAGAGTGTGTGATGTGTCTAAGGTAACCCAGTGGGTTTCCGCGGCCATTCAGGGAACTGAGCCCTGTCTTCAGGGTTATAGTGAGACCACTACACCATGCTGACTATCCAAGCAACATATAAAAAGCCTTAAATGACAATCCTACTTAGTTGGAACAGGCCCTGTTAACCTCCTAGGGACTTACTTCTGAATAGTCATGTGGAAGATTCCACAGTGACGCTAGGTAAGAGCTTCTTAGTCTTTGTTTGGAGGCACTGTACATCAACACTCTAACTTCACTGGTTTGTTAAGACCAGGCAAAAAGCAATTAAGACCGAAGAAACCATCTACCTTAGTGAAAACAAAGGAAACTTATTTTCACTTCTAGTGCTTCATAGTGTCAAAAGACATAAAGAATTCATTCCCATTGAAAGAACTGAGTAAGGGAACCTAGGAATTGTAATGATCAGATACTGTACATGGTCTTACATCAAAGTCTTCTGTTATATAGTTTTTAGAAACGATTTAGAGGCAGTAAATATATGAACATCTTGTCTGAAGCATTTTATTCATCATTCAAAATGAAAATATTCCATAGTCCATTTTTTTTCTATTTCCATTTTCTTCCCCAGGGAGCAAAGGGCTTCAGGAAATACAACACCTTGTATTGCTTCCATTTTTATTTTATTTTTTGCTTTTCTGGCTTCTCTTTATTTGCTTTTATTTTTGAGAACATGAAGCTGACTGGGTATTAAATGGATGTAAGTCTACATTTCAAGAAATTGTTTTGACATGGTGCCTTTTATATGCATCATAAAGCTTTTTTTTCTAAAAAAGGAGAATATATCAAAGAAAGAGTTTACTTAGGCTTTATTATGCAACTTCCCCCCTCTGCATACTTTGGAGAAGACTTCTTTGTGAACACTTGCTGTTGAGTTTGGGAAATTCATTTATTGATTTAATTTAGTGTGTTCCTCTCTGACTTGGAGTGTTCTTAATGTATGTTAATATATGAGGTTAGAGATAGTTGTATTATTCTACACAAACTTTGTAGTTCTTTGGTGTACTATAGGGAATTGGCTTTAAAATTGTTAACAAAAGTTACTGACTAAAATGTTACAATTCAGACACTAATCCAGAGAGCTCACTTGACAGAATAAAGTTAATCCGTTCCATGTTAGAAGTGCTGCATACAGAGTCTGAAGGATGTAACAAATACCCCATGCCTAAACTCCACAGGGTTCCCCACTTCCTAAAAGTATAGAAGAACAAGCGTTTGACTGGGAGGTTCTGAGGCAGGAGGAGCAAGACTTTATTTTGTTCTTTCCCAGAAAGCAGCTGAAGTAACTTGAGGAGAATTATAATTATTGAGAACTCCTCAGTCAGTGGTAATTTTGTAGCAGCGTGAAATGTAATAAGACGACAGAATCGGCGGCTGCAGTTAATATGGGGGGAAAGCGAGTCCACACTTGCAGTGGTGTAGGTATTAATTGGAGGGAACTTAATTGTAACTGAAAATAAACCAGAGGGAATAGTTTTTCAGTGTCAGTGGCATGGGTTACATGACCTTTGCTATCTATAATTTATGCAAACAAACTCTGTTAAGGTCTAATGTGTCAGGCAATCTGATCCTACAGTGCCGTTTTTGGCTGCTGAGGCAGCATAAGGAGGATTCTGTTGTTTCATGTTCAGCATCTCTGTGTGATAGGCCAGGACAGTCTTCATAGTTTCAATTTCCTTGGGAAGTGAGAACAGCTCCTTCTAAGATGATGAATCAAGACCTGTTCACACTTTGAAGATGCCTTCATTGAACACATGGAGCTGGGAGTTGGAATCATACCTGCTGACTCAGTCCCCAGCATCCATGCCTTCAAGTAACAGATGCAATTGGAGCCTCACATACATACAAAAGCACAGGAGTAGAGTCTGTATGTGTATTTGGGGACTCCAGCCTCGATTCAATATGACAGCAGCAGACCAAAAACTTGGCTAGAGTTATACAGGATCTGATGTTGTTTAAACTGTAGTGCAAGGGATGGCATCACATACAGTCTGCATTGCACAAACAATTGTGCAATGGAAAAACACACTGGTTACCACCATCACGCTGATCTTAGAATTTGGTTTTTCGACTAACAAAACAGACCTTCTCTTAGGACTGTAACAATGTTGATTCAGCCATCTGTCTTTTAAATCCTTTTCTTACCCAAATACCATGGATGCTCTTCTGCAGTGTTTTATCACAGTAGTTAATGCATTTAAGCTGTTTTGGAACAGTTATTTTGAAAATCACTATTATTTTGATGCCTGAATTAATAATATATACAATTTCTCACTAGGATTGTATGTATCTGATGCATAGGAGAGTCAAGTATCCCCCCTCCCAAATTATCATTTTCAGGAAATCTGTGTAATGGTGCCCCAGTGTTGTTTGCTTTTTTTAAAAAACGTTTCAGGATGAGAGAATTCTTAGTTGAGAGCTACTCAGTCTTTAGCCTGTCTGCTGTCTTTTCGGTTGGAAACCATCCTCTCTATTCAGCTCTTCCTTCCTGTAAAAGACAGCGAAACCTCATTTGTCGTTGTTGTGTGCCATCAAGTCATTTCTGACTTACAGTAATCCTAAGGCAACTCTATCATGGGGCTTTCTTGGCTAGGTTTGTTCAGAGGTGGCTGCTATTGCTTCCCTCTGAGGCTGAGAGAGAGTGACTTTCCCAAGTCACCCACAGGCTTTCTATAACTGAGCAGGGATTTAAACTCTGATCTTCCAGACTCTTAATCCAACACGTAAACCATTACACAATACTGATTCTCACAATTCATTAAAGCTATAGATACATTTGGATAACTACCTCCTTTTCCTCATCTTTAACTCCTCCCCACAAAAACCTATGCTTTCAAAGCAATTAAGAGTACCATCATTTATTGTTTAAGTGTTGTTTGACATGCTTTGTTGTTCGCCATATATATGTTTTGTTATTAATTGTTTTGATTTGGAGTAGAGAATTGTGGTCTTATACACCCACCCTGACCCAAATGTTTCTCTGTTCAAAATTGCCTTAAAAAATATTTTTCTTAAGTAAAACAAAAGAAGCAAGCAGAGCTTGGTAAAGTTACTTTTTTGAACAGTAGTGATCATCTTGCTCTTGGTTTGTTGCTCTGTTACATGGTCAGTGTTTAATCTATAGGGTATGTTAGGGATGCTGATTCTTCTGAACATGGACTATCAAGATTTTTAAAATCATAGAATTGTAAAGTTGAGAGGGATCCCACAGGTCATCTGGTCTAACCCCTTGTCAGTGCAGGACTTCTCAGTAAAGAATTCCTGTCAGATGACTGTGGTTTTTCATCATCCTAGCCAGAAGTGACAGGTGGGCTGTCACAGGAACCTGACTTAAGCTGGGTATTGATTATCATTGTAAAGGATCTGGATGAAGGAATAGGAATGATGTTGATAAAATCTGCAGATAGCACCAAACTGGGAGGGGAAACAGGGGTGTTAGAATCAGGATTTCTTCTACAACTTGGCAAACTGAGCTAAAACTAACTAAATGAATTTCAGTAGGGATAAATTTAGGCTTCTGTATTTAGGCAAGAAAAACTGGATGCATGGATGTAGGATAGATGTCACACAACTTCACAGCAGTACATATGAAAAGGATCTTAGAAGACCACAAGCCAAACATGAGTCAACAATATGGTGTAATGCTATCACACTCTTGCAGTTAGCTTTGAAAGTAAAATTGATTTTCAACCTTTCTTGGTAGGTCAGATGGCCTATCTCATGATTCTTAATCTAGGATCCACAGACCCCTGGGGGTCCATGGAGCCCTCACAGAGGGTCCACAAAGCCCTGCTGCTGGATACCAAAAGCAGCAGCAGCAACAGGGACATGGCAGCAGGGGGTGTGCGGGCGCCAAAACCGCCCCCTTGTTTGCCCATACACATCCCCCCTCCAACATCCCTGATGAAAGGAACACGACAGAAGGTATGTACACACATCTAACTATGATTTTGGAGACCAGGGTTTGAATCCCCACTTGGCCATAGAAACCCACTGGTCACATTTTCCCAGCCTCAGACAAAGGGAAAGGCAAACAAATCTTGCCAAGAAAACTCCCATGATAGGTTCGCCCTGGGGTCGCCATAAGTCATTTTTCAAAGGGGAGGAGCATGATGACCAGAAAGACCCTTGTGCTGACAGCAGCACTTCCTTGCTGTGCACCTTCAAGCCACTTCTGACTTATGGCAGCCCTGAGGTGAACCTATCACAGGGCTTTTCTGGGGGGGCAAGATTTGTTGAGAAGTGGTTTGCCTTTGCCTTCTCCTGAGAAAATGTGACTTGCCCAGGGTCACCCAGTGTCTCAGCAGGAATTTGAATCCTACTGTCCAGAAGCCTTTAACAGTATTTGAATATTTAAATAAATATTTGAATATTAAAATCTAAATTTAAATATTTAAATATAGAGTTACTGTATTTGCTGGAGTATTTGCCAGTGTATAAATGGGGTGTGTCTTATATATGGGTACGTCTTGTATGCCAGCAAATATGGATAAGTCTTGGGAGACCCTGACAACAAATTGTATTTACAGGGAGTCCTAGTAAATAAAAAAATAAGAACCACTGACCTATCACATCTCTGATGTCGTTAAAGATGCATGGAGTTTGGTGGAGTTTCAGTTTTAAACAGTGTTCTGCACGAACTGTTTGTAAATGTACTTTTCTAAGGTTTTTTTCCCCTTGATTTCATTCAGTTTTGGTACTGTAGAAATTCTTCACTTCCCCGAGGGAAGTAAGTGGCAGACTCTGATTCTTTGAGTGGTATACATGGAATCAGTGAAATCATTGTTTTTCTTGGCCTCTTGGGAAGTGTGTACGTATATTACAAAGCTATAATGAAGAAATGGAAAAAGAGGGATTTCCTCATTGGTTTTCATGTTCATTTACTACTAAGATGTCATACGCAGTAAAGGGCCTTTTAAGCCTCCTTTTGCCAACTATCCAGAAGCTGTTTGTGAAAATAGTCTTATTTGCAAAAGTAGGTCATAGTTCCCTTGGGTCTCCTACTTTTGGTATGTAAATTTATCTCCATAAGACTATGTATGGGAAACTCTAGACTCTCTTGTGCTAATAAAACTGGCAGTGACAGTAAAAATTTTTCTTTTTCTCGTTCATTTTGTATATCATAAATCAGGCACTGTCATTAATAGTACAAATATAGTTACAAAGCCAGTCCACTTAAACTTAACTGCAAAAAGATCAAGTTCCACCGTGCCAATCCAAAACACTAAAGATTTTTGAATCTCTGCTTGACTTGCATTATATAATACGCTCATGCACACACGCATATGGATGCTATTAATATTTGTAACGACAATAAAAAACAATGTTTTTGAAGGAAAAACATGTAAACAATCTGAGAATTTACCTGTTCTTTTTTTATCCCAACTTGAAGTAACATTAGAACATTCGGTCATCTTATGGAATTTGTTATTTTAGATTTTTCTCATCATGAAAAAGAGGGATCTTTCCTTCTTTTCCAAATGTTCTAGTGCGAGACAGGTCAGTGTTTAGAGCTATTGCCTAGGTTCTCAACCTCTCCAAGCTCGTATTGTCAAGTGTGAAAATAGTTATTATCAGAAGTAGAGTGAATCAGAGCTCAAAATATGGTCTTTATATTGCTTCTATTTTTAGCTTTCATATACCGCTTGTATTATAGATCTCTAACATCTCGGTCTTGCTACAGTGACAATTATCATTCCAGAAGAGGGCTCAGGTTGTTCAGATTCTGCAAAAAAAAGAAAAAAAAAAGGATCCTACAGATAGCCTGTTCTGATTGACATAGTGCTACTGACAGCTGTGCGGAGCCCCTGTTCTCAAGTTAATCCTCTCTACCTTGCTGGTCAATGCAATCTAGTAAGGCACTCTAGGAGTGGGCATACTGCAGTCATAAATTTAACCACTTTTACATTGAGAGGTGCAGTTCCAAATTTCGTCCATAAGCAAGGAAAGAAATGTGGAGATTCCTTTGCTGAAAATCATTAAAGGGAAAGACTGTGACCAGAAAATGTATTGGGACGAATTGGGTGGGGGAGGTGCTGGACAAATTTAAGCTCTACTGAGAAGAAGAAGATCACTTCTGAGAGCATTACTATATAGTTGGTGGTAATCGGGTTGCCTTGTTGTTTACAGACACTGGGATTCCCTCAGTTGTGGTACTGTCAGGCAACAGACAGTGCCAGATAATGGACTACCTTAAAAATGCCTGGTGGAGCAGCTGCAAGTTAGCAGCTGGCTTATGCTGTGTGAATCTCTGATGGATAATTATGAGGTACCCCCAGACCTGTTGTACATTAACTGATATTGAGGCTGCCAGGAAACATATAAAAGAATGGATATATGGAAAAGATGTTTAATGACACATGGAGCTCGTAAAGAACAACCGATTTTCACAATTGCACTGATTTTTATATTAAATGAGATTGTACATTGCAAGCTTGCTTTTTATAATTTACATTCTGCCTTTTGAGAATAGCTTTCATTGTGCTTGATTTTTAAACAGGTGGTTTATCTGTGACCAAAAGGCAATGGCTGACATTCTACATTTTGAATTGCGGTATCTATTGTACGCAGCGATGGAGTTTTCTTAAAAATCATTTTTAAAAAATTATTTAAACAAATTAATATATTTCCTCCAGCTGGTTTCTAATTCGTGTAAAAGAAATAAATATGCACAGAGTAATAAAACTATAAAAACTAATACAGTGGAAAACCAATAATAAAATCTACAGCAAAGTCCATAAAATGTGAAAAATATTGAATCCAAAAATACTCTAGTTTCCCGAATCAACAAGCATCTGATTTAGGATGATTACTTGATTTATATTTAATAAACAACAGTTTTAAAGTATTAATGTTAGTTTTCTCCATTGTATAAATATCTGCAACTTTTTTCAAAAGCTAAAAAGGGCTAGACCTGAAATATATTTGGGGGAAAAAATCAATAATCACACATAACATGTTGTAAACATTATATTCAGACAAATTAAATGCTTTTATTAATTTAAGTAAATAACATGAAATATATTAAGTCATTAGAACTCACTAAATTTTAAAGTTTACAATATGGTTTGATTTTTTTTAAAAAAAAAGCACCTAACACAGTAACTCATCCTTTTAGCATGACCAAAGATTGTCTGCTAATCTACTTAAAAAAAGATTTGCTTTTTCTGAAATCATCTTACATTTCACTGTACCTCTGTACAAAATTGTGTCCACTATTTGTTGGTTTCAATTCACTTTGAGGTGAATGAAATTCAGAGGTGAAACCAATTTAGCCATATTTTTGAAGTGGGAGAGAGATAGGGCTTAATCCAGTGTTAACCTAGAATAAATCTAAGAGTGGTAAGTAGGTGCTCCTGGTCAGTCAAAAATCAGATCAGGGAATAGGGACTCTGCCTGTGCTGAATAGGTTTACACTTCCTTGGAAATCTCAAGACTCGCAGCTTGCGTGGTCTCCTGGACTCATTTCTGAACCTGGATGTCCAAGTTTCAGCCATGGCCAGGAGTGTATTTGCACATCTAAAAGTTGTGTGCCAGCAGCATCTGTTCCTTAAAATGTCAGATTTGGATACAGTGACACATGCCTTTATTATGTCTCAGTTGGATTACTGTAACACACTCTACATGGAGCTGCCTTTGAAAACCATTCAGAAATTTCAGCAGCTTCAAAATGATACAGCCGGAATGCTGATTGGGGCCAGTTATAGGGGGTATTTAACTCCCTTGTAAAAACAGCTTCATGGGCTACCAGTTTGTTTCTGGGCACAATTCAAAGTGTTGGCCATGATCTATAAAGCCCTATTCAACTTAGGACCAGACTGAAACAACTTATCTCCTGATATGAACTTGCCAGAGTTTTAAGATCTGCAGGGAAACAACAGTTGTTTCTCTCCCACTCTACTCCCCCAACCTAGGCAGGTAAAGGAAACTCAGTCCAGTCAGCTTTTCTTATTGCTCAAAATTCTGTGCCAAAACTGCAAACAGCCTCATTCTCTCAGCTCATCCTCCTTGCTCAACTATACAGGCACACTGTGAGAGCTGTGTGTTGTGGGTGAGGCCATTCATTCATTCATTTCTAGAAAACCATTCCAATTTGAGATGTTGTAAACTAAGGCAGCATAAACTGTGACTTGTCTGGACTGCTAAAATAATATTATTTGTTTTAGCTGCCTACACAATAAGGTATAATTATATCCAAGCTGTATCTTGCAGTGGTGATCATCTTGTATAGAAATGGTGGTCAAACTGTGAAGCAATGCGATTATGCATAATTATGGATTTTTTTAAAAAAATTATGCATTCACTGTTGGCTCTGCAAATATTTCAAGAAATTGGAATATTTGCAAAAATTACAAGATAATCCAAAAAAATCTAGAGTCTTATTAGCCAATTCACATTTGTAAAGTCCTTTAGACTGCAGTCCTATATTCATTTGGTGTAGGGGTGACCTCAATGAAGTCAGTAGGACTGGAATCTGAGTAGATATGTATAGATTGTGCTGTTAGTGCATTGCATGTTAGCTTATATTTGATACAGGTTTTATAGGACAAATAGTAAACTGTTTTTCAGTGCTGCATTGGCCTTTCAACAGCTGAATGCTCATTATCCTTCCCCCAGCAATTGGCTAATAAAATATAGGAAGTATAGTTTGACTTTATTCAAATAAATAAAATGTTAATTGACAGAAACAATGCAAATTGCAAATTAGAACATGCTAATTGCAATGAAAACAACATGGTCTTTGTTTACTTTTCCTTTGATATATTTTTAATGCAGACATTGCTTGAACACTAGCCATCTAGTTAACCTCTTTCCCCTCCTTTGGATGGGGTCCAAATTCATAGAACATATGATTTCTGTTCTTTTCACCATGCCCTAAAAATAAAGCATTTCTTTTTAAAGAAACATCTTTTTAATTCATCCATGGTCAGAATTGTCAGCTATGTATGAGTTTCTAAGTAAGATACTTCTTTTCTTTTCTTCTTATGACAGCAGTACATTTCTGACACTGATTTCCATCCTTTTACATACACATAATAGTGGGGTTTTTATTATTTGATAACCATACAAAACTGATAGGACGTGGAGCTTTGCCATAATTTGCTTATCTCTTTGATCATCATCTTCCTTCTTCAACTTATTCAGCATACTGTTTGCATTCTGCCATTCCCTGAACTCTGGGTTGTTCAGAAGTCATAGGGCTACCTTTCGGATTAGGGAACACTGTGGAGCTTGGGTGCTAGGTCAGTATCCAACAATTGCTGGAAAACCAGGTAATCTCAAGATCTTGCCCCATCTTTGCTGTATCCCGCCATCCTCAGAACTGCTTCTGGAAAGCTGGGAAACCCAGAGCTCAGTTTGGGAGAGGGAAAGGAGGTTCTGCTGTGATCACCAGCAGAACTTTGGGTTTCACCAGGGGTTCTTCCACACTATACAGGTATAGCACTATGATTCCAGTTTAGCTGCCCCTGCTCCATCCTATAGAATCCTGGGGTTTGTGGTTTTGGGAGGAATTAGAGTTCTCTGTCTGAAAATTCCAAATGCTGTTTCCTAAACTGCAGATCCCAGGATTCCATAGGATGTTGCCATAGCAGTCATAGAATCATACTGCTATAATTATGAAGTGTGAAAGGGCTGTTGGTGTTTCTTAACAAATACACCTGTTAAGGGTGTTGGTTGAGCAGCAGTTCCTCCCAAAGCATCAAATTCCATACTGGACTAGATGTTAGCAGTTGAGATCACATCTGAATGCTACTGCGGGATGGCATTTCTGAATTCTTCCACTCACTCTTTTCCAGTATGGATCTTGTCCCCTTTTCCAAACCTTTTTAAAGAGCTGGAATATTCTATTGCAAGTATCTCATCTAGTTTGTCTTTCACAGCTATCTCTTGCTATCTGCATTTCCAAGTTGCCTTTCACTAATAAGCAGTTACTTGTCTCAGTGCCACCCTGACTGGTGGTTTTAGCTGGTGGTAATACTCACAGGTTAGTTACTGGAACTAGATCTCTCCCACTTTCTTTTCATTGGTGCTCTTTGTCATTTAGCTCATTGGCTGGAAGATGTCACAGAAGCAAGGATTTTTACATCCAGCTATGACAAACATTAAAGGCGCTGGTGGTTCTTCTACTTATTGCATGTTGGAAGAAGTGAGCACATGCTGAGAACACCATCTTTCTGGCTGACATATCCTCGCCTTCTTTCCTTGGAAAGAAATTTACAGTGTGAAAATTGTTCTGGGCACGTGCACTTATCCTGTTCCTTTAACACTTTTTGGTAAGGGATGGTGCGGTTGCAACATAGATTTTAGTGATACTCAAGTGTCAACCAAAATTGTCCTATGATCCTCTTAAGGATTGTTACATGGAAAGTTTCACATTTTCTGCTTCACATTTTAGACTTTTTGGGGGATGATCTTGAACTTATCTGTAGGAACAGTCACAAGAATTTTCATCATGCACAAAATGGCAGCTTACATTTGCTGACATAATACAAACAAGATTTGGTTTTAGGGGAACGTAGAGAGGGATCTGAGCCACTTGAATTGCTGGGCTGCATTAGGTAGGTATGGTGCAGAGTGACAGTTCTCTCAGTTTCAAGGAAGCAAAAAGAAAATGACCTTCCTTTTCTATGCATGAAGTGTGTATAATTTATGGTTGAGTTCTGACATTCATATGGAATGTCTGAATACATACTTTACATGGAAAGTTGTGATTTATTGCATTTTAAAAGCCTTCAAATTTGTGAATACTGGAGATTAACAGTATTTATTTTGTTCCCAACATGTGTCTGGGTGAAGTATTACAATCTTTAGCTTAACAAGTAGGATTCTGGCTGCATATGATTTTCACAGGTTGCAGATGGTATAAGCCTGTATTTCCTAAAACATTTTTACCCATACAATTTTACTGCAAATATTGATTATTAAATACCTGTAGTAAAAAATGGAAGCAAAATGATATATTTGACTGATAACTGATCCATCAGTCTTGCATCTGATGTACAAGACTATTTTAGATGAATTAGAATATGCATCTGCATCATCCAGACTGCAGAAATTTGTAATTTTGCATCTTTTCCTGTGTTAAGTATTTATCAACAGTTTTACTCACAGAATAGCTTTCTCACTTTTCTTTTTGTTGTTAAGGTGACAGGATGGCAGAAGATACTGGGCTCACTAAACTAAGCTTTGAGTTTTGGCTGCACAAGACCCTTAAGTGGGGTCAAAGCACCACTTCAGAATCTCAGCAAGATGTCTGCCTTCACTTGCCTGAATTGCAGGAATTTCTATTGCAGATTTATGGAGCTTTGAAACATATGGTAAGTGAATTAGCTGGAAGAATGAACTGTTTGGAAGACTGTTACAGAAACATTCTGCACCCCATATTTTGACAAGACAAAAGCTAACAGTAGCAGAGAGCCTTGTAGTATTGACCTAATGTATTGCGGGATCACAGAAGCAAATTGGGGAAACAGCCACAGGTAATGGAAACAGGAATGTGTTTCCTGTGTTCTTGATTTATTGTGAAAGGAGCTTTTTCTTCTTGATTGGCTATGTTCTCACATGAGATTTCCTACCCAACACAGTAACCTTTTAAAAAAGACTTTATAATAAACAAGTATTTGATTCTGGTTTTCAGGTCATAAATTGGATTATTTAAAGACCCTTAACATACAAAATTATAACTGATCCTTTAAATCATAAACAGTCCGCTGACATATGAACCCCACTGCTGTGGCATATGAAGACATTTCAGACCACCACCATTGGATCACAAGCTAACATTTCTAGTTATGTTTGTATTATCAGGGAATTTGTAATTGTTTTGGAATGACAAGTTGCAGCTTGATAAGATTTTTTGCTGCATTTGTATGAATTAAAATACTGATGCAGCATTTAGCATAGTATGACAAATGAGATAAGTGTTTTTAAAGCAATAATTGTTAAGTGCCACATGAGCTACTGATAAATCAGTTGTAGGTGAGGGATTGCTTATATGTTTGTGAGACTGAAAACTGTTGCTTGGAAATGTCTAGCTGTAGTAAGTTACCTGAGAAACCTGGACCTTCCATATTTGGCCCCAGTAAGTATAGGGCTAGATGCAAATGTGGGACAAATCCTAAGAAATTATTACAGTGGTATGAAATGGCTGTCTTTTCTGCTAATTCCATATTATCTCAATGTAGTACCATTTTCAAAGCTTTCATTTATTAGACAGTAAAGCTACAAAAATATATAAAAAAACTGATTGCATAATACTGTTTATAAACTATATCATGCATTACTTTTGTAGCAAAGCTGCTTTCCATTTGGTGAAATTTTGTTTAGGTTTGTAGACACAGTGTCTGTTAAATTTCAGGTTGGAAATATGATGTCACACAGAATATAGCAAACAGTAACAGAAACTTCAGGACGCCTTTGTACTTTAGTTATTACTCAGCCCTCTATATAATCCGTAGCATGATGTAAGAAGTATGACATTTTGTGTGATGTGGTGTTCTCTTATTTATTGGACTTAGCCTGTCTCATCTTGAAAACTAGGAAAAACAATAGATTAACACCCGGTTTAATTTTTTGTTTCATTGTGTAACAGCTGATAAACAGATATCATCTTGGTCACAGAAGATAGGTTAAACTGCAAGCTTTTACAGTAATGAATGCTATGCTAAAGAATTGCAGTTACTTTTGGAAGGGAGCCCACACTTATGTAGGAGCCACCAGCATTGCCTCTTTTCATCTGGAGGCAGGCCAAGAACTAGTCATTCAGCTTCCAGTACTAAGTTCTTCCCTATGCTTCTAATCCTTTTGTTCTTGAACTCAGAAGTTGATAGGAAAAACAGGAAACTTAAGAAGCTTTAGCAGGGAGGGAATCTATTGGTCAACTCAGAATCTACATACCCGATAATCATAAGTCACAGAAGGCTGTAATGGTCTTTCTTCATTAAGCCTGTGTGTTTGCTTACACAAGTGTAGGGCTAAACTGAGGATAGGGATGTGAACATAAGACCCAATCATGAACATTGCTCTGTGTCCAACAGCATTCCAGATCTGCAAAAGATCTGTGTTGGATCCTGTGACTGTGTGCCCCATTTTTTCTTCTATAACATGGTGGGAACTTAGCCTATCTTGTGTCTCTGCAACCTCCTCAATAAATTTCCCCTTGTGGTCAATGCTTCCTTATCATAGGTCGTCTGCAGAAGTTTCTATTACCCTCCAAAAATGGGTAAGACTTCTTAGGCAAATTATAGACTGACCTTTGTTTTTGAAGGTGCTGTTTCTTATATGTAATTTTGTCCAAACCTCTCTTATTACGGACATATGTTTTTGGCAAAGTTTCTGAGACTGAGCATTTTCTTTTAATTTCAGAACTGTACTACTGCAGTGCAACAGTTTCCATTGATTGGTCAATTATTGGGAAGACTTTGTTGGAATCCCACTGTCATTGGCTATGGTGAGCATTTGAAATTAGCTTTGTGAGATAAACATTTTTACTTTTGAATTTTGTTGTTCATGGTAATATTCACAAAGACATGTCAAATTTAAAGATTCCTCCACAAAGTCTTACTCTGCCACCTCATTATGGTAGTGATTCTAGTCTCAAAGCTCTGACAGGTTTTACTAAGATAGTGAAGCTTTGGTTCTTTCTGCAGTTGGAGCACTAGCCTAGGTAAGTAGGAAGAGGCTTATCACTAAAAGGTTGGCCATTACATGATAAATTGGCTACCTCAACTGTGACCACAATAATAGATCAAATAGTGGCCTCTTTAGTAGTGGAGTACAGTGCAGTACCCCCTCGAAATGAAATTATGGCTCTTTGAAGTATTCAATGTAATACATACTTGTCTAATTCAGTGCTTCTCAAAGTGCTGATCTGTGGGCCATTGGCTGTTGAGTTGTAGCAAGTCTTTAGAAAATAATGGGAATGCAGTAATAATATGGGACAAATATGACACCAGTCTCTGGCATATCGCAAAAAAATTCTGAGCAACCATATTAGATAGTTTGAGAAGTGCTGGTCCATTTAAGGATTGTTTATTTGTTTAAAGTATTTCTGTACCCCCTTCCAGCCCACAAGGGCTCTAGAGGTGATTAACAAATAAAAACCAATTAGAACAATAGAAAGGTAAAAACATTTTTAAAAGACATTAAAATACTCTTTAAAACCCCTAAAAACAATACTAAAATCCAGTTTTAAAGCAGTTCAAAAAGTATTTTCAAACACTGAATGTCAGCACTGTTTTGACTGCTTGTCAGAAGCTTAAGAGAGATGAGGCCAGCCTAACTTCCTTGAGTAGGGAGTTCCACAACTGAGGTGCTGCTACAGAGAAAGCCCCTGTTATGTGTGCCCACCAACCCAACCATATTGGCACATGTAACAAACTTCCTCTGATGATTTCAAATTTCTAGCAGGCTCATATGGGAGGAGGGAGTCTTTAAGATGTCTTACCGCCTAGTTGTTTAGGGCTTTGTAGGTTAATAACATCACCTTGAGTTAAGCTCAGAAGCAAATGGAAAGCCAGTGCAGATCTTGCAGAACTAGTGTTACCTGGTCTCTAAAATGCACACCTGACACCAGTCTTGTTGTGTTTTGCACTAGCTGCAGCTTCTGAACACTTTTCAACGGTAACCCCACGTGGATCATATTACATTAGCCTAATTGGGTGGTAACAAAGGCATGAACCACTTTGGCCAGATCTCCCTTCCCAAGAAGGGATGCAGCTGGTGCACCAACTGAAACTAGCAGTGCTGGTTCTAAGGGCAAGCCCCAGCTTTGAACCTGACCTTTCAGAGGGAGCACAACTCTACTAAGAACAGGCTATGACCCCAATCCCAGGTAGGTTTTCTTACGGACAAGCAGCATTTCTGCCTTGTGTGGTTTAAGCCTCAGGCTATTCACCAACATCCGGACAACAATTCAATACTGCCACAGCCTTCTTGGCATCAGTTGTAAGAGAAGGACATTGCTGGGTATCATCAGATGCCCCAGAGCTCTAAATGACCTTTCCCAGTAGCTCCATGTAGAGGTTAAAAATCATAGGGGCAGTATTGACCTCTGTGGAACCCTACAGGCTAATGGCCAAAAGGCTGAACAACAGTCTCCCAACACCACCCTCTGGAAACATTCAGCCAAAAAAACAAAACAAACAAAACATCAATGTTTCTAAGTTCGATATCAGCTGAACCACCCAGAAGGATACCGTAGCTGATGATGCCAAATACTGCTGAAAGATCAAGGAGGGCCAACAGGTACACAATTCCCCTGGCTGATTATTACCTAGGGAGGTGGGATCCAATGAAGTTTT
Organism: Iguana delicatissima; assembly: GCA_948472985.1. Taxonomy (NCBI): domain Eukaryota; kingdom Metazoa; phylum Chordata; class Lepidosauria; order Squamata; family Iguanidae; genus Iguana; species Iguana delicatissima. The sequence goes on from CAOKZL010000502.1 coordinate 329,311, forward strand.
TTTCAACATAGGTCTAACCATTGCTTCTTGGAAAACCATTGCTTCTTGGTTGGAAAACTGCACTCTTTCAAAGACACAGTTAGTTTCCACCACTCAATTGGCCAGTCCTCCTTTGGCAGCTTTAATTAACCAAAATGGACATGGGTCTAACAGGTAGGTGGTTGACCTCATGTCTTCAAACAAGTTATACTTCACTCTCATTGAAATCAATTATTTAAAAGTTAGTTGTTGCCAAAAAAATCTTCTGTGGAATAAAAAAATACATGAGTCGGACCCTTGATCTGTGTAATTTAGTGTTGTCTATGCTCACTGGAAGTGTTCTCCAGGGGTTCAGATAGAGCAGTGGTTCTCAACCTGTGAGTCCCCAGATGTTCGTGAACTTCAGCTCCCAGAAGCCCTGAGCATTGACCATAGTAGCTGGGGCTTCTGGGAGCTGAAGTCCACAAACATCTGGGGACCCACAGGTTGAGAACCACTGAGATAGAGGGTTTCTCTCAGTGCTTCTTGGAGATACCAAAGAATTGAATGTAAGATCTGCATATGGTGCTCTGCTACTGAACTAGTCGTTCTGCATAGTCAGTCAGCTATTATAAGGAATGTCCCAAGTATGCTCTGGCATAAATAAAATAGAAAATCTGATGTGCCCAAAGAGGCATAAACTAAACAACAAGGTTAATTATAAAGAAACATGATCTAGATTAAACATTTAAATATGGTACAAAGTTTGATAGCCTTTGAAGAATAGCTTCACATGGCCAACACAGGCAATTCCTGCTGGGTTTACATATTTATTTCTCGAGAGAACATGCTCATAGTACTATAGAAAGAGGGCCTATGTCTTAAAAAACTGAAAGGTTAAGGAAATAATCATTTATTGAAAATAATTGATACATTACAATATAAAGAGATTAAGCAGTTCAGCTACATGTTAGATGAAGGTGAAATAATGTGCTATATAAGGCACCCATGAATTGTTGAGATTTAAAATAAGATTGTGTATAATTAGTGTATTTATATATACTTGAATTTATCAAAAATTGGGGGAAAAGGTAAAGGCATGACCAAAGTAATTGGGACTGATCCAGAGAAAGTCACACAGACATTAGTTCCATTGAAATTAATGGGATTTACTTTAGTCATGACTAACGAATTTTATTGGGATCAAAGGGACAAAAGTGTGACTAATTGCCTCTGGCTCCAATCCATAATTGTGCAGAATTGTACCCTTTTTCTATTAGTTTAGGCACTGTAGTAATAAAAAGCAAGAAGGAACACTGTCTATATGTGATCACTGGAGTGACTTTGAAATCACATAATGCAAAAAATTAAGGATAAAGATTGACTTTACTTGGTTTTTTTTTTATTAACATGAGCAAAAAGATTGCTCTTGCTCTACTTTGATTTTTTTTTTTTTAAATTCTGATTTGGATTACTATCTGCAGATGAATGCCAGAAGATTCTAATGTGGTGCTTATGTTGTCTGTACAGTGGTGAACCACAGAACCTGGTGGAATTGAAGGCCAACAGCTGGATACAAGTAAGCAAATGAATCCTCTCCCTGACTGCTTTAAATTAACTTGATTATTTAAAGGTGCAGCATCTACAGCAGAGACAGTGTGTCATTTTTAGAAACCACTCTAGAGACATGCTAGATTCACATTGCATTGAAATACGTTCTACTTTAATTAAAACACAATCTGTGCTGTCTCCCATTTTGAATGTTGAAAAAGATGTAGCTTATAAACTGAAGTAATTTTAATAGCTTTTAATACACGCAGCCTAAACTCTGTAACTTTGAGTGAAGAATAAAGTCTGCAAATCAGCAATCCAGAGAAGCGCTATAAAAGCAGACTTTCAATTAAGGAAAAATAATATAGTCTGGAGAGATGCCATTGTTTGTTTTGAAAACAATTTATATATGCTCTATAATTTTGTCTCTTTGTTTTTGTTTAATCTTTCTAGCCTTGGGAGAAACTAATTGTATCCAAATTTTTTTCAGAGACAATGGATGAAAATATTTGTCTGTAGTTCAGAACCTTTTTTTAGTTAGCTGTAAGTTAAATGAATCCACAATTGGTTGAATGATATACTCAGAAGATTATAATGCAGACCTTTGCAGTTGTTGCTGTTTGCAAACAATTCATCTTATATGTTTACTTTTTAATTAAATAATTGATTAAACTCATGTAGAGAATCATTGTCAGTCTGCTTTATTGAGATTATAAAATACAGGTTTTCTCACAGCAAAGACTCCATATATACGGTGATACTGGGGTAAAATGTTAGAAACATTCTGTTCCTTCCATAGAAAGCAATCTGCTGGTTTGGGCTGATCATGACTTAATAAACCAGGAGATTCCTGAGTTTAGTGTACCTGTACATAATCCCTTTCCTCCCATTTTATTTCTCTTTTCATATAAATGGCAAAAGAACTCAAGAAGCTTCAGTTAAATGTTTTCCTGAAATAACTGAACCTATAAATACAATTAATAAATCCAGGTACTAGTCTCAAATTTATGAAGAAGCTTTTGTTTCCATTTTACACGAACTACAGTTTGCCTTGCTATTCAAAATAGAAAACACATATTTAATCTTAAATTTGGTTACTGGGAATAAGCTGGTTTCCGACTATGTTTTATGAAGTTGTCTTGTGTTGATTAGTTATAGTTGAGCTAAACCACAGATGAATGTTCAGATGATATATTAAACTGTGTGTATGTGTTCCTTCAAGTTGCCTGACAAATATTGGCAAATCCATAAATTTCACTGAGTTTTCTTAAGCAGGGAATACTCAGGTGATTTTGCCAGTTCCTTCCTCTGAAATATAGTGTATAGCACCTGGTGGTGCTATAGGTTCGTTGGTGGTCTGCCATCCAAGTACCAACCAGGGCTGACCCTGCTTAGCTTCCAAGATCAGACAGAATCTGGTGCCTTTAGTGTATTTAGGCCTGTTAAACTGTAGTTCATCAAAAACTGAAGCTCAAACAGCTGAAAGGAGAAGAAGGGAAGATACGAGTCTGAGGATCTCTCATAGCATTCTTACAAAGCAACAGTTCAATGTTATTTCAAACTTGTGCCAGAGTCTCTTGAAATTAATTCATATTGGAGAACTGTTCACTTCTTATGAGCATCTCCAAACGATACTTTAATAAATAGTAGGAAACTTTTAATTCCAGTGATTATAAGAATGTCAGATACTGTACTAAATTCTTTTAGCGTATGGAATGTTTAGTCTGTTCCTAAATTATATATAGAATTCAACAGTGACATAGTTTTATTTGTAAAGCAAGCCCACTGCTGTTGAAGGGTCTCTGTAGACCTCTCAAAGTACTTCATTTGTGCCATTTATATTAAGGCAACTTGGGATCATAGTAACAGTGGTTACTATTGGATAGTAACTTCAGCATCAGGGATTAAGAATCCCTTTGCATACTTTTCCTGGGTGGGTACTTAGAAGTGATACTTGGGATGGCTAGACTCCAATGCTGAATTTTTATTTTATTTTATTTTTTTATTTTTTTTTGTGAATATATTAATTGTCAATTTGGATCAATTTAGGGCTGCTAGATTGAAAACTAGAGAGGGCCCTGTTCCTTTACTGATATATAGAAAAGGAAATTTCAGCAGTTCTTACTTGTCATGCAGCCAGGGAACAAGCAAAACTTGCTCAAATTCATGTTTCTACACAGCCATTAAAAATATAGAGTTCTCTCCAGCTTTCACTCTCATAATCCTAGTACAGTTGCATTTCTAGTTATTAGTCTGATATCCCAGTGGAGTTTCTTACTTTTGACCCACCCATGTTGTTACTTTTAAAAGATGGTAGTGGCATTGAGAGATCCAATAATAGCTCTCTCAGATAATGGTTAATTAGACCCGTTGTACTTGTTCAATAATAGCTGTTGCGGAGCAGGGTCTGATCTCTAATGCCACAGAAGAAGACTGGCCAGTTAAGACTCCTTGTAATGGAACTCATACATGGTTTGTTTTGGACTAGGAGACCTATTAATACTTGCTTCTTTATTGATGCATCTTGCCTGAAGTTTAATCAGCAAAAGGGTTTAACTGTGATTTTCAGGCTCCTCTGTCTGTCCTTCCTTCCTTCCTTCCTTCCTTCCTTCCTTCCTTCCTTTCTTTCTTTCTTTCTTTCTTTCTTTCTTTCTTTCTTTCTTTCTTTCTTTCTTGTATTTGTATGCTGCCTTTCTCCCAGTATGAGACGGAAGGTGGCTTCCAACAACAAACTGAAACATCAAAACATTTTAAAAAATTAAAAAAATTAAAAACATATCATTAAAAAGTAATATTCCTTTGAGCAGCATTCCCATTGTTTTGTAGCAGCTACCAGAAATACAAATATTTGTCTTCTCCCATAACTTTGACTGGAAAGTAGGTGGCATCACTCCGGTAGTCTCTGTGAATTCCATGATGTTTATTAATTGCATCATGGACATTGTTTTTCTGAGTTATGCATGGTATTATGCAACCCTCCCATGTCTGCCCTCAGAAGCAATATAGCTACTGGTACGTTTACCACCCAGTATGATCTGATACTTGGTAAATGGAAAGAGTCCATGATGTCATGGATCTGTGGGGTTCAGAGCATGTTCTGGGTAGAATTAGTTGGAAACATTATCAAGCAATCCTCAGTGAAGAGGGAAGCAATATTTGACAAGCTGCCCAAGAGACAGCTTATCTGTCATTGTTTATCTTCCTCTGGGATGTGTAGTTGCACATAGAGGTGGTTGTGTCTTCAAAGCCTGTTCATGAACATTACCGATCTTGTTTAGAAACTACACGCTCATAGGTAGATGTCTGCGTAAGGAGAAAAACACTTCATCTCATGCAGGATTTTCCCTGCCCTAATTATATCCATTCCCACTTTCTTCTGTAGCTACCACACCCCATCCCATGTTGTGCCAAAAGAGCCTTCAACCCCGGAGTGAATTTTCAGAAGTGGCATATGCTCTTTGCTTAAGTGAAATGTTTGAACTTCTCTGGATGCAATCCAGTATTGTTAATTAAATTCCAAATCCTTGCAGACTGAGAATTCTGTTTAACCTTAAAAATAGACAATTTGGAAATTGACTAAAAGCCATGAGAAATCCTGTCAAAATTGCACATTTTGGATGAAGGAAGGAGCTGTAGAACTGTAGTTCAGGATCCTTTATCCATTCACAAGCCAGATGTAGTGAAGAAAGATAAAATATTTCTCAAATTGCTAACCCATGAAATCAGCTGTGACCTGCTGAAACTACTCTGTTAATGAAAGTGATATAGTTTCCACATTAATCACCATCTAGTATAACCTGAATGAATGTATTTGAACCATGCAGCATGTGTTAAGCTTTTGCAATGTAGGCTATTGTTCAGAGAATTAAAGTGTTTTATTAGCCTGTTCAGTCTACTCTTAAATTTGTGTTTTGAATTTTTTTGAAAAAAATCCTACTGTAGTTCTAGTGCATATTGACCCATTTTCTTTTCTGCGGCAGTGTTCCTTTGTTATAGTGGTGTTGTAGAAATTTCCTGGTTTTGTTTTGTTTAAGCAGCTGTCTCTTTTTATTGGAGGCATTATATCAAAACCCAGATTAGATAACACAAAGATCTGCAGTTTTTATAACTGTTACGTTATCATGGAGCAGAATATCTAAATAATGGAATAAATAGTATTTTTTATTTTGTAAAATATTTTTTATGAAACCTGGTCCTTTCTTCAAAATGAATTTTTGATAATTCAGAAAATATTAGTACCAGGCTATGCAGCTATCAAGAATATATTAATGAATAATTTGATTCACGGAACCTTAATTATTTCTCCAGTGGAAAATATGTGGGGCTTCTCTTCTGGCAATATACACTATAGTTAAACTATTATTATATTATCGTAGAAATGGCAGCATTTCAGGCTAGATATCATGCACAGAAAGTTAAGCACATTGAATCCAAATAAAACAAATGGAATTTGACTTCAGCCCTGTTCAGATCAGAAGCAATCTGCCAGTGTCTTTTAGTGACTTTTGCTTTTTATATATCATCCTAATAGCTAGCAATATTAGAACACTTCTCTATTCAGAGTGAAAGACTGCATTATCCACATACATTGCACATTTTATAGATTTTTTAGCTTTGTATACTTTGTCCTGTTTGAGGTGTATCCCCCTTTCACAACAAAAAGGGACATTTTTATTATGCTCCTGTGAGCTAAACAAGCTCTGAACTATGTGAATATGTGAGTAGGTAAGAGCTTATTTTATGCTCTTCATTGAGTGGTTGTGCATGTTCTATGGTTGATTTTTGTGGCCTGCAGGACCCACAGGGTCCAAAAATGTATTTGCTCCAAGATGGCTTCTGTGTGTGTGTGGAGGATATTTCAATAAATTTTGGAGGCCCCTGGGCCCCACAGCGGTCAAACAAAATCCATACAAATGTACAAATAAATAGTGGAAATTATCTTCCAGTCTTCTTTAAATTGTTTAAGGGTGTTACCAGACAATAAAATGTTGTTAGTTTATCTAACTCCACCATGTCATACAATTTCAGTAACCAATTGCAATCATCCATAGTTGGTATTGAGTCTTGTTTCCATCTATGGGTGTAGATCATCCTGGCCACCATAATCACATACAATATAATTTTATGATGTCTTTTCTTCACCACTTTTTCTAACATATTCAGTAGATGTATTTCAGGTTTCATTGGAAAGGAGATTTGAAGTGTTTTAGTATTTTCTTCATGAATTTGTTTCCAAAACTTCCTCGCTTCTGCACAGCTCCACCATAGATGGTACAACGTCCCTCTTTGGTCACATTTCCAACAGAGATTGCTTGTGTTGTTACTCATCTTAGAAATTTCTGTCGTTGTAAGGTATCATCTATAAAAAAATTTATTGTAATTTTCTTTAAAGTTTGTACTTTCGTAAATCTTGATGTCTCTTTGCAGGATTTTTCCCAGCTTTCTAGTGGGATGGAATGACCTATATTTTGAGCAAACTTTATCATATATGTGCTGGTGCTTTATGAAACATGAAATGTCTCTAGCAGAAAGTGTGGGACAGAGCTACTGCTTTGGCCCTGTGTACACATATTCAGGTATATTGTACACTTAATCTTCTTAGGCTTTGTGCTGTGGGGATGAAGAATTAAGAAATAGCATGGAAAGCACAGATGCAGCTAATAGAGCACGAAAGTAGGTGTACTGAAGTGAAACTGGTCCTGTCATCCAGATGCCTTGATTGCGGCATGTGGATGACAGGGAAGGGGGATTCTGTGGATGTGGGTGTGTGTGTTTATGTTTATCAGTGTGTTGTGTAAACCCTCATATCGATCTTTATTTGTTGGGCTGTGGATGAATGTGCAGCGTGGGGGTGGCATGGGGAAGGGCTATTTTAAGCCATGTTGTATTGACAAAAAAGATGTCATGAGGCAGAGGGTAAAATTAGACTGGGAGAATTAGTTCCAATTTGTCTCTTTGAATACATTCATTCTATTGTTAATACAGCAATTTTTAACTAATTGCATTCATTTATTTGAAAGATTTATATACAGTAATGTTTGCAGATGGTTTCTAAATACACATTTAAAAGTTTATATTTCTGCTGCAGTTCTGTAGGCATTGCCCAGAGAGTAATCCTTATTGGTCAGAGTGGGGAATATTTCTAAATGGAAAAGTGTAGGTGTAGTGATTTGGGCCTCTGATGCCAGACAGATGGATTTTGGAGTCCTTGTTAGCATCATGGCCAAATGTTAACAGCTGTCCAGTGTAAAGAAAGATTCCATTTGTGTTAGTGACCTTGTCTGATACTTTTTTGCATTAGCCTGGCAGTTTGAGGCTAGGAGAAGACAAGAAAGCTGAGAACAGACTGGATGAATAAATTTTCCTCTGTTGCTAACCTGCCTGCACGGTTCTAATAGCTATGAGTGGGGAGAGAATTGGGTCATGCTTGCTCACTTTGATTTTCTTTGTTTCCTTCTGCACTAAATCACCCTTGGAGATCTGTCTTTTATATCAACCACACTGGACAGAGTGGGAGGCGCACCCCAACCTAGGTGCCCCATATAGCTAGCAAAAGGGAATTTGATCATAGGACAGAGGATGGTCTGGGCAGAATTTGTCTGGGAGTCCAGTTCTACCTCTGGCAGTGAGAGGAAGCTGGACCACATCAGCAAAAGGCTTCTCTGCTGTGTGTACCGTCAGCTGCATAATTTACTACCAGTGAAGCTTATGCTCTAGAAGTAACATGTATCAGTATTTGGTATCAAAAGAATGTTTGGGGAGCCCTGGAACTACACCCAGTTCTGACACAGGACAATAGAGTTATATTGTTATTCCTTTATTTTGTGAAAGAAAGAAAGAGATTAAGAAAGAAGGAACATTATGCTGTAGGTTATCATAGAAACAAATGGCTAATGTTTTCATAGTAGTATTGTTGTTATCAGCCATTCTAGCAGCAGAGGAAGAGACAATTCTTATTGACTTGTATGTGGGACCAGAAGCCATTTGGGTCTTCCTTTGCTAATTCTTTCTCCCTCAATGATTATTCCACCTTGCCATTAAACATGTATCCAACCTTATGGGAATTAGGAACTGGATTTGCAGCCCTCCTCCCCTGTAACTGTGGTGTTGGCTGTTTTTGCTTCAAAGAAAAAAAAAGTTTGTAGAGTGCCTAGAAAACCTTAGGTGTCAAATTCTGTTGACAATGCTGTATGTTAGTCGAAACTGATTTTTGTTTTGATTTTTCAAAGAATAGTATTCAAACTATCTAATTTTATAACAGTGTAGAAGAAACTACACCAGGAAAGTTCAGTGATTTTCAAGTTGAATCTTGCAGGGGAACATGCTACAACACATGAAAGTAATTAAAAGAAGACTGCAAATATAATAATTACAATATGAAGCAGACTGTGCTGGCAGATACTGGAATGCAGAGCTCACTTTAATCATCAGTGCTTCCCATCATGTGGGTGGTCACAGAGAATTGTCAGTCTTGCTCCCTAAAACATTGATTGTAACAGTATTGAAGTAAACAGCATTCCAAAGTCTTTGCTTATGCAAATAGTCTTTGCTTATGCAAGGTTTCTGGTGCCCTTTCCCTCTGCTTTAGTTGGATTCTTTGGTTTTGGCAGTAGAATTACAGAGGGCATGGTTTTAAGAGAGAGAGAAAAAGGCCCCTCTGAACTAAATTGTATTTAATTTTTCTGTCTCAAAGGAATGTGGTAACTCTTTTGCCAAACGCGATGCAAGATTCCTAAAAAAATTCTGATACATAACTTCTTCGCAATAGAAATGAACACTAGCTCTTCCCTTGTGTTTGTTTTAATTAATTTTCCATTTTCATTTTATCACTTTGGATTCTGCAGTGTTTTGTTCAGTAGAACAAATTAACACACTGTTTTAGAAAGGAAAACAGCCCTGAATTAAAATGTCAGGAGACTTCTTTTCAGATCACATTCTGCAGGTTGATCAATCTCTTCTGTATTTTTTGTTGGTCTAAATAAAATAATGCTAGATGAAATAGAAAACTTGAAGACTGAACTAAGCAATGTAAGGGAGAGAGAAATATGGTCATAATTAGAGCTGAAATTTTGAAGGTTTTTTTTTTAGCTCTAAAAAATGATCTGAGAAAACCAATTTGTTACTCTTTTGTAATATCACATGTTTCACGGGTTTGTTGGCAGCCATTTTACATAAAGCTGCTGCTGGGCATCATGATTTTTTAACCCTGAAGACTCAGAGTGATGGCAGAAGAATATTTGCATTGATCCCATATAACTCCAGAATAATGATGCTTTGTGATGATGTTTGACACCTACTGAGTTTTTTTTTTAAAAAGTGCTTTGAAAAACTAGTAATCCTGATTGTAGCTGCTGGTAAGTTCCCTTTGTTTGTATCTCTTCCCCCCCCCCGCAGCTTTTCCTGAAAAAGATGGTGAAGTTGAGGAACGAGTTCTGAGGAAGACTATTACGTGTTCTAATTTTAGGCAGTACTGAGCCCATGAACCACATATGGGTGCAGATCTGTAGACTCTTTCTAGGCTCACTGTTTGCTCAGATTTCAGGTCATCAGGGCAGTGAAAAAAGGAGGCTCAGGGCAGCTGCTTCTTTTTGTGGCATGGTTGGGGTACAGCTGGGGCCCTTCCATGTCACAAAGTTGCAGTGCTGTGATTCCACTTTAACCGTCCTGGCAACATCCTATGGAATTCTGGGATTTCCAGTTTAGGGAGGGAGGTGTATTTAGAATTCTCAGCCAGATATCTCTAGTAGTACCTTGTGAAACTACAAACTTCCAAGTTCCAGAGGATGCAGCCGTGGTAATTAAGTGGAATCAAAGTGCTATAATTGTGTAGTATGAAAGGGCCCCAGTCCATAGGGATCACCTTCATCTAGAACCATGGGGCTGCTTTTACCCAAATGTGGCCTCATATACACCAAAAGAAACGTCCAACCAACATAATGCACACCACTTTCTCAACATTCCTCATCTGTAAAGCCCTTGCTCAGAGTAATTGTTCCGAAACCACTGCCCCATCCTGACTTTGAGAGAGCAGCAAAGCAGAATAGCGGGAGGACAGAAGGAAACTGAGGAAAGGGCTTAGTTTCATCTCTCATCAGCTGCAGCTGGTGCTGGACTTTTCTTATGTGTCCATGGCCCCCATAGACAAAATGATTCCTCCTCCCTAATTTAATGGATTTATAAGCTCCACCATTCCATAAATCATAAGTATCTTACTGTAAATCTAACTGTACAATAACGCTTCTAATGCTTTCTGTGCTCATTGTTCCACAGCACGAATATTCCCAGTTTATTGTGTGAACACAAAGGTTAACATGTAAAAATGCTGTGCTTATCAGTTACATGCGTAAATTCAGGACTTTGTATAAGTATAAAGGAGATTATTCTTTTCCTTTCCCTGTGCCCAGGGTTGTATACATCTGTTCTATGTGCTTGTAACTGTTTGAGCTAGGAGGAATGGGACTGGCAGTACAGGAATCCCTTTGCCCATGTACAATGAAAAGAATCTGGTTCATTCACTCCTGCCATTCCAAGTGGTTGGTTGGACATCTTATCCCTAACTGAAAATTTGATTTAGGACTTGCAGCATATTTCCAAACATGCTGCTTCTGCTTGGCCTTCTCCAAGTGTCTCAAAATGTGATTATGCCTCTGGCGACACATGTGTTTGTCATCTCATAAGCAGAAAAAATATGGTTTCTTTCCTAAAGAACTATTTTACTGAAAAAAGATTTATACAGATTTTTTTACTGCAAGGGTGGTCAGAATGTGTCACTTGGGCCACAAATGGCCTCCCAGAACCTGCTCTGGCACCTAATTGCCCACCTCTGCTCATGCTGGAATCTTTTTTGCCCCAAAATGGCCAGTTACACCCAGTTTCCAAGCTTCTGGTTTTGTTGAAAGGCCCTCTGAGGCCTTAAACAGGTTGGGGGAAGATGGTGCAGAATGACAAATTGCACAGAATAAGGGGTGGGAAAAGTGTGGCTCAGACCATACGCAATTCCCAAGGCTGTTCTGCTGGCCCTCAGGAATAAAAAACTTATGGATCACTTCATCTCAAAAAAAGGCCTCTTCTGGGCAGAAAATGCCCAGAGAGAGAGAGAGAGACAAAGTGGTGGTGAAATTGTCTCTTTCTCTTCCCTAGGGAAGCACTTGGGCCAAAAAAATCATATTTAAGAGAAGGGTGCACAGAAGGTGTGACTCTCCAAGGTTTCCTGGGGGACCTAGACAGTCTAATTGGCCATTTGGGAACAAACAGATCAGGGCATGGAGGTCATGGGGGTATCATGGTAGTGGTGGATATGGATCCCAGGCGTATGGAAGTTCTCCCTCCCTCAGTTTAATGGATAGACTCATAGTTAAAAAAAAACGTATTTAATCATTTGTTAGTGCTAGATCTTTAGGACATACTGTGTAAAAGGAATCAGCATGATCTCTTGCTTTTAAGTTTTGGTTCTATTTTCTGTCTCATTGTATTTACAGACTGAGGGAAGAATCATAACAATGGACTTGTTTCCAGTGGAATTGTGAGAGGAAGAAATTCCCGTCCCCTAAAGTTTCCTGAATGCCTCAAAACCTTTTTCAGAAGAACACCCAGAAGCCAGTTTTCAACTAGATTTGGGGTGGGGGAGGAAAGTTTTATTCTGCTGCCTTGGATTTGGGTCTCTTGTCTATAAACTTTTAGAATTTTATAGACTAGACACAGGCAAACATTGTAACCATCTTCAAAAATTGGGCAGAAAAGAGGAACTGGGCAACTATTGATTGATTAGCTTGGTTTTAGAAACTTCATGTTGTTAAGCAGTTGGTCTTTTCAGAAAAGAATTCTGGATTAATCTTATTTTTTATTTTGATAGAGTTACAACTTTGTAAGATGAAGGGAATGTTGTGGATGTTGTGTAACTTGATTTTAGTAAAGATTTTGACAGAGCATCCTATGGTATTCTATCAGGCAAGCTGGTAAAACAGGCTAATGTTAGGTGAATTTAGAAGTGGTTTACAAATCAAACTCAAAGAGAGCTCATCACTGGTTTCTCATCATCATGGAGAGAAGCGGCAAGTGAGGTGCCACAGGGTTCTGTCCTGCTCAATATCTTTATAAATGACCTGGATGATGAAACAGATGGTGGGCTTATCAGATTTATGGATATGTTGTGTGTGGTTAATATATTAGTAGACAGAAGATGACCTTAATGGATTGGAGAACTGGACCACAACATAACAAAATGTAAGGTATTATTTGGGCAGAAACATTAGATGGATGATAACTTGGCATGACAGCAATACAAATGAAGAGGATATTAGCATCTTTTAGACAATGAGCTTAACATGAATCAACAGTGTAATGTGGTGCCAAAAAAGACTGATGCAGTTCTAGATAGCACCAACAAATCCGTAATGTCCAAGGGCCTGTTCACACTATGCAGTTATAGTGTTGTGATTATTTTTTTAACTGCCATGGTTCAATCTTAAGGAGTCCTGGAATTTTGATTTGAGAGAATGATACTGTGAATTCTCAGTCAGGAAGTTCTAATGCCTGACCAAGGCCATTTCTGCACTACACTCTTATAGTGCTATTATTCTATTTTCAACATCCCATGGAATTCTGAGGTTTGTAGTTTACTGAGAATTCTAAATGTCCCTCCATAAACTGCAAACCCCAGGATTCCACAGATGTTGAAAGTGGAATAATAGCACTATAACAGTATAGCACAGAAATGGCTCAAATTACAAGCTCCATGATTCCACAGAATGTTACCATGGCAGTTAAAGTGAAATATTGCACTATAGCTGTATTATGAATAGGCCTGGATCAAGCGAAGCAGTACTACCAACTTTATTATGCTCTGCTCTCATCTTACATGGAATACTGTGTCCAACTGTGGGCACCATGGTACAAGGAGGATATTGAAAGGGTGAAATATGTTGAGAGAAAGGCCACCAAGATCTAAAAGATCTGGAAGGCAAATGCTATGAGGAATGGTTGAGGGACCTAGGTATGTTTAGCCTGGGAAGAAGAAGACTGAGAGTTAATATGACTGTTGTTATGTGCCTTCAAGTTATTTCTGACTCATGGTAAACCTAAGGTGAACCTATCGTGAGATTTTCTGGGCCTGACAGTATGTGATGCATCCAAGGTCAATCCGAGTGTTTCTGTGGTGGAGCAGGTAATTGAACCCTGGTAACAGGTTCGTAGACCAATGTTTAAACTACTACACCATGCTGGCCATCTTCAAATATCTGAAGAGTTGTCATGTAGAATATGGAGCAAGCTTGTTTTCTGCTGCTTCTGAGCATGTATTAGGCATGCATTGGCATGTAGTAGGACCTGAACAAATGGATTTAAATTACAAGAGAGGAGATTCTGACTAGATAATTGGAACTTCCTGATAGTAAGAGTTGTTCTACAGTGGAATACATTCCCTCAGAAGGCTGTGGACTCTCCTTCCCTGGAGATTTCTAAACAGAGATTGGATGCCCACCTCTCAGGAGTACTTTAGTAGTGGGTTCTTGTGTTGGCATGTAGCTGAACTGGATGATTCTAGGAAGCACTTTCATAGCTATGATTCAAATATTTATAGCTTGAATATATTACCTTTAGATTTGTAAGATGTCATGCACCATGCTAACAACAGGAAAACAAGATGTATTCTGAGGCCGTCATATTTTGTGGTTGCTAGAACTTGACTATTCAGATTTACTTGCAGGGATGGTACATCAGCATTTGTTAATTGTGACTGTGTGCCTTTACTAATGTTTTTGTTAAAAGTGGAAAACAAATTATCTGTAGTGATGGCCACTGTACAGCAAACAGGGTGTTGTGTATGAAATAAGTCTGAGAGGATGGGATCCACAATAAAACTTACAATAAAATAAAAGATGTGAACAAACAGAGCTTTAGATATTTATAAACCAGAGCACAAACCTTGGGAACAAATAATATGAGCTAGGAGTCCTAGTGCAGATAGGTAAATATGACTTAATAGGTGTGATAGAGACATAGTGGGATGATTCCCATGGTTGGAATAAAATAATTGAAGGATATAATCTGTTCAAAAAGAATAGACGTGGAAGAAAAAGAGGGGGGGAGTATTATATGTCAAAGGCAAATTTACTTGTACAGAAATCCATTCAGAGACTCAGTCTTGTGTCCCATCGGCACTGGGATGCTCTATCAAACTGGAGGTCTCATCCTCTAAGCACTGGTCGAGGAAGAAGTGACATTAAAAAAAAAGAAGGATGTTTCTTGGCCTAGGTCACTTTTTTCACCATCACGTACATCCAACCATTCAGCTCATCCTTCTTATCCAGAGTTCGTACAGGAAAGAGAAGTGTCAATGCCAGTTTCAGTAGATTCTCACCACTCATCTGCTGTTCAGGAGGAACGTGCTGGTCTCTTGACTGAAGATCCTCCTCAAATGGTGCAGGTTGGCACAGCCTCTGAAGGAGAAATAGTTGAATCGCCTCAAGAGGATCCTGTCTCCTGGTCAGTCAGTCTATCTATCGTATTTACTGGCATATAAAACGCACCAGCATATCAGATGCACCCCTTTTATACACCAGCAAATACTATTTGCCAGCATATAATATACACTGGCATATAAGGCGCACCCCATTTTCAAACAGTATTTCTCAGGGGGAAAAAATGAGTCTTATACACCAGCAAATAGGACATCCATCCATCCATCCATCCATCCATCCATCCATCCATCCATCCATCCATCTATCTATCTATCTATCTATCTATCTATCTATCTATCTATCTATCATCTTTTCCCAGAATGGAACCCACAGTTAAAAACAGTGGTGGAAAAAGTAACTTCTGTTAATATTAACAGAAATTGCAGTCTCTGTCAGTTGTCCAGACCAAGAGTTGTAAATAAATTCAGCACAGTATTCTCATTAATTACTTACTTAAAATTAACAAGTAATATTGGGACATGGTTTAGTGTTCAGGTGTTGCTGTTTTTAAATTTGTATGGAATCTTTCTAGTACAAGTAATAGGAGTGTGCGTATTTATTTATTTCTCTCTTCTCTCCTAATTTGAAGACCCTTGATGAGCAATTTTAGACAAATATTCGATACGTGTTAGAGTTTTAAATCTTGAGTTAAGTCTTGGGGGTCTCTGGCAACAGAAGATATTTAAAGGCGGTCCCTGGTAAAGAAAAGGTTAAGAACTACTGCTCTAGATTCTTTCTGTACTGATTCAACAGGTCATTGTAGCTGCACATAGGCCTGCTACCCAGTGTTCTGATGCATACACATGGAACAAATTCTTGCCCCTTTTATTGCGAAGAGGGATCTCTCCAGGCCAAGCATAAGTCCACCATGTGCTGGAGTTTTTTTCAATCATTATCTGACAGAGGTCTCTCTCTTTTACATCAAATGTTACCTGATGACAATTTCTTCCTACTTCCAAAACATCAGCAAGCTTTTCTGTTTCCAGAACCTATTGGTTAGGCAGTTTCTGAAAGGCTAAAAGAATCATCTTCCACCTGTATTTGAACCTACACCTCAATGGAACCTGGAGCTGGTCATTTTGCAGCTCTCTAAGAAACTGTTGGAGCCAGTAGTGGTCTGTGACATTTTTCTGCTTACCTGGAAGATGATCTTTGTGGCAATGACATCTGCCAATGAGCAGCAGAGTTATGTGCCCTTCCTGTGGACCCACCCTACCCCAAGTGGCCCTTATACTGGTCTTTCCTTTTCTTCCGAAAGTAATATTGGCCTTTCATTTAAACCAGAACATTATCCTACATGCATTCTGCTTCTGATTTGGACCATGTTGTCTTGAAGTTAGGCAAGCTCTGGCCTTCTGTACCAGTAGGACTGCTGACATTCACCAGTCCCAGAAGCTCTTTGTGTGTTACTCCTTGAACAAGAAGGGTCTGCCTATGTCATCTGAGTCCCTGTCTAAATGGGTCTCTTCAGCCATCCATCTGGCTTATGAACTGACAAAGAAAGACCTTCCGGTTCATTTGTGTAGCCATTGTACCAGAGCTAAGGCCACTTCATCAGCCCTCCTAAAAGATGTATCTCGAGGACATTTGCCGGGTGACTACCTGGTCTCACCCTCTGACCTTCATTACTTATAATAGATTAGATGCCAGGTCCAGCGCTGATGCTGCCTTTGGGAGACCCATACAGTTTCCTTGTGTTGCCAGACTCTCCCACCTCCTATGGTGAGTAGCTTGCTAGTCTCCCATTTGTGTGAGTCACTGAGACCACAAACGAGAAGGATAGGTTACTTACGTATAACTGCAGTTCTTCAAGTGGTTGTCTGTGAACTCAACGACACCTGCCCTTCCTCCCCTCTGTGCGTCATGCTTTCTCTCCTTAGCGGATGCTTCAGCATCCAGGGAATTGAGGGTTTGAGTGGGAATCAGAGTGGTCACACCGACCAGAGAAGTAGGGGCTGCCACTTGCATAACAGCTCTAGAGGATTCCTAATAATGCACTGTGCAGGCACAGTAAACCCATTTGTGTTTGTTCACATTACCATTTGAAGAACTACAGATAAGCAACTGGTCCTTTATCTAAATGAGTTCAGATCTGCAGGGACCAGTGAAATGCATTCCAGAGTACTAAAAGAACTTGCTGACATGTTCGCAGGATCACTTATCATTTTTGAGAAATCTTGGGAAGTGGATGAGGTGCCAAAGGACTAGAGACCAGCAAATATTTTCAGAAAAGAAGATCCAGGAAATTATGGGCCAGTTAGCCTAATTTCAATACCAGGAAAAATCTTAGAATGGATTTTACAGGAGTCTGATTGCAAATGCCTTGTTGACAATGCAGTGATCAGTAGGAGCCAGTATAGCTTTGTCAAAAACAAATCCTGTGTAACAAAACATATCTTTTTTGATTAAGTCACTAGTTTATTAGATGATGGTAATGCTCTGGATGTCATTTTTCTGGATTTCAGCAAAGCGTTTGATAGGATTCCCCATAACATTTTGATTAGCAAACTGATTAAATATGGAATAGACGGAAACACCATGAAATAGATCCACAATTGGTTGGGAAACTGTGCTCAAAGAGTTGTCATCAATGGCTGTGTTTCAAACTGGGAGGAGATCTTGAGTGAAGTAACTCAGGATTCTTGTCTTAGATCCATTACTCTCCAAAATTTTTATAAAAGACTTAGATGATGGAGTGAAGGGAGTCCTTATTGAGTTTGCAGATGATACAAAACTGGGACAGCAGCTAATGCATTGGAAGATAGGAATAAAATTCAAAAGGACATTGATCAACTTAAAAACTGGGCAGAAATTAATAAAATGAAATTCAATAGAGACAAATGTGAAATTCTACATTTAGGCCAAAACAAATGCACAATTATAGGGTGGGAGTACATGGCTCAGCAATACCACACATGAAAAGGACCTTGGGATTATTGTTGATTATAGTAATTATTACTATCTTTATTTATACCCTGTTTTTTCCCAGGTTAGGATCATAAACTGAACATGAGCCAGCAATATGATGATGCAGCAAAGAAGCCAAATGCTATTTTAGCTTAAATATGTAGATGCATAGGTTCCAAGTCTGGGAAAGTAATAATCCCACTATATTCTGTGCTGGTCAGGCCTCATATGGCTGGTGATGTTTCAATGCATTCATTTCTAAGCACTTCATTATAAGAAGGATATATGATAGAATACGCAAAATTATGGAAAAATGAAGATGTCCCTAAAACTGAGCAACGGTTACACAGTTTACTGGAGATGAAAACAGTGGATATACTATCTCAAAAATTGAAAAACCAAACAGAAGAGAACATAAATAATGAATGGGCTCCAGTTGATATTTATCTCCAATGTAACAAATCAAAAAGGATTAGCTGACATAGTAGACACTATAGATAAATACAGATATAGATAAATGCAAATAGGGAAAAATATTATATTAGGATCTGGGGGTGTTAAAATATTTACAGAGGAACTATTATTAGATTACTTTTAAGACTAAGGATCTGGAGTAAATGTAACAGAAACAGTGGTTGAAGTACGTTTAAGAAGAGAAAGAAACAAAAATTATTGGAATGTTAGGTGGAAATGTTGGAAGATTAAGAAAATGCCGTAAATTTTCATATGTAAATATAGAAACATGGTTATTTTCTTTTAAAATTGATGGTTTTGTGTATAAAAATGATAAATAAAAAAAATTATAAGAAGGGTATAATCGAGTTGGAGCAAGTTCAGAGAAGAGCAAAAAGGGGAATGGAGGAATGGAGAAACCTATGAGGAAAGGTTGAAGGAGCTGTGCTTGTTCAGCTTGGCGAAGAGAGGATTGGCATGATTGCACTCTTTAAATACCTCAAAGGCTTTCACAGAGAGGAGGGAACAGGTTGGTTCTTTGCAGCCCGGTATGGTAGGACCAGATTTTAAGTTACAGGAGGATAGATTTTGATTGAACATTAGAAGGACTTCTTGAGAGTAAAAGCAGAGTACTCTCTAGTTATATCAGTTATGGATAACCTCCATGTGTATAGCCTGAAAATGTGGACAGACGTCCTGCAGAACTTATTCTCCAGACCCTGGTCCATTCCACTCCAGTTACAAGTCTCCTTTCAAGATGGAAACAATCTTGACCAAGAATAGATAGTGGCAGTATAATCTTCTTTGTTTCTCTTGGTTTCTTACTGGTTTGATAACATTGACCACCATATCTTTCTGGATCATTTCCCTTCTGGATCATTTCCTCGAAGGTACAAATGAAAGCTCTGAACATCCACAATTTGTGCTCACATTTTCTTAAGCTGATTATGAACAATAACATATGCTTACTATACTGTTTTCTCTTGTATGACATTCATATGCCTTTTTATCTGATACATTAACTTGAGTGAGTTCTACTCTTAAAGGCATATTAAAAATAATTCTAAATGTACAGATATAGTAATTTCACATAAGTTAGGACTGAAGGGAAAACAAAAACAAAATATTGCTTCCTACTAGACATATTTGTTTTGTTACTGTTTAATCAAGAATGTCATTTTTAAATGGTTCAAAAGGGTTTAAAAAGTGCCTGTGGTGAGGTCTTCTTATTTATATCAAGAAAAAGTATTATCAGAGTTTTAAAAATATTTGAAATAGCACAATCAATAGATTAAATTTTGTAGAAAACACACCTCTTCTGCTGTTTTGTTTTTCTGACAATTTTGTACAGTAACAGGCTTTGATGATGCATGCTTGGGGCTATTTCAAAGATGAGGTGCCCAATAGTGCCAGCTATATAACCCCCTCATCTTTAAGCTGTCTACAATGGCAATGTCGTATCTTTCTTAGTTGTCGAACTGAAAAGTGTGGCTGTTGTTAATGCATACTACTGTTCTTCTTTGAGATCAACATATCTGTTAATTTTGCTTACTCTTAGTTTTCGCAAATTTAACATCGATTTGTGATTTTTTTAAATTAAAAAAAGTATCCTCTTGATATATGCATTTTCCTACATAGTCCTCCCCCTACATTTGTGAGTTTGACCTTATGAATTTGATTATTCGTAAGGCATGTGCTTGCTCCTCCTCCATTTCGCTCCCCCTATGCCTTGCATTCCTCACCCCAGGTTTGTGAGACTTGTGTTTAAAATGGGCGTTTTTTTCCTTTTGGATGAGCAAAACCCTCTCCCACTGCTGAGGGCATGGCTTCTCTGCCATGTGATTGCACATTCTGCTTTGTATTGGCTGCTGACTGGTCAGATGCTCCTTTCTCAAGATGCCTGCTGGAAGTAATTAGAATTCCAGAACTCCCCTCCTCTCTGTCTGAGGGGAAAGTATCAGTAAACCTTTTAGGTTGTCTTTTTTCTCTCCCTCCCCTAAAATGCTGGGGCCAGAGACAAAGGAATGGGAGAGGGGAAGCTCTGGAGCAGAATGAGAAGAGAATCTAGGGGAGGGAGTTATTCGAGTTTTTCCACTTTTGCAAGGGTTCTGTGCCCCAAACAGGGAGGGGCTAACAGGGAGGGGCTACTGTAGTTTCCTATAATACACACAGCTTGGCAAGCAGTTTTCCCTATCCCCCCCCCCAATATGGGTACTTCTGTGTACATTTTGATTCAAGAACTGACTGGCTGAAATATTACTGTATTTTAAAATACGATTGCATTTTGGGTTGAGTATTGACTTGTAAAGGACTAATTAAGTAAATTCATGTTAAAGTGTGACCCAAACTCTGTTTTTTAGTCTTCCAGTGCACCAGTGTGCCACTGTACATAATTAGGATTCCTGAGGTTGACCTTCTGTCACACATGTCCTCAGCAAAATCACTGTCACAATAACAAACCAATTCAGGTTTCCCAGAGGGTTACTCATACAGACAGTACTCTAGAGTGCTTTTTAGGTACCTGACATGGTTTACCTGGCTATGTTCCAAAGCCAAAAAAATGTTACTGATGGCTTTCTCCTCCATCCTGGCATCTGCTACACTGAGGGGAGGCTTTGGGGGATTAGCAAGAACCTTCCACAACCCCTCTCTCCGTAGATACGTCTCCATCTTCACTGCCCGAATGAGATAGTTCCTTTCATTCAATCTGTCCAGGGGCAGACTCGCACTCCCCATGGACGCCATCCCTGCAGTCTCTCTCGCCTTCCAGGCCCCTCCTATGCCAGGACTCTCACTTACCAGAGACCATCCACGAGCAGGCTCTTAGCAGGCAGCTGCAGACTGCAACTGGCACTTCACTGGTCCACTTGACCTTCTGGCACATCAGGAGCGTGAGGCTGGGCCCATAACCTGTCAGGATTGGCAGGATTTGGCTCCTCTGAGCTTGAGCAGAGTGCTATCTGTGAAGCAAGGCTTCGCTGCAGCAGAGAGTCCCAGTGAAGCAGAAAAAATTCCAGAGCTCATTAAATAAGACTAAATAAGAATACTGATTTATTGCTGCACTCTAAGATAAGGCTTAGCAAAAACATGCTATCTTTCCAGCAATTAGACAAAGAGGAAAAACAGAAGATAACGGAGAAAAATCGGGCAGCATCTCCCCTTACAAACAGAATACTGCCAATGGCATGGCAGGTCCAGCTAAGGAGTCTAAGTGGCAGCTGGTCAAGGCAAGCACCAGCCTTTTTATGCTACCTTGTCACCCTAGAACAAGTGGGGTGACCCAATCAGTGCTCTGGCGTGTGGCCTTCTCTAATACACAAGACAAAGCCATAACAATCCTGCTGGCCTTGCACCTGGCTGTCTGGCCACACCACCTCCTCTCTCTGCCATCCACTTCCTTGCCTGCCTGGCAACAACCATGGCAACCTATACCCTATTCTGGACAATAATACTGCCTTCTCAAGGGCTCTTGGTGGCAGGCCTTTCCAGGCCTCCCAGTGTCAAACAGTTACTTACCTATAGAAGGACATGCAACTTGGATGAGGAGATGGCTACAAGACCTTTCCACAACCCCAGATGCCAACTCTGCGCACACATCTAGTCAGGAATTGTCATCACAGGGCCTAATCACATCACCCACAACATTAGAGATACTTTCACTTGTTCCACTGTCAACAATGCCTTTCAGCAATCCGCATTGGGGAAACAGGCCAGCCTCTGCACCAGAGGATAAATGGACATAAATCAGACATTAGCAATAGGGATGTGCAAAAATCAGTTGCAGAACACTTCTGTTTTCCTAGATATTCCATCTCAGACCCGGAACAGCAATCCTTGAAAAAAAAATCTTAAAAGGTTGTTCGGAAACAGAAACAGCAGAATTGGGATATATCCACAAACTCTAGTCCATCAGCAGTAGGCTGAACAGAGACAATGACTTCATGGAACACTGCACATGTTATAACATTAGTTAACACCGCAGCCTCCTGAGGGCTGTCTTCCATATTTTATCATAACTCCTTTCTGGCTCCCAGCCAGCATCGTACTACATTCCAAGAGCTCCTTCCACTATTCATATGGTTATCTACTCATCTTGGCTTTAGGCAATATCTTTCCTTCCAACTTTGTCCCCCAACAACCACTGTTAAAACTGAACTTGTCACCTCATCACCATACCAACAAGTTTTCCATTTCTCTTACTATTCACACACACATCCACACATTCTTGGGCGTAAATGTCTGTAAGATCTTCACTCTATGCATATGATGAAGCAGACTCAGTCTACAAGAGCTTATGCTACAAATGTCCTTCACTCAGTCTCAGAAGTGCTACAGTATCCTTTTGCATATGGAAATTGTTAAAAGTAGTTTTTATGCAACTTGCAGACTTTGAATTGAATCAAAAGGTTCTCTTCCTCTAATGGAAGAAGAGTCCTCCTTAGTTCTTGCATTATATATTTCAAAATGCATTATATATTCCAAATTAAAGGCTAGCATAAGCATTTTTAGGCCAAAATGTGTGATGATGTGTGATGATTGTTAGATATAATTGGAAGCCATTAGAAATGTTAAAGTATTATACACACTTCTATTCATAAAACACTCCAAGTGTGGAGTGTTTGTAAAAATCCAAGTGTGGAGCATTCCAATCCTTAATTGCTAACAATTTTGATATAGATAATATTGACAGATATACTTAGCTTTACTCAGGTTACACTCAGGTTACAAACCCCTTCTCTCTTCTACCCCACTCTAGGCGCAATTTCATTTTTGCTCTGCTCTTTTTCTGTTCTGACTGACCATTCTTGTCTTCCTTGAGGAAGACAGCCATCCTGGTGCTCATTTGGCTTTTTCTGCTGCTGATTCCTGGGAAAAGAATGTTCTTTTTTCCTCCACCCTCTCTTCTTCCCCCTTGGCCCTTGGCCCTTGGCCCTGTACAAGGCAGGAGGGAACAACATGTGTAGCTGCCTAGAGGCCTTCTAGAGAAACAAATACACCAGGACTGACTGCAGCTTCATTTCCAATAGTTAGAAAAGTCTGCCATCTGGTGACTGAAGATTGTACTGGAGAATATCGACAGATTTTTATTAACTAAAATTAGTCAATTTAACGGCAAAATCACATCATATTGCAGATGCCCAGCCTTAGCATACGTGACAAAATTCAGCTGCCTATGTTTCATTGCCTTGGAGCTGTAGCACAAAGAGAAAGGCACACTTTTTTTATTTTTGTTTAAAAGTTCTTTTTTGTATCCTTCAATTCAGTTTTATACTTTTAAGATGAATTTCTTGGACAATAGACTGATATTTTTGCATAAATACATGCTAATAAAATGTCATAGACTAGGTATCTGTGTCACTAACCTAGGTTGAGTGGGGGCTTAGACTGTAATTATGCGTAATTGTATAGAGCAAGCTGTATTCTTAAAGTTATTTGTTTAATATATTTTAGATTGTGGAAAAAATTGTTTTATATTATCTTCCTTCCCCACAAAGACAAACGAATAAGCATGCAAGAGTTCTTGTAAGCAAAATAAGCATCTGAATACTTTGTTTTGATTGGATCAGAGTGTGGAAAATGAGTGAGCTACATTATGTCAGCATCCTACTCATGGAATAGGCTGCATAAACAGAGGGTGTTGAGATGGTCTGTAAATGAGCAGGCTTCCTTCTCGGTTACTTAACTGCTATAACTCTCTTAAGTTTCTGTTTGTTTTGTAGTGAAAAGGATTTCTTCAAATGCCAATGTTTTATTGTTGTTCATTTCCCTCTAGTAGCAAGGGACACACAAAAATCAGTAAGGAGAATTTTAAAAGAAAAGTGGCAGTAAATTTAAGGCGCTTTAGCCATTTGAAGAGAAAAACTAAGAACTGTTCGGTTTTTGTTTGCTAAAGATTTCAGCAATATGAGCTTTTAATCTTTTTCTTTAAGGATGTTGGAAAAGTGGATTAAACTGGTGGTCTGGATTTGAAATACAGGTTTTACTGAGAAGACCAACAGGAGGTGCAAGTGACTCAACAGTTGCTGTTTCTATTCTTACCATATCTACAAAGAGGACTGCTTTTTGGGACATGAATGTTACCCATTAGAGTCTATGAACACATAGGCGTAGAGTGGGGGAATCTGAGAGATCTACCATTACCTTACCAAGAAGTGCAAGTTTGGGGAGAAACTAGTTCAGTGATAGAAGATGTGTTTTGCACACAGAAAAGGTCCTTGGTTCATTCCTGGGCAACTCTATTTAAAAAGATCAGACATTGCCGAAGGGAAGTTCTAATCCAAAACATCTGGAGGATACTAGACTGTAAAAGGTTGGTATAGGCAACACGGAGCTACATGGACAAATAGTATGCCCTTAGGAGTAAGCCTTTGGGTCTACCATTTTCTTGACCTCCAGAGTCCCAAATTTTTGAGATTTGAGGAAGAGGCACTAACACAAATACATTCTAGCTCTAAAGCACATTGACTGTTCATTCTTCCATCTTCTATCAGCTGATGATTCTATACGTTTTTCTGACACTGATAGAAAGATGAGTGCTCCTCTTCTTTCCTCATTTCTCCACTATAGAAAGAATTACTTGGGAAGGTTTGATAGTGCCTGCAACATTTTACCATTATTCATGGTTGTTGTTGTTGCTGTTTTGTGGTTTATTTATTTGTCAACTATTGCTCTCCCTTTTAAAAGTAATCAAATGTGGGATTTATTCGTATATATTGTAGCATGTTTGGTTGCCACCTATAATAACGTGAAGGAAACTTTGTCAGAATTTGTGTGTAGTGCAGCAGAAATGCAGTGGACGTACCTCTATCATGAGGTTTTTTTATTCCTGATCCAGCCATACACACACACACGCTATGGAAGATGGCATTATTCTGAAAAATCTTAGGTCGAGGGCAATTTTCACTGAAAGTGGCCATCAAGAGTTTGGGGTGGTATGAGTGCAACATTGGCTCATCTTAGCCTGTTTGGATTGCAAATGCAATAAACAGAAAGGGCCTTGGTTTGAAACAAGTCTTTTTAAAGGAAAAGACTAAAAGGGTCTTTAATGCTCCTGATTTACAGTCTCAGAACTGTGAGCAAGAGTAAGCATAAGAAATGTTCACACCTGCTTAGCTTTTGCAATTGTGCAGTTTCTGGTTGCTGTCTGGTAGAGCGATAGAGGCATCCATTTTAAGATTATAAATATTAACAGGATGTACATGTTGCTTGTTAATGTACTGATAGTTACCAGAAACTCACCTTGTGAAATTGGCTGAATAGAATATCGTGAAATGAAACACTTGGGTCCTGTTGTTCTATCTCATTTTGTTTCTTTTCACTACTCCCTTCAGATTTGATTGGCTTTGGAAGTAAGCTTTGCAAAATTGCATTTTTTTCCCTGTGGCTGAGTCTGAGTTTGGGTGTGCTGGGGGGCAGATGTGCTTGCTCAGATGGAGAGAGAAAGAGAGAGAGAGACACTTACCAGTTTGAACATTTCTCCACTAAGCATATAAATCACAGCTGAGTTCTATATGTGTCTGCTCAGAAGTAATTTCTGGTGCAACAGAAATGCAAAGTGCAACTCACAGTATATTAAGGGCGTGATTTAAAATTTATATACCATATTTAGAGAAGAAGGTATTAAAAATTAAATACCTTTAAATTGTCCCTGTCTCCAGTTACTGATTGGTTCCTCTGTTTGGCAGCTTCTTAAAGTCTTCTTGACCCTAACCTGAATTCTGGAGCTTCTTATAGCAGCCATGCTACCTCTGTGTCCCAGCTAACCATGCTTGGTTGTCTGGACTGTAGAGAAAAGTGGATACAAGCCTCAACCCTCAGTCGAGGACCTTATGTAGCTTGCAAGCTGCAAGTGATCAGTAATGGCTCTCTAATGTTTCTGGGTTTCTTTGTGCTATCTGGAGATTTCAGGGATTGAAGCCACAATCATTGGCTTGCAAACACCCCAACTACGGGAAGAAAATTATCAGTCATCTTTGGTTTTGATGGTGAACATTAAGGCCTTGACGGATGGCCTTTTGGTAGATAACAACCCAAGACACTGGAATTAGTATGGTAATATTCCTTCTGTTGTGTGATTTCTGAAAACCAATGTGTGCATGCTTGAATTTGGCTTGTAAGGAGGAATGTAGATTTAAAGCTAACTTTGAACCCCCTATCTATAGAAAATAGAAGGATAAAATTAGAACAAGTCACATAAATAAAATTGGTTTCTGGGGGTGGGGTGGTTGCTTGTGTTTGTAATTTTTGAGCACTATGGTTTTCAAAATTCAAACTTTTTAAAAATTTTGTCAGTTTTATCATGTGAACCACTAGATGGCAATATTACAGTTGTTCTGTTTTTGAACTGTGGCTTGAACAGATGTTTTGTTTTTAGTTTTTGAAGTAGATCTATGCAGGCCTCAACATTTCTGCCCAACGAACACAGAAGGCTAGAAATACTTTTCATGCTTTCTTTCTGTAGAAATTTAAGGCATTTTCTGTATTTTATTATATCTTATTATATATAAAAAATGTCACATTTTAAGGAATTTTTAAACTATTATCCCAATTAACTGCAAGTAGAGAGCCAGCATGGTGAAGTTGTTTGAGCACTGGACTATGACCTTGAGACCAAGGTTCAATTCCCCCACTCAGCCATGGAAACCTGTTGGGTACCCTTGGATGCATTACTCTCTCAGCCACAGAAAAACCCGTGATGGATTTGCCTTAGGGTCGCCATAAGTTGGAAACAATTTAAGGCACATATCATCACCAACAAACTAGTAAATGTATATATTTTCCCCAGACATCTGCCACTCTATTATCTGTAAGGATGAATGAAAGATTGTTCAGAATTTGTATTTGTAACAATTCGTATTTCAGAGTAAGCTTACAAATTCATGTTGCTTTAATTGGAGTGCAGTTAGATGTTGAGATTTACTTTTTAGAAATGTGCACTGCTCCTTCCAAAAATAAAACAACAACAAAACAATGAAAAAAGCATACATATTTTTATATTTTTCCTTTCTCATGCATGATATTGTATCCCTCTTTAGTCTCTGCATGCATTATGTATTTCCACAACACATACAACTTGCACCAGATTCTGGTTACTGCTTATGGTTAATTTCAGGGTCAGCATCATTGTAGGTTCCATACTTAAGGATTGTTTGGGACTTTTATGTATGAAAATACTGAGTCTAGCTCAAATTATATATATCACCTGTTGTAGAAACAGCCTTTTCCTTACTTTATTTGATAACTGCAATGTATATTATTTAGAGTTACCTACACTTTAATGAGATTTCCCACTCTTTTGTTTATTTTTCATCAAGAGCTCATTGTGCCATCTGTTGTCAATTTCTGGATTGGGGAGTCCTGATACTGATATCAACAGCTTTGTTTCTGCTCTTGGCTTCACATCTGCAGATTATAATTCTAAACTCCTTGAAAATGTGAGTATATTGTACACTTGAACGTTAACAAACTACAGTCATCCCTGCACATTTGCTAGGGTTAGGGGCACAGGACCCCTGTAAAAGTGAAAAAGTGTGAATAAATCTAGGCCCTCCCAAACCATATTTAACACATAAAAAAGTATGATTCAACCCACCATGGATTACTTTGAGGGATGAGAGTTCCTTCACAAGGCAGAAGTGGGTGGCTGGTGAGGCTTATTGCACCTCAACTGCTGCCCCACACCATTTTTAATAGGGACTTACAAGCTTTGTTCGCAGTTTCTCAGTTTCATGAGGTTTGCAGTCCCTATTAAAAAGGCATAGTGAGGCAGCAGAGGTGACAGCAAATAATCTGTGAATTATCAAATCTGCAAAAGTGAAACCCACAAATGTGGAGGGCTGACTGTATATCCTGGGCCCACAGATATGCTTGCCCCATTTGCCAACTGCTTTTCCAGCAAGTGTCTGACTTTGTGGCATCCAATGGAGCCCACTCAAGTAATCAGAATACTTCTTGGCATTCTCACTGTCTCCAGCCTGGACTCAAAAGTTTGAAATGCCTTCCTGAAGTCTGGAAGTTGGGTAGGGGATGTCAGTATCTTTGAGCTGAGCATCAGAATCAGTCTGAGGCCCAAACCACATATTAAGATTTTCTAGCATTCTGAGAGATGGGAAATGTGGTTGGTCAGTCATACATTAAAGAAATAAAGTTGGCCAGTCAAAACCTTTGGTCTGGGATAGAGCTGCCTTTCTGAAGATGTACAGAAGTAAGTGTCTCCTTCTAGGGAGTACAAGGACAGTGAGTGGAGAGCAAACGCTTAACACTTCTCCAGTCTTTCCTGCTAATAGGAAGAGCATCTAGAGGGACCTTTAATTTTTTAAACATGTTGTTTCCTGTGTGAAACACTTAATTCAAATCCCAGGTTCCCACAAAAGTGCAGTTGCTGGAGATTCCATCTCTTCCCTTAGCTGGGGCAGGAAGTGGGATTGATTTCTTACTTCATGCTATATCTCAAAAGCATTTGCTTTTGTGCTTTTGAGTGCAGCATAAATTCAGAGTCCAAACCCTACTTAATTCCCATGTCTTCTGTGCCTGCCACAGGACTCAAAAATCAGCTGACCACCCAAAATTTGTGGACCCCTGGAATATATTGTATTTCCTTTCTTGGTTGAACAACAGACAAAATTTTTTGTTCACAAAATACAGAATTGGATGCCTGTATTCAAAGTCATCTTGCTTGAATGCGTTGAGCATATGGTAGTAGCTATGGCAGCTAGAGATTTCCAAGGATAAACTTAACATAGCTAACAAGCCTGAAGCTCCATGTTTTCTAGTCCTTGGTTTATTTAATTTAGGTTTTTAAAATGATTTAGTAGAAGGTAACTTTGAATCATATTTGGTTTAGGGAAGTATAAGAGAATGTTTCTAAATGCTGAAATTAGTGTAGTTCACCCTCTAAAGGAGAGGTGGGAAAAGTCCAGACATCTTGATGTTGTTATCCTGCCACTTTCATCAGCCCTAGCCAGCAGAGAATAGTCAGAGCTGCAGTCCAATGACATCTGGAAGGACATGCTTTACCCACCTGTGAATTAAAGAGTTTTTAAAAACTTCCTTAGTTATCTTAGAAATATAATTCTATCAAAAATTCCATATAGGTACCTTTTTTGAAAATGAAGTTAGTGAAAGAGAACTTTAACCTGAATAAGATAAAGCTGCCAATTGTTCTTAGCACGAAAAGCTATTTGCCCCTGGTACTTAATGTACCAGAGTCAAAGACATTTTTAATTACTCTTAATTAAACTTTGATTAAAGTTTATTAAATGTGATTAAACTTTGCTCCTACAAATTAACTTTTGACTGATTTAGTGGCTGATAAAATTTAGAAGAGTTTGCATCTTTTGAATTGGATCTTTCTTTGATCTAAAATGTGTTTAGAGAGATTACTCTCAGTTCTTCATAGTTCTTACATAAATCACAACAGCAGTGTAGGGCATTAAATCCACTTGGAATGGTCCAGGGAGAAAATACAATTGATCTAATTTTTATTGAAATATCTTTCATTGATAATATGTCATTGATCTTATTTGACAGGTAGTCTTATCTTTAGTGACAGAACTCAATAGAAACCAGTTTAATCAATTCACCAGTCAACAAAGGTAGGTATTATTGACCTATAATTTTAATAATTTTTTCAGCTCTTTTACTAGATCTTTGTTCTTAGATAGAAAGATGCTTAATATTTAAAAATTCAGTTAATATCTAATTAATTGGAATATCTAATTAACTGGAATAAAAAGACATGGACTAGCCTGTGGTGGCTGGTTGACTTCACATGAGTGGGTATGAATTTGCTCCATGTTTAGTCAGAACTTTAATGATCTATCCAGGATGCCTAAACCTTACAGCAAAATAGATCGCTCCTTTAAAGTTCACACTAAAATCCAATGCTCCACTGACACAGGAGTCGTGACTGGTACAAGCTAGCTAAACCCTGGTTTGAGTATTAATATTTTCCCTCCTCCATGCTTCAGAGGAGCTGCCTATGCTGTCATATTTCCATTCCAATAATAGGACCACCCTAGCTCATTACTGAATAACAATCTAGGTACTTGATTCAAAAGCTTGCTGTACTTGTCAACTCTAAGGAGTAGAAGTATGCTGCTTGAAGTTAGTTCAAATAAATTAGGCCCCTTCTTAGTATTCTAATGCTCTTTCTGTAGTTAACTCCTCCATCTGCTGAACTCAGTTCCCATCTCATGGTGGCTTTTGATCTGAGTGAGGACACCACATATTCCAGTAGTTAAAAAAACACACTCCTCATGCTCCAATCAATTTGGATCATGGTCCTCTGTCACTCACAATTCAGACAATAGTTCTGTCTCTGCGTCCTAGCAGAGTTTGCCCACAGAAATATTCTCCATTGTTTAAAAAAAAAAAACCTGAAATCTGCATGGTAGAATGACTATTAAATATGTACTCTGTTATGCAGATTTTAGACATGGAAACCTAGGGTGGTGTAGCGACTTGAGCACTAGAGACCAAGATTCAATTCCCCACTCGTCCATGGAAACCCACTGGGTGACCTTGCATGCATCACACACACTCAACCCCAGAAAACCCGATTGGTTTGCCTTAGGGTCACCGTAAGTCAGAAATGACTTGAAGGCACACAACAATAAACATGGTAAATAAAGCTAAAACTGCCAATTTCTGTGTCTGCCTGTGCACTGTGTATATCAGTGAGGTTTATGCTCCAAAAGATGAGTTTTTCTTCTTTCAGTGATCCAGCACTCTATCAGTGGGCAACCATGTAACTCCCTTCGTCCACTGAGCAAAATTTCTATATGGCTGATTGTAGAAACCCTGTGCTCTACTGCTATCTTGGGCCACATGCAGTAGTTTGCTGTGGACCAGTATCTACTTGTTCCTTGCTATGACTAACCTACTGAACTTCTTACCATGTGTATATTTTTTCAAATTCCTCCAATGAGATTTTTTTTCTTTAAATACAAATTTCCCACTTTGCTAAATCAGCATTTCACCCATAAGTTCAGTTACTATACTGTTTTTATGGGATCAGTTTCGGTTTTTGAGGCCTGATGACGTGGACAAGATGCTTGAAGCAATTTGGCCTACCACTTGACCCTCGCCCTTCTTGGCTGATAAAATCTAGCAGTGGTGGATTGATTGGCTGGGTCCAGGGGATGGTAAATGCCTCACTATGCTGAAGGACGTGCTTGCTGCCTTGAAGGAGGCAATGGTGGGCCCTCTTCTGAAAAGGACCTCCTTGGGCTCAGAGATATATGGGAATTACCACTCTGGTGGGGATATCCCCTTTCTTGGGGAAGGTGCTTGAATGTGTGGTGGCTGAGCGACTTTAGGCATTTTTGGAGAAAACAGGATATCATTCTGTTTTCAGGCCAGGGTATGGAACTGAAAGTACCTTAGTTGCTGTGATTGACCACCTACTCCAGAAGAAAGACAGGGAGAGTGTACCCTGTTGATCTTTCTGGATCTCTCAACGTTTTTTGATAACATTGACCATAGTATTTTACTGGACCAGCTCTGTGGGATGGGAGTAGGAGGCACTGTTTACAATGCTTCTGCTCCTACCTAGAGGGCCTGTTCCAAAAAATAACACTGGGGGATTCCTGTTTAGCCCCATGGTAATTAAGTTGTGGGGTTCTACAGAGTTTCATCATATATCTCATGCTGTTCAATATCTACATGAAGCCCCTGGGGGAGTCATAAGGAGGTTTGGAGTGGGGTGTCATCAATATGCTGAAGACACTCAGCTCTATTTCTCCTTACCATTCGAGTCTGCTGGAGCTGTGCAGGTGCTGGTCCAGGTCTGGATGCTGTAGTGGGCTGAATGAGGGCCAATAAACTGAAGCTGAATCCTGATAAGGCATAGGCTCTGTGGATTGGTGGTTCTCTGGTCCAGGAATTAGGTAAACAGCCTGTTCTGAAAGGGGTTGCACTCTTCCTGAAAGAGCAGGTACATAGATTGTAAGTGCTCTTAGATCTATCCCTGTCACCAAGTGGCCTCCATGGCTCAGACTGTTTGGTTCTAGCTTCGACTGGTGTGTACAGAGATAACCTAGCCATAGTAGTCCACGCACTGGTAACCTTGCAGCTAGACTACTGTAGTTAGTTCTACATGGGGCTGCCCTTGAAAAAGAGTCTGAGGCTACAAGTAGTGCAAAATGCTGCAGCTTGACCAGTGACTGGAATATCACATAGGCAGCATGTAATACCAATTGTAAAAGAATTGCACTGGCTGCTAATACATTTCTAATTTTAATTCTAGATGCTTGTGATGACATTTAAAACCTTAAACAGCTGGGGACCTTAATACTTGAGGGTGATCCTCTCCCCATATGGGCCTGCCTGAGGATTAAGATCTGCTGGGGGCGGGGCTTCCTGCATGTCCTGCCAGGGAAATCAATATGTTGTGCTGAGAAATGGGAGAGGGCTGTCTCAACCATGGCAACCCCAGCTGTGGAATGCTCTCACCCTGGATGCCCAACTTGTGCCAACACTTTTACTCTTTAGGTCCAACTTAAAATTTGGACTTTTATCAAGTCCTTGAGCCTCATTAATTCATCCCAAAGACTCTTGTATATAGTTTTTAAAACTTCTAAATTTTAAAATCTATTTTAACTCATATTAATATGTTTTCAGCTTATTTGAATTATCTTACTGTTTTTTTGAGTGTTCAACCTGTTTTAATGCTATTGCAAAACACACTGAGAGCTCTTGATATAAGGTGGGGTATACATATTTTAATAAATAAATAATGAAAAACAAATAAATAAATATTCCTGTGCCCTGAGAATATTTTTCTTAGAGTTTTGGTTCTCCACTTCAAAATCGTGGACATTATACTGTATTGTACAGAAGTAAAGTTCCAACAATCGTGGCAAAGGGCTCGGAAAGCTCATGTTGCTTTCAGCCATACTCCTCATCTCAATCTACAACAAAACTTTTCTTTCACTCAGAATAGTGCATTGAATCTTCTGTTTGCTCTCAGAGTGCTAATATAATCATGGTGTTTTCTTGAGCCCCCATATTACATAAGGACAGATATTCTTGATTGTTAGAGCAAAAAATGAGAGCATGACATATCTCTAATGTTAATGTGGCTGACGTCTGTTCTGCATATGCTGTGAATGTTACCATATTGCAAATAGATGTGTTTTAGTCTTAAGGAATTTTTGCAGATGTGCGTGTTTAATGTACAAATTATTGTAGAAAAACTAAACTATTTCCTGGTAACCAAATCAGATTTCTTTTGTTTCTTCAGTTTTTCTTCTCGAATAACATCCATGTCCCTCCTCTGTGTACCTCTTATAACTTTGCCTGATGTCAAACCATTGGTTGAAGCCCTTCTTAGCTATCATGATGGTGGATCCCAAGAGGTTCTCCATTCTACTTTTTTAGAAGCTGTGAACAAGGCCATTTTACAGTAAGCAGCCTGTAAAGTATGAGTATTCCCTTTTCCTTAAAATGAATGTTGTATTAGCAAGTTGAGTCTTGAAATCAATTTTTGATGCTTTGGGTATCAACTACAATGGAATACATGATACGTTGATAAATTATATTGTTCCTTTTTAAACAACTGAATATTTTTGGTTTTGCTATTCTCAGGTAAAAATACTGGAGAAATTTGCATTTTAACCTTTAATTCAAAGTTTACTGCTTTTCATTTTATTTTTTTCCTGTCTTGTGCTGGTAAATGATATGAGTAAATTCAGAAAATTGTTACCAACTTCTTCTCAGTATAGTGTAAATATGTGGGCCTACCGTTCACTGAACTATATATTCTCCCACTTCAATTTATTAAAAAGACAATAAAGCTGCCTCATATGGCCGTTCCATTCTTTGCAGCAAGCAGGCAGAATTGGAGAAGCATCTGGCACTGTCTGCATAGCCAGATGTGAAATTACTACAGTAATGCTGAGACCCTCCAGAGAACCATGTAGATCTCAACACTGATGTCATCATTTTGCATCTAACTACAAGGACATAGTCAGACACTTCTCCAAGCCTCCTTGCTCACCACAAAGAACAGAATGGCCCAGCAGGGAGACTTCAGGGGCTTTTCAGCAAGGGAGGTGACTTTGAGCAGTGCAGAGGGAGAAAGGGAACTGCCACAGCACAAAAAAAAAGGGGGGGACATTTTCAGTGTAAGGGTGAAATCTATAGAGATTTATTTTAGAGGTGCTTTATGTTGTTCATTATACTCCAGAAATATATATAGAAGAGAACAGCATATTCCTTTTTTTAATGTAGGAAAAAGATTTCATTGTCTGAATCTGCTGTGATGCAGTTGTGGCTTCGTCATCTTCCTAGTCTGGAGAAAGCTGTGCTCCAAACTGTTGCAGATTTAATCTCTAGTCAGCCATGTTCAAGGCAAGAAATGGCCTGTCTGATAAAAGATTCCTTACTGGTAAGTTTGACATGTTGATATGACTATGATTTTGTCCTTCCTGTTGTGCTAAAGTCCCCTTTAGTACTTCACAAATACAGAAGGCATATAAATTTAGGAGCAAGGAAGCAGTGGCACGTGTAGGCCTAAGTTCTGTTCTTACTCCTAGACCCACTGAATGAGTAGGATTTATGAATATGTTGACTCACAATTTAGTAATTTATGCAGTGGGTCTACTGTGGTTGGAACAAATCAGCCAGATTCCAACCATAGACTACTAGCAAGAAAGCAAATGACCACATTGGGTTCTCTACTGGAAGAATGGCAGGATATTAAATAAATAAATAAATAAATAAAATCTTCAGATTTAAATTGGGAATGCTACGCCGTATGGTATGAATTGCAATAGTGAAGAACATTTTATCTTTTAAAACTAACTCTCAGTGGCTAAGCCTGATAACTTCTTTCCTCCCAGTTATTAGCCATTGTAATGTCCTTCCGCTGGTGTCCCCTATTCTGGTAAGAAGAAAAATTTCATCAAATTCATAACCAGTTGAGAGATTTCCCCTGTTACAAGTGCTTTTATATCTGAATTGCACTGAATGTTACAAAATCTGGTAAGCCAGTCATGAAACTGCTGTGGGAGAAAAGAACATCTGTAGAGTTCAGTTTTATAGGGAGAAGTTGCTTGAGTTTGTGTTGTAAATCCAGAGGCCAAGATCATTTGCAGAATCAAAGAAAATATCCAGTGATAAGCCCCTAATTTAGGCTAAAATAATTTTATTTGAAAAAGTAACAGGACAATAATCAATGAAAATGAACTTAAAATATATCTTCATCAGTGCCTGAGTGACTAAGCACAGTGTTATACATTGGCATGCTCTAGAGTCTAACACTGAGCAGTATATAGAACAGCAAGTTTTCAAGTCTAGTCTTGCTAGTGAGAAACTGCTGTGCTATATTATGCAAGAAATATGATATCCAACACTGTTGTATTAGGGAACCAAATGTAATTAAAGTGTGATGGTCTAGTAACTTCTAGTTTATGTGGTGTGCTGTTACTTATGTTTCCATCCCTTGGGAAAAAATGAAATTGGTAATGGAAATTCCGTGGTTATTAGGAAGTATAAAAACAAAAGATAAGTGTTATACAGGTTGCACACAGTGAAATGACCTCTATAAATATTTTGCCTTTCAGGAGTTGGTAACACTAGTACTTTTTCCAGATGGTTAAAGTTGTGCCCCTAAAATGGAGTGGTATATTCACCTTACCAAAGAGTTGCAGAAATGTCTTGTGTGAACTGCATGTGGGAGGGTGAGACTATGTTTTGGCTGTTGCCAACATGCTGTTGTATGAATCTTTCAGACACCCTTGTATTGGTGCCTAATTCACAAGAGCAACCAATTCATGAATGCAGAAATATTCTGCAAAATCCCATGGTCTTCTGTGACTGATTCTGTACAGTAACACTTGTGTAATTCACAGTATCACAGAAGTATTTATATAATATCATGAAGAATTGAAAGCCCTGGCCACACACAGCCACACTTGGAACACTCACTAGTCTTAGCTTTTTATCTGAACTGAATAAAAACATTCACTACTTGAACTCTGTTTCTTTGTTGTCAAGAAGCCCAACACTGAGCCAAATTGTTCTGTCTGACTAGAGACAATCTCTTTCCCCTATATTCAGGATAGCCTAGGCATGGGCAAATATGAGAAGTACCCAGTATGGAAATGCTGAACAAAAAGCCTTTTGCCTGTCTTGTTGGGATGCAAGTAGCATTGCATGGACACATGCAACATCAACTGCAATGAAATCTAGAAAAGTGGACAAAGGGCTGAATGTCTAATTTCTGACAACATCCAGGTCAGCCAAAGGTGTTGAAAAATATATGGGTCTCTCTATCTCTCTCGCTTTCTCTGTTACCCCCCTCCATCTTGGAGTCCTTAATTAAAGTAATTGCTGTTATCATCTTGCCAAAAGAAATTTTACTAGGTAAAGATAAATCCTTCATTCTGTCTACATCTAGTCAGATGTAACAGTACAGGTAACCTTAGTTAACAACGTAGATGTGTTTCTGGGCCATTTCTACATTACACTGTTACAGTGCTATTATTCCACTTTCAACATCCTGTGGAATTCTGAGGTTTGTAGTTTAGGGAGGGGCCTTTAGAGTTCTCAGCCAGGGCACTCTTTGGCCTCAGTAAACTACAAACCCCAGAATTCCCCAGGATGTTGAAAGTGGAATAATAGCACTATAACAATCTAGTACAGAAATGGCTTGGGTATCCCTTTATCAGAAAATGTTGTGCCAGAAGCAGAAATAACATGGAAAAAATAGTTTCTACACCACAAAAAGAAGAGCAATTCCATATGTTTCAGCAAAAATATTATTCAGTACTAACAATATGCAAGTGTGAAATGAAACTACCAAATTAAGTAAACCTCTTATAAGTGAACAAAACATTCTGAACATTCTAGAGCCCACTTGAGCCCACGTTTTCCAAAATGCATCCAGGGATGACTTTTTCTTTCATCACCTTCAACTATTCTTATGATTTCTGTTTGGGTGGCGAAGCATGTGTTACCACCATGAACTGGCCTGGCCTTTGGTAACCTTTAGATATCATTTTGATATCATAATTCGGCCCTGCTCTGCCACCAGCCAAGTGTTTGTGAGGTCACCGAACAAGCACGAAGCTAGGCGTGGCTATTATCTGCTGAGTCATATTTGTTTACACCAAGGCAAACCAGAAACTGCCAGATCTGCTTTAGGGGACCTCCCGAAACAAACACCATCATTATTAAAACAAAGAGACCTCTGCCCTGAGAGGGCACCCTGGCGAGCTGAGTGCTTAACTGCCAAGCTAGCCACATCTACATACTGGCCATACTATTGTCAATTCGGACCATAACTCAATCATGTAAATTCTGACCTTTCGGAGACATTGTCTCCAGCCCAAAACTCATTGTTTTCACCCAAGACCAGACTAGCCCACAGTCGTTCCTTCCCCCATAAAAATCCCCAGTTCTGAGAGCTCTTTGGATCTCTCGCTGGAACGCTCGGACTTCACTGGACTTCCATCCCGCCTTATGGAAGCCCTGGTGGCGCAGTGGTTAAATGCCAGTACTGCAACCACAAGGTTGTTAGTTCGATCCTGCCAGGCTCCAATGTTGACTCAGCCTTCCATCCTTTCGCAGGTTGGTAAAATGAGTACCCAGCTTGTTGGGGGCAATTAGCTAAAATACGTTGTAAACCGCTTAGATAACACTAGTTGATAGGCGGTATAGAAATAAATGCTATTGCTATATATTATTGCTATTACTACCGCTTCTTCTGCGAGCTCCCCTCGGCCGCCACGATGGGTTTCCTTCTCTCCAGTTGGCTTTCTTCAGGACTACGAGAAAGGTGGTATATCACCCATTCCCCAAAACTCTCTTTTCCTTTTCTTATTTAGTAGTGAGACTGTGTTTTTCTTAGTAATTGTTTAATAAATATTGTGGTTAGTTTGAACTGTCTGACTTCTCACTGACCCGATGCTGTATACATTGGGTAAAAGATCCCCACTAAGTTATCCTGCCTCTCGCTAGCCAAGAGAGTGCTCCAGCTAATTTCCCCATCTTGTTGTGTTTGTTTTGGTTATTTGGGCGCCCCTCCCAGGACCCCCAAGTCACAGGGTAACACATGCATGTGTTTTTTTTTTAATACGTTGTAAATAGCTGGTGAGGCAGGCTTTTCAGCTTTTCCCTTTTCTCTCTATTTTGCTATTCACACATGCTTGGTAAGGAATTCTGGAGGCAGTTGCTGTTGACTTTGCCTGTTGTAGGTGGGCACATACAGCTACACTAGGATTGGGTATGGTATAGTCCTGTTCCTTTCTATGTCAGATTTTGTTTATTGCATTGTTTACTGTAGAAACACTGTTGCAGTCCAATAATAAAAGTGTGTGTTTTTTCAGTCTTCCTTCACCATCCTTCTAATGCCAGTGCTGCTAGAAAACTTCCACCTAGACCAGTGGTTCTCAACCTGTGGGTCCCCAGATGTTTGTGGACTTCAGCTCCCAGAAGCCCTGAGCATTGACCGTAGTGGCTGGGGCTTCTGGGAGCTGAAGTCCACGAACATCTGGGGACCCACAGGTTGAGAACCACTGACCTAGACAAAGTATGGGCAGCAAAGGGAGACTGGACAGACATAAAAAAAACTTTGTAGAATGGAACTTCACTGCGAGATGCTTTGTTAACTGACGTGTGCCTGTAACAATGGTAGTCTTGATTCATTAAAGATTAATGGGAATGGGAAATGGAGGAAGAGATCTTTTCTCTGTCTCACAAAGATTCTCATACATGGTTGCTGCTGATAGTAATTCAGTATATTTGGTTTTGTTTTTCTCACAGCCTCATTACTTACAGCAGAGTTTATCTAGGAACAAAACCAGTGTGCTTTTATGGTAGGATACCGGAGAGAAGGGGACCAAAATGTTTGGCTCACTTGCTGTATACATTGTGCAGTGTGGCTAAACATGGAAATTTATTTGTGCCGCTCATCTGTTTGAAAAATAGAGTGCAGATGGGATAGGAGGTAGGAACACAGGAAAAAATCCCAGGCTTAGGCTGGTTGAAATAAAGTCACATTTTACTTTGTGCAGATTTTGTCAAATTCCTTATAGGCTGCTTTTGATCTAGATTCCATTAACACACTGTATTACTGAAGACATTTTCTGTCTTTTGTGAAGAGCCCTCTGAGCATGTAAACAGTCGTCATGGCATTCTAAGTTGAGTGCTTGAGACTAAATGGCAGCTCAGCTTAAATTCCTCTAATAGTATCAAAACAAGGCAGCTGGCACACTGAAATGCAAGACAGAAATTTAAAAAGAACCCATGTGACATTGATCTGTTGCTAAGTAAAAGTCAGTGATTTATACTCCCAATTACTAGAATCAGGTTTGAAATGCACCTGATCTTGCAGCTTGAAAATTGTAAAGATTTACAGGGTCATGAAGATTATTTCTTTCTTTGCCATATTTGTATCCTCTCTCTCTCTCTCTCTTGTCCAGATATTCAGAATGATGTCTTAGCTTCAGAACTCTCTGAAGCTGAAACAGAATGACTCATTCAAGGCCACACTGTGGATCAAGGAAATAAAATTCCATCACATGCTAATGATAAAGTTGTTAAGCTTAGCAAATAGAAAATCAGCTCACCTTCCCTCCTCCTTTGTATCATTATGTGAAAAAGAATATTCCATGGAATGTGTACTGATGTTTTGAACAAATATACTATAAGAAAGGCACTGTACCTTCTCCCTCCTTGTCATTTTACATGTATTCAGCCAATTCTCTTTAAAATCATAGGAATTTGCAGACGACAGTCTGTAACAAGCTGTAAGTTGTTTTTCATAAATATATGAGAGAGTGTCAGCTGCGAATACTCATGAACACTAGGTGGCATGCATTTAATATGACAGCTGAAATTCAACTATATTGTAGAAAATTGAGGAGTGCAGCATGAAAATGAGGTGCCATTTAATCCCTTCAATATGATAGTGACATGTAAGGAAAAATGAAAAAATGTTTAGACTAATGAGTCTCTTTTGTTTCCCCCTTTATGTCCTATGAGAATGTTGCAAAAGGTATCCAGCATATCTCTTAATGTATACATTATTCACTGTGAAGCTTGCTTTGCTATGTGGATTTTCCCGTTTACATTTTTTCCCTTTCTACTTTGAGCACATAAGCTAAGATTATTATTAATTTGAAGGCTGGATGAAGCATTTCTCTTCTCTCAAAGCTCCAAGCTGGTACAACTGGCTGAAAATGCATTAACCCATATTTCACCTTGAAGCTAGTATTTTTTTGAAAACAATCTGAAGAATTCTAGTTATATCTATACAAGAAAGTAAATTTAGCATCAGGCAGGATGGAGGTACATTTGTGTAAGTTAAAAGTTAGCATCTTGCTGAAAGGTTGACATTCACCAGCAATTCTTTTTTGTGGTCTTTGTGACTCACATATACCTGTTAACCTGCACCTATGTAAAGATGTTTAGAAGCTTCTAGAACTATGTTTTGGTGATAACTCCATCTCCGTGCCCGCACACATATAAGCCAAACATTCCTGCCAAAACCCAGTTTGTTCTTATCCAGTAGGATTGTTAGAAAGACCCATCTTTCTGTCATTTGGTCAGTTCATCAGTTTATCTTCTCTCTCCAGGGGCTTATGGCCCAGAAGGGTCTAGGCTGTGGGGCAAAGATTCCATTTTTGGATGGTCACACACATTGTTTCCTCTGCCTGGATGAGGACCATACAGTTGACTTGTGTCCATTCTCCCAGACCTTTACACAACTAGCAAGGCATAACAGAGCTTCCTGTCTTAAAGCTCTTCAGTGGGAAGAAGGCCTCCAGATTCTGCTCTTGCAGCCTGGAATAAGCCACTTCATACAACTTCAGTAGCTATCCGCTCACGCCCATCTTTGGTGACGGAGCATCAGACAGAGCATTCAGTGAAATGGATCCCTTTGGTCCCTCTTCCAGCCTCTTCAACAGGACAATTTGGTGCCATTGGTCCTGCTATTGAAAAACACTACTAGACTGTCTTCCTGGGCTCAAAAACCTAGAAACCTTCCACTTACTCCTGGCAAGTCTCTAGGGAAACATCTGCAGAAAGAGAAATGCCCTTCCTCTTCATTTTTGGCAGAGGCTAAGAAGAAGGATAAGAACCATCCTTCAAGCCTTGTCCCCCCAAAAACTTGGCTTCAATGGGACTATCTATTCAAGAGCCCCACCCATCCTCATCCTGAATTCTCATCTCCCTGCTGTCTCATCCTCATTCCCCTAGTCCAGTGCTAGAGAAAGAGAGATGGACGTGCAATCCAATGAGTTTGAAATTGTCATTTCCTACTCTGAAGAGGGAACTCTGGACAAATTTTTCCTCTCCCACAGACCAGCTCTTAGCCACAACAAGGCCCCAGGTCTGATACTGAAAGCATCAGTTCCTGTGGTGGTGGAATGTGTTAAACCCAACTGGGAAACTCAGCCTCCAACTCTGTCTCAGTATAGGATTAGGTCTTGGTGCCAGGAGGACTCCTGATCTTGATACCAACATCCCCCTTCTTTATCCTGCTATAGGAATTCAATACAGTGTTAATCTTGCTTTGTGTCTCTATGATTCATACCTATGGGAGAATAGCAAGTTAAACTTGCCTGAACAGGATAGAACAAATGTATGTAAGGGACACGGTACCATTTGCACTGGTCCTTCCCGTCATCTCCTGTGAACACTGGATCTGCCCTCTTGAGTCTGAAAGGAACTTCTGTGCATGTTAGCTTGAATGCAAGTAGAAGCCCCCATGCAATCAGGTGAACTTAACGGGAAAAAAACTCATTAAGAATTCTCTATCCAGTGCAAAAAGGACTGGTGCTTAAGGGACAGGAGAGTTTTTGTCCCCAAGCCTCTTACATGAGTTGGTGTAAATCCATGAAAATTCTACTTCTTATTAGAACTTTTGTGGATTTATATGTAACATAAAACATCTTACCTGTTGACTTGTTTTTGTAGTTCTCTAATAAATCATGCTTGTTTCATGTGACTGTCAGCCTGATGCTTTCCTTTAAATCACTCGTGGCACACACCTTTTTGCAGCTGGGCTAAGGAAAAACACTAAAGTAGCATATATTGGCATTAGTATCTATTTTATATATTTAAGAGTTTGGTATAATTTTTATCGAAACTAAACTTTTTTATTCTTGTGTTTTTCAACAGGACCGAGCTATATGCCATCCAGCTATCTTCAGAACAGCTGATGAAATTTTAAAGTATGATTATTTACAATTTATATGGGAATGTTTTACTTTTCCTCCTCAAGTGAACAGAATACAAACTGTATTAGCAATTTAAATTGATATTTTGGTTCTGCGTTTGACCCTTGGCAAGACTGCCCGAGCTTTTCTCTGTTTTAAATATGGTGTCGTATCTTGTGACATGATAAGACTTATTTTTAATTTCTTCATGAATTTGATTCAGAGTACCATATCCACCCACTAACCCCCTTTACTCCCACTGTTGGCAAAACTAAATGTACAATGTTCAATATTTAACAGTGAGAAAAATCTGTCTGTACTCAAGGTACTTGCATGTTTTATCACAGTGGTGTTTCATTGCCCTATCTCTTGATACCCAAGAATCCCAAAATCCTTTTTGGTTAAAATCTTTTTTGTTGTTGTTGTTTTTGTTTTTGGTTAACATCTGTTTTTTTGTTTTTGTTTTTTAATCAAATGAAGAATGGAGCTTAGCCCAGGCACTTTTAGAGACATAAAGGTTGAAATGATCACCATCACAACCATTTTGTTAGCTCTAGTGCCTTAACACCCTTCTTTCTCATGAAGGTGATTCCAGTGTTCTTTATCAGATCTTTCAAATGCTCCATAAATTTTTTAAAAAATTTACCTAAAATGAAAAGCACGGTTGAAATAAGTTGTTACTCACTAGGTTCATTTAAAACGTTATGTGCTGTTGTTAAAAAAAGACTGCTTTAAGCTTCACATGATAGCTGCTGATTCTTTTGATCAGCACCCCTTTTCCCATCTTTAAAATGAACTAAGATAGCAGTCTGTCAGTACCTTCAGAACATTTTTTTGTGTTGCTCTTCCCTTCTTTCAGAAAAAAAGAGTTTTCTATCTAAGATATTGTAACTGTTGCAGAAACTGATGATGGTAGTTTCATTTTAGTTACCATCAATGTTGTAATACTTGGATGGTAAACTCCTGTGAATGCTGTTGCATCTCAGAAACTTGGGAAGACTAACTAAAATACCAGTGCCTTTTGACAAGGCCTCAATAGTTATGTTACTACTGTTCATAATACTGAATAGCGTGGTTTGTTTGCTCTTGAGATACAATTATTCAACAGGAAACCGGGAAAAAAAGGAAGAGCAGGGGATAAGAAAATTTTTCAGTGCTTCAAAATAATGTTAAGCAGTGTTCATCAACTGCCACATGGTGGCTACAAAATCTTTTTTTTGTAAGGTGCCTTTTTTCACAAAATCTTTTCTCACGTCAAATCTATTTAGTTATATTTATGTCATTATTTTTAAAGTACTTGTCCTTATTTTACACAGATAAGGCACTGATTATAAACAGCTTGATTGTT
The DNA here is from genome assembly GCA_948472985.1 of Iguana delicatissima. Classification (NCBI taxonomy): domain Eukaryota; kingdom Metazoa; phylum Chordata; class Lepidosauria; order Squamata; family Iguanidae; genus Iguana; species Iguana delicatissima. The sequence goes on from CAOKZL010000502.1 coordinate 373,155, forward strand.
TTAAATTAAAATAATCTGCAACTGAGGGCAGATATACATTTTGAGTAAAGAGTGCTTTTAGGAATTTATTTGCCCTTGGGAAAGACTTTAAGCTGAAGAATTCAAAAGTCAGTGTTCACTGGCAGAAAGTCCATAGAAAAATAAAAACATGACCCTAGACAGAGACAGATGCAGATAAGGGACTGTAATCTCCAGAATCCCCCAACCAGCATGCCCTTATTGACAGAGTACCCCAACAAAGTAACTTTTTAAAGCTCTGTTTCAAACTTGGGCAGTATCCAATGCCGGACTGCGGCTGTTCTTGCAAAAGTGTGGAATCCAGTGTAAAGGGATCGGTACAGTCATCTCCCGCTGCAGGACCACCACTTCTCCCTGGAGTGCCACAAAACCCACTGTAACCTCCATATTCTTTGGGCTACAGCAGCATTTGGGTGACAATCCTGACTTTACCACGAGTGTCATTTTGGATTTAGGTGCATCATTGCAGTTAAAAAAAAAGAGAGAGAATTAAGGGCAAGTTGGCAGCTTTTTCAGAGAGATGAACCAGTGGTGACAATGAAGGACAGATGTTTAGAAGGGTTGGAAAACGCCTAGTGGATTGCGTACCGGGATGTTTTCTCCAAGAAAGTTTAGAAAGACTCAACCACTTACCAACCATGATTAGAGAATTAGAAGAAAAATACCCCAGCATACTTAAAACTGATCATTCTGCATACACATAGTACTAATGTCCATTGTTGACTGTATTATCAGTATGATAGCTAAAGCAGAAAGTATCAAAATAGTGGGAGAAATAGCATTAGGGAAAAATGAAGACACGTAGAGCTGGGGAATTGCCCAGCAATTTATGATAGATCTATGGATGCCACCCAAATAGATTCTGCTCTTGTAGATCACAACAGAAACCAGACAGCTTTTCCATCTTTTTTCCCTCACCATTCTTTCCTCTGAGTTCAGTTAATTGCACATCACATGTTTGTATGAGACTTTGTATCTAGGAAACTAAGTATGTTAATAACCAGGTATTGTGTTTACAGTTGTAGCTGGAGAGTTTGCAGTTGCCAAAAATAACGTGGTTGATGTCAGATTGACACTAGATTTGTTGTAACAGCAATGATAGTGTAGAAAGGTATTTATGTATACAAATTCAAAAGAAAAGGCAAAGCAGAGTTAGTGTTTTCTCCATTTCCCAACTTGGCATAATAGCTGGATGAGTTAAGGCCACAGCTCAAGGCATGAGGAAAATGTTCCAATTTGTGGAGGGATTTTTCTTTTCTATTCACTCAATTAATGGTTGTGTGATTGGCACACTCATAATATGACCTGTCATAATTAAACTTTTCACTGCTCAGGAATGCACTGCTGGAAACTGATGGAGCACCAGAAGTAATGACTGTAATGCAGGTGTTTACACAGTGCTTTGTTCAGGCTTACTATGAGAATAGCATGCAGGTTAGTAAAGATCCACTCTTCATTATTTTTTTAAAATGAGATGCTTCAATGTCAGTGTAAAAAGAACCATTTTAGGCTACAGAAAACGTGTGTGTGTGTGTGTGTGTGTGTACACACACATATATATCTCCAAATAGTACCTTTCTGTTGCAGTAAATGGAGGCCAGCATAAATGTGAACATGTTAAAGATGTCAAATAACAGAGCCAATGAACCTTTTTCTCTATTCAGAAGATGATCATTGTAATCTGTCCAATTTATCCTTTCCACTCCCACATCAAATCTGGTTTAATGCTGAAGAAGAGGTATATGTGCCTGTGTAACACGTAGGCCTCCCTGTTGCTGATGTTAACTGCTGTCAAGTTGATCTTGACTTACGGTGACCCTGTGAATAAGAGATCTCCAAGTCACCCTATCACCAACAGTCATGTTCAGGTCTTGCAAACTCAGGATGGTGGCTTCCTTCATTGAATCCATCCATCTGTATTGCAGTCTTCCTCTTTTCCTACTGCCTTCTATTTTACCAAACATTATTGTCTTCATGTCTTCTCATGTTATGTCCAAAGTACAACAATCCCAGTTTAGTCATCTTGGCTTCTAAGGAGAGTTTCAGGCTTGATTTGCTCCAGGATCCATTCATTTGTCGTTTTGGTAGTCCACGGTATCTTCTGCAGCACCACATTTCAAATGAGTTGGTCTTCTTATTCTCAGCTTTCTTCACTGTCCAGCTTTCACAGCCATACATAGAAATTAGAAATACGATGGCATAGACAATCATAACTTTAGTATTCATGATATATCTTTATACTTCAGCATTCTACTAGTCATTAATTTGGAGAAAAATCACACAATTACATTTATATTGGTTCTGTTCCTCAAATCTTTAAAAAATAGTCTCCTTTTGGTCCCAAAGTATGAATGTACCTTTCCTGCCATGGATTTGTACATGGAAAAAGTATTAGTGGGGCACATTGACTACACACATGCACACACACACATACATGTATACTTATGTATATATTCTACTGCTCTGTGTTGCTGCTTCTTGTCAGAGCTTGAAGGGGTTACCTTTTTGCTGGCCATGCTGGCTGGTGGATTTTGGGAGTTGTAATCCAAAAAAGTAGCATTTCAAGCCCTGCTTCTTGCTTCACCATAATTTAAACCAGAACAAACTATGGTAAACCAAAATTTTAATTTTGAACCAGCTAATTGTCTCATGCTTTTGTTCCACGCAATACAGTGATCCCTCCACTTTCGTGAAGGTTTGGGGCAGAGAAGCCTCACAAAAGTGCAAAAATCGTGAATAACTCTCCCCCCCGCACAATCCCACTCCCATTCCCTTCCAAAGCTCCCTCAATCATTCCCTTGCCTTTTGTATGCTGGGGCCAGAGATATAGGAATCGGGGGAGAGCTCCAGAGGAGAGGAGGAAGGTGCACACATATGACTTCCCCACCTTCCCCTGCCTTTTGCATTGGCATGAGCTCCCAGCACCGGGGCCAGAGTCGAGAGAATGGGAGGGGGTGCCTTGCAGGAGGAAGAAAGTAGAGTCATGTGTGCCTTCCCCACAATTCTCTTGCCTTTTGCCCAGGCATTTGCCTTCCTTCGTTCACCCAGCAAAAGGCAAGGGAATGAATGGGAGGAGGAGAATGGAGCGGGAAGACATGCACGTGTTTTGTGAATAATCTTTTTTGTGAAGGTCAAATCGGCAAATGTGGAAGGAGGACTGGAATTTTTTTTCAGGTACTGCAGTGGGGTTTCCACATAGGGTAGAGTGGGGTGAGGGAATGCTTGTTAGTGAAATGATAGCTCTTTATCTTGGAAACTGGTGTGATAATTGGCTCTAATTAGCATTGTGATTAAATCTCTCTTTTGGTTTCAAGGGCATGAATTAGGGTATGAAATTGCAGCAGTCTAAGTTAATATGTACAGATGCCACACCCATTAATTTTGTATTGCTCTGTTTACATACCAGCAACACATTTTGCAGCCTGAGGGTGGTGGGGGTCATGGGGTGGAGATCTCACATCGTTCACATAGCTAGGAGCCAACTATGCTGTAGAGGTTATTTACATGCTTTGTTGTTAAGCTGTTTTAAAAATATTAAGTAGGCCTCCAGTATTTTATTTGTGTTAAGTTTTCGTCTCCACTGTTACAAAGAGGGAGGAAAAGAACTTGGGTGTTGGTTTGGAATGCAGGCTGGCTGGAATGCCTGCAATCATCTAATCGTGTGTGTGTGTGTGTGTGTGCGCGCGCGCGCGCGTGTGTGTATGTTCTATACCCCACCAACCCCTTGTCATTAATGGAGACTGCAGAATATTCAGATGTTCTCCAAACCAGGAATGGCTTATCTTGGTCTCTTACTGGGACACTGCACAGCAAAGCTCCCAGCAGCGCTTTAAAAAAGCCCAATCTGCACAACAGGGAATAAAGTAAAAATACTTGCTGTGGACACTCTGTGCAATAACAAAATAATTTCATAGACTCTTAGGCATTTCTTTGAGTTATATTTATTTGTTAAAGGGTTCCAAACTGGCCTTCTTTTGAGAGCTTCTGAGCAGCATGTATGCTCAGTGCTCATGCTTAGAAGAGAGGGGGAGAGAGAGAGAGTGGGCAGCAGAGTGAGCAGTAGCAGTCACTGCCCTCTCATTTGCTGCCATAAAAGGATTTTTTTTTGCATTGCCATGTCACCCCTCCTGGAACTGAAGATTGTAGGCTAGGATGATTGTAGGTGTGTCCTGGAGCCAATGGACTCCATAGTTTTATTTCTTGGCCTGCTGAAAGAGAGCAGGAGCAGCAGCCAAATGGTTCCTGCCTTGTTCCACTCCTGCCTTATAATTTAAGTGATTATTTTTTAAAAAAATAAGTGTGATTTGTGCGACTGTGAGAAAGACAGAAAGATAGAGAGGGAAGAGAAATGTTATCATCTGATAAGGTATTTGGGGACTTTTTTGCTCTGTGGTATTTCAAAGCCTCTAACAACCCTGGATTTACTGGAATCTTTTGGCAGGATCCAGCCGATTCCTGGGTTATCCCTTGTCCCATTTAAAAGTGTATTTAATTGCCTTTAACTGTGAATTGCCTATGAAATTCTGGCTTTTAAAGTCTGGGATATCTTTTGCTTCCTTCTTCCCTTTCCCCTTTCTGGTCCAAACAGGAACCCTCCCTGCATAGTACTTCACTTCATTTAGCCAAAAAGATTTGGGAGAAAGTTAGAGCAGAGGTGGGAGCTCCTGGAATCAAAATCCCCTGGAGAGTGAGAGGGCCTGAAGCAAGTCAAATTCACACTGCAGCTCCCTCCCCTACAGTGGTGTTCAGTCATTGGGATAGTTTGGGTTCTCCTTAGGATACTTTTGCTTTGCAATGTGTTTTTGTTTTGTTAGGATTTGCTCTGGCGAAATAAGTTACACAATGCAAAATTAAGTACATCCTCCTTTCACCTTCTTCCCCAAACATCTTAAATCCTGTAAATCTCTCCCTGCCACTTAGCTTTTACAGTTAAACATCCCCAGTACCTAAACACTTCTCCCTGTTCTAGAGAAATTGTATGAAAACAAAACCTTGTGTTGACTGAGTGTCTGTAGAGGTTGGATTGATACGTAGATTGGGTGTGCATATGTAGAAAAATCTCTTCTATGTTGTCTGTTTTGCTTTGAGCTTTTTCTGCTGTTCCCTCTCTCCAAGGCTTAATTTTTCTGGACTCTCCATTTCTTTGTACATTTGGATTCTCTCCATTCAGGAGTGTAATTTTGGGAGAGTAAAATGAGGGCATCCCCCCCATAAGAGTTCTTTCCTCCCAGTGAAATTTTCCTTCAGTCCCCAAATTTCCAGCATTGCAGCAACTTAAAATTTCAGTTGCACATTTAGAAGTACTCTAAGAAACCAAGAAATAGTTCACACATCCAAGGGAAAAGGGCAGTCAGAGGTACCAAGGGAATGGAAACTCAGCAAATAAAAGAATTCTAGGTGTGAACCATTTTCACAGTCTTACTCTCTGCAATGCTAGAGATTTGAGAATTTAAGGAAAATTTCATTGGAGGACAGAATTCTTAATACTGTACAGTGTCCTTATCTTTCTACTCCAAACTACACCCCTGCCCATCTTACCTGTTTCCTCTTTCCCACTTTCTCTCCAGCTCTCCCTTTATCGAGGCAAGTGAACTTTTCCCACCTGTTGTTTTGCCTTCTCTCTAATTCTTCATCCATTTCCATCTGGAATTTTACCAGATTATCATCCTATTACCCCTAGTTTCCAGCCCTCCCTTTCTTTATGCATTTAGATTTTTTTCTCTGCTGCTCCCCTATTTCTCTACAAATTTCGATTTATTTAGCAAAGAGGCTTTATTATATGACATTTGTCTTCAGACCAAGCCAGAAAGATTAACCCAAGATGGCTTGAAGACATGCGAGACAAGCATTTTGCAAAAGTTAAGCTGGTTTAACTCTGGTCAGTGACTAGATGGGAGAATTACTGGAATTTCTGTACATGCTTCCTTGAGTTCTGTGATGGAACAGGTGAGATATAAGTGTTTGCAAGTGATTGGTGTATCTGGCATTCCCCCCCTTCCGTCTCATAGCTTCTTCCAACCTTCTTTGTACATCTTAATGATCTTGAGTTGCATGGTTTTCTCCTCTCTTGTGTTTTTCTCTTTATCTTTTCACTAACTCTAGGATTCTGGTTCCCTTTTGAATTTCAAGTATTTTTTTAACTCCGTGAGGAACTGTTGTTGCTGTTGTTGTTGTGTGATTTCAAATCAGCTCTGACTTACGGCAAGCATATCCTAAGGTGTGCTTGGAAAGATTTATTTGGAAGAGGTTTGCCATTACCTTCCTCTGTGGCTGAGAGTGTGTGATTTGCACAAGATCACTCAGTGGATTTCCAGGAATGAGTGAAGACTCATCTTCCGGAGCCCTAGTTCAACTATCAGACCACTACACCACTCTTGCTTCTGTTTTAAAGGAATATCTTTGTCCTCTTTCAGATTGACAAAGTGTTGCTAGCACTCTGTTTTATTATTAGTGAACTTTCTGTGCCACAAAGGGGCAAATGTGCTTGGGAGAGGCTCTTGTGCTAAAATAAGTTGAGCAGCTTTGGATATTATGCATAGGACCTCTGGAGATGGGCTCATTAGGTGGCTCACTTCAGGCAGCAGAATGTCTTGAGTGGGCCCTCCTTTTCCGGCTCTGACAGAGTACTTATTTTCCCATTACATTTTTCTATAGAACTCAAATCTGAACAACATAAGGAGAAGACTCCATGGGTGAAAAATGTGCATCTTTTTCTTGAGTTTACCACAGAATCATAAAATGAGGATTTCTCATAGTAGCTACCTGGCTTTTTCTTTATTTTTTCATGCAGGACTGCAATATGGTTGGGACAACAGCAAGGCAAGTGGTGTTTATGTGTATAGGAGTGGACCTCTGGGGGTGGGTGGGAGGGTCTGGCTTGATAGGAGACCTCAGCCCCCTGACTGTTCCCCCCCCATGTGGTTTATTTCATTCTAGTGACTAGCGGTCCCTGACTGGAAATCTATAATGACAGGACTGAATGCTTTGTCCATGATTTTTTGAAATGCTGTGTTTTCCATTTTCAACAACAGAGCTCTTTGCATTGAAGTCTGGGCTTCAACTTATCTTGTCATACAGTGAGCAGAATTCAAGCAGCCTCTCACCTTTCCCAAAGTTATGACACCTATATTTGCCAATAGTCTGTAAACATTTGGCTTAGCCTGGAGTAGAGCTTTTTTGTCTGCCATGATGTTCTTAATTCTGTAACTAAACTATTTTCTGGGAACAAACAAAAAGGATTCAGAACAGGAGTCCTCTCCAGTTCCCTGAAAACCATTGTCATTGACAAAAATGAAGATCAGCAGTAATCAGGTTGTTGATCTGTCTGTTCCCTCTGAGGAAAGAGTCAGTTCAGGTGAGTTTTGTTAGGAACTTATAATCCTCAGATCATGTTAGGAGGCAAAAGCAATATTTGTCAGGCTTCTCACCTGACATTAATCATGTCTGAAGTGGCTTGGACTGAGTTGTACTGGAAGAGCCTTATTAGAAAAACCAGAAAAACTACACTCATACAAGCTCTGTGGTCTCTTCTCCTAGTATAGATCAAAGTGTGGCACTATTCAGCTCACTATTAATTCATTTAATCACTGAATTTATATAGAGCAGTGCTTGGAAATGTTACTGTTAGGATTATAGCTCCCAGAATCCTCTAGCAAGCTTGCCACTGGCAGTGCTGGCCAGAAGATTTGAGGAGCTGCAATCAAAAATGTTTTCTTTTTCCAGTTAAGTGGGTGGAATCTGTGTGTTGAACCAGAAGATTTATTTAGTTCCAATTCTGGTGACCCCTAGACTTCTTCCTAGCAGCCTGTAGTGGGCACTAACTGCCATTGCTCCAAACATTGGTACATTGCTGTTGGCACACATCTTAACAGTCATAATTAAACTTGGTAACATCTGGTGAGAGCAAGTTTGCTTGTGTAAGATTGCCTTTTTAAACTTCTTGAACCTACCTATAGCCAACATAGATGTGTGAAACACTGAAGGCTCAATGAATAAAAAATGTTGGTAATTATTGGTTCAAATCTAGAGGTAGGAGTCATAGCAGCCAGCCATGTCAGAACTTTAGAAGCAGGCATAGAAATTACGATCACTCTGTTTTGTTTCCTCACATCAGCTGTTCAAAGATTAACTGCCTTTTGACATGGAGGTCTCATTTATTTCTCATGGCTATCATTTATAAATCAATTTGTTTAACCTTTTTTAAAGCTATCGGAGCTGTGGACAATTGTAAGATGGCTTTGAATTTCATAAGTAGGTTATTTAAGTGGTATGAAGGGTTACTCCCTTTTGTCTGCCTGGGATCTATTGGCAAACAACTTCAGGGTGTGGCCATGATTCCTGGTATTATGACAGGAAGCAACAAATTTTGCTCCTCTTCATGATAGCCCTCTAACATGTCTTATTAGGATGGTCACATGAAAAAGAAAGAGGACAGAGCTCCTGCACCGTTCGTAGTTGGGTGGAAGAGAGAATTTCAGTGGGTGAACCATGCATAGTAAGCTGCAGCTTCCGGAATTCCTTCATTTACACAGCTGTTAAATAATGCAGCAGCCTATTCCTCTTTTTCATGTGGCCGTCCTATGTTTTGTTGCGTGCCTGGTCTACGTGTGCTGCAGAGTGAGATTGTCTGTGCCATTGTGCATCATTCTTCTCTTTTTTACATTGAATCTTATATGCCATTTTGTTCTTTGCCATTCATCCAACATCAAGAGATTTTGTGGAATGGTTTTCACCATCCTAGATAACACCTTTGGTATGCAAACCTGGCTGAACTGCTGGTTGCTATAGTTTCAAATAATTCATCATTAATTAAATAGTTCTGGTTCCAATACAGATCAGTGGACACTCCGTTCCTTATTTCCCAGCATCACGAGAACTGCACATTTTTATTCCTATTTCCATTTTTTTTTATTCCTGATACAAAAGAGGATATGTTGCCCAGTTCCATGAATAGTCTACCTCTGTGTAAGCCTTTGGTGTGGAGCTTTGTCAAAGCCTTGTGAAATGTCATTTTATAGCATGTACTAGGTTGCCATCTTGATTGATTGATACTCTCAATGGACTAGAGAAGTTTGATGAGGAAATTGTGACATTGTAAGAGAGCAACTGGTAGTTTTTCTTTTTTAAAATAGAAATACAGTCAGCCTTCCACATTTATGGGTTTCACTTTTGCAGATTTGGTTATTCACGGATTCTTTGCTGTCCTCTCTGCTGCCTTCCTATGCCATTTTTAATAGGGACTGCAAGCCTCGTGAGACTAAGAAACTGCAAACAAAGCTTGTAAGTCCCTCTTAAAAATGGTGTGGGCATCAGTGGAGGAGGCAGTAAGCCCCACTGGCCCCCCACTTCTGCCTTGGGAAGGAACCCTGATGTGTCAAAGGAATCCATGGTGAGTTGAATATGGTGATCATACTTTTGTGTGTGTTAAATATGGTTTGGGAGGGCCTAGAGTTATTCACGGTTTTTCCACTTTCACAGGGATCCTGTGCCCCTAACCCTAGCAAATATGGAGAGATGGCTATAGTGTATTTTCTAGTGCATTTGCTTATTTTGTGATGTGACCAATTTTACAAGTTGAACTACAAGTTCCTTCTTATGTTTTTTGGTATTATACAATGGTAATCTTCTTTTAATGATTAACTTCATTTTAGCATAAGTTTCCACTGAAGACCTACTTTCCTCAAAATCCACATTTGCTTGTGATGGCTCTTCTTAAAGATCCCAAACGTAAGTTCGCCTTCCATATTCCTAAAAGTTGCAAACGTGCCTCTTTGTACCAGCATCCTGTTAGTCCCCTATGCCGTTATAATAATCTGCTACACCAACATTAGGCACTTTTTGTAGTAATGTGGAGTGGTAGAAGTGGGATGACAGAGAAAACCATCTGTGTTACCAAAGAAAGCTGCCCTGCAAGCTCCTGTGCAGCTCAGGACCAGTAAAGGATTTGTCAGAAACAGCTTTTGCTGTTGCCCTCCCCTTCCCAATTACAGCACCAACAGCCACTTTCCCTCTGCTGCCATGTTTCTGCCTGTACTACCACCGTCACCCATGCCATTTTGGTTGTGCCAGCCATCAAGATCACTACCGATAAATTTGAAAATCCTCTGCTAGGTTAAAATCCTCTCTTCAGTTAGTACAAAAAAGACTGCATTTTGGTTGTCGGGTTTTTAAACAACTTTCGTTAACGTTAATCTTCCAGACATGTCAGCTAAAGGTTTATGCCAACATTTGAACCACATTGCTGAAATACTCAAAACAACAGTAGAAGCTAAGGGCATCAGGTAAGCAACAGTAATTATGTTTTGCAATCTGGCGAAGCAGTACAAGCATCTTGTTTGTTTCAGTGCACTATCTTCTGTACTCAAAAGGACAGCTGGTGGATGAGTCCACTTGTTCCTTTTAACTGATTGCGGAACTTATAGCAGCTCCGTTTTTCACTGAAGCGTGAATAGGAATCTTCCATTGTTTGAGGTGTAAATTTTCTGTGGGTTGGGCTGGCATTAAAATCAGTGACAGTTGCGGCACTGACATTAGTTAAACTTTTTGTTCCAGCTTGCCCATATATTTCTTAATTATCTAGAGATGCTCCAAGAATGGTGCAAACGAAAAATATAGCTGGATGTCATTCTTGCACACATCTCCAAGATGTCATATTGACCTGTATAGCAGGTTCTGGTTCACATCTCCGTATCAATTCAGTCCCTAACTGCATTCCTCAGTAGTATTTCACTAAATCACATATTTAGTAACAGAAAAATTGCAAGAAGAAAATTTTGTCAACTTATTTTCTACCTCAAAATCAAAATAAAATGGGTAGTTTCAGACAGTGTATCAAGCCCACAAGTTTAAGAAAATGTCTTAGGTACTTTTAGATACTTTTCAATTTTTGTAATTTTTAAGTGTATGTTGGAAGTTAATTGGTAGATGCCGTATTGCTCTGAAGTCATGCCCCCCTTATGAAGCAACATTATTTTACAACCATTGTTGTTTCTCTTGTGCACATAAAAGATTTGCTGGTCTTCATAGTTACCAGTTCATCACATTTTGGAAAACTTTGATGAAATTTAAAAGTATAATGGGCGAGAAAGCTAAAATACATTTTGAAAATGTTCCAGGTCTTGTGGCAACCTTTTTGAGAACTGGTTTTTGTTCATTCATTTTGGAGAATGGGCTGATATCGCAGCAGAGCAGTTGGTGGTGTCACAATGCGAATCCTCAGATGCCTTGCTGTGGCTTTTGGTATTTTACTATGAACCAAGTGATGAGAATCACCAGAGGACTCAAACAATGGTGGGTAGTTTCAGCACCCTAACATTCTCTCTCTCTCTCTCCCTCTCTCTCTCCTCTCTCTCTGTGCACATATTCAGTGATCAGTTGTTTGTTTGTCTGAAGTATGAGGCCTTGATGTAGAAGAGCCTGCTTGGCCACAACCTTAAAGAATACTTTTTAGAAGAATTGAGAGATCATTCCTAACTAAGGCTCTTCCATCTGTTGATGTTTCCATTCCCCAAGGCTTTTTACTGAGCTTGTTATAAGCCAAAGCATCTCTGCTGTATCCTCAGCAGTGGCTGAGAGGGCAGGAACATTTGTGAGCTGGCTGAGCAAAATATCAGTGGTCCAATTATGCATAAAATAAGATAAAACAAAAACACCTGTTCAGCCAGCTTGGTCTGTTCAAATGCCAGTTGTTGCTCTTGAATCATTCAATAACAAGATTTTATAGCACTTGATAGTCTCGTGGTATGAACATGTGTTTAAAACTTTTAGAGGAGAGACTTCTTCCTTGAGAACCTACAGCAGTGAAATTAGGTTAATTGTACCTTCTCAGTAATGCTTTTCAGTGTCACGTTGGTCTTGTGGCAAAGCTGCTACAGTCCACGCCCTGGGCATTCTGGTTTTTATTTCCTACCTAGTAGTAACAGGAGAAGAGCTCTTGATCAGCAACACAAACATCTGCCAGTCAAGCATGTGAGTCAGATTAAGGTACCACAATGCAGATGCAGCATAGGAGCAGCAGAATAGTGGCATTTTCAATTTCCATTGCTTGGCCATGGGCTTCCCCCAAGGGAAGCTGACCAAGATCCTATTCAGCACCAGTGGAGCAGAAAGGTCCCCTAGGAAGGAAGAGAGAGGGTAGGTGTCTTGCTGCGTGATAGGCAGGGCTAGCATCCAGTGGTAGCTCATGGAGGAAGAAGTGCACCTTGGTCTTAACACAGTTAGTGGGAAGCACTGGGAAGGGCTTGTGCTAGAAGATCTATGACATCTCCTTGTATGTGTGAAGAGCACTTAAAACTGCTTGTGCATCTTGTGATTGCACAAGCACTGTATCACAAGGATCCAGGCCATTAGGATCATTAGTTTCTCTCTGTGCCATGAATGCTTTGTAGAAATCGGTGTTTTGTATGATTCGGTCTCTGAAGAGGAGTGGCTTCAATGATGTGCAGTTGTTGTGCTGTCAACTACAGAAGGAAATGTTGGGAGGTTAAAGTTTGGCCTTCAGTTGGTGGAAAATGGTATAAAAGGATGGGCATCACAAAATAATAGCAACATCTGGAAATTTTAAGTGTCACTTCTTATATTTCCTGAGCCCGCTTTATTAAAATGCTGCCAAGGGTTCTGTTTGCACCTTTAATTTCTCTAGCCACTCCTGTCCTAACTTGACCCTTTTCAGTAAGTATTCTCCCCTCCCACGCTACTTTTTCTCCATTTGGAAAGCAGATGCTTGAGAAAGTAAGGACAAAAGATTTTTTCCTATTTTTTTTTAACCTATCTCTTTTAACTATATGATGTCCATAGCAGTTTCCACAGAGGGAGGAAGTATATTAAATCTTTGAGCAGGAAAATGGAAGAGTGAAACTAGAATCATTAAATGCATTGGTATTAGAGAATATATTGATTTTTAAGTACACACACAAGTGTACATATATATAATTATAGGAGGAGAGGAGACCTAAAAGTCACACAACCTTTCAAATTCTTGCCAAGGCCTCTGTTTCATTACTCTGTTCAAGCACATCAGATAAAATGATCTTAATTTTAAGAATGTCTCAGATCAATTGTCAATGGTTAGAACAACAAAATAGTGGCATGTAAAATTAAACTAGAGGGAGAATAGGGTGTTCTTCCAAAATGTTCCCCACCTCCAAAATGTCTTTTCTAAGAGCCAGCTCCTGTTAAAGATCAGTTCCAGCTGCTGCAGGGCAAACAGTCCAGTGTTATTGATACTGGTTAGATCTTTTGTCCTGGGGACTCATGGCATCCTTCCTGAATGGGTCCCCTCCCTATTACAAAGGCTAGTGCCCAGTTGCCTGGCCTCTCCCTCTGGTTGCAGTCTGCATCATTGCCCAGTGAGAAAGTGAGAGGTGAATGGAGCAGTTTCTTACTGCTTCTTTCGCATCACCATTTCCTTTATTGCAGTGGACAGGTGTAACGATCAAGATAGCAAAGAAAAGGAGCAGGAGAAGAGATAGGGAGGCTTCTGTATTTGGCAGTAGGCTGTTTGGGTTTTGGGAAAGCCAGTATTGTTGACCCTTGTTCCTGCATGTCATGGTAGCTAGAGCATCTTAGCTGGCAATCCTCCCGGGGAATGACAGTGCCAAAAAGTAACTTGTCCAAGCTTTGTGTTTATTTAGGCCTGGTCCTATAAAACAGTAAATATGAGCACTCAGCAAAACAACAAAAAAGAAGCTCTGTCTACAAGCTCAATATGTTACAAATATATATTGAATATTACTTTGTTTATGAATACAATATAAAAGTCATATTGCAATTGTACTACCATTATCCTTGAGAAAACTGTTATACTGGAAATCTGCTGTTTTTTTTAAAAAATTTATTATTCATAAATAAATTAATGTTATTTCTTAATAACATGACAGTGCTATACTTATAGGCATATCTGTATCCGATATATGTTTATGTCCTCTTCAAACTTTAGACAGCTTCCTTCCTTCCTTCCTTCCTTTTTGGTTGGTTTGTTTTTTGTCTTAGCACTTGCATTTACATTTATATTGTTGTTTGAAAACAGTGTTGTTGATACTGAGCACACAGTCTAACTAACTAGCTAGGGGGAGGAGCTTGCAGCCGTTAGTCTTAGCTGATGAACTGGGGGAGCTAGCAGCTCTTTATATTGGCTCCCAGTGGCCTTCAAGCTCATTTCCAGAGGCGTGCACCTTCAGGGCGCGTAGTTTCATTAACAAAGCTTAGCGAGAGTTAATCGCTTCTTGCTTGAAGCCATCCTGAGTCAATCTGCCTCTCTGTAACATCTAGGTAGGGTGGCGCCTTGAGGGAGTAAACTATAAGCACTATAGAATTTGCACCCTTTCTCTTGATAGTTTGAGAATAAGAACTTGGCAAACAGGAGCAATGACATAGGTTTTACCAGGGCACTTTGAAGGCAAAGCCCAGTTTTACCTTTTCTAATTCGACTATCTAAACTATCAAGTATGGAGAGGGAGGGAGCTGCTGCAATCACCTGCCACAGCTGTGGCACATTTGTTTTCCTGCTGCAAGACGTCGTTGGGTACACCTGCAGCAAATGCAAGCTGGTTGCCCTCTTGGAGGAGAAGGTTCAACAACTTGAGGCACGCATTTTGAATCTTCACATTATTAGGGAGGGAAAGGAGTACTTGTATAGGGCTGAGAGTCCATCTTTTTGAAGATGGAGTGCATGAAGGAGCTAGTGGACGAGGAAGTCAGTTCACGAAACCGAGAGACGGACGCTTGGAGGAATGGGACATGCAGGAGTAGAAAGGCGAGGTGCCAAACGGAGACTCTCGAGCTACAGAATCGCTTCCAAGTTCTCGACCTTATTAATGATGAAGTGGAACAGCAGGAAGAGGTAATGGAACGTCGCTGAGAGGAAATCCAACATCAGCAACAAGAACCCCAACACCAGCAGAACAAAATCTAACAGCAGCAGCATCAACAGTCTCAGCTTGAACAGAAGGTTCAGGTGGCTGTGAGAAAATCTTCTGGTTGCATAACCCCGGACAAGCCTCAGAGGAGACGAGTTCTAGTGGTTGGGGACTCCTTGCTGAGAGGAATGGAACCGACTATTTGCAACCTGGACAGGATCAATTGTGAGGTGTGCTGTCTCCCTAGGGCCCAAATCAATGACATAACGGACAGGCTGACGAGACTGGTCAAACCCACTGACCCTAACCCCCTCCTTTTGGTTCACATCGAAACCAACGACACTGTGAGGCACAGTTTTCATTGCATCACGAAGGATTATGAGCTTATGGATAGTAAGCTGAAGGACCTTCATGCACAGGTTGTCATTTCATCTCTCCTCCCTGTGGAAGGACATGGCCCACGAAAGAAAGAAGAATAATGGCTCCGAAGATGGTGCCACTGGGAGAGATTCGGGTTTTTGGATCGTGGTCTCCATTTCCATGAAGATGGTCTTCTGGCAAGGGATGGCCTGTACCTCACAACCATTGGCTGGAACGTTTTTCTAACAATTTCGCGAAACAGATCAGGTCTTTAAACTGAGTTTGACTAGGGAGAGGGACAGTATTATTCTGAGCAAGGATTCAGTGAGTCCTGCAAAAAATAGCCCAAATGATATAGATAGGGCACACCAAGTAGTACTAGAGACCAACAGGGGGAGGGAAAGTAACTTTAGTACTGGACTTCCAGGAGGGCAGTTGGTCTCAAGTGTCTATACACTAAGGCATAGAGCATGGGAAATAAGCAAGATGAACTCTTAATAAAACAAAATAAATATAATTTAGTAGGCATTACTGAAACCTGGTGGGATGAGTCTCATGATTGGAATGTAGGAATGGGGGGGGGTATAACCTATTTTGCAGAAATAGACCAAACAAGAAAGGAGGAGGAGGAGTCTTATATGTCAAGGATGTTTTCACCTGTGAAGACATCCATGACTTAAATCTGGGACGCCAAATCAAAAGCATCTGGATAAGAATTAAGGGAGCAAGAAACAACAGGGATGTGATTGTGAGTGTTTGCTACAGGCTTCTGGGCCAGCCTGAGGACTTGGATGAGGCCTTCCTGGAGCAGATGACCACACATTCAAAAAAGGAGAGATGCCATAGTAATGGGAGATTTCAATCATCCTGATATTTGTTGGCAGTCAAACTCTGCCAAGACTGCAAGGTCCAACAAGTTCCTTGCTTGCCCTGCAGACAATTTCATGGTCCAGAAGGTGGAAGAGGAAACAAGGGGATCGGCTATTTTAGATCTGATTCTGACCACCAGGGATGACCTTGTTGATGAGGTAGAGGTGCTGAGATTCTTAGGGGGGAGTGACCATGCTCTTTCGGAGTTTGTCATTCAGTGGGAAGGAGAAGCCAAGTGTAGCCAGACACACATCCTAAACTTTAAGAAAGCTGATTTCTGCAAACTTAGGGAGTTACTTGCTGAAATCCTGTGGTCAAGAATACTGAAAGAGAAAGGAGTTCATGATGGATGGGAGTTTCTTAAAAGTGAGACGCTGAAGGCACAATTGAAAACTGTGCCAATAAGGGGGGAAAATGGCAGGTGTCTAAAGAAACCGGAATGGTTGACAAAAGAACTTTCAGCTGAGCTAAGTGTTAAAAGAAATATGTACAGGAAATGGAAGAATGGTGAAACCACCAAAGAGGAATTCAAGCAAATAGCCAGGATATGTAGGGAGAAGGTCAGAAAAGCTAAAGCGCAGAATGAACTCAGGCTTGCCAGAGACATCAAAAACAATAAAAAGGGCGTTTTTAGATATGCCTGCAGCAAAAGGAAAAACAAGGAAATAATAGGGTGGCTGCGTGGAGAAGATGGCCAATTACTAACAGAGGGAAGAGAGAAGGCAGAACTACTCAACACCTTCTTTGCCTCAGTTTTCTCCCAAAAGGATAGAAGTACTCAACCTGGGGGGTGGGGAGCAGGTGAGGAAGGGAGGGAAAAGCAGCACAGAATAAGTAGAGAAGTAGTACAGAAATATCTGGCTAAACTAGATGAATTGAAGTCTCCAGGGTGAGATGAATTACATTCAAGGATATTAAAAGAATTGGCAGAAGTCATTTCTGAACCACTCGCAATCAGAGAACTCTTGGAGAACAGGAGAAGTCCCAGCAGACTGGAAGAACGCAAATGTCATCCCTGTCTTCAAGAAGAGGAAAAAAGAGGACCCAAATAATTATCGCCCCGTCAGCCTGACATCAATATCAGGAAAGATCCTAGAGCAGATCATTAAACTGTCAGTTTGTAATTACTAAACAATGCTGTAATCACTAAAAGTCAACAACATTTCTCAGAAATAAGTCACGCCAGACTAATCTTATCTCTTTTTATGATAGGGTTACAAGCTTGATAGATGAAGGGAATGCTGTAGACATAGCCTATCTTGACTTCAGTAAGGCCTTTGACAAAGTTCCCCATGGCATTCTTACAAAGAGCTAGTAAAATGTCGACTGGACAGGGCTACTGTGAGGTGGATTTGTAATTGGGTGACCAACCAAACCCAAAGGATGCTCACCAATGGTTGTTTTTCATCCTAGAGAGAAGTAACTATTGGGGTGCCACAGTGTTCTGCTGTGGACCCGGTGCTATTCAACATCTTCATCAATGACTTGGATGAAGGAGTGGAACACATGCCGATATTTGCAGATGACACCAAATTGGGAGGGGTTGCTAATAAATTTCAAAATGACAGATTGGAGAGCTGGGCCTAAGCTAACAAAATGAATTTCAACAGAAAGAAATGTAAAGTTCTACACTTGCGCAGAAAAAATGAAATCCACAAATGTAGGATGGGGGACGCATGGCTGGATAGCAGTACATGTGAAAGGGATCTTGGAGTCTTGGTAGATCACAAGCTGAACATGAGTCAGCAGTGTGGTGTGGCAGCCAAGAAAGCCAACATGATTCTTGGTTGCATCAATAGGAGTATAGTGTCTAGATCAGTGGTTCTCAACCTGTGGGTCCCCAGATGTTCGTGGACTTCAGCTCCCAGACGCCCCAGCCACTATGGTCAATGCTCAGGGCGTCTGGGAGCTGAAGTCCATGAACATCTGGGGACCCACAGGTTGAGAACCACTGGTCTAGATCAAGGGAGGTAATAGTACCATTCTATTCTGCATTGGTTAGGCCTCATTTGGAATACTGTGTCCAGTTCTGGGCACCTCAGTTCAAGAAGGATATTGACAAGCTGGTGAAGGTCTGGAAGCCATGCCCGATGAGGAATGGCTTAGGGAGCTGGGTACGTTTAATTTGCAGAAGAGAAGATTAAGAGGGGACGTGATAGCCATGTTTAAATATTTGAAGGGATGTCATGTCAAGGAGAGAGTAAGCTTGTTTTCTGCTGCTCCAGAGACTAGGACAAGGAGCAATGGATTCAAGCTGCAGGAAAGGAGATTCCACCTGAACCTCAGGAAGAACTTCCTGATGGTCAGAGCTGTCTGGCAGTGGAATATGCTGCCTCGGAGTGTCGTAGAGTCTCCTTCTTTGGAGGTTTTTAAGGAGAGGCTGGATAGCTATCTGTTGGGAATGCTTTGGAGTGTGTTCTTGTATAGCAGAGGGTTGGACTGGATGGCCCCTGTGGTCTCTTCCAACTCCATTGTATGATTCTACAATACTGGCTCAGGCCTTGTAAGGCACCTAACAAGCATCATTTGTGAACAGTTTGGAAATTTTAAAATTAAAAGTGCAAGTATAATAAACGGAAAAGTAGAAAGAACTTGTCCTTTATTATGATTCCATAGGAGCATAGGTGCATGACACCACTGCTGGGTCCATGGTCATTTATCTGATGCGGGGGGGGGGAGGCATACTGGCTACATCCTTATCCTAACCTAATCTCTCTTCTTGGCATAGCTGTGCCTAGTAGTAACAAGGGAAGAGCTCTTGATCAACAGCACAAATATCTGCCAGTCAAGCGTGTGGGTCAGATTAAGGTACCACTATGAGGGGAAAGGAAGTTCCTCAGCATTAAGATCCCCACACCTGAGACTTAGCATAAAAGCTTGCGTGGTGGGATGATTCATTTTTGGAGGTGGAAAGTGTGGAAAATAAAATGTCATGGGTCTATGAAACATAAAATTGGACACTTTCTCATACATATCTTTAAACCAGGAAGCATCTTTATAAATGTTAATAGGGAAAAAAGTCACTGTAAGGAAATCAGTTGCTTAAAACCAGACTTAAGGTTGGCAGGAAGGATATGTGAGTATTACTTCTTTTTCCCCATTTCCTGCAGTGGCTTTTATGTAGCAAATATTTTTAGGTAATAACTACTTATGATCTGGGCAATGATTTCCTTTAATGCACAGACTCCCAAATCCTGCTTATATTTTGGCTCCAGGAGCTGTTTGTTCTGGCTGCTCCAAGAGGTGAAAGAGAAGGGGGATGTTTTGCAAACAATACTAGAAGGAAACAACCTCCCATCAGGTTTTTTTTTTATCAGACGAGGTCAGACTGCATGGGGATGAATTGATTTGTAGCTGCTGTATTATAGTGAGACCTCAAAGGGCCTTCTGTTTTAGCCCCACAATGAAACAATCTGCCTTCATTCTGCTCTGTGACTTTCATCGTTTCCTTTTATACAAATAAAGGTCAAACCATGGCCCATGGCCCCAGTGCTCAGTTTTTCAAGACTAAAGAGTTTTGTTGCTGTTTTAAATTGTCATACTGTTCTGCTGTGTCTTCTTTCCTGGCTCATAAGGCCACTTCTACCCTCCCCACTTCATTGGACCGGGAATCATTGGTGTGCTTTTCTGCAGATCTCACCAAACAGAGGTGAGCATTATTCTTTATATAAATCTTTATTCTTTTCAATAATTCTGAACAGATGGAAGCAAGATCTGTTTGTGATCGTCTGACAACCCTGTCAAGAGCTTCAACCGTTTCCATCACAGATCTGAAGAGTGTAGTTAGTAGCCAAATGGACACAAGACAACCTGGTGCCAAACACCTGGTTAGGCATCTGATTATCAGCTTTCTGCTTTTTACCACTGGTGGACACATGATAGCCAGAGAATTTGTTGATAGTGTAAGTATTCCGCCCCGTTTCTTCTCCCCACTGAGAGCAAGATATTTATTGTAACTCCCGTGGAATTAAAATTTTTCACACTGCAAACTTCTTCATAGGTAGGAAGCTCCTGTGTGTGGAATGTGTGTGTGTACACATTGAAGTATTTGTGTCACATGCTGGATCAGAGAGCAGGATCATTAAAATTTGGCTGCAGAAATTGCCGGGCTAATGAAGGTCGGGAGGGGGACCCAGAAAATGATTTCTGAATGCTCTTTAGAAATCCTTTCTACAGCATGTATGAATACTTTTATTCTCCCTTCCTTTAGAGAGATGTTAGTACATGTAGATCCCACCAGCAAGGAGGAGGATATTCATTATTCTTTGGCCCACCCTTTTTTGCAGGCTCAAAGACAGGACCACTAGCAGATCACCTTCTAAAAGGGGCACTGTCCCCTCCTGCTCCCAATATTTGTCCTGATTTCTCTCTTTGTCTTTAAGCCTCAGCCATTTTGAGATCTTGTTTCCTTATTTACAAGGGACAGTTAATAACGCAGTCTTTCTACAGAAGGAGTCAGGAAAATGCAGAGCAGGGTTCAAATCTCTGCTTAGCCATGTAAATCCACTGGGTGACTTTGGGTAAGTCACTCTCTCTCAACCACAGAGGAAGGCAAAGGCAAACCTCCTCTGAACAAATCTTGCCAAGAAAAACCCATGATAGTTTCACCTTAGGGTCACCATAAGTCAAAAAGGAATTGAAGGCACACAACCATAAAACTCAGCCTTTAGGAGATCAAGATCTCTAAAAAAAAAAAAAAAAGTGATGGTACTGAAAGCTTTGAACAAGTAGAATAGCCAGCTGTGGAAATTATGGAACTATAGAAAAACAGTGCATACATTCTATCCTGTGCCAGTTTAGCTCATCCTGGCCAAGGACAGCCCATGATGTCCTATGTGTAAAAAAGCCCTTATTGAAAAGTTCAACAGAAAATAATGTTTAGGTGGGATGTTCATCATTGACATCCCTCTTCTTTCAGCTGAAATAAACACGAAAAGCCACTTTTCTAAGGCTTGTGACCAGGCAAGTTCAACTGTCCTTTGCCTGAGGAGCTTGTGGCAAAGTTTGTAGAAGTTAGGTTTTTTTGTGGCCTGCAACTCCCAGAATCCCCAGTCAGCAGTGGCGATACTGTCTTGGGGTATTCTGGGAGCTGTACTTGAAACAGCTAACTTCTCATGTTCTGGTTTTGTTAAAGGAGGTTAGCTCACTTTTACTGACTCAAACCATTGATCCATCCAGCTCTATGTTGATTCCTCATATTTTAGAGGCTCCATGGTCTCAAGCAAAGATGTTTGTCAGCTCTGCCATCTTTAAATTAGAGATGCTAAAGATTGACTGTGGGGCAACATGTATGAAAGCATGTGCTCCACAAGTTTGCTCTTAGCTCCTCATTTGAGGATAGAGATAGATAGATAAATACAGCTGTATAAAATTATCAATAGCTTTGAAAATAACAGTATTTTAAATCTTACTGTTCTAGACATGGAGGAAAGGCTGTGGGAGATGGTAGCAAAGAAAGCCAATCTGTATCCCTGCAGGAAGCAAATTTCTTTTCCCCTTTCAGTTACAGCAGTAGAAATACACAGTTCATTGACAGACGTGCTTATCAAAAGACTCTTAGTCAGAAGAGAATGAGGATTTCTCAAGAGAGGGGGGTGAAAAAAAAGTCAAATAATTAAAAAGAAAGGATCGATCCGAAACTTTGTGTTTAATTGATCCTGAATGCTTAATAGAGATCTTGACAAAAGCAACATGTCCAAATACTGTTTTGTTGCCCTGAGTGTTCACTAGTTTTAATTTAGTAGTGGCTGTGCTTCAAAGCTGCTTCTGCTCAGCCCTTGACAGTGCAAAGTGGTAGGGAGAAGAGAAGTCTCATTTTCACTGAGAAATGCCAGCAGACGTCTCCTCCATTTTGAGATTAGATCAGCATTCCTCACTTTGGCATCCTCCAGATGTGCTTGACTGCAACTCCCTTCACCCTAGTATCATAAGCATGCTGTGTGGAAGGTGATGGAGTCTGTCCTCCCAATACATCGAGATGATACTAGGCTGAGAAAGGCTGGCTTATGGGAAGGATTTTCCTTTCCAAAGCGAAAGGAACAAATTCCAGTCAGAATTCAGTACTAGCACCTCACTTTTACAGAAATTAACAGATTTATTTTCTTGGTTCTTTGTCTTGGATGTATAAGCTATTCTGATTTTTTTCTCTGTGGTCAGGAAGAGCTATATAACTGAGTAAGTTCCTATTACTGTGCAACAACAAATTAATTGACCCTGGCATAAAAGAAGAACAGACAAATGTGGCAGGTGCCAGAGCCAATTTTTGCCCCTGCAGGTCTATTGCAGGACACATTGCCCAAGAACAGCAAAAGATCATGGAAACTTGCTGTCTAGAAGTAGGTCTCTGCTTATGGTTTCTGGGGTGCTGGTGGTGTCAGAAATTGTAGTGATGGACAGAGCATTTTCTGCTCAACTGCTGCTCCCGAATACCCTCAGTCCTTGAGGAACTGTTCAGGAACATTGCTGGACCATCTGGTGTCCACCTTTTAACCACTGGTGGTTTTGGTGAGTGCCTTGGATGAACCAAAGACCTGCAGAAAAGATCTTGGGGAGCACAGGTGAAACGTGCACTGAATTTTGCCCACTCCTGACATAAAGTAACACATCTAAATTTATTCTGGGTTTTTCTTCTTCTTCTTCTCCCTTTTTAGTTTGCAGTTGGAAGCAGTGAAATCCCAGAAGTTATTGGCCTTCTTACCTGCCTTTCAAATAGAGTGAGCCAAGTTGGAGTGAAATATCAAAGGACTATCAAGCTGGTGAATGATCTCCTTCAGAGTCTAAAAAGTGGGCTTAAGTTTTTACAGTAATATGCAATATTGTCCAGTCATCAGACTCACTAATCAGATTGTTGATAGAAAGAGAGATGGTATTAGGTCTCTCTTCATGAAGATTTTCTACCCAAAATCTGAAAATGGGGTTTGTGTCTTAAGATTTGTAGGAGATGTATAGATAAATTGTAAATATGGTTGTAATTATCATTAATGATTTTATACAATGGCTGCCATGTAAACCTCCTCAGCACAGCATAAATATCTGCATTTTGCAATAAAACATGGAATGATCATACAGGGTGGCTTCAGAGGCTTTTCAGTAAGGGGGGTGGTGGTGCTGTGGGAAGAGGGAGGAAAGGAATACCAACTTCTTCATCTTAAAAAGGAATATCAATACATAAAAGGGAAACTTCCACATCCAACTATCCCTAACAGAATGCTGGTTACTAAGTAATACTATTTCTCAAGTCACACACAGATAAGGATGTGCTTATAGCCAAGTTCTTTCTTTTGCTTCACTCAGTTCAAGATGCACAAATTGTAACTGTACTGAAGTATTTTCTTTATGTATCTAAATGCTAATAAATCTAAGATGCCCTTTGAGGTTTGACTGGAATCATTTTTTTTTCTTTCTTTGCCTTGGGAGAGCCTTTTTAAAAAGTTAAGTGATTTATTGGTGGGTTCTTTCCAGTCTAACAGAACTGCTGGCTTCTGGCATGGCACTTTGTAGATTATAAGCCCCACCACAAGGAAGTGATTGTTAGCAATCCTTTTTGAAGTAAATGCCAGCATGATCAGGAACCAATCACCTCTTTGTATTTCTTCTTCTTCTTCTTCTTTTTTTCCAAAAGGAAGCAGACTTTGCTAAAGTGGCATTAGTCAGCAAGTGTGCTTTCCTGGGGCAGCGTGGGCCAGACCTTTCCTGAACCACGGACCTCCTTTCAGCAATGCCAAGAACAGACTTGTGCAGTTTAGACATGAATTTGGTTTGATTTCTCCATCAGAGCAAACCACTTTACATACCTACCACTCACTATTTGCCTAATTGCATCCATAAAGTCCTAACATTCCCAGATTTGCGGCTTAAGACTCTTGGGGGAGAACTAGATCCCTATAAAAACTCGTCACCTTTTTTATTTACAGAAAGGACATACTTCCCAGAAAGTATGTGTATAGACGTTTATTCATTTCTGAGTTTACTTTATGGCTTCTTCATTGAAGACCTGCTCCAGCATGTGGATAATGAAATGTTATAGCCATATACACCTTAAAGGATAGAGTAAGCTGTAAAAGATAGCTAGAAAAAAAGAGGCTGCACATAATACGAATAGTGAAAGATTTCTTATTTTGGATGTTGTTGCTGTGGTCAGTGGTGTGGCATCCTGCTTCTGACATATGTGCATGTAAGTGTGGTTTACATATGCATACATCTCCTTTTGGATGGGGTGCAGAAAGCAACTCTCCACCCCTTTGTGCTCTGTCCAACATCCCTCCCTGACAGCTGCCAAGTGCTGAGTGATATTGCTGCTTCTTATCAATGGGGAGAGAGAGAGAGATAGGGGAGGGAGGCAATTCAGATTATGATGATGTGGCTGCTCTAGGTTCCCAAGGGAAGGAAAACAAGGGTGAATTTCTGTTGTAAGTACTCTCGTTTCTTTCTTTCCCCAATCAGTTTGTTCATTATCTGAATTGCCTCCCCTCTTCACCAGTAAGCAAGAGTCACCAGTAAGCAAGAGTAGCAGTCCCCCCACCACTCCTGCCAGGGTGGGTTGGGAGATGGAAATGCATGGACAAAGTATCATGCTTTGCTTTATGTAAAAATCTTGCCCTGTGTATGCAAACTGGTCATTACTGTGCATTAGACAGCCAATTGGTCTGGAACACACACATCCCCCAAAAGAGATGGGTGATACTTTCTGATCTCAAATCTGTGAAACAGTTTTGAAGTTGTTTTTTGTTCTGGCAGTGAGCTCTTACAGGCTTAGATGCAAGCAGCTTTCCAAAAGACTTTTTTCTTCCCTATCATACTATATAATTTTGTGTAGCCAAATTCATAGCTACTCCTCCCACTCAGGCTTGCAAATTCTGAGCCTCTTTTGCAATAGCATTTATTTAACATTTTTTAATATTCCAATACGATCTTATGCAAAACTTCGTATCTGAAAATTATTAAGGGGTCTTCACTAGACTTAATGTAAAATTACTAATATTCCATGGTTGTGAAGCTTCTTTAATGCAGGTAGTGGTTTGTAGATAATTCTCTTTGCATTGCAGTCTTCAGCAAGATCAGAAAAATAGCACATTGGCAGGTTTTTCAAATGGGCATAATTCACAGTAACATCAGCATGTGGGGCTTCTTAAGTCCACCTACCAAGCTGATTAATGTCTGAAAACTGATGTATTTTTCCCTTCCTTGCTTGGGCGTTTAAAAGACATCTTCTTGGTTACAATTTCAACGCTACCTTAGCTCTGTTTCTGGGAATTTGCATTGGGGTGGTCCATTCGAGAGCCAATGCCAAGACGGAGTTTCCCTTGCTTATTCTGGCTATCTTCCTTCAACCATCTGTCTGACTATATAAAAAGCGTTAAAGCCTCCTCAGCCGTTTTCTGAAGGGCTTAAGTGTACTCCAACTGACTGGGTCCTTTTAATGACCAACTCTGTAGAGCCAACTTAGGCTGTGATTGAGTCTCACTCACCATTCCCCACCCCCACCCCAAAGAGCAACCCCCCCCCCACATCCTGGACTACTTTCAGCTGGCACCAGCAAAGCTTCAGTAGTAGAGTTCCTACCAGACATTCATTTTGCTTTAAGTAATAATTTAAATACTGAGAGGAAAAAGAAAATAATTTGGCAAGTTCATTACTGCTAAGAATTTGGCTTTTAGCCTGTTCAATTTTTCTTTTTTGCTTATGTTAATCACAGCCATTTTCTTTAGCCTTTATTAGCCAGTTAATCTTAGCAGTTAAAAAAGAGAGAAAAGCTGCAGTAGTTCTCTAGATGTTGTTGTAGTTTCCTAATCTGTTCCCAAGTATTTGGATGTTACTTCATTTTCTGTGATGCTTCTCAGTTCTTTGCATTGGGTAAGGCAAAAGCTAAGTGATTGAAAGACCAAAGGTGCCCCTTTCTTTTTAAAACGGTAACATTTTTTCCCCTAAGTGATTGGTTTTGCAGAACTTCCATTTGGTTCTGTTCCTTAATGCTGTCTTCATTAGTTCAAGTTCTGTCCCTGTTAAGCCAATGAGGTGCAAATGACTTTATGTCCCCTGTACATCTAGGTCATGAGAAAAAAAGGTCCACCAATCAAATGCTTTGCAGTTTTAGGATTTAAATTTGGTATTTTCAGCATGTTGGGTGTTGTGTAAGAGTGCTGTCCAGCTGCCCTGGCTCACCTGTTGAAGAAAGAGCAGTGTTGCTATTGAGGGTTGATGGGAACTATTGTTAAGTGCCTTCAAGCTGAGTCTGGCTTATGTTGACCCTGTTTATTCAGCAAGATTTATTCAGAGGAAGTTTGCCACTGGCTTAAACTGAGAAAGTGTGACTTACTCAAGGTCACCCATGGTGGAATGAGGATTCAAACCTGCTCCTGGAGTCCTAGCGCAGCACTCAAACCACAATGCCACACTGGATCTCTAATGGGAGTTAAAGTCCAGCAATAGTTGGAGAGCCATATTTGACCACCTCTTTATAGAGGGCTGCCTATAAAAGTAAAGAAGTTTGTGGTACTTTAAAAGCTGTTATACTGTAGTGTAAGATATGGGTTAAAATCCAATCCCTCAAAAGCAGGTTGATTTATGGGACCAAAGAAAAATATGGATGACTCCATCGCTATTATTCTGCTGACAGAAGGCTCCACATATAAAAGGTCCTTATACTTTTTTGGGGGAGGGGGGAATGCCCTCACAGTTCATAACATTTGGGGAAGTTCCTCTGTCTAGCACTTTTTTGAAGGGATATAGGGTGGAGAAGGGGCCTTGAAGAGAAAGGGCAAAGGAAGCCCGGTTCTGCCAGCCTAGTGACTTGCAGTTAAATCTGGATCCCATCTATATGCACTTGCCTTGTTAAAAGAGCAGCAATATTTGAGAAGCAATATTACAATACTCATTGAAAGGAACATGGCATATTTAGAACTGGCATTGAAGATGCTCTACTGTGGTCTATGTTACATAATTTTACATATACTTACGGTAGCTATGTATCATGGTTGCTCAGAAGCCTTGTTAGTGAGTTGCACAGATGTATACCCAGACATCAGCAAGAATGTCCCAGTGCACAGTGGGCTTTAATGATCCACATTGGTCAGTTCGCTGGCACCCTATGCAGTAACATAACAGCAGCCCCTTACTGGACTTGAACAGTACAGAACTGCTGAATTGCAATTCCCCCAGGCATATGTCCACTTCCAAAGACATAAATCCTCAACAGGATTCTAGCCTATGTCCAAAACTGAGATTCAGTAACTTCCTAGAGACACTTCCAGCCTTGCCCAACAGAATGCTGATCAGAACCTTTTAAATGGCACCATCCACAGAGACAATAAATGCTGCTCTGGTAAGGTGTGTGTGTGTGTCTTCATGGAGGAAAGTGGAGTGCGTGAAGAGGTACTTGAACACTTAACTTTTGTCACTTAACAAACCAAAATAAAAACAGCTATATCACAAGGAAAATGAAACAGAAACACACCTCTTTCATGTACACTTCCCATAATTAGCAATTTAACTTGCACAGGCTCC
Source organism: Iguana delicatissima (assembly GCA_948472985.1). Taxonomy (NCBI): domain Eukaryota; kingdom Metazoa; phylum Chordata; class Lepidosauria; order Squamata; family Iguanidae; genus Iguana; species Iguana delicatissima. The sequence continues at coordinate 400,760 of CAOKZL010000502.1, forward strand.
TTACTCAGCTTTGCAAGAATGGAAGAGTAAAAGAATTACTTGGTTTTCTCCCCATTATTCTCAACAAAAAAATGTGAAATGGAGCATAACTTTTTTTCATGAATAGATTGGATACTTTCTTGAATACATCAAAAGGTCTACATTAACAGCTACCACAGTAGCTCAGTATGGTGCTATACAGATGGTAGATTTTGCCTCACAATGGAAAAGCTGAATCCAGGACCACTAACAGAGCATAATTCTGCTAATAAGAGAAGTGGGAGGCACAAAGAGAGAGAAAAATGCCTGTCTGTGCACACATGCGCACTGGGTGAGTGTCTCTCAGTACAGGGCACCCAGCTTGGTATTGCCCAAATAGTTCTCAATATTCTTATTTTGTTTTTATAAATGTTAGTAAACACACTGATAGCTTGAGAGACAGCTATGAAATATGATACTGCTAACAACCCTAAGAATCCTAAATTTCTAATATACAATAAGAAACCAGTTAACGCACACAGTGTTTCAAACTGTTTATTTATAAAATGTACTGCAAATGTTTACAAAGTAATGACCTCTGTAAATGGACTAAAAACAGAATTCATTTCATTCATAACCATATATCATTATCTCATCTGTATTTTACACAAGAGCTATCCACTTCTGATGTGCCTATATTGAACTCTGGTGAGTTACCTAAGAAACAAATCCCTGAGAAAAGATAAGTATCAGTGCAATTTTTTTCATTCTCCCTATATAACTGGAAAAAATTCCCACAGATTAATTTCAAGACAAGGGTTTTGGGGTTGTTGTTTTTTTGGCCTATTATATTAAATAACACAATAAACATGTCCAAAAAAGTCCAGGATTTAGTAAATAAATGTTCTCCAAACTAGCTTAAATTAATTTTAAAACAAATTTTAGCATTGTCGTTGGTTGATTACACCAAAAAAAGATGTATGATGCCTACTCAAATGAAGATTTTAGATTTTCTTGATGATTGGCCCACATAGGCACCTGTAATGCAGAATTGTTTTAATTCACAACAAATTAACTGAGGTAAAAATGTCAGCTGATAGTCTTAGCAATCACATAATCCTTCCCTTGATGTCCAGGTTCAAGGAAATTCTAGTACAAACAGCATTTTGTAGTAGACACATTAAAAGTCTCTCATATTTCCTGCAAGGGAAAGAGTGGTAACACTTATTACTTGCTTAAAATGGAAGTATCTATTTAAAAAAATGTTTAGTAAGGAAGGAATTGTCTATTCTTCCCTGTCCTGCTTGAAAGAGGGTATAAATGAATTTAATTTTCCCTACATGCATGCAGTGTGAGAGAATCACAACAAGAGAAAGTTGATGTCCCTGTGAATGTCACATGCTCTATCATGAGGCCGAATGTAATTTGAGAAGACAGTAGGCACTAGCATTCCACAATATAAAAGAAAAGTCACATCATAACTGGTGTGAAGAGGTACAATAATTATGTGACCACCAGAGCAGTGTCCTTAAAAATATACTTAATTGGAACAAGCAATAATTGGAGAAGGGAGTACCACACTGCTGTCTATTCCTGAAAACAGTGATTAGATGGTAGAAAGGCAGAACAAAGCACTCAAAATACAACTACATTACCTTTCTTGACACAAACTGCACATACCTCATCATCTCACCCACCCACAGGCAAAGCTACTATCTCCTTCTGCAAGACTGGTATGTAGTCCGTGCAAGCATTTGTGATCCACATCAAAGTATCAGTTTGTTCTATCTCTGGTTTCAGGCATGAAGTAAGAGTTAACCTTTCACAGATGTCTGTGTACTTAGGAAGAAACTTTTTTTAAAAAAAAGCTTTAGGGCTCGACTCCTGTTCCTGCTGAACTGAGCCAGTATGTAAAATCAGAACTGATATCAGCTCAGTAGGCACCGGAGGACGGGTCCATCCACAGCCTGGAACAGCAACTGCTGCAAGGGGCAGCTCCAGCAAGGAAAAGTCAGTGATCATGAGTGGTAACATGCACTGCTAAGCTACAGCTCAGGACACACAGAAGAGTAAGAAATTTCATGTAGAACACAGTTAACTTTCACAGTAGCCTGTACATGCCAAGAAAAGCAAAGGTAAACCTTTTGACAATTATGGATCATGTCTATACGGTAGTAAAACAAGGATGCTTTCCAACGTAGATTGGTTTCCTTCGTGGTGACAGGAAGCGCACATTTGCAGGAATTCTTCATCTGTTGCAATCTGCAAATTAGACTCCATGCAAATATTGGCTATGACGCTACCACAGCAGCAATCAAACTGACAATTAAACAAAAATTTTCCATCTCAACTTCTCTTTAGCTGCAGAACTTAGCCACTGTGAACAAAGAGGAAATCAATCACTGTTCACCAATCAGCTAAGCTCTGCACCTCACTAGAGAGGTCTTCCTCAGAACATAGCGAAAACAGCAGCTGAAGGCCTTCAGTGACTTGTTTAGACATTTTAAGAGTAGCAGATCCATGAGGTTCCAACAATAAATATGAGACTGAGATTACAGAGGCCATTACAGAAGCCAATGTCATGGTTATGTGGTAATCCCTGGCAATGTGATTTTCATCTTAAGTCACAAATCAGCATGCCAGGAACCCAAACAACCAAAACAGGAAGGAAGCCTGTGTGACTATTATCTCAAGTCTTTCAGATGTAAGAATGATTCCATCCAGATAACATGAATATTTATCAAACAACCATTCTATACGTTTCATTAAAATGCTATATTATTTGAATCACTGTTTTAACTATCTATCTATCTATCTATCTATCTATCTATCTATCTATCTATCTATCTATCTATCTATAATCAATTCTAGAAAGCAGCATAAACAAAGATTTTGAAAAGTTGCAGTTCACTATAACTAACTAACCTTTAAGTTTATGAATATAAACTTAAACTGCAAGTTATTGGGGGAAAACAGTAGAGAGATGTTTGAGAGAATAGCTCACACAGTGGCAGAACAGCCCCTTTGATTCTACAGTGTAGATTATGCATGTATTATGTTGCCACTAATGATATATTGACAAACTAACCCTTGCAGTATTTATCTCGTGCACCCTTGTCCTTTGAAAGAAGCGAATCTGCACAGACAACTTCATAACCATTCTGCATAAATTAAAATTACGTGACTAGAACTGACAACCTTTGGGATAGTGTCAGGCTATGTTCCCGTAGCTAGACATAAAAGGACGGCATCAGCACTGTGATCTGCTAGGGTCCTCAGCAGTGCTATAATTGTTGTGCACCTGGCTACGGGGGACGGAGCCAGATGCTTCTCACACCCTGCCTGCTTGCTATGAGGGATGGTACAGAAGGTGGTTTCAGGGGTTTTCAGCATAACTTAAGTCCCTTTGCGGATATTTATGCTATGGTGAGGAGATGTTGGGCTGAGGCCACTGAACAATTCCATAAAGAGTGTATAATCAAAAGTTCCATATTGCCTGCTGCTACTTTCTGTCTACAAAGGCATAAGAACAACGAGAACATCTTCCTCTTGGAAAAGATCACTGGTCAGTTCAACAAACAAATAAGTACTTGCTTCTTAATAAAATGTAGGATGATTTGAGAATTTATTTCTTTTAAGTATGCTGTAGCAAATCTAGTTCAAAAACTTGTATTTGATTTGCCTTTATATCCATGATTTTACCTTTAATCTGCAAAGTAAAACATGTTATTTTCAAATCACATGACTATTTATGGAGACATGAATTTCATTGGGTTTTCTTAGACAATGAACACTGAGACGTGGTTTGCTATTAACCTTCCTCTGAATATAGCCTAAAGAACCTGATGTTTCCTGGTGGTCTCCCATCCAAGTACTAATTAGGCCTGACTCTGCTTAGCTTCCAGGATCATACAAGTTCTGATGTCTTTATCTCCTTACAATGTTTTTTAAAATGACTTTAGGTCACTTATAAACCATTTTCCTCTCAAAAGGTGTTCTGAAAATTATCTGAAAAAAGAAACCACCTCATCAAAATAACATCTCTGCAACTACTTTAGCTGAGGATGCATCCATTTGGTCACGGTTTGCAGCAAAACTTTTACGTGCAATTTCTTGTTGTTGTGCATCCTCATTCACCATTAATTCTCCATATAGGTAGACACCCATTGCCTGTAAAGGGGGAAAACAAGCAGAAATGCTATACAGTTCCAATATGACCATTTTCAAGATAACAAGGATTGCGTCTGATTTTATCATTTAATCACTTAGATGGCACAGTTTTTTTCTGCTGGAAGTGTACAACTAAGTTTAGCAGGATAAATGTTATGAAATTTATGGTGTGGCCATTTAGAGTATATGCAGTTCTGATCAACCTACTTTAATGGAATGCTTATAGAACATATGGCATCAATTGCCACAGTCTGCCACAAAGAGAGACATTAGTAGTACAGATTACTTATACCTGAGGAAAAATAAAAGTGAATAAGCACAACAGTTTTTAGGTACCACCACTAGCTTGTTTTCTGCTCAGGGCATGTTAACCTTGGAACTAGGATATAGAGAAGACTGGTTTCAGCCATATACCATATACCTATCCTGAATCCTGAGCTCACCTACAAGCCCCCTGCTCTAGCATCTCCATCAAGTGAAGTGAATTACTCAGGCTGTAACACCTCAGCTGGGAACTGCCTTCTCCAGTGAGACTCACCTATTACCTTCCTTACAGTCTTATTGGCACAAATCATGTTAAAAAAACAGTGATTTTAATGAGTAGCTATACTTAGCATATTTAGCCACTGTTTATGTGGAAGAGGTTTTTGAATTGTGGACCTTTAGTGTCAATGAAAAGCTGCAAACTTTGATTTTACAATATCGTATCTACAATTTATTTATTTATTTATATATTATTTTACTGTTTTTCATATAACTCTCCAGAAAACAAGGTTCCGCAGAGACTACTGATCTTCAAAAAGTGCTAGCAAAAATGGAGGTTTTGACACCATTTTCTTACCGTTATTATACTGCTAATGACTCTAACCACTACTTTCTACGGTGATATCCAGTGATCACGCAATTTACTAAAAGCTGCCTCTTTGTATTTATCTTTACATGACGCAAGTCTCTTTGTGGGTGCCTGGCCCAAGAAGATGGCCTAGAAATGATAAATGAATAGAAGACTGGGACTTTGGTTTGGTTGGTGCTTCTTTGCTAAATCATGTTCTAATGTGATGCGCACAAGCAGGAAAGAGACTGAGCAAAATCTCAGACATCCCTGGACCCTATTTTTCTGCAACTCTGAGAAGGACATTGTTAGTGTTAATTTTTAGTTTCATAAAATTTCCAGCTTAATGCTATGTACAAGTTAGAGATGGTGTTTTACAACAAACGGGTCAGTTTCTAAACTTCCCAAAAGGGTAACTCCAATTGCCAATTCCTACTAAAGCAGAACTCATGTAACAAATCACATTCATTGGATGGGTCTTCTCTAGTTGAGACTAATAATTGGATTTAGTCCACTGGTTATAAAGCCAGTTTGTTAAACTGAACATAAACAATAGAGTCTTTCTTCCAGCAAGAGGAAAAGAAAGGGAGGGGGGCTGACATGAGACTAATGCTTAACTGAGACCCTTTCCTACTGGTACACACAGTGCTAAATCATGGTTCAGTGCACTGTGCAAAGTGGGCCCCCACCTTCATGAGTTGTGTGTGGAGGGGAGAACCTTCTCTTTAAAATACTAAGAGTCAAGCATGCAGGATGCAAAATCCTGTGGCAAAAGTACTGGTTAGTAACTTCTATGGTAAGTTTCCGGCAACCTACCGTCTCCTGCCAAAATGGAAAATAAAGTCACCATTGAGAATTCTTACTCTGATTTGACTGTTTCATGACCATTTCTCCATAACTCAAACATCCAGATTAAGGAAACACTGTTAGTTCTGTTATCCTGAATGGTAAATGGTCACATTTGCATATTCTACAGACTTCTGAACAACCAAGTTGTCTTTCAAGACTGGAAAATACAATGGGCTACTTTGACTTCAGGTATTATATGCCATTTTGTCAACAGGAATTCTTCTCAAAGGGGCGTAAATATATATATCTGTGGTTGTTCTAGTTCTTTTTTAAAAAAATATAACTACTGTTCAACCTGATTTTCAATATGCGGCAGCCAATACTCATTGGTACACACATTATTGCAGCAGGCTATCTTCAGTGACTATCATACTAGAAGTCTACTTGAACGAACAGCATTTCACTGAAATGCTGAGGTCCTCATTGGAAACAAAGATGTTTCTTTTTCTGCAGGTAAAGTAACATCTGGAATGGGGACACACAAAGGGGTCCTTTCTTTGAAACTGCTCTTTTCCCCTTTGTAGAAGTAACTGTTGCAATCTCCTGACTGTCCCTACTTCAGATGCTAATGTACACCTGGAAAAAAATGGAAAATGTTTTAAAAATATAATGGTATCAGTTTACTTAATCCGTAAGTACTCTTCCAGATGGGATGGATGTTCTTTGCTTGGTATAATTATTCAACATTAAAACATCATTGAAATGCCTTTATAGTAAACCAGGCAGTGGAAATGCAGAAACACAAAAGCTAGACATAGTAGAATGTAAAAAAATTAGGCATATTTATTATGATAGCGTGAAAAGCTCTTCTTACACTCTTAGTTGAACACATAGGCCAAAATCCTATATAACTGAGCAGAAGGCTCTGCCAATATAGCCATACATGAGAAAGTGATGCACAATGCTGTGCAACGGTGAGCGAAAGAACGAAAAGCCCACATCGTGAAATTGCTCATGCTATGGTCCCAAGTGAATGGTTTGCTATTTTAGGGTCCTGCCTAATAACTACATCTACGTAGCCTGGATCCTAAGTTCCTATGAACACAGCTCAGCTCAGAGGACACTCCCAAGTGGGGGGAAGGTGATGGGAAGTAAAGTTTGCTCACTCCTCCCCCCAAAGGCATCCTGGTATCCTTCCAAAAATACGCTCTGGAGGATAGAGAGACCTTCCATAGTAGCATGGGAGATGTCATTGGGGTTTGCAATACAAGTCAGTGAAAGTCCCCAGCTTCCACAATGGGAAGCCTCTGCTCAGGACTCAACCCACTGACCTAGAGATAAAGACAGACAGAGATTCCCTTGTACAGAGGTATTTATTCAATACTATATGACCTGGAACCTATATCATGACAAAACACTTGTAGGATTTCCCTACATGCCACTTACGAGCTTCCAACCTGTCTTTTCCCCAGCTGGTTCTTTCATTTCACCATCTCCAGTCTCCTTGCTGATGTATCATCCCAGGTGGCCATCCTGTCCCACCCAACCCTTGCCTAGATCCTCTTGCCTGAGCTTCAACTACAAAAGTCATGGGCCATTTCCACACCAGACTGTTATAGCACTATTATCCCACTTTCAACATCCTATGGAATCCTGGGGTTTGCAGTTACAGAAGAGGCCTCTGGCATCTGCAAACCCCAAGATTCCACAGAATGTTGAAAGTGGGATAATAGCGCTATAACAGTCTAGTGCGGAAGTGGCCATGGTGATTCTTTCCCACATTTCTGTAAGCTGCTCAAGTTGCATAACAGGAAGACAAGAGGAACTCTCTTTTCTTTTATCCAAAATTGAAGGGCTAGGCATAGAACATATTGTTAGCCTGTTCATCAATGAAGTTGACAGACAGGTAACACAGTGCTTTTTGAATTCAGACTCAACAAAAGATAGAATCATCGAGCTGGAAGAGACCACAGTCCAACCCCCTGCTATGTAGGAACACCCATCAAAGCATTCCCAACAGATGGCCATCCAGCCTCTGCTGAAAAACCTCCAAAGAAGGAGACTCCACCACACCCCAAGGCAGCATATTTCACTGCCAGAGAGCTCAGATCGTCAGGAAATTCTTCCTGAGGTTCAGGTGGAAACTCCTTTCCTGCAGCTTGAATCCACTGCTCCTTGTCCTAGTCTCTGGAGCAGTGGAAAACAAACCCGTCCCCCCCTTGGTTAAGATTTTGGATAATATACCTCAACTTATGCCATGGACTCAAGGCAAGATTATCTATATTGTAATATGCTGTGTGATTGATTTAACTATCTGGTTGAAGGTGGGACAACTAGAAAAATCACTGATTATCACTGACCTAAGCTTTCACCTATTCTGCCGCTAATTACCATGTGACTGGCTTAACTGTTCTAACCTTGGTCTAAATCCTAAAGAGCAAGCAGGCAGAAGATATGCCTCTTTCATGGGAAAACATGAAAGCACTTTCCCCCTTCATGGAAGCAACTGTTGCAAGACTAACAGGAAAGTGAATGGAGACTGGCCTAAACTCAATGGTAAAATTGTGAAGACAAAAAGAATGGAAGGAGGCATTTCAGAGAAGAGGAAAATCTGGAAATGAAAAGTGATAGAAAGGAGAGAGGTTCAGGGATGTAGGAGTGAAAGAGATCAAAAAGTCTCATTCTGACTAATTGGCTAGATCTTCAGCTGCAGGCCAGCAATAACAATTTTAAAGCACTGAAGTCACTCTCCCACCACAAGTTACAATAAACAGAACAGGGCTTATGTTGGTGGAACACTTTAAGTTATCTGATACCACAGATACCTACAGTACTGTGGGTATGTGGAAAAGGTTTGTAAATAGTGCTGACCTGGTCTTCCTTGAGGAATTTCTCAACATCAACATACCCTGCCGCATATTTGTGCTTAATCACAAGCTCACACCACCGATGCCGAACCTTTAGCGAGAGAGAGAAAAAAGAAATGAACACATTAAAATACTGGCAAAAGACGTCAGATCTCCTTGATGAAAATATTTTCTATTGCACCTTTAGAGGTACTTCAAGCTGGATTGAATGCTATAAAATCATTCCCTTTCCCTCAGTTCCTAATAGATTACCATTCTGTTCCTATGCTGAATGACAGTTGTCATTTTCTGTGCATGGCTATTTGTGTTATGTCTCACCACTGGGTCATGAATACTAACTACATATTCTAAAAAAGAAAAAAACATGGTTCTGCCATATTTGAAAACAATGTCAGCCTAAATAACTCTTCTCAAATATTCTTTGAATACTGAGTATCTAAAAAAATATTGCTTGGAATCCTGGTGGGGAGTTACAAATGTATAACCTGGAGTTACACATTCATATAGTATGGTCACTATGCAGCTCCTAGTTTAGAGGGCATTTAGAGACCACTGAAAGTCCCCCAATCTCCATTTCTATCATTCAGCTGCTTCCTGAGCAACAAAGGGACGGACCCCCATCGAACACAGCAGCTGCTTCCCAATAAGTGGACATGGAGGAGTTGGGCTGGCAGTCACTGCATAGCTCCACAACTGTGGTAGTTACATATTTGTAAGTGCCCAATAGAATTCCAGCCAATATTCAAATTATATATAAAAAAAGTTTACTGTTAAATATTACAATACTGAATGCTCCATCTCCTAGTGAATGCTTTATTTCATCACATGGTATGGCCTAAATCCTGTGTTACATTGCAGGGGAAGTTATGAGAATTGTATTCATGGAGGGCTCATGCAATCACAGAGACTGATGCTCAGAAGCTGTGGAAGCCTTCCCTTTGTATATGGCATCCCACAAACTCAGCAAGCATGATGAACAGAATACAAATGGTCTTTTAATCAGCACCCACCAGCAACAAGAAAGTTACTTATTGACAATATTGATAATCTGGGTTCTGATAGAAATTTCCCAAAGGAATGCACAAGACACACAAAACTCCCTCATATAACAATATAACAAACAACACACATAGAGAGAGAAACAAAACACGGCCCTGGTAAATGAAAAAGCTTGCTCACTGAAGACTGAAAGGGAAGGGAAATAATACTCCAAACTGTTGGACAGAACCAGCCAGTTAAGACTCATTCCCACAAAACTATCTTATTATTATTTTATTACTTTCTTTGTAGTATTTTTTACTGCCCTTCTACAAGGCTCCCCAAGGCAGTTCACAACAAAACAAATAACAACATAAAAATCAATACAACCACATTAAGACATTAGAACCACATTATAAATTACACTGAAAGAGGATCGCTCAACCCAGTGCCATCCAGATATTTCCATTTCCACCCAATATGGCTCATGTTTAAGGATGATGGGGGCTGGTGCCTCAAATGTATGGAAAACACAGAGTTCATAAAAGCTGTACAAAACAAAGAGGCCAATGGAATTTATGAAGAATAAGGCCCCCCTTTACACAAGTGAGGCACACATCACACACAGCTTGAGATCTGCTTCCCCATGGTGCCATCCTATATTACTAAGAGTATACATTAATGAAAGACGAAATTGTGGGTCAAATTGACGAACAGTGACTCTTTCCTCATGCATAGCAGTGATCAGGCCCAACTAAGGTACCTGCAGCTATTAGGATAGTGAACCACAGTGAAATCATTCTCATGCATAAGCATAGAGGACTAATGGCAGTTATCCCCTAACATTTCTCTCCTTCTAGAAGTGGTGAAGAAGGGGACAGCATTGCCATTACAGCCTCTCCCCGCCCTTGCTGAACATAAACTTTCCTTTTCTAGTCCATTGGGTTATTGAACAGCCTGGGGCAGCAAAAACATCCTGTGTAAAGGTTGGGATGACTACGCAACGATGAGCAAAGCATCTCCAAAAGGACTCTACCTTCAGTAGAAAGGAATGTTGTGTAAAAACAGATGAAGGAGGAGTTTAAGGATCTGTACTGATTAGTCAACCAACAATTCTGAAAAGATGACAAGCAAAACCTTCCTTACAAACTTCCCTGCCTTGCAAGTCAAATGTTATGACCTTATTCAGTTTAGATCCAGCCTTTCTCCCAGGAATGAGGCTCAAGGTGGCCTACAATAAAAGTATTGCCCTTGCTGCTGCTGCTGTTGTTAATGTGCATCTTCAAGTCATTTCCAACTTATGGTGACCCTAACACAAACCTATCACAGTGTTTTCTGGGGCTGAGAGTGTGTGATGCACCCAAGGTCACCCAGCTGGTTTCCACATCCAAGCAAGGAATCAAACCCCAGGCTCCAGACTCACAGTCGGGTGCTCAAACCACTATACCACACTGGAAAATAGTACAAAAAGCCTTAAAAATTTAATATGCAAGTTAAAAATACACCAGTGAGAGAAAGACACCACCTTTTTTTCAGTTAAAAGCCTCTTCCCACAGAAAGCGGTTACCAACGGCCTGCCTACAGTCAAAAGGCCCGCCTGCTGGCAGAAAGACAGCCAGGAGGGAGCTGTTCTAGCCGCCCAAGGCAGGAGGTTCCAGTCTCTCATATCTGTACTAGGCATGCCTCAGAATGGAGCAGGATCACAAGAAAGAATCTTAAAGCCCAGGCAGGCTCATATCAGAGAACGCAGTCCTTCAGATAAATCTGTCAGGCCCTGATGCCAGGGCTGCCCACCTGTCACGGAGCAGGGTGGCATGACCTACTCGAGATTACACAAGGCAGAGAAACTAATTAAGGCAAGTGTTAGTGTCTGAACAGTGCAGGAAGACTTTCTGAAGTTCTACAGGGGAGAGGTTACCATTTGGGCTCCATATAGCAATATCTCTCGGGCTAGTATTGCCTAAGGCCATGACAGTTTAAAGAAAAGAGGTTGGAAAGGGCAAGTTTGTCTCAGTCTGTCAAGTTCAAACACAGAGCATAGACACTACTTTGCTGAGAAGCAGAAAGAGCTTCGCCAGGTCCTGTCAGAACTCTAGAACATTCTATAGCCCATAGAGGGAAATCCCACATGTTCAAAGCCTTGAAGAACACTCAGCAAACACTGGCAGCAGTTATGTTTTTTAAAGATAAGATTTCGCTGCCATTTCCATCTGCTTAGCTACAAGCCAGATCCCCTTAATGGAGGAAGTAAGAAAAAAACAATTTTCACCAACTGATATAAGAAAACAGCTATTAATCTGTCATCCTTTCAGATCTGTTTAATATGTAACTTTAAAAGGGAAAATTCCAAAATTAAGATCCTTTAGGGAAATTGAACTGACCAATTTGTATCATTTATTTATATATATATATATGTGTGTGTGTGTGTGTGTGTGTGTGTGTGTAGTGTGTGCGTGTGTGTATCATTTATATATAGTTGCTTTCCTGCTCATTCTTAGATGTAGGGAAAATACACAAAAGCTTGGAGAAAATGTGAATCCTTTTGTTCTTCTAAATTGGGAGAGCCAAGTCTTCTTCAACATTCTAACATAAATCTTCCTAACCCACCTATAACATAATTTATTGTTACTTCAAGACAGTGCTTAAAAAAGCAATTCAGGATGACATCTCCCAGAATCCCCTAGCCAGCATGACCAAGTCAGGCCTATTAGTAGTCACAATTTCAACTGACCCATTGGATCAACTGTCAAAAAATGGACCAACCCCTTCATAAATCCTATTGATTCAGTGGGTTTGCTCTAGCTGGGATTATCAACAGGACCCAGGCCAATATCTTTCCCAAGCTCTGCTTCTAGCAGCAGTATTGGGCTGGGCCAGAGCTCTTCTGTGTTCCAGTTCTGAACTAAAAACTTGCAACCTCATGCGTCAACTGAGCTGTTGCAGAAATCTACCGAACGAGAATCTTTTTTTAAATGTCTCTGGGATGGGTTTATTGTCGAGCATTTTGCTGTCTAAAAAAGCATTATGGATGTTAAGAGGAAAATTATGTGTGGGAGTGTGAGGGTGCAGGTCTGACAGGATGAGAATCTTCAGATTGGTTGATATTGATCTTGAAAACACTTATCCTTTTGAGACATCCTAATGATGCCCCTTTGTTTCCCTACTCTAAATGCAGGCTGAATTTGGCAGGTAAACGGTGCCCAGTGCTGGAATCAGAAGGAAATGTATTATGAAAACTCCATTATACTGAATATCAAGACTGTGCTGAAACAGTCAGCTATTCTTTTAACAGGTAGAGCTGTTGCTGCTTTATCACATTAGATCGATATTTTCACTTTCAAACACTTTCAAACACTCAACCCAAGTGTAGTTGACCAGTGGGAGTTACTTAGAAGGATCTTATCTTTTTAAAAAACGAACAGCAATACCAGACTGGCCAGACTGAATGGTAAGATCCACTACACAGAAAACAATGATAACAATGCAGGATCTGATTTATATGTGCAAAATGACCAACAACACCACAGCAACAGATAATACTATCATTGTTGCATTCTAATTTGGATAAGAATGTTTCGAATGTTTCAGGAGAATAGAAAACAAAGTATAATACTGCACGCAATAAGAGAACCAATATTCACCACTAATCAACAAGTATCTTAAAGATCAATCCTATGCATATTTACTTAGAAGTACACTTAATGGGATGCATCTACAAATAAGTTTGTTGCTGCTGCTGTTGTTGCTGCTGTTGTTGATGTATGCCTTCAAGTCATTTCCAGATTATGGCAAACCTAGGGTGAGTCTATCACCATGTTTTCTTGGCAATATTTGTTCAGCGAGGCTTTGTCTTTGTCTTCCTCTAGACTTACAGAATGTGACTTGCCCAAAGTCATGCAGTGGATTTCCATGGCTGAGCAGGGGATACAAAACCTGGTTCCAGATTCATATTCCAATGTTCAAATCACTACACCATGCTGGCTCTCCACTAACTTGATCTAAGTCCACTGAAATCAAATGGATTCAGTTTTAGCTGTTACATTTATTTTTCTAGATTCAGTATGAGAGTCCACAGATAAGAATTTTCAAATATTTCTTTTAATGAAACAGCAAATTAACACTTGCCTCCAATTTGATCACTGCTTCTTAAATACTTTGGCAAAAATGCTCAGTAATGTAAGCTTGAAAGGTTTCCAAATGTACACATAGCATTGTAAATATAAGAAAATGGTTTACCTCTAAGGGTTGCAAACATGATCTAAAAGGCAACTAATTCAAAACATGTGCTTTACTGAAAACAAATACTATGTTTGGGGTCTTTAAAAAGGAGTCTAGTTTCTGGGAAAAGTGAGTAAGCATTGCTAATAGCTGGATTTAATTTGAAAGATGCTGGAAGACAACAAATCTAAAGTCTAAAGAATTCCAAATGACAAAAAGAATTCACAGTCCTATAAAATACAAACTAAGAGAGTTTGCAGTATATAGAACTGTGGAAGGTTGTCTCAATATGAATAGGGTACAGTTCTTAATAAAAGGCTGGTTCACACATGCTGTTCTCAGCTATCCATGTTACAGAGATTATGTACTGAATGATCCAGCTTCAACAAATACAGTTCTACCAGCATTTCCGTGACTGACATATCTAAAATATATTACTACTGTCATGGAAATCCAGTAATAAACTTGACACAATCCCTGAACATTAAAGATACTAGGAAGAATTAAGGAAACTGTATACATGCAAACTACCCAGAGGTGTTTGACAATGCTATTAATATTATTATGTGGCTTTTTCAGTGATTTATTGTTTGCTGCATGATGATCTTGATTATAATTGTATTAAAAATAACCATCTTGATCTCCATAAAGATGAAGTATAGATTAAAATATTTTTAACAAATAACATCAACATTAAACAGCTAAGCACCTTTCAAAGCAAACACCTCAGAAAGTGTTCTAGGTATTACAATCACCACAGCTGGCTGCTGGTCAGAAAATGTTCACATTAAGGTTAAAATTTTCACTAGCCAAATAATAGTTTTAAAAAAAACAAAGAGAAGTGACATCATTGCCAAAGGGCAGAGCTGTTGGTTGAATTATGGTCACTCTATAACAAATGTCCTGTGAAAGCAATTTCTTGTTATTTTCTCTTCGAATTTAAAAACCTCTGAGTTTTCCCTGCAAGTTTTAAGTGCTCTCAGCTCAGTTGCAGAATACACATTTTACATTATTTATTGAGTCTGAATTGGTCCCAGATTATTTAGGACAGCATCTACAGACCCCATTCATTTCACATACTGTGCTACATGGACTCATGGTCAGATTCAGTATAAAAACGACTTCCTAAATTCATATAGTAGCTAAATAGGGGTGAGTGGGGGAAATTAAAAAAAACCACACACTGTTACTCGCTATTCATATTCTTCAGTGTCTGCTGCTTCCATTCCCATGTTCATATGTACTGCAGGGTAGGGGAATGGCATTTTCATTGTATGATAACAACCACTGTCAAGAACCCCCCGTAAGATTGTCCTCGGTAGAAAAATTGGATTATATGTCAGCTTCACCAAAGCAAGCTAAGACCTCCTATTGCCTCACTCTGAAGGCAGGGGATAGATAGAGGTATGTTAAAAACGTATGAAAAGTCAACACGGAAACTGAATTAAAACTTAATTAAACTATTAACCATATGAAAAGCAAACACTTTAAAAAGTTTTTTTAAGTTAAACAATAACATTTAAAACCAGCGCAGCACCTACAATCCTTTTCTTGAAAGTCTTCAATTGCAAAAGCAAGTGAATAAAACAGTATTTGGCTGCCTATAGAAGAATAGCAAAGAGGCCATTCTAGCCTCCCTTGGGAGTTCTGAAGTCTAGGGGGAACCATCGAGAAGGCGCTCTCTCACATTCCCACCTGCCATACCTGCAAGATTGGTGAGACTAAAAGAAGTTCCTCTTCTGTGGATCACAGGGTCCAAGCAGGCTATGGAGAAATACGGTCTGGATCAGAGCCGCATGGGGATAGGTTATAACCAGCACTTTGAATTGTGCCTGGAAACAGACCAACACTGAAAATTGCTCACACCTCAGGCTCTTATATTTGTAATGTTCTCATATGCTTTGCCACTTTGCCTGCCACTTTTCTTTGGATGCCTAGACTGCATTTCTAGATCCTTAAGTGAAAAAGTTAGTCCAGAAATTTGGAGATTAGAAAAAATTTCACTGGGGAGGCAAATTGTTATTTGTGAAGTAGTGCCCCTATTCTGCTCCTCTGTAGCTAGACTACGATGGTAGGTAAGAGGGACTAAATCCCAAAGGCTCAGAATTTTATGCCAGTTCTCCATTTAGTTATACTTTTCTGGAGATGTAATTTCCTGGGTGGTGTACATTTCTCACTGAACTGAGTCTAGCTCCATGTTGTTATTCTCAGCAAATTAAGGAAGCTGCACAGAGATATGCATGTCAATCCATCTTGGTCCAAAGCCATGTATGATTGGATTGGAGGTTGCTAGACAGATGAATCTGCTTAATACTCATTTTCACCCATTATGACTTACTGTGCACCCCTTTTTTAGAGGGCTGGAGGGGTATCACCAAGATGCATTTAACTCCTGCTCCCAGTTTCTGTTCAGCATTACATGAAGTCAGTAAAATCATTCCAAGATATTCTGGCTGTTTCCTTGTGCTTGAAATGAATGTAGAAATGCCTGGAACAGGCATAACTGGGTATTTTAACTACCAAATATGTACCCTTAATACTTTCTACTAAAATTGTGGAACATTTGAGTGAAATGTAATTTTTCCAAGCTGTGGTCCTACTATGCAATTTTTCTGTTGGCTTTTTCTTAGTGTTTGGTTGGCTTGTTTTTCACAATGGGTGCTTTTCCTATAGTACAATTTCAGCTAACATTTCAGTAATGCTAAATCTGCTCTGGAAGGGGCAATTAAAGTACATAAAAAGATAATGGTTGCAATTCTGCATGGCTCAGCACAGCCCGGTAATTCTGCATGGCTATATTATACTGGACCTACTACATTGCCACTAAATCCCCCAACCCACCCATGGCTATTCATGCCTGAGCAAAGCAAGAGGGGAAGAATCTCAGAAGTGTCTGGCTACATCCCCTGTAGCCAGATGTGAAGCAACCATGTCACCTGCTGAGATCTACCTGGGTCCTCTGAAGGTCTCAACAGTTAATGTAATTACTTTTTATCTGGCTACACAAACATTTCCAGACACTTCTGAGATCCTGCCACACAATCCTCATGGCATTAATGGCTGTGTGTGTTCGTGTGTGGCAAATCCAGCATTCTATTCTGATGTCAAGTACTTGTGACATTAAAAGGGAAGTAACCAGAACACAGACACTGATGACACTCTTCGATCACTAAAAGTTAGATAACTATCACAATGGGTCTATCTTTTTAAAAAAAGATGCCCAGAAACTTCAATCTGTGTAAAAAAGCAGTAGTTAGACCACACCTAGGGACCAGAATTTTTGATCCCATATATTCTATACAACCTTCACTGTCTCATAACTTATTCTGGGGCCCAAAGCACTCATTTTAACTATGAAAATTGCAAGCAGTTTGGGACCATGATGCCTAGAAGATTGTCTCTGCCCATATCAAGCTTTCTAACACAGCTTGAAAGACTTTGCTGTGCCCACCAAGTGTGGCTGACAGGTATAAGAGTCAAGGGTTTCTCAGTAAATATGTGAAATCCTGTTACCCCAGTGTTACTACTGTGTGTTTATGGTCATTGTCCTACTGGAAAGTGAAATTTCAACCCAGTCCCAGGTCTCTTGCAGTCTGAAACTGGTGTTACTCTAGAATTGCCCTGTATTTGGCTCCATCCATCTTGCCCTCAATACTGACCAGTATTCCACAGGATCCCTTCTGAGGAAAAACATTCTGAGAGCATGCTGCTGCTTATCCTTCACTGGTGTTCTTGTTGGCTCTGCACCACACATACCATTACCCTGAAAGACCACAAAGTTCAGTTTTGGTCTCATCCGACCAGAGAATCTTTTTCCATACGCTTCTTTGCAAACTTCAAATGGGCTCTTCAGCAATGGCTTTCTTCTGCCATCAATCTTCCATAAATCCCAGGTTTGTGGACTATCTGGTGATAGTCATCCCATGGATACTTTCTCCCACCTTAGCTGTGAAACCCTTTCAGCTCTTTCAGAATTACCACTGGCCTCTTAGTTCCTTCTTTGACTAATATACTCTCATCACCGAGTGCTGGCAGATGCCCTTCTCTAGGGAGAATTGCAGTTGAGCTTTATGCTATTTTATATTTATCTGTGTTTTAACAATTTTTATTTACATCGCCAGTTCTTACAGTGGGAATTGATTGTGGAGCCAGAAAAGGGAATTTAAAATATTTTAAAGCAAAAAAATGGGTTCTTCTACAGTCATTCCACCACTTATCCAATGGGTTAGGGACCACAGCACTATCAGAAAGTGGAATTGGTTAAAAAGTGAAACCCAGTCTTTTGTCAGTTCCTCTTGCCTTCTTCCTGTAGACAACATGAAGCTTGCTTGGTGAGCCTTCACAATTACCTCATGTTGCCTGCAGGAAGAAGGCAAGAGGAGAAGAATTGACAAAAGAGCCAACCTTGTGTTGAAAGAACAGTACCTGTCTACAACAGTTGAAAAAGTGGAAGGTCAAAAAAACAAGTTGTTTAAAAGTGGGGGATGCCTGTAACAGGACTTGTGACTTCAACAGAGGGAGAGAGGAGGGAATCTAGCTAGCTCCTGAGTACTAGCACAGGGAGAGCAAACCCAATGCTATATTCTGCAAACCTTGAATCATGACTGACAGAATACAGGATCTAGTTATAAGCAGCTTACAAGTCAGAGTGGACTATTTACAGGTATACTTTAAATGTACAGTAACACTGTAACTAGTAGCTGTTTCTTCTTCGTCTTCTTTTAATTAAAAGCCACTACAAGGGGAGCTGATTAGAGGTGGGGCACAAGGAGGATGGAAGCTTTCATATTCTGTTATATTCCTCATCCAGACCAGAAAGTCCATGCACACAAATTGCTTCAAAGGGAAACGTGTAGTGGATTTCTTTTTAGCAGTGATCTGGAGGCAAGGGGTGGGTAAGTGGTTAAACCTCCTCTATTCTAGGATTTGGTCCTCTGGGCTTATTTTGGAGTAAAAAGAGGCAAATGTAGCCTCTTTAAAGTCTTGTTAGAGCTGAAAGTAGTACCTTCCTTCTAAACTGAAAATTTAGTTTTTTCTTGTAAGAACTTCCCCTTTCTGTGTCAACCCAGTCTGGTGCTCTGAAAAAAACAGGGTAATGCACATTTAATACACTATAGACGAATAAAAGTCAAATGCAATGTTTTTGTTTGCTACGTATATACTAGAAGACATACATTTCAGTTTTTGCGATTTTCAATATAATGAAAGGCACAGCTGTGTTTGTCCTGTTCCAAATATTTATACCACACATATAACTGTCCTTGCTTTCTCAGTGTCTTGATAATTCTGTTTTCCAGAGGAATATCCATGTTACTCTGTGGCCACAAAAACAAAAAAGAGTCCTGCGGCACCTTAAAGGCCAACACGTTTTATGATGGCATAGGCTTTGAGAGCACAATCCAGTTCATTTAAATGCCTAAAGCATTAGCTCAGTTGGCACATTTATATGCACATGCTTGTGTGGGTGTGGAGTCTAAACAGAAGGGAGCAGAAGGAATTGAAAGACAAAATCATAAACAGTGATAATTACTTTAACACTAGAATTACCTGAAGGCTACCTTTTTTTTTTTATTGTTTGGAACTTTCCCAGTCACTACTATTGTTTGAAATAAATTAGTGGGCTTGAAGGACATTTGGGTCAATTCAGGAGAGCCTTTATCATCTTCTTACACCTTATACAGAATATATTTCCAATCTTTACCCCTTCGATTATAGAGGGATGGGCAACTACATCAGGTATGAGGGCGAATTCTCTGCCCTGGGACACTCAGTATTGGGGAGGCTGTACAGGCTCTCCAAAGTGTCAATAAGCAAAAACTGGGAAAACAACAACAAACAAACAAGGGCCTTTTTCATATTATAGCATTTTAACTGCCAAGGCAACATCCAATGTAATCTTGTGGTTTGTAGGATGTAAAATCCAGGCTACAGGGAGCACACAACTCCCTTGTTGCAACAGCGACACTGGTGATCCATCTATTTCCAGGCACAGTTCAAAGCTCTGATTATGACTGATGAAGCCCTATACAGGGCAGATCCAGGCTATCAGAAGGACCATATTCTCCCAGATGAGCCTGCTCATGTTTTGAAATCTGCATAGGTCCTGTCACTCTCAAAGGTATATTTTGTGGAAATGTTAGAGGGGGCCTTCCTGCAACTGCTCCCAAGCTCTGGTTCTCTCTTTCTAGGGCAGTAAGACTGGCACCATCCCTGCTACCCATTTCCACATAGGTGAAGAACTTTTTTGTTTCCAAAGGCATGGTTGCTCAAGGGTTCTTCGGAATGAACTGTACTCTTCACTATTTTTCTTTTCTTTTTAATGGTCATGTTCTAACTTTAATTCTGTTGCTAGCCTAATTATATTTTTTTAAATTTTTTTGAATGATACAAACTATAAAACTGCATCTGTTTTAACCTTTGTAAGCCATCTCGAGTCCCGACCTGAGGAAAAGGTGAAGCAAATACTAAGAACACTACTACTAATAGTTTGCAGAGGCACTAGAGTTCTCTGGCTGAGAATTTCTAAATACTCCTGCAAATCCCAGGATTCTTTAGGATGTGGCCCCTGAAACATATCCCTACAACTGTGTCATGCAAAAGCCCCCAGAAGTGGCTGGAAGTCCATTTCTGCTTTTGGGGGGGAAATGGTATTTTATGTTCAACAGTGTAAGGGGGATTTCAAGAGGAGATATGGATTGCTTTTTGGGTGAGTAAAAGGACAATCTGGGGAATCTGGGGATGTCAAGGATTACAAAACTAGTGTTATACATATGTTCTCTGGCATGCAGGCCTTGGAACCTCCCCAGTATGGGTCCTGAGAGGTTCTTCAACCTATGGAGCAGGTTTCTGGGATGCACAGGGGACAACAGTGGAAAGGGAAGACTGCCTACCCCATTTCCACTGTACTACCAGCAGATGTGTAACACTGGATGCTGCCCTTGGATTGGATTGCTCTTTAAAGAGAAGCTGCCTTTGAACAAAGCTTTCTCTTTTGATAGCACTTTGAACAGAGGACTCTATTCTGTAAAAGAGAGCAAATGGTTGAACTACTTCAGAAGCAATGACCTCTAAGACTCACTGTATGTGAAATGTCAAGTTTCAAGAAATGAGACATATCACTCCTTTTGCAGCCAATAAAAGTTAACATGCAGCTGTCAGTCCTTTCCTTCTTAAGAGATTTTGTTTGGAAGGCAGAGTAGTGGGACAGAAGAACTGGTGGAATAGCACGGGAGGGGCTTACAAGCAGAAAAGGATGCTGTCTGGACCCGCCATAAATTCAGTGACCATGGCAGAATAACTCTGTGTTAAAAAGCTTCACCTGGAAGCATCTTAAGTTTGCATTATAATTTAGTTAACTAATTGATTAATATCCCACCTTTCTCCGAACATGGGATCCAAGGCAGTGTACAACATTTTAAAAGCACAATGCAATTAAAATTTAATACAAATGTTAAAATACAATTAAAATAATTTTTTATTTAAAAACACAAGTTAAAAACAGCATTAAAAGATGTTTAAAAACACCATAAAATAAAAACACCATACCCCCACTTCAAAGCTTTATTTGCCATATACACTGCCAAAAACTTCCTTAAGCAAAAAGGTCTTTGCCTGCTGGCAGGGAAGGGGAGTTCCACAACGTGGAGCAGCCACCAAGAAGGCCCTCTCTCTTGTATCCTTACCAGATGTAACTGGGATGGTGGTGGGACCGAAAGAAAGCCTTCCCCTCCAGATCTTACAGCATGGGCAGGGTCATATAGCAAGATACGGTTTTTCAAACCATCTGCACCCAAGCCGTGTAAGGCTTTAAGGGTCATAGCCATTTACATTTGAATTTGTTTCACCTCTCCCATAAGGAAGGGCTTGAACTGCCCCATCCATTATTATGTGCAGTAGATTATGAGCAGAAGCCAGAACAGCTTTGTCTAGTACAAGCATCTCCCGTGCATGCAAAGAAACAATGAGCTTCACTTAAAAGCACAGGTGACTTTTTTCATTAAAATCACAATATACTTTTGTGGAATTAATACAAGGACACATAATATTAAGAGAACCAGCATCGTTTGAGCATTGGACTACAACTCTGTAGACTAGGATTCGATTCCCTGCTCAGCCATGGAAACCCAGTGGGTGACTTTGCATGCACCAAACACTCTCAAGTCCCAGAAAACCCCATTAAAGCCCCATTAATTAATAGGTTCGCCTTAGGGTCACCAAAAGTCAGAAATGATTTGAAGGCACACAACAACAACAACAACAACAACAACAACAACAACATATTTCTGAAATACAGAGAAACCTTTATTTTTTAGAATTGCACTATTAAAATATCATATCACTTTTTAAAAAAAAAATTGGAAGCTTATTTCCCTCCTAACATTTAACATGCATATAGATAATATTTCATTTTGCCTATTGCTTCTTTCTGGAGCGCCATCAATTTATAGGTTATGGACCCTATACGAAGCAGCTTATTGCCCTTCCTGAGCTCAGGTCAACATGTGGATCCCCTATCTACAACACACAGGTGGATGATAAGAGTTCTTGTAGATATTTTCTCCAATCATTTGCAACAACACAATACAAAGCACTCAGGTATTTTGCTCTGCAATCCAATATGACCTTGACCAAGTTAAGAAGACTAAGAAACTTAATTTCTCATACAAGGAAAGGAACAGGGACGGTGGCAAGGACAGTATTTTCAGAAGTAAAAGAGGATTTCAGAAAGTATGTAGGTTTCTTCAGTAAGCTACATTAAGACTATCCATGCCCACCTGGGCCAGTAAATTCATTTTCCCTGAAAGGCACAGGAATATTCTTAGACTATACAGACAAGCAAATTCTGCCAAGAAAAAAAATATTCCCCAATTCATTTGATAATATGGTCCTGACTTTCTTCCAGTTGTATAATTATGATACACATCTAAAGAGGTGTGGCATGTTTGTGCGTTTGTGCTTAACACTGCTTGGTGTCAATCTATAAAACAGCTAGGTAGGGCAGACAAGACACAGCTTAACTTTAAAGAAATATGCTTGGCTGGTAAACAGAGAGGTCTTGCTTTGTGGTAACATGTTCTTGTATGCCTGCCAGAGTTTTCATGGTTTGGGAAAAGGACAGAACTTTTCTTCCACACACAATTTCTTTTTTCTTTTTTAAAGAACCTGAGAGCTCTATGTGGTTTGCAGTAATGTAACTTCATTCTGGTTTGTTAAATAAAATTTCACCATTTCAGAGGGCCATGTACAATGGCTTCGTTGTATGAGAATGGGTACATACGTACTAATGGACATGATATATTAAGTTCAAGTTCTCACATTTTCTGCAAAAGCACTTTTATTTCTTCAGCCCATTCACTTCCTTTAAAGGTTCCATCAATGATCTTGCCATGCTCTGCACATCATGAAACTGGATGCTATTAACCAACTTGCTGAAATTTACTGAAGTAACTTTCCATCTGCTGTGAAGACTTTTTGTAAAGGTAACTCAGGAACATATAACAGGAAGGAAAGGAACGTTAAGTTGAGAGCCAATTTTATTTTTTGGGTAGCACTAAAAGACTAAGGGGATTTACATCGAACATTTCGTGACTGGTGCTACCAATGCTCTCAAATAATCTGGAGAAGCAGAAAGACTAGAGATGACAAACGTTCATCATTTGAGGAAATGACACTGCCACAGAAATAACACACACTTTAAAACTTGCAAATTACCTCTTTGGATCCATTTCAGCACTGGAAAACTACTTTGTTCAATTTCAAATTCATCTCCGGGGTTTTACGTTCTTCTCTTAAGCTCACTGGATGTTTTTTAGAAAATAATATGTAGAGCATGCTACTTGCCCATAATTATTCAGTTAAGATCTTCAGTGAGACCTAGTCCACAGCTCTTGGAAGTATAGCTAGAGAGCATATGTGACAAGAGCCATTTCAGCTGCAACACTAAGATTTTGGAATTTCCTC
This sequence comes from Iguana delicatissima, assembly GCA_948472985.1. NCBI lineage: Eukaryota > Metazoa > Chordata > Lepidosauria > Squamata > Iguanidae > Iguana > Iguana delicatissima. The sequence continues at coordinate 424,532 of CAOKZL010000502.1, forward strand.
CCTTGGAAAGCACATCTGTTCCTCTCCCTATTACCACCACCTTCTATGATGTCTAGGTACATCATGCACAGGTTTTTGTTTGTGACAGCAGGCTTCACTAGGTAAAGAAAGTAACCACTTGAGTCCTGTAGCTCTAATAGGACTCTCAAACAGCCAAGACAATCTGTCTGATCAATCCTCTGGAAGCAAGTGTACAATAATAAAACAGAAGGGGGAGCAGGTAGTGACACGGGTCCACAGCATACCTGACTGCTTTTTAGAGGAAAGTTTAAGTAAAGAAGTGAAATCTTGTATAATAAAGAATATCATTTCAATGACAGCTAAAAACAAGACAACAGGAAAAGGTATGATTCAGAACAAACACAGGAACTGCCTTATATCGATTTTGACCCAAGCCTAACATGCACTTGTATGATTTCATTAACATTAGATGTCCTTAAATCCCACTGGCCTCAGTAAAGCTAAAGTTAGCTAGGATCAAACATGTTCCATGAAACAAAGAAACAAAGAAAGCGCCTCTGACTTTCCATATAAAAAACAGTGGGCTGAATTCTATTGCTAGTCCTACCTAAAGAAAACTCATTGGATCAATGGGAGATTTACCAATGTGTTGACCTACATTCAACAATTCACTGAATAGGTTTTCTCTACTTGGGATTAACCAACAGAATTCCAGCCAGTATTTCCAGATATTCACATTCTGGGGGCAGCATTTCTGGGCTTTGAACAAAAAAATAACAATTCTGCAAAGAAAGCTATGTAGGTTTCTGGAAATAAGGCTTTTGTACGACAATAGTATTTTTGTGAGAAAATACATTTTTCTTGCAGAAATACAATTTTCAGAAACATGATTTGTGAAAAATTTTGGTTTTGTGCAAAAAAAAAATGCTAGCTTTGCAAAAAGATGGTGGATTTCTGCAAACGGTGGGCTTTGTACATGAAAAATATGTATTACATACAAAAACATATTCTAATGCAACCCCCCGTTCCTCACACTGTTTACAGAAACCCATGGAGGGATTGTGCAAAATTGTTCTTTTTTCTGCAAACCCCAGGAATTTTGCACAAAAATGTATCCGTGCAACATTGAAACATTGTGGTATCTTGAAACATGGTATCTTGAAACATTGTTTTTTTGCATAGAAGTGGGTATTCCATGAAAATCATGTTTTCATGCAAAAACTCCACACACATTTCTGAGTAGGCTAATTTCCCAAAATATTTTAGGATATGCAAACACTGAGGGAGAACTGTATAATATTATCTCGTCTATGTTACTTCTGCCAGTGTTTCCTTTGTATCAGGAAATCCATTTTTCATTTGGCAAATGAATCACACCAATTACTCTTTCTATGGCTACCTGAAGATGCCAAAGTATGAACCAAGTATATTTCCTCTTTAAAACATTGAGCTACAATCCATTCATGCACTGAGGTAGACAGAGGCCCTGTGCCAGTGGTACAATGAATCTCCTCTGGTTTTATTCCAGAGCTTAAAGCAGCTACCCAAGTTGATGCACTCAAATAAGTTCAGCAACTTGGATAGCTCCTTTAACGTCTGGAATAAACCCAGAGTGGGCTGTATCACTGGTATGGAAGCCTCTGACCACCCCATGACAGCTATTCACATTTCACTTTACTATGAAAACTCTCTCTTCACGTTTCTGATTTTTTTCTGCATTACAGGCATACCTCAGTTAACAACACTTTTGACAAAGAAGCTCCTTTTTACAAAGTCCTTCTATGTCTGCCTAGCCTCTACCTTTTCCTCCTCGTTCTCTGTCCAGCTGGCTTTTGTTTTAGCAACATCAGCACTGGAAAGATAGCAAAGTGGGGAGCAGCCTAGAGAAATCAACCTTCAGTGTCAAATTGCAGCAGCATGTCTGCAGTAAACAGTGCAATAAAGCTGGGAAAGAATGGGACTCCACTCTAGCTGATTCTACTCTAGTTGTGTGATCCTGCCTATAACAGGTAAGATAAACAGAAGCTACCTCCATAATCCTTTGGAGCATGCGTGCACTTCAAAACAGAGAGAAAAGGGGAGATTCGATAAGCCTGCCTCACTAGCTATCCCAGTATGTTCAAAAAGTACAGATCTTTAAGCCTGGTCACCAAATGGAAATCATAAGAAAATTGGAGGCTGGTGAAATGGATGCATTTTGGAAAAAGTTTTCAAGTGGTCTACAGAAGGCTCAAATTGTTTTGTTTAATTATGCAAACTTTATGTGATCTGGTTGTTTTATTTCACATATGCATGTTGTTAGTTTTGGATAAAAAGTCTGCTGAACCAGGTTTAACTCCTCTTCTTTTTTGTGGTTCTCTATTCATTCCATGTTATTTTTGCCTTTGGCTTCAAACTTTCTGTTAAAGAAGTAATGCCCCGGAACACATCTACTTTGTTAACTGAGGTAGTCCTGTGTTTTGAGTTATTTCATGTTCAAAATACTGCTGATATTGTTAATGGCAAGGTTGGGGAAGTTCTGAATAATGACAAAATGGTATGGTATCCAGTTCAGACCCTCAGGGTGTAAGCTTGAACACCTCGTGTTTGCTAAAATACAAAGATACTACACATTAGCTCCTGTACATTAACTAAGGTTGCATAACTGTTTGTCATCCCAAATATTCACCCGAGGAAAAAACTCCACTACGTATACCAATGGGATTTTCTTTTGCAGAAACATGCACAGGATTGCTCCATAAAGTAAGTTTTTAAGATTTAATTCATTCTGTAACCCATCTTTAAAACAGAAGGACCAGCACCAAAAAGTTCTCAAGAACAAACCATCCAGGAGGTAGGTACAATAAATTACACCAATGGTTGAACAAGTTTTGGCTGGAGTGAAAGTTGTACTTACAATGCACCAGAGAGAGATGGGTGGCATCAGTAAACAGAGGGAAAAATATTTTCTGTAAAATGGTTGCAGGCAGTACAGTTTGTAAATTCATTTAAAATTTAAGACACTGGGAATCTTACAATAGAGTTTTAATTATGGTTCGAGGCAGGCAAGGTATCTAAGCTAGAAGGCAGAACCTCCCTCCCACCAAAAAACTCTTTAATGTCCTGATCCCAAGGATAACTCAAGTCAAACTCTTTCAGCCTTAAAGGAAGGCAACAAGAAAGACCCTCTGAACAAATCTTGCCCCTCACAAAAAACAAAACAAAAACACAGAACCAAGTCCTAACATTGGGGTGCTGTAAGCCAGAGCTGACTTAAAGACACATACTAAGAAGACAGGCAACAGGTTCTGAGCACATGTGGCACTGACCTATTGAACTGCAAAGCCCGAGATGAACCAAAGAAAACATCACATTTTAAATTTTAAAAACCAAGCATATCACCCATGACTAGGAGGCCACAGCACATACTAGACCTTCTCCCTGACCAAACAGAATGAAGTTTCCTAAAAGATGCTGAACAAATGGAGAAATCAGTTCCAGATCTTATTTCAACCAAGTTTATGGGGGTGGGATGGGGAAATGCACCAGATAACACTTGTCAAACTGTTGGTAGTCACTCAAACTATAAACTTAAAAAACCAATTCTGAGTCCAACTCAATTCAAAACTAGCATGCATCTTCCACGAACAGACCTCTTCTATCCTTCAAGCTTTAGATCAATCATCTGAGACTTTTCGAAGAATAACCTGTAGAAGTTACTATGCTACCTCCATTCTAGTCACAATGGCAGAACACAATTCTGTAATCTAGCTTTAACATGGGGCTGTTCAAGCAGCCTTATAACCAGCACTGAGAGCATCACACTGCCAATATGCTAAACATAACTTTAAAAATGTTTCAATTCACCAAGCTTAGAACTGAGAAGAATGGAACACTTTTCTACTCTGCCTCGTAAATTCTAATCTCCTTCTCACTTGCAGGCAAAGGAGCTAATTAAGAACAAATCAACTATTTCTGCTAAGAGGTAGCTACCACAATTTCAATGATTAGATAGTTTCCATCTAGAGCAGTGGTTCTCAACCTGTGAGTCCCCAGATGTTTGTGGACTTCAGCTCCCAGAAGCCCCAGCCACTATGGTCAATGCTCAGGGCTTCTGGGAGCTGAAGTCCAAAAACATCTGGGGATCCACAGGTTGAGAAACACTGATCTAGAGTGATGTAAAGTCTATTTGAGAACCACCATGGTGTAGCAATTTACTAACTGGACTAGGACTCTGGATAAGAGGGTTCCAATTCCTGCTCAGCCATGGGAACCCACTGGGTGACCTTGGGCAGGCCACATTCTCTCAGCCTCGGGGGAAGGCAAAGGCAAATCTCCTATGAACAAATCTTGCCAAGAAAACCCTGGGATAGGCTCACCTCAGGGTTGCCATAAGTTGGAAATGACTTGAAGCACACAATAACAACAAGGTCTGTTTCTAAAGCATCTAATCTGAATTACCTAGCAGTGAAGAGATAGCCTAGAAATTCCTTTTCTGTCGCAAGAGAGAACTTGGGCAGTACAATGTTAAAGCATTCACTACCGAAGTCACAACTGTTTAAATTATGTAGCTAATAAAGGCTTAATTTAAACTTTAGCAGTGAATGCTTCAACATTTCACCGCAGAATGCCCAACCACTCTTTTGAGTTTTTAAATCTCTGTACATGCAAAGAATTTGGTGAACTGATTTTTAAGCTGCCTGGAGTCCCAGACTGGGTTGATAATGATGATCATGACGATGATGATGACAGCTCTATTAGATGCCTCTTCTGATGTATTCTCTCTCTCTGACTGGAACTGTGTGCATGCATATGAACTTTAATTTCCAACTACCTAGACCTGTTCTGTTCTATGTCATTAACTTATCTCAAGGCAACACATGCAAAATAAATCTCAGACAAGCCATGCTAACTGCAGATTATAATTTGGAAGTCTACTTGTGAAATAAAGCCATGGAAGCATGTTGTTGTTGTTACATGGGTCAGGTCAACTCCAACTTGTGGAGACCCTATTCTAGGGCCTTCTTGATCTCTCAGATTGCTAGTCCAACACTTAAACTACTGCACTATGTGGAGTATAAGTCCATTTAAATTAACATGTTGGAAATAAAACTGTACAGTACAGAACACTAAATGAAATGTTGTCAATGAGGAAAGGATCTAAATGTACTATAGTGAATAGGACAGACAATATCACAGTCAGTTTACTTCCTTTTAATATAAATAGTCATTAGCATATTAATTAAAGTTCCTTTATATATAAATTAATATTTTAATAATAACTGTGGTGGTTGTGTGACTACAAATAATTTCTGCCTTATGGTGAACCCCAAGGTGAATGGAGCATGGAGTTTTCTTGATAAGATTTGTTCAGAGGGGGTTTGGCCTTTGCCTTCCCCTGAGGCTAAAAGAGTGTGACTTGTCCAAGGTCACCCATTGGGTTTCCGTGTCTGAGTGGGGATTCAAACCCTGGCCTTCAGAATCATAGTCCAATGCTTAAACCACTACATCAGACTGGTTCTCATGTTTGACTATAACAAGCAGTCAAGTACAATGGGAGAAATTTTGTAACAATGAGTGGGAGAAATTTTAATTATCCAATCCAATTTATGGAACAACTACTTTTAATCAATTTCAGCTAAATTTTAATATAAACTTTAGCACTTAAACCTCAGGAAGAACTTCTTCATGGTCAGAGCTGTCGGTCAGAACTGCCTTGGAGTGTGGTTGAGTCTCCTTCTTTGGAGGTTTTTAAGCAGAGGCTGGATGGCCATCTGTCAGGAGTGCTTTGATGTGTGTTCCTGCATGGCAGAGGGTTGGACTGGATGGCCCTTGTGGTCTCTTCCAACTCTATGATTCTATAATGTATATTTATGTAGCTATTTTTTATTTATTTTATTTAAAAATACATTTAAAAACAAGAATGATCCTCAGGCTGGCCAACCTGAAAAGCAGCTCCTGGTCTTTTAGCAGTTGCTCACCTATATATTTATTTCACAGTTAGTGTTTTTAAGAACAGCTGTGGTGTGCCTAAAACACCTTCCATGTTAAAAAAAAATCAATCCAGAACTCAAACATGGATAAATGGGGAGTGTCTCTTTTGCGTTCTGTTAATAGTATCATTGTGCAGGGAAGAAGTATATTTGAATGTTTGTACATTTGGTACAACAATGTTGCTGACTTTCTAGGAGACAAGTTTAATGAGACGACCCCTACATTACCTGAAACTTCATATTCTACATTCCCTTTTCTTTGATCAAACCACATATTGTCACTATGCTTTCTCTTTTTATTGATCTTATTTTCTTACAAACAGCCTGTGGTTATTTCCATTTTATGTCCTACATGCATTTCTTCCTACTACTAACTGATCAGATAAATTACAAAAGAAAAAAGGAAAGAAAAAAAGCACAATGCAAAACCTTACAGGTGGGTTTATTTTCCGGCACAGCAGACAGAAGATATCCACAGCAAAGGTTTGCATCTGGTATATTTTCTAAAAACATGAAGGTCTTATCTGTCCCTGCTAAAAATTACCTATGGGCTGTTCAACAAAACTTATCTGTATCTGCATCAGTCTGAATGTTTATTGTAGCAGTTGCACCAGGAAAAACATAAGTGCAGCAATTTATTTAATGCTTGACAGTAATTTAAAGCAATTTAACAATTACCACTTAAGCATGTCTCCATGAATTTTCTGTCTATGACGGTAAAATTAAGTACACAAAATATGCTAACTAAAACTTTACTATTAGTAACTTTATTGTGATTTTGTAGTCTCTAATCTTTCCTTTTTAAACAAAACTCGCTGTTTGATAGAAGAATCCTAAGCATGTTTTACACAGAAGGAAGTTCCTCTGTATTCGGTGAGGTTTACTCCCCGGTAACTGCAAGTGTCATGATTGCACTCTTACAAGCACACACAATATGTGTGTGTGTTTTTCCTTTTAAACAGTCATTATACATACCTAAATGTTATTAAAATGTTTGCAATAAAAAGTTAGTCTGGAATTCCAGAAATCGATTTCATTGCAAGGTAAAACTCTCTGCAAAGGCACTTACTGTATTTGGAGACATGGAAAGTTCCTTGTTTAGATAGATGACAGAACGTAAACCAACATTCCCTCCAGTAGCTGCAGAAATGCTAATGGTAATGTTATCTTGGTTGTCCTTTTTAAAGAGTCTATCTAAGTCCTTGATTTCACCTTGCAAGATAAAGCTGAGGTAACATTTCTTTCCCCACAGACTGCAACTTTATTTCAAAGGTGCAAAGCACATACAAGTTCAGTAGAATACATTTGTCTTAATTTATATAAGGAGAAAAAGAAGTATTGGTGGGAAGTAAAAAAATCTCTCAGGCCTAGATTGTCTGGCATGAAAGTGCCACAGAAGGGCACTGCTTTGATCCTGCCACCTCAGTTATTTCTCTTCCAGATATAGAAGTCCTGACATTTCTTTGGTATTCGTGTGTGATTAAGATATATTCCAAATATATCTTAATTTCTATAAATAGCAAACTGTGTTTCAAAGCTAATTAAAAATAAATCTGGCATTTGGAACACCATATAAACAACAGACAAATAAAAGCTGAAATATACTTCAAGTACTGCTGCCTTTGATGGATTGTCCCATCATAGGGTTCTCATGGTAAAAGACATTCAGAAGAGATCTTCTGCCAGTGTCACCCCCGTCTACCACTGCCACCCAGTAGCTGTTTGGCACATCTAGTCTGCCTCCTCAGCAGGAGCCTAACATGGGAGACCCTACCAGCAAAAGTGCTACCAGTCACACAGCCTCTCGCCTCACAAGAGCACACACTCCTACCGCCACAGAAAGGAGGCAATATTACACACCATTGCAACATTACTCTGAATATTCGTTTAGAAAAAGCAGAGTGTTCTAAAGTGCAATTTCTATTTATCTGTTTTCTGCTCTGATCTCCCAAAATGCTATATAGTACTGTAACATGCACTGTTGCATGTTTAAGTAACAATAAAAGTAATAATAATGACTAGCATTGCTCCCATCTCAAACTTAATTACTACCATATAAAACCTAATTAAAAGGAACATCTCACACAAATACTTATTTTGACACAGAACAGTCAAACAGCACATCTTGAAATCTTCCTTCTTTATGTCCAGGAGAGTAGGCAGTAAATTTGCCACAGGTTGCTCTCTCAAAAATACATTTCAAAACCACTTACAAGGCTCTTTATTTCTTAGTACTTAAACTATTAGCTGTTACTGCTTTTAGTGAGCAGATTCTTCAGTGATAAGATCTCTAAGATTGCATCCTAAGATCCACAATTTATTGTTTGGCTTCTTAGCCAAACCTGTATTAGTCCTGTCTACCAATCTCTCTAAACCTCTAGGAAGCACAGGGGGCTTCAAGGAGATATGAAATATTGTCTTGCTTGCAGAGGTTTGTGTATAAAACAAACCTAGTTTTAATAAAAGCACCGGTGTGCTTTCATGCATCCCTCCCTAGACCTCCTGGGATGTGCCTATTGCCCCATTCAAATTGCACATACTACTGAGAGAAGCACCAAGTGAAGGACACAGAATATAGACAGGCCTCTGGGGCAGAATCACAAGGCTGATTCAGATGTAATGCAAAATAGTAGTTCAGGGTTATGAGAATGAGGTTGCTTTTCCTTGAACTCATATACCCCCCCCCCAGGTATGTTCATCTTATTTTAATCAGCTGCAGTTTGTACAAGTCAAGGCAAAGCAACATCAGTGGTCCATATTCAAAATGGGAGTCTTATTCCTCAGTGATGAGATGCAGATCTTTCCCCCAGACCACATATTGGTGCTGTAATTAAGTTAAAATTAAAGACTGTAGTTTATGAAGATGGTTTGTTTCCACTAACCACAGTTAAGATTAGCCACTGTTTGGGGAGTGGATGACTAATCTAATTAATCCAAAACAGAATCTTCTGATGTTCTCACAGCTACCATGTGGGAAGCACTCTGTTTCAGAAAAGCAACTGGGTTCACTTTCCCAAGTGATCTCAGCAACATAAATAAATAAAATCACCCCGCCATATTTGCATGTTTAGCTTTCACAGATGTGATTATTTGTGAGTTTCTCCAACCCCTGCCCCCTCACCACAGGAGTTTCTTTTCCAGGAGATCCTTCTCTCTTGGTAGCTCTGATTAGACCATACAGCCCTTTAAAAACCTGCCTCTGGTCTTCTGCCTCACTGCCTGGCCAGTGCAGTATGGCTTGCAGTCTGATTTCTCAGCCACCACAAACTCTTTCCAGATGCCCCCCACACACACACCCAAGGAAGGAGACAGGCAAGGGAAAGGCAGGAGACAGCTACTGTGCCAACCCATTGCCTTTCCTTCTTCTTTCCCTGACCTATTTGGACACTGGGTGCTCGTTCTTCCCACCACGACTCAGTCCTCTTCCCACAGATAAACACACACACATACATTTTGATATTTGTGCAATTTTCCACTTTTGCGGGGTCTTGCGCCCCTAGCCCTAGTGAATACAGAGGGCTGACAGTACTATGAGCAAACAGATAAATTAAAAACAAACAAACAGCACTTATGACAGATTTGTTCTGAACCCCAGAAAGATGCAGCTAATCACTTGAAATGTATTTACTAGAGTGTTTATGAGCAAATATGCAATTACTAAAAAGAGTATGAATCATACAATGGTCCCAGGCAATTTGAGGCCCCTTCCCATCCCTTTTATTGTTAAAAAAGACCCCCAAACCAGGTCAGTGTGTTACCCCAATGGGTATGATTCTGCTAAAAATAACAGGGAGGGGTGTCTTGTCCCTTCTTTGGGCCAAAAGAAGCAACTTCTGCAAAAAAGGAAATGACCTTGCCATAATAACATTGACAAATATAGCACAGAATCAATGAAATGCAGGGAAGTGCAATCAATGGTTTATCTCTACTGCCTTCAGGATAGATTAATTTTTTTTCATAGATTAAGGAAGAAAAAGCTAAATACTCCTGAATCCAACAGAATGCTGGTATTCCTCATGATTTATTTGCCTAGTTTATGAACTTACTGTGTTTCTAACTAGATTACCTCTGCATCCTGCTCACGAAGGTGGTAAGTTTCCTGTAAGCACTCCAACATTTTTGAACATAATGTCTTCTTTTCCAAGAGGCACTCCAGAAGTAAGACCAGCTGATCTGGAGAAAGCTAAAAGAAAACAAATAACATGCGTGAGATTGAAATATACATTTATGTCTAAATCTACCCTTTCTGCTGAAGTGTAGAATCTGCTAGACTAACCTTCATGCCATGGGAATTGGAGTCTCCCACGGCATGAAGGGAGTCCAACTCACTCTGAGGGATTTGGGGATGGCAAAGATGGATGTATGCATTTCTTCATTTCCTCCTGTTATCATCATGACTTAATTGGAGAAAGTTGGACCAAACAATGACTAGTCTGAAAGACTACACATAATTGAAACATGTGTATGAAATACTGGAACAGTATATTTTAGTTCATCACTGTTGAAAATCTGTACACTACTGTCAGTACTCTAAAAGACTCCTTCAAATTAGACTAATAAGCCTAATTTGCCATGGGTTCCTATTCTATATCTAGATATCAAAACCATATTTGGAACAATGAAAAACTATTTGAATTTATGGAGCGCCATGCTTTATGGAATACATATGCTGACCAACTTTATCTTGGTAGAGGTAAAAAGAAAAGCAGAAGTTACAATAAACCACTGTTTTAGTGGTCCAAATAAATAAGACTGCAGAGCTACGACAGGGATTTGTCATTGTTGTGATTTGTCTGTATCCCTGAAGAATATAAACTGGGTGGCAGACAGAAGCATATTGTGACAGCTGATTCCTAGTGCAAAATTATCCAAGTCCTCATTAAAAAATGAATCAGCAATGCGATATTTGATGTAATCTGTGTATGTTTGTCTATATTTTCATTTGCACCTTTCATGGCACAAGCCTATATATATATATATTTATTATTTTAGTCATGGGTAAGTATACAAGGGACTGCAGCCTTACTATATTTGTACCAGGAAAAAAACACTAAGATTTTAATGATAAGTGATTTGTAGAGTAAACAAAACAGTACTAGATGCCAAAGTGAGTACTTGCTCTGCTTTTATGAAATGGAAAAAAAATTAAATAATTTACTGAAAATACTTTCCATACTGCCCCCCCCCCAAAAAAAAAGAAAGAAAGAAATGCTATGTGTAGACATAAGCTTGGGTATGCAAAAGAAAAGCTTAGTTAGCTTGCACATTGTAAACCACTTAGAGAGCACTTAGCTGATAAGCAGTATAGAAATATACATGCTATTGCTATTGCTGTTGGTATTCCTCAGTAATCCCATTTTATCACTCCTGAAAACCAACTGCTGAAAGTCTCAAAGATCTTTCTGTGGGAGGATTTTCCCTATCACACCTAAACTTGACCCGTTATATTTTAATATCGGGTTAAACTGTTGGCAAAAAAGAACACGGACCATATGGGAACCTAGGTTAACCAGATTAAGTATAGATACTCAGATTAATCTATCCACATTCCCACCATGAATGTAAACATAATGCAGTTTAACTGAATCAGGATCCAAACAGGAGTAGAATCCCATTTGGGGCATTCTGTTCAGGATCCATACAGGAGTAGAATCCTATTTGGGGCATTCTGTTAAACCTCTTGAATATCCAAAACAAATCTAAACATAAGGCCCCCTTCCCATATTCTTGGCCTACCTTTGTCTCATTTTTGTTTTGCTTTGTTTTCTGCAAAATTACAGCATCAAATTCACAGAAAGTGAAAAAAGACCGGGTGAACAAGGGAAGTTGAACATACTACTGGTGAAATAAATGGACTGGAACACCCACTATTTTTCAACAAGTCCCAAATCCTTTACACACACATACAGTTCCCATAGATTCCACCAAGACTCATCCTGCTCTTGAGAGAAACTAACAAAAACCACTGAACACTGGGTCAGTCCTGCCATGTATTACTTCAACATTCTGCCCCCTGAAGCATTGTGGCTGAAGCATCTTGGTAAAACCTAGTTAAATAATTAAAACTGATACGGAGCAAGAAATTCCAGGCACTAAATTGTTGTCATACACACACACACACACACACACACACACACACACACACACAATCTGTTCTTATAGGGAGACCCTGAGGAGAAACATGAAGTAGTAGAGGGATACTGCCTCAATTTCTGGTCTCTGTGAATCCAAATTGCTAACAAATCTTTAAATTTGTTCAGATTCATATTTGGTCCAAAATTGTCCATATCCATTTTTAATTTAATTACCAGTCTCTTATGCATTAAACAAAGCTATAAAGTTTATTATTTTTATAGGTCACTTTCTAGAGTTACTCCTTTTCAGTAACCTTAAAGCACACTAAATCTATTTAAACTACCACAAACCCTAAAATCATCACCTAAAAACACACTTGTGTGCCATGAAGGGAAGATGATTTCATACTTCAAGCTTTGAGAAGCCAGATAAATACTGATTTCTCATTGATTTTGTAGCCTGCAGTCATGTACTGAGTAATTCCTGTTTAGTTGATCCTCACGAAGACTCCAAGACTTCTTTAATAACAGATATAAATGGGTACAGAATGCAGAATTAGAAGTTATATTGAGTCTTTGAATGCCCCTTCTAAGGAACAATTTACACAACTATTTCAGCACATGACAGCTGCCTGAGAATCCCAGTCACTGCTGACTTCCAGCTGCCTCAGCTTTCTTCTATGTGCATGCCACCATACATTTCAACAAGCTTTCCAATGCCAGAAATCAAATTAAATATTGTGGTGCACAAGTGTGACAGGTTTGTCATGGACTGGAGTAACTTATCCCATCACAGCCTTGGTTTTCAAAGAATGTTATGAGCCAAAGTGGCCATGTGAAGCTGACCGTTTATCATAATTAGTTATTATTTTATCTTATTTATGTTATCTTATTTATTATCAGCATTTATGTGCTAATATTCAGTAAGGTGCTCACACCTGAAATATATTACTCAGATATACCAATACACATCTACACATTAAGTATGTGTCTAAAACTGCAACCTTAAGGCTTTTTACTATTTACTGCTATTAACCTCTGATGAAAATTCAGTGAAACTTCCTTCTTTGTAATCAAGTTTCAGACCATGAAGTAACTTGCTAAAAAAAAAACTTCTTTGAATGTAAAACTTAATAAAACAAAAACAAACCCAAACAAATTATTGTTGAATTTAACCACATCCATTCCCCACCCTCACCTCGCCCACTTCACCTCAAAAGATCAGTAGACATCTCAACAGCAGTTGTTGGGGGATTGTTAGTTAAAAATCAAGAAGAACTTCTGGGAAATGACTATCCACTTTATTATGTACATCAATTCCAAATGTTACATAACACCATCTAATAAATGTCACTTCTTTCTGTTTAGGTTCTGCCTCCTAAAGGAAACAGCACCAGAAGTTTAGTAATTGAAGGGTAGTTGTGGTTTCTTTTGAAATGTATCTTTGGCATAGCTGTTATACATTAAACACACAAGGAGCTATTGTTTACAAGTTTATTAAAGATCTAAATTTGGCCAAGGGAAGCAGGGAAGCAATGTAATTGCGTGTCCCTGATTTACCTCACTTAGCTTCATATAGTTGTGCATTGTGCTGCAGACTTCTGGACAATTGCAGAAAATCCAGCTAAACTGGAGAACAAGGCCAGATCCATCTCTCTTTTATGCCATCCTGGCTTCCACTGACACTACAGGACCTTGAAATTTACTTGAATAAGAGTAAACAGTGGTAGAGATATTCATGGGCACACAGCTGCTAATACATTTACCAAAGACTCTGGTCTAAATCCAAATGTTAAGCCCCAACTACAGTAGGGCCACTGAATTAAGGGGGGTGGGTATTGGTAAGTCAAGAATAATGTAAGTTCCATTGTTTTAGTGCATCCACTCTAGTTGAGACTAAGAACTGGACTTAAGCTGAAGTTCTAACGCTAATGTTTTAATACAGGCCTGTGAGTCAAGGACTTAGATTCTGGGCCACAGGACTGAGCTTCATTTAGGAAAAGGCAACAAAATCTTATTGAAAAACAATTATCCAAAATGCTGCTATTAAAATGTGTGTCTTTCCTTTCATTCTTCAACAATATGAACTACATTAGTGTGTGTATGTAACGTACAGAACATCAACTCTCAATTTTGCAAACAACAATGCTTATTTTAAGATACTTTAATCAGTCACAGAAGCAAGCAATGCTGTAAGTATTTAACTGAGGGCAAACTTGGACTGTTTTCACATAGACATACAAGGTGTTTTTGTGACAGTCTCAAGATACTCTCTCATACAAGGCATGCTACATGTGAATATTATTAATAACAAATAAAGAGCAGAGGAGAAAGCAAATGCAGATTTTAACCACAATAGGTTTTATATTCACATTATATCCTGATTTAAGAATAAACCAGTTGTTCATTAAGAACACAGACTTAAAACTGAAAATTTAGCAAATGCCCAACTCTTTTTTTCAATGAAATACATTTGTTTCCTTGAAAATAAATCCCCCCTCCCCTGATCAGTTTTAACAGCAGTTTCAAACAACTGTAATCGTCATGGGAGATTTTCCAGTGTATCATGAAAAACATGTATTCTGAATCCATGCTAGAATGTTTGGCAGTATTACTCTGTTGTAAAAACAAAACAAAACAAAATAAAAATAAAAAAAATAAAATTTTTTTTAAAAAAATAAAGATTTACCAAGGACAAAATATGAGATGGAGAATGCCACGTAGGCTGCTGTGAACATACTGTAGGGAAGTTGGGACATAAATGTAACCAAAACATTAAAAAAAATACATCATGAAACAATTGCCATAATAAACCTTTAAGTCCTCAGGTACCACATGGTTCTTTGTGGCCCATTCTAGAGTTCTCATCCTATTGCCACCCCATCACCAACATACACTGATATATCCATTTGGAAATGGATGCTCCAAAAAGTCAGCTATATAACTTTGGGGCAGCGGTTTGGAAATAATTCACTCCCTCAAAAGGACACACAAATGTGCTGCTATAAGCAGTCTAAACGCTTTTGTTTCATACTAGGCCAGATTCAATTATACCTGTTGAAAAGTATTTCTACTTGAAAAGAAGTGGGATGGCAACCAAGCACTGTCTGCCGCAGAAGACACAAAATGGCTCCATATCACAGCTCCATGTAGCAGCTCTGAAAGTACTGCTACACAAAATGGAAAACCACCCATGGAACATGAGCAAAAACCTATGCCATAGTAAATTTGTTCACCTTTAAGATGCCACAGGACTCTTTGCTATTATTGTTGCAACAAACCAACAAGGTTGCTTTTCTGGAAATGGAAATGCACACTCTGCCTTAAGCCAGTTCGGTGACATCAAAGTTAATTAGGAAATTCTAATGCTGCTGGGAGTTTTATATGTGTAATATTCTGGCACAGGATTAAACCTCTTGATCTGGAGTGGATGTTTGTAATGGATATTTTTCAAGAGTGTTGGCGAGGAAGCAGTCTATAAATTTAACAAACCAGCCAAATTGTAAAAAGGAGGAATGTGAGTTTTAAAAATACAGCGGCCTCTGCTGGTACAAGACCTGAGTTTTACTGAGACACAATGTGAAGCAGACGCTTCTACGCCTACCCCATCTTTATTCCATAAAAAATAAAGTCATTTTCCCATGATTGTTTGTGCCAAATGTTCTTTCAAGTGAGCCTACTAGAGAGAGGAAATAAATTATTACGCTGTGATCGAGCACACTGAAGTATCTTGTAGTGTTCTAAAGAACGGCACCATATGCCAGCTAAAAAAGCCATTTCCCTTGAAATGGTAATTCTTATTAGCCTCTTTAGTCTTTAAAGTTGAACAAATCTGTAACTGACACAATTAAGGTTTTAAATCATTGTTACTGTGTTGCAGGCAGCACATGTGGCACTGTGCTGTATTTCTTTGTGGAATCACACACGCACACATAGCTTTTTGAAGTTTCCACTACCAAGCCAGTAATACCAAATCCATTTTCAGAAGTGGAGTGTTTGAAAAACAAAATGAAAACACACTGTTAATCAAAAGAAAGAACCACAACAGCAGATTGTTACTATACAGTTTATGCATAGGTGTGAACTCTACAAATACAGACTTGATGTTTATCAAACTCTTTGGTAAAGAATAAGGTATGTGTATTTGTAAATTTATCTTCAACAAGCTCACATTTAAAATGCCCAAAGCATTCCCCTTTATTTTGTCCCAAACAGCCAACAGTTTTGAGAAGGTTTCCACAACAGAAGTTAAGATTTTGTTTAAGAAAGAAAACATTCTCAGACAGTGTCCCCTGACTCATTCTATCCCTGTAACTCGTAAAAAGCAAAGTGAAAACCCTTCTCCAAAGCGCTCTCTTGCTGCTGTTCAGAAGGTCACTGGCCTCTCATCTCAAAAGACCACCCACCCTAAAAGAAACTATTTGTCAGCCCTGTATTAGCATAATGTAATAAATGCCAGGTCCACAATTCATACTAGAAAGAAATGTCATTGAAACATTTGACTACTGACCTTCCACAGCCATAAAAATGTGACACAGATATATGTACTTGAACATCCAACAGCAGGACTACTTGCAATACACCCCTAAGCCAGAACACAAATCACTAAAGGAGTACAGCTGGTATGCTGAATATCCCATTTGCTACAGCCTGCACTTGAATGAAGTCATTGAAAGCCTCCTCAAAGGGGAAATGTGCCCTAGACTAATGCAGCAACCAATTGATGGTGGCGTGATTTCTATTATTACTCCATTATCACACTGGGATCTGTGCCTAAATGAGCATACTTCCTCCCTGATGCCATTTCCTTTTATCCTGGCTGTAGTCTAAAAGTGGATCAATGGGAGTAATACATATGATGTCACTTCAATTTACAGCTACTGCCTCTCTCTCCTACATATACAGATAGATCAATTCTTCCCAAAAATGGTTAAGAAATGCATGGGGAGTCAATTCTCCCAGAAATGGGTTCTCTGCTATATTTGTCGATGTTATTACGGCAAAGAACTGTTTATACTGATGGAAAACAGCAGTAGGGTGTGGGGAGCGAAGGATTTTTTTCTTAAAGTTCACTACTGTGTACTGGAGAATGTTGGCTAAAACTCAACACAAACAAGTCCCAAAACAGAATTGGAGAATTTGACCTTTGAGTATTACAAAGAGAAGCCTTCTACTTTCAGAGACACAACAGGATCAAGCACTTTTCCTGCTTTCTTAAAGGGGTGTTTGTGTAAAATGCTCTCAGTATGTTTTACAAGATTTCTCAAAGTAAAACAGAATGCCTTCCTATTCCTCTCTTTAAAAAGAATGAAAAGAGGAAGGGGTGGAGGTGGGGAGGGGAAGGCCAGGAAGACCGACAACCCACAGCTTTGATAGTGAATGGTTCCCTTTAGACTGAGCTTCCTCATTAAACACAGATAAGAAAGCAATACTACTGGTCCAAGAAACAGGGTTTATAGGTTCAGGGTATCTCTCACAAGCATGTACTTTGAGCTAAACCAAAAAAGAAAAAAGAAAAAAGGCTGAGGTGGCAGGCGGGGGCAAGAATACTAAACTCTCTAGTCATAAACTCTTCATTGTCCCTTTGCCTTCAGGGTTGTTTTTTACAAGCTGCAATTAAACAAAAACATTCTTAAAACAATTGATCCTCCTCATAAGGACAGAAATCAAAGAAAATTAAATATTACTAAGAATTCAAATGGCCTTTTCTAACTTAACACTAAACATATTTAGAAAGACCTTACCACAATGTACTTCACAGGATATTTCTCTTTTCATCTGATCTCTTTTCTTCCACAGGAGGGCAAGCATTTATCCTTCAGGGATAGACATACAACTGGTATGTGAATTTAAGTATCAGTAAAACTAGCCACTAATAAGCATACAGACTCACTGCAGTGAAGAGGTTAAAATACTAGGAGAAAAAATTACCTGGAGCTGGGCTAGGACACAGAACCACACAAAGCAAGACATCTGCCATTTCGTCAGTGGATCCAATTCCACTGAAACTGAAAGGACTATAATGGTTTAAGGCCAACAATTTTGGCCCACCCATTTCTTTATAACATGATTTCTCCAGGGAATTTGGATCAGTGTGTTCTAGATTTTCTAATTAAATCCTTACACTATCCTGCAGTTTCTGCTACCAGACAGACCAGTAAGGTTTACCATGCATAAGAGCCAGCTGGGTCACCAGTGGGGACCCTGTTGTTATGGAAATAACACACTGCCCCCCACTCCACTGGAAGTATTTTTGGTTCCCTCTAAATATTTGGATGTTTGCATCTTCTTTCAACTAATAATGATGCTGTTCTGTGCTTTTAAAATGGAATTTTAACTGTTTTTTCTGTTTTACTACTCTTTTGAAATGAATTGCTTTGGGGTAGTTATTATATATTGACAGCCAATGGGGTATAGTGGTTTGAGCACTGGGTTATGGCTCTGGAGACCAGGACTTGAATCCCTGCTCCAACATGGCAACCCACTGAGTGATCTTGGGCACTCTCTCAGCCTCAGAGGGAGGCAATGAGATAAACTCCCTCTGAAAAAATCTTGCCAAGAAAATCCTGTGATAGGCTTGCCCTAGGGTCACCAGAAGTCAGAAATGACTTCTGCATCCCCATGGGCCACTTTTTTGCATGTCTCCCAGGGTCCCCCAGAGGATTTTTTTTTTTTTGCTCCAAAATGCCCCCAAATGCACTCCAGGGAGCTTGGAGGGTATTTCCACCACACTTGGAAGTCCTCTAGGTCTCCCAAGGTCAAATATAATTTTTGCAAAATTTTTCAACAAAATTTATTTTGCCTCAAAATGCTCCAAAACATCCACCACATGTCTGCCCAAGAGAGGCCTTTTTCAAACCCAAAACTTGGTGAAAATGCTTCTGTACTCCCTCAAGGTATTTGTGCGGTAACGTATTTATTGTAGGACCATTGTGGGCCTCCAAGGTCTCCCTACTGGGCTAATGCAGCCCCCAATCCATGGCAGCTGAACATATTTTAAATGTTTAATTTTCTGGAGTAGGAAATTCCCACAGTTGCATCTCTCGTGAAACATAACACCCATGTTACTACTAGCCAGGAATATGTCTTCTGAAGTCAAAGTTAGCATAATGGAGTTAACTGAACATATACTCAAAAAATATTTGGGGAGGCTGCATGGACCAGTTAGGTTTCAACAGGAAAAGCTCTCAGTTGTATGCAAAACATATTTCCAATAATGCCCCTAATGGAAAGAAGATCCACTTAAGGAGAAATCTGAAGTCCGCAATGCAATCTAAGTGCTTTGAAATGTCATAAATGATTAAACTTATAAGATCTAACGAAGTGTTGAGCTAGCAAAATGGAAACCAGGTGGCTTCTAAGCAGGTTTGGTCAGGTTATATGGCATTTTTCCCCAGCCCTCACATTCACAAAGAAACATTTCATCATAGAACTTTCCCCTTGAGCATAGTAATTCCATTTTAGAGAGAATAAACTCTATCTTAAAGCTTTAATGTATGTTCTATACACATAGATCTTACGCTGATTGCTCTGTATGTCACAGGCTGTCTATGCAGGCATGCCCTTTAGTATAAAAACAGAATGAAGGAGTAGAAGAAGGTAGTGGCAAGGTTTTATTTAAGCCTTTTACAAGGAACAGAACTTCTTGGAACTTGATTTTAAAGATGCTAATGACATTTAAGCAAATCTGTGTAATAATATCACAGTGTAATAACATAGGACAAATCACGTTGCCATAGCTACCTCAAGGATCTGGAAGGAATTTCTGCTACAAACCCATATTATTGAGGTTTAATAATCATTCATAAACATTTAAATCAGACTGAAATTTACTAGACAAGTATTTGGCTGAACAGTGGTGAAGTTTTGCTATTGTCGCTGCTGCTACTATTATTATTAAATCAATCACAGTGCAAAGGATACTTTACATTAACAGACAAGAAAGCTCTCACCAAAAATAGTCCTTTTTAAAAAAAACTTTCAGATGTTTGAAGAAAAAGATTTTTTTAAAAAAATTAAATATGAAGGCTATAAAAAATGTTTGCCACTGGGGAACATACATTAAAAGAAAGGCAACGGAAATGAAACTGTTTATTTTTTGTACTTTATAGTGGGAGAGAGATGGATAAACAAACCAATGAATAACTCACTGTGTTTAAATTGCTTTTCTCATGTTTCACTGAAAAACTTCTAGTCCAAGCTGAAGAAGTGTGTATATGTGTGTGTGTGTGTGCGTGCATGCATGCGTACATAAGCACCCTCATGTTGCCTATTGATTTATGGCAACTCTGTAATAATACCATGCTAAATGAGAGATGGGGAGAATATGACCCTCTAGATGTTGTTGCACTGCAACTCCTAGTTTTCCTCATCACTGGCTATGCTACCTATAGCTGATGGGAACTGCAGTACAACAGCTGGAAGGCCACATACTCCACTCCCGAACTAAAGAAATCCCTTCAGCTTCAGCCCCTGCATGACAAATTTGCAACGAAACAATCATGCTGCCGTTTTAATGTCAAGGAAAAAAAAATCTATTCTTTCATGTTCCTTTCCCTTTAACCTCTTCTTTCTCAGGGATATAATCTTGGAAACTGGCTTCCATTATCTATGCATACCACAATCTTATGTATCTTCACCTGGAATTAAGTCCCTTTTTCCTCCCTACTATTTGTGTTAAAGACTGCATCCGCTGAGTAAGTGTTTCACTTGGTGTCGTTTCAGAGCCAAATCTGTCAGGACATTGAATGTGCCTCTGCATTTAATGTGCAAGTGTTTCAAAGTATGTACTTTTAAAAATATTTTTGTATTTCACTGGGTAAAATCTGCTAATTGCAGAAATGGCAACAGATGTGGAGTTGAAGTTTAACTCTTCCCATGCCTGCTGCAGGAAAACTACTTTTTGGGAAGCGGATCTCTCCCTGCGCCTCTGCCAGATCACAGCATGGATGGAACAGTGTGGCTGGGATTGTGATCATCACTGTCCCCCACGCATGCCAGTTGATGCAGTTTCCCTTTTTAAAACATACATGTTATATGCAAAGAAACATTTAGCTTGACATCCAGTTTAACCTCTTTCTGCCTACACAGAGTTGCCAACATTATTTTTTAAAAAATACAATTTTCTCAGACAATTAGAATGTGACAGTTATCAAATTAAGATCACAATACTTCACCAACTAGAATCAAGAGACAACTACATTCAAACTACTATGCAAATTCACAAACCACTTTCAAAATACTATGGAAATTTACTTCAAAATTCATCAGTTTTACTCCACTATTATTTTCCATTCCCAAGAGCAGTCTGATAAAGCAGAAAAACATCTATCAGTCTATACCCACTCACATTCTGTGCAATTTTGGAATTTGTTCCACATATTCTCCACTTTCAATTAGCTCGGAACGTTTCAGATGGAACTAGATGAAGCACTCCAATATGAGGGACCACCTTCTAAACTTGAATTCAATAGGTAATCATCCACACCAATTAACTTCAGTAGATTCCATCCTGTCATAAGAAGCTATGTTTTGAATTTACAATTTACATCAAGATATTATCCAAACATTCCTGCTTGCATATCCAGTTTCTGTCTACCCTTTATCACTATCCCATTCATTTGTATGACTACCCATCATAACTCAAAAAATCCAGACATAACATGGTTAAGTATACACTGGTTTGTTAACATCAAACATTAGGTTGTTTGAAAACTTCACCCAACCACTGAGCATTCTGAAGATGTTTAACAGATGCTGAATACATTCTGCACCTGTAAAAGTGAAAATTTAATGGTACAATATGCCAACTTACTTTTGCTTTAAACAAATTGTTGCATTCAAAACTCATTTTAAATAAAGTTGAAGTATCATATTTAAAACACGCCCTTAATATTCACAGGTTTGAAGAGGCTACAATCATTCTTCCTGTTTTGCATTCTTATGCATAGAAAAAAAAACCACTTCATAGTAACCTTCAAAACTGGTAGAAAAAAAGCATTGAAATTACCTAAAATTACCTATTAAGTTAATCTCGGTTCAAGTGCTGCCTCCACCCAGGAAATAAAAGCAAGAGCTGTTTCATATCCACTCAATTGTTGTTTCTCTGCTACTGTTAAGTCGTTCTGTTTATATTATAAATCATATTACCTGAGTGTTAGCCACAGAATGTTCTCCTATCTCCCTACCTAAGGACCATGAACTAAAAGATCCGAGAACCATTAACAGTTTTAATAACTGTTTAAACTTTTTGCAATAATCTTACAATACAATTTCCCCTGGCCAGATTTACAAAATCTGAAAACAAGCCAGACAGACAAGAACACAAATCTTAAACTTTAACTTCTATGCCAATGTATTTAACCAGAAAATGTTGTGTATACTCTGTGAAATAGAACCGTAATATCATAGTTGTTTGTGTTGCTCTTATACAGCATTCAATATATCTCACACTAAAAATTTGCAAGGGGAAAGACATAAAACCAGAATCATAGAATCATAGAAATGTAGAGTTGGAAGAGACCACACGGGCCATCCAGTCCAACCCCCTGCTATGCAGGAACACCCTCAAAGCACTCCCGACAGATGGCCATCCAGCCTCTGCTTAAAAACCTCCAAGGAAGGAGACTCCACTACACTCTGAGGCAGCAGATTCCACTGCCGGACAGCCCTGACCGTCAGGAAGTTCTTCCTGAGGTTCAGGTGGAATCCCCTTTCCTGCAGCTTGAATCCATTGCTCCTTGTCCTGGTCTCTGGAGCAGCAGAAAACAAGCCCTCTCCTTCCTCTACATGGCATCCCTTCAAATATTTAAACATGGCTATCATGTCCCCTCTTAACCTTCTCTTCTGCAGACTAAACATACCCAGCTCTCTAAGTCTATCCTCATAGGGCATGGCTTCCAGGCCCCTCACCATTTTGGTCGCCCTCCTCTGGACTTGCTCCAGCTTGACCAGGTCCTTCTTGAATTGGGGTACCCAGAACTGGACACAGTATTCAAGATGAGGTCTAACCAAAGCAGAGTAGAGTGAATTTTCCTCTTTACACAGCCTGCATTTCTATGTACGACTATGTCATATGGGCATAGCTTATGCATGTTTCTAAGGGCCTGTCTGCCCTACACAACTATTGCAGTATGCTTCCACTTCAACTACCATGGCTGCCCCCTATGGAATCCTGGGATCTGGAGTCTCGGGAGGTACTGGAGGTTTCTGGCTGTGAATTCTAAATATCCCTCCCCAAACTGGCAAATCCCATGATTCCACAGAAGAGAATGATGGCAGTTAAAGTGGAATCAGACTGCAATAGTTGTGTAGTGTGGAAAGACCCTAAGATTAAGCTCCACTCAGTGGAAAATTCTTCTGAACAGACAAATTACACTGACAGACTTGCTTTCAATAATGTGTTAGAGTATATGCGATGATATTCTATGCATTTTGTTATACAAAATGCTTCTTTTAGTATAGGTTATATCACTTAAAGAACCAGTGAAATAGAGACTTTCTTTTTGCTATATACAAATGGAAGCCAATCTAGCTCTGGTGACTGGATTTATTTTTTCTGGATGCCAATGTTATGCTTTGGTTTTGTTTTCAACTGTATGTATGTACACAAAACATCTGGAGCGGGATCTGTAGTCCATATTCTGACCAATCTGTTTAAAATACATATAAACATTCTGAATAGTTTTTAAATTATTTGTTTACTTAGAAATACTTTAAGTATTTGTAAAAAAATTATTTTAAAACTAGTTACTTAAAACTATGTAATTTAAAATATTTATAGTAAATATAAGAAAAAAATTATTTAAAATAAAAAAAATATTTTAAATAAATACTTTGGCCAATATGTAGTCAATGGATTCAAATTCACATGAATCTCTTCACATACATCCACTTCTAAAAGAGACAGGAGCATGACACCTATATCCATTTCCTTTACAATTTGGTCAGTCCAAAAATTTCCATCTCTGGAGGGTGGTACTGATCATTGGCCTGGCTTTTACGTCTCCAAATATGAATCCAATAATTCAAATGCTTACACACCTTATCACTGATGACGTTCAGTAACAGCAATCATAATAAAGCTGCTTAAAAGATTACCTCACCAAATTTAGTGCTAAATGGTAACTACTGGACAGTACAGCAGATAATTCCATAGCTATTAGTTACCTATAGAATAAATTCTATTATATTCTTACTGTGCTCCTAACATTGTATTGGACTACACACACGTCTTTCTACAATATATAAAAATCTACTATTCTGTAGATAATTAACATATACTGAAAGATTACTTCATTACAATAAAAAACAGGCAGCAGTCTTCAAATCATAAAGGAGAATATATTTCATGAATGAAAGAGGATTTTTAAAAACTTGCATTGAATTCAGATATCTTGAATTACTGATGATTCAAACGTTTGGCTGTACATTTGAACTACTGAAATTCAGTAGTTATTGGATTAAAGTCTGCAACATTATGTCACTATGCCTGTTTTGAAAATGTTTTATTAACTAACCACTTTGGACTTCAGCTATACATTTTGAAGTAAACATTAAATTCTAAACCACTGTCTATAAAGAGAAAAGAGCAAGCACTTTTCCTACACAATCTCTATCAACACCAGAAGAAAGTGGATACGAACACAGAAAGTCTTTCTTCCATGAGAAAAGTTTCTGGAGATTATACTTAACAGCTTCCAATCTTGCCTTAAATCAATTAAAAACAACAACAACAACTAACCCAACTTTGAAAGTAATCAGATTAGATATGTAGTGAACAGAAAGCCCAACCAAATTTGATACCTGCAAAATGCTCCAAAAATGTTTGATGTGTACATATTTTGAAACATTTTGTTAAAATTAGTTTAAGCACAAAATATTTATGTTACAGACTACTGACCACCTTCCTGCATTTGTCACCTTATAGCTTCCTTTGTGTGTAATATTCTGCTTTGAAACAAAAACAATGCTTTAAAACTAAAATAAGGTTATTTAAAAGAAATTAACATGAACAAACAACTCTTTATCTTCTTTTACAGGGGCAGGATAAAGGAGGAGTTAAAGAATCAAAGTATAAATTGAGACACAAAACAAAAAGAGAGAGGGTTAAATAATTAGAAGAAATAGTATGTTGCGTTTGTTAAGAATGGGAATAGTTAAACATGAGGAAATGTTGGATTATATGGATTTATCCTAAGAATAAATAATAAGCGTAAGCAAGTGGAAAAATGTTAAGTTAAGATGGGTATGATTATACTATAAAAGTGTGGTGGGGGGTCTATATAACATGAGAAGTATACTATGTTAGGTTATGTGTTATTGTATGGTGTATTGTATAGTGTGTGTTTTATCATATGTTGGTATGTTTTTTTTCCTTGGTGTTCTTTTTTTGTAACCAATAATGAAATTTATATTTAAAAAAATGATTAGAAGAAATATCATTCTAGAAACACAAGATTTTAAAAAAATGCATTACTTACTAATGTCTTTTGTTTCAAAGCACTGGGTGCTACATAGAAACCCTTTATTCATGCCAGGTGTAAAACTCTACATAATATTCTCCTTTTACCACTACATGGGGTGTGTGTGTGTGTGTGTGTGTGTGTGTGTGTGTGTGTATGTGTATTTCTGCTCTCCTCTACTGCAAGGCCTATTTGATTGTTGCCTCACCCTGGAAATTACAGAGCACAGATCGGCATTCTCTCCTTTTCCTACTCCGATCTTTCTAGTGCTTCGTCTAGAAAGCACACTAATGTCATTAATTAGAGAAGTTAATGTGAGTGTCTAAACAACAAATATGCTAAGTTAGTTTGGACATACTAGAGTATTTTAATAGCCACTAGAAAATTGAAATGATTTTTTTTTCTCCACTTTCTGTTCCTTCAAAAAGGCCTGGTCACATACAATCTATCTATCTATCTATCTATCTATCTATCTATCTTTCTTTCTTTCTTTCTTTCTTTCTTTCTTTCTTTCTTTCTTTCTTGATTAGCCTTTGTATTGTAAACAACAGAAACAGAACCACAGGGTTTGGGGGATGGGGGTTAAGAGTAATTTCACATAAACAGCATTTTGCATCACGCCATTTCACCTACCTAGTGAAAGACATGGCAGAAAATACAGGACTTCCCTATGAGATGTGTGCAGTTCTAATAAGGACAAAGATGGGGAAAAGTAAGTATGACAAAGAAATATTTTTATGTTATTCTCTACATTGGGAATTAGAAGGGGCTTAATGCTGACATTAAAATGATTATTAGAGGGTGGTAGAAAGAAAGATAGAGTGTTGTAAATCTTTACATGTAGGAGTAAGGATGAAATTACTCAAGAAATCAGTTTCCCAAAATGGAGTTTCAGAATAGACATCCATTTCTTATCTGTTCCATTCATGGAAAAGCTTCTCTTGGAAACTGAGGAAGGGCTGTGTTCTAAGAACATGTAGATGAGTTTTGTAGGCCCCTGGGAACAAAACAGAGGAATTTTATTTATTCATTCTCTATCTACAATTTGTTTTGTAAAGCTCAAACACTGTTAACAGTGTTCTGAAATTGTCTATGAGAAGGGAGCTACCATAAAGAAAGAAGCAGAACAGAACAGAATTGCCGGCGTATAAGACTCATTTTTCCCTCTGAAATACACTGTTTGAAAATGTGGCGCATCTTATATGCCAGTGCATCTTATATACCAGCAAACAGTATTTGCCGGTGTATAAATGGAGGTGCGTCTTATATGCTGGCTGCATCTTACACACCAGCAAATATGGTATGCTTCTAACATTTGAGACAATGTTAGATTCAACAAAGGAAGGTCATCCAGAATCATAGAGTGAAACATCATTAGTATGTTGACATACATTATTTTATTTTTGTGTGTCAACATTAAAGACAAAGCAAAAACTGACATTTCTGTCCTCTTTTATTCTACAGTAAGCAGAAAGGCCTAATCCTGATTGAAATCCTGGCACAGCAGAGGAGGGATTTGAACCTATTGAAACTGCTGGGATCCTAACCCAGATTGAGCTCTATGCACCAGCAATTTACGTTTCAAAAAAGCCCCCAAAAGGTGATCCATTAGCAAATGGACCACTTTTGGCAGCAGACATGACACAAAGTCATAAAGGTACAGAACATCTGTTTGGAAGTGCTAATGCTCTGGATGTGGGCCAATAAACAAAAATTTAATCTAAACAAGATGAGACTCTGATTTTTCAAGGTTCCTGGTTACATGCAAAGCCTCCCTGTATAATGGGGAGTCTTCAGCCTGTAGAGCTTGCCACACATGGTGAATGACAATGGATAGGGTGGGATGAGTATACTTCCCCTCTGCATATGTTTACTTAATTTAGAATGCAGAATGCTTCAACAGAACTAGGTATCTTCTTACCAAGTGATCTGTATGATTAGGGAGATGTATTTAATTTTTTTCTGGATGGAGTTACAACCCACT
This sequence comes from Iguana delicatissima, assembly GCA_948472985.1. Lineage (NCBI taxonomy): Eukaryota > Metazoa > Chordata > Lepidosauria > Squamata > Iguanidae > Iguana > Iguana delicatissima. The sequence goes on from CAOKZL010000502.1 coordinate 451,986, forward strand.
AAAACAGAGCCACTCAAAGTGACAATCTCTGGATTGATGCCAGTTCTTGAGCTGTTGGCTGTTTGTGGAAAATTTCCAGGAAAGAAAGAAGCAATTGTGATGAGTGGGCACAAATATGGTATTGGTCGCTGGCACACTGGGAAAAAGAAATAATGGTTAATCCCCACATCAGATGGCTTGAGAAGCAGTGCACCAGAAGATGGAATGTAAGATCAGGAATAAAGGAATACCATCACCACTGCAAAAACAAAACAAAGTAAAACAAAACAAAAAAATATATACTATAAAGTAAGGTAAATTTTAGTAGCCTGGAAAATGAGGTCTCTTTATGAACTAGACTGTATTAAGGGATCTGATCTATAAATGTTTTCTTGCTGCACCATGTAATTTTGTTAGCTTTATGCAAGAAAATAATATATTTTTGGCAACAAACATGCACATACAACACTCCTTATTTAACTTACAGGAACATACACCATTTTGGATAAAGAAGAATGCCATTACATTTAAGGCAAGACAAGCAAATTCTACAACTAATCTCTTAAAAGGCTCATTATAAGGGTCAACAAATGCAGTGTAATCTCTTAAATAGGGGCTAGCAATTTGGTAAAATTGAAAAAGAACTACCAACCCCCACTTTGTGATAACAGGAGCTAAGATGCAACTGAATGACATGAAAAGGATGAAAAACACAAGGTTTGTTTTAATAGAATATTAGGATTACGTAAGATGCAATTGATATTTTCTACAACATCCATTGTTGTTGTTGTCGTTGTTGTTGTGTGCCTTCACATCATTTCCAACTTAGGGAACTCTAACAAGAACGTATCACAAAGTTTTCTTAGCAGTATTTATTTTCTCCTTTGTCTTCCTCTAAGGATGAGTGTGAGTTGCCCAAGGTCACCCAGTAGATTTCCACAGCTAAGTGGGGATTCAAATCCTGGTAGAACAATGTTCAGACCACAACACCACACTAGCTCTTTACTACAGTCTACAACTTCTACATACGCTTTATTAAACCAGCACTTCTGAACATTCTGTTTTAGTTGCAAATCGAGCTTTGTTAAAAATGAATTTGATATTTTGCACTCTTATGTTAATTTTTACTCACTTGGAAAAGTTCTAGTTCTTTGTTTTGTAAGTTTTACTAATTTTACATGCTTAGGATATGCTTGTCTGAAACACAACCTACGTGATCGAAATTATTTTACAAATTTAGTCAGTAAATATTTCAGTTCCTTTTCACAATTGTCATAAGAGAAAAAAATGGAAAGATATGAGAAAACTGTCATAGCTAGGCTTGTTTAATGCCTTGTTGTGATTTAAAAAAAGAGATTCAATTAATATGGATCAGATTGATCTTGAGCTATGAAAAAACCATGCTAAATTACTTGTTCATATAAGACTGCTTGTCAAGAGTTTGTTAAACCTTGTAAGAATTCTCATCAGCACAAGAATGAGAAAATGAGCACTTTTTTCTCAATTTACACAAAATGCTTCTGCACAAAATTATTGCCTTTTCCATTGTGAAAAAGCACACATGTGCGCAAGAAATGAAACTGCAAGAGCGTGGAATCTCAGAAATGGCTGAAAAGGTTTGGGCACTGGCGTTTATAGAAAAACTGGCTTTTGAAATTCGTACAGCAAGAGGAAAGATCATAGAGGATGATTTTGAAAGTACATGGCATAGCTTTATCACATTTGTTTTTTAACTGAATTTTGTCCCTGGACTCCTATCAAAATGTATGTTGCTCAGAAAATTATAACTTTATATTGTTTTGTTTTTGTTTTGTAGTTAGGTTTAACCAGATTGGTTTTGTAATTATATTTAGATTATTAATGACAGTGTCTGATTTATGATATAAAAATTAAATAAAATATATTTTAAAAGAAGCAAAAAATGCATTTGATGCTTCAGATTTTTAAATAAATCCATGTAACAAGATAGCAGATATCATGGTTTAGCTATGCAACTTATACAATTTAACCTACTTGTACATCACATTCTTCCCAATGAAAAAACTATCTTGAGACTAACAGAAACTATCTTGCTGTGTCAAAGGCAAAAAGAAAAATGTTGTGGTTGACAAAAGAAAAATTCTAGATATAGATTTTTATTAATTGTTCTTAATTACAAAACAGCTAAAATATCTAGTTTGTTGTGACTGCTTAACTATACAGTTTCATGGTTGTACCTTCCATTCAATACTTTGAGAATAAAGGATCTGAAACTCATTCTCCAAAGGTGTTAGTAACAGAAAGCCAACTTACTTTAACAGATAATTACACATATATATTAATGACACACATTTAAAGTGAACAAATGGACAAAGATCCTTGCTTTCCAAAGCTTCCACACTGAAAATTTCAGTTATCCTTAGTGAAATTAAAGTGCACAAAATCTTGAGAGGTTATCAGAATCGACACTTCATAATCCATAAAAGTAGAATCCTTTTTACGAGCCTGTCTTTCCCATCTAAACCAAATGGTGTAGGGTTCAAGTAGAGGTTACAAAGAAATTTTGCCAAAACATATCAAAATCCAAAACAATGAGTGAGGAGAAATCCCCACTTTATGTCTACTAAATGTGAATATTTAGAAAAACAAATCTAGCTACAGAAATATATAATTTTTTTTTTGTCCAAGTCTGGTTCCTAGTAAAAAGCTATGCACACAAATGGGAGCTGCAATCAACAACTGGTGTATCTGTTGGATATACAGATTGAATTGACCTACATGAAAACTGAATTACAACTCTTTCCCCTCAAGATGGTCTCTTCCGATAGGCAACAGTCAAAAGAGCCATTACCTTTGATGTACCTTTTCGACACAGAAGATAAGATCCATGTCCTCATGTACAATACAGCAATACTTGACAATATATTTAGACCCAAGTCTTGAAAGAGTAATTTTAAGCAAAGATGTCCAGAACATGTACAAAAGACATTTCTCTGCAGGCTTCTCCTAATCTGATTTAGACATGATTTTGTTTCTACTCAGGAAGCTTAAATTAGTTTAGCTGTTCCTGAATGGCGCACAGAAACATGAACATGTAGTTGCTCATTATTTCAGCCTGAGTAAGTCATATTTGTTACAAAACCAAGTTATACTGAACATCGTTGCATTTTATTTACTGTTACATTAAGGAATTATTATAGGGTTGTAGTTGAGGGTATGTCTGATAAATTCCATTCTGTCATTATAATTGAAAATTTCAGCGGGGAGATCTATGAACTCAGAAAACAAATGGATGGTTCAACATGAAGCTTAGATGTGTAGCTAAGATCGGTTTGAAAATGGCCTGTGCTGATCTTGAAAGAAAAATGGTAAGGAATAGTTTGTTCATAAACATTTGAAGTTGGATGAGTGAACTGTAACAGTTTGAAAAGTGTCATGTGTCCCTTTGCATCTCAGACATCACTCATGTTATTCTTAGCTTCTCAATTTCTCTATTTGCCTAGCATATTTTGGGAAATGTTTTGTTGTGTTACAACAAGCAGACTGTGTAGCATATGTCTTAAGATATTTTAAATTTTAAGTTTTTTATTAAAAATGTGATTCTCCCCTTTTTAGGTTAGAGATTTCATAAAGTCTTCTTCTCATATGCTCAGTTATAACCTGAGGTAGGAGCACAGATTCAGAATAATACCATTACTCAATAAAGTATTCTTCTCCCACTTCAACTTACATTATACTGTGAAATAAAAAAGTGGGGAGCAACAAGGGTAGGATTTTTGTGCAGGATGACTGTGAACTCCATTCCATTCTACTCCTCAAAGCAGATTCCTGGCTATAAGAGCCCTAATTCATTCATTTTAATTATGCATCAGACTGCAATCAATTGTGTGATTATAGTCAAAAACCTTCAATGTCTGCTCATTCCAAGGGAATGGTCTGACAACACTTGAAATGTGAACCTGCAACTGGGTAAGTGGCCAGTGGATGACTAACTTTGTGGAACCATTTGCAAAGCTAATCAAACTTCTTACAGCTTTCAAGTATAATCAGAGTATAAAAGGAAAAGGAGAAGCATCTACAAGGATCCTGTAAGATGTGAACAGCACAGAAACTGGCATACATAGAAACTGTAAAACATTTTTGTTGTATTTAATGTCAGGAATAGCTCTGTGTATGTTCCTTTCAAAATCAATGATAAAATAATTTTTTTTTCAAGAGATACAAAGCGCAATTGGCAGGGATCCGCATAGACTGAGGTGGCTTTCTAACTTCCTACTTCTGCTAAAGCCTTTAAGCTGTTCTGAAAAGTGGCTGCTTCTCAAATCTGGGGGCACTTCAAGCACCTCATGAGCCACCACTGCCACAACCACTTCATAATATGCGTACCATCTTAATACGGATCAAGGACTAAGTTTATAAATGGAAATATATGTATAAAACTATGCACAGCTAGATTGTGACAATATTGTCCCCTTGAATATTTGGCTCGTTTTAAAGTATAAATAACATTTGTCTATTTGAACATAAGGTCACAAAATGGCATATGGAATAGTCTCCATAAAAACAGACACAAAGAGTTACCATTCAAATACTTATATTTCATTTAAATCATTTTAGGCTGCAGTCCAACGAGCCCATTCTGGAAATAAGCCACACTGCACTCTATGGATCTTATTTTTGAGCAGATACGTAAGTATTTACAGAACTGGACTGGCATACAAATTGCAAAATAAATACAACAACAGGAAGATGAGATAGGCACAATGTAAGAACAGCAAGAAAGCTCATCAGTTCTTATACTGCTGGCATTCTGAAAGTAACTACATTTCAGCAACTGAGATATACATCAGTTACCACCATAGGAAGTCTAAATAATTAGGGATAATAAAGAACAAAAACCAGCAGCTAAGCAAGACTCAACCGTGAACCCCAGTTAATGAAAAAGAGAAAAGAAAAAGGATTTCATTAAAGACTAAGAGAAATCATAAAACTGCCAAGATGCTGCAGAACTGAATGTGAGACTTGCATTGCTCACCAACATTCAACAACATTGCCAATAGAAACTCATGGTATTTGTACAATTCCACATAGCAGTTGCAATAGCAGCCAATATACTTGACAGAAATGCGTGAAATCACATGTTTCTAGGTAGCGCCTCTAGCACTTGGGAAAGACCTCTCTTCTGTAATAGAAATATGATCATACAATATTTGGACAGTGTACAATAAACTGTACTTCTGTCCAGCTAAAAATCTTATCATCTCAGAAGACCTCAAGTAATTGTCAAGTTTTTATTATGTTGATCATCAAGCTACTCAAGACATTTCACTAGTTGTTTATGTTTCATTTCTTCAATTTTTAGCCCTTGGTGATTAGACAGTAAATATATAAATATTATTTATTCAAACCTGCTAAAGATAAGAGTACAGTGCATTTTACAACTTTACCATTAAAGCAAGACAGGACATGAAACTGAAGAAATATTGTGAGGTGAAAATTGGCTGCATTCCTAGGGAAAAAACTGTAGTTAAATCTAAACTTGTCCATAAATCACACCTTTAAAAATAACAGGAAAAGGTGAATTACCTAATGTCTGAAAATTCACAGAACAAATTCATTCATGGAAAATACTATCACACTAGATGATTCAAAATAAAGTAGTGTATTCCATAGTAAGTAGTACATTTAGCCATTTCTTTATGCTTGTTAAAAAAGCACACACAGTCAGATTAGATAAATGTTGCTCCCCAAAGTGAATGTCTAACAAACAGAAAATATGTTTAACTAGATGGAACTATCCTGCTCATCTGAAAAGACATGCTATAACTTCTATCATAATCTTCTGGTATTTTAATGCCTCCCTGTCACTGAGACAGGACTGGCCAGAGGTAATTCAATGTCACAGTAATCCACAGGATCACTTCTGTAGAAGAAGGGTGTGGACTGAATGGAGCCTAAGGCCCTTTTCGCATGCCAGTCCTGTTGCAAAATGGCCTCGGGAGCATCGCGCGATTGCGAAGATGGTTCCACGTTATGTCCCTGCAATCGCGCAACACTCCCGAGGCCATTGGGGGCGATCACATAGTATATCAGTTTCGGCTCGTTGCTGAAAATGATGCGCGATCACACGTCGCTCCCATGCCCCGCACGCTTACCTTGTGTGCGGCTTTGAACCATACCTCCCCAGACACATTTCACTACATGGTATTGTATTTGTTTTGTACTCATCCTACTTCTGCTTTGAATAGGTTTCCCTATCATGATAGTTGCCAGAGTCTTTCTCTCCTATGCTCCAGTCAGCAAGTGTCCTAGGAAGCAGGTAGTTGGAATGCAAGAGCTATCAGGTAGTTAATCCAGTTCAGGTCCACCACCGGTTATCCAGCAGGATGAAGAAGCAAGAGAATGATCATCAGCCAGTACAGAAGTCTTACAGCAAATCAGTAGTTCAAGTAGACAAGACCAGCAAGGAGTAAAACAGTGTCATAAATCACAGCCAGTCCAATGTCCAGAAAACAGGAACATAAAGAGTACTGCCAATCACCAAAATAGATAGCTGTAGGCAACAAAGTTGCCAGGGAGCTGCTGGGAGATGTATAGGCAGCTTTCTCAAGGCACCAGGGTGCCTAGTCAGTGTCTCTCATTTAACAGCAGCTGGAATTATTGTAATACCTCCTTGTCTCTTCTTTGCTCTGCAAATGATGAAACTTTGTCCTCAGCATCTGCTACGTCCTGCTGGGGAGAAGGTCTCTCCTCTGTTTCAGTCCACAGCTCCTTGGAACTGGAGAGACCACCAACATCAGGAGCTGTAGATTCCTGGCACTCTGACTCTCTGTTTGAATCTTCTGACTCCAGAGGGTGGCATACTTTCTTCCCACAAGCTATAACTCCATCTTTGATCCCAAACAGCACTAGTCTTGGCAGTCCCTTACCAGCCATGGCACTCCCTGGCCCTAGAGTATGGCTGGATTTGCTGATGTTCCCACTCTTCTGCCCTTCCCTTGTTCAGCATTTTCTCATCCTCTTACTGTCTCCTGCCACACTTCCCCACTGTCACACCAAGTCCACTTACTGCTTAACATCTTCTTATTGAGATATTACACACCATCTTATCACATGTCTATTGAGATGCTATTCTTGATGCCTCAGTTTTGCCTCCTGGATCCCGGGCCTCCTCCAGCTTAGGCCCACACTCATTTTTTTAAAGAAAAAAAAAGCTTTTTCCTAATCATTAACCCGGCTTTTTCACTTTATATTTCAATTACAGTTTCAGAAGAAGCACTTTCCCATATTCAGAATATATGTTTTGCTCCAACATATTTCACTTATTCTATTGATGATCACAATGTGTTTGTGATATCTCAAATGATGATTGCTGTTGGTAGCCAGTGCAAGGACAGAGAAACAAGATCAAAAGGAACTATAAAAAGACAGCTAGTAGACAGCTATAATTATAAAACATATGACAGAAATGCTATCTTGGCAACCACTTGCATTCTATGGATGAGTTATGCCCTGCATAGAGATGCTTAAATTGAGCATTACAGTTCCCCCTCTGAAAACCATTTTGTGAAGCAAGTAGTGAACACTGACTAATTTACTCAGTGCAGTAAAGTGCTTTGCCAATGGATACATTTTATTTACAGGAAAGAAGATCCTATAATATCCTAAATATTTCACAGTTGTTGAGTTATTAAGAATATACTAATTATCTCAGCAAGTATGCTGAAGATTGGATAATACAGAATTTTAAGATTTTTTTTAAATGTACCAAAGTGTTTATTTAATTATTAGTTATAAATAACTATGTTCAGTTTTTTCCAGTTGCTATGATCTGGAGAAATACAACTGAATCACAAGTCTTTCTCATGATCCTTCCTGCAGATTCAATTTTGCACAGTTGATAGATTCAGATTATACACCATTCTGCAACAGGGCAAGCATTTCAGATGAACATACAAATATGTGGAAAGACTGACCATTAAACATAAGGCTGTCCTTATTGAATAAGCCCAGCAAATACGTTTCTAACAGTAGCAAGCAAATGCCTCTCAGGAGCCTAAAAGGAGAGCATAAAGGAGAAAGTTCTGCTTTGCTAGTATCCATTGGTATTTAGTGTACACAAACTCTGAGCATGTTTTTCCATATGCTACCAATAGCAAAACTACGGTTGAGCTCTTTTGTGAGTTTGCCCAAATCCAGGAACAGGGAACTATGGAACTTCAGATGTAGTTGGAAAATTCCCATTCCTGATCATTAGACATGTTGGATAGGGCTGACAGAATCTTGAGTTCAGCAACATCACATGGTCCATCCTTTTGAAAAGCTGTCTAAATGATGTTTGTACTCAGCTATCATTGTTACTGTCATTAATTTTATTTATATTCTGCTTTTCCCCCTAATAAAGCAGCTTACAAATTAAATACAGGATAATTAAAACATAGAAAACATCACCATTAAAATAGAATTAAATGATCAACCACATTCAAAATCTGTTTAACCACAGAATTAAAAATGATTAAAAGAAGTTTTAAAAAGAGAACACTTGAAAGAGTACAATAGTCTGTCTGTCTGTCTGTCTGTCTGTCTGTCTATCTATTTATTTGATATTAAGTCTTTCTCCCAACAGGGGATCCAAAGCAGCATACAACATTTTAAAAGCACAATTAAAAAACTGTTAACACAAAAGTTAAAACGCAATTAAAAAAAATTTCTATTTAAAAAACACAAGTTAAAAATAATTAAAAACAGCATTAAAAACAAGTTAAAAACAACATTAAAAGGTGCTTTAAACCATAATAAAATAAAAACACTATATGCCCAATTAAAAGTTTTATCTGCTGCACACACACAAAACCAATAATAATAAATAAAAATAAAATAAATAATAAAAATAAAAAGGTCTTTACCTGGTGGCAGAAAGATAGCGGGGGGGGGGGCAACCAGACCTTCTGTGGAAGGGAGTTCTGTAGTTTGGAAACAACCACCAAAAAGGCTGTCTCTTGGGTTCTCACCAGATCTGCCTGGATAGTGGTGGGACCAAGAGAAAGTTTTCAATCACAGATCTTAGAGCACAGGCAGGCTGTATAGGGAGATATTTGGTTTTCAAGTAGTCTGGACCCAAGCTGTGTAGGGTTTAAAAGTTGATAGCCGGCCTTTCTTTAAAAACCTTGAAGTCTCAAATGCCTGTCAGAATAAAAGTTTTCACCTGCCACTGGACAGACAGTAAGGAAAAGGCCATTGTAGCCCCCCTAGAAAGAGAATTCGAAAGCTTAGCGACAGTCTCTGAGAAGGCTCTATCTTGCACCCTTACCAGCTATGCCTAAAAATGGTGGGACTGGGAGAAAAGCCTCTGTTCAGGATCTCAGGGCCTGGACCAGCTCATATGGAGAGATAACAGTCTGTCACAAGTTATATAGGGGGTTTTATAGGTCATAATCAACAAACTCAATTGTGTCTGGAAACAGACTGGCGGCCAACGAAGCTACCCTAGCACAAGAATTTTATTGTCCCTATAACTGGCCTCTATTAACAATCTGGCTCCCTTGTGCTTGTCAAGCAAGTCTGTCCTTGTTCATTTCTTCTATGTTCTCCCATTTTCTGTTCAGTTTAAGAAGCATTTGCACTTTCAGTTTACTTTGAATATTTGAGGCTATATATATTTCTATAACTGTTTTTCGTAATGATCATGATGGTAATGTAAGACACTGCTATTCAAGCAAGAACTGTCCCACCCTCCTGCCACCAATTGACTCAAGAAAAGGTTCAACCAGATTGCCTCAAAATACTGAGAACCTCCAGTCTTTTTGGTTTTGATTGTACCTGCATATTCATGGTTTGCATCTAGTCCTCTCTTGAAATACGCTGGGTTTCTCTCTCTCTCTCGCTTGTGCCCCATCATGTGTCACATCTGGTCTCATGCAACATTTTGCAAATTGACTTTCTTCAGTTTCCACTGACAAAAACCATGAGTTATAGTCAATGTGCTAAAGTCCTTTAGCAATATTGTACTAGTTAAGCATTAGGAACATTTTGTTTCAGTGTTAACATTTCTCTTTCCCTTGCTTGATCTCTGTTCAATCTATGTCCTGGAAGCAATGGCTGTGTTTACTTGGAGGCCATATTTACTGGATCTAAGAGAGTAGAAACTCACAGGCAAGTAACCAATACATTTAATTTCAGGAAGTACTGGGTTAATTTAAACTGACCTGGGAAATGGGAATAAAATGTTTTTCGTAATCTTGGGAACTCCCAGGATATACTTCAAGTTAAATAAAATGTCACATGGATCTCCAAAATAGAATCAGTTTATATAGAAAGAAGAACTGGGATTTTCTGAGACTTTTCTCCCATATGGAGTCACCCAAAGTCCAACCAAATACAAAGGCAGATATCATAGCAAACACAGAGCCACACTTAAGTGGATATTTCCAGCTACAGAAATTAAACTTTTCTTTCCAATTAAAAAGAGATAATGAGCAGTGTGATATAGTGGTCTGGGCACTGGACTACGACTCTGGAGATGAGAGTTCAAATCCCCACTCAGCCACTGGGTGACCCTGGGCAAGTTACATTCTCTCAGCCTCTGAGGAAAGTAAAGGCAAACCTCTTCTGAACAAATCTTGCCAAGAAAACCCCATGACAGAATCATCTTAAGGTCACTACAAGTTGGAAAATGACTTGAAGGCATACAACAACAACAATTAAAACAACAATGAAAAACAGCTGAATTATGTGATCTAAGCAACAGAAAAATACAATTCAGTTAAATCCAAATAATGCAACAAGGAGAGGATTTAAAAAAAAAAACAAATCAAAAAAGGCAAACAGGACAGATGAAATAAAGAGTAATATGCAGATAATTAGAACATAAAATTATCTATGTAAAGCAAAACAGAAGAAGCCATTAAGATGGCAAAAACTTCATTCAGTAATTTAATGGAAGTAAATTCTTCAATGGAAATGTGAAAGGAAGATTACAAAACATTTTGTATCCACATACTACAAAAGATGTTTCCAGATCTCTAAATGTAGGTAAAACATAGATTAAAGAGGAAAAGGGACAGGAAAAAAGCTCCATGACTACACCATGACATCTGATGAAAAGATTATGAAAGCTTTTAAAAATTCTGCCTTTAATGTAGAAAATGAGTATGTCTTGGGAAAATAGCAGGCTCTTAAAGAAAGCCTATGAGCAACAACAAGGTAAAGCATACTTAAGAAGATAAAAGGAAGAAAATCCCCAGGATCAGACAGAAAACTTTACAAAGTATTTAAAATATTTAACCATATTTAGAAATTTGCTTATAATGAGGGTGCCACCAGATGCATGCCACAATAGCTTCTATTTTTAAGCATTTTACTTTACGAATGTGGAAAAGATTAAAGAGCCAAATAAAATAAACAGGTAGGAAAAAGTAAATAGCTGCAAGTTACCTTAAACAACAGCTATAGCTTTTGTTCATATATTTGGCTCATCTTTAGATCAGAGAGAACTACAATCAAATTTGTTAATTTTCTTCATTATTATGTTTTATCCTGGCGTGGCAATCATAAACTGTACTATGATCATTCTGGCATACAGATTTAATTTGCTGGTCCATGGAAATAAACTATAAAAAACTATATGCCATACTGATATGTACAATCTATGCAGTGGCAGCTGGTGGAATTTAATTTATTTTTTTTATTTACTTGATTTTTACGAGTTGGCTTCTGCTCCTAAAGGCCCTGAAGGCAACTTAAAATTTTAAAAAGGGTTAACAACACTGTTTACAGAATTAAGAACCAGAGAAGCCATCTTTCTAAAAAAAATTAGCAGAATTAATTACAAATAAAAGTCTTCAGAAGCTGTGCTTAATGGCATCTCTATACAGTTGCCACCAGTCTCACTCACTAGGGAGACGGTTTCACTATAGAGATGCCATAACCCAAGTGGCCCTGTTACCAACTGAGGCGTCTATAACAGTGGTTCTCAACCTGTGGGTTCCCAGATGTTCATGGACTTCAGCTCCCAGAAGCCCTGAGCATTGATCATAGTGGCTGGGGCTTCTGGGAGCTGAAGTCCATGAACATCTGGGGACCCACAGGTTGAGAACCACTAGTCTATAAGTATTAGTGAGATGTAACATCAGTGTCTCCAAAGCAGAATGAGGAACAGAGCAGGGACCTATGAAAGTGAGAGACTAGTCCTGGAGGAGGGCAATTCCTTCTTTAAAAAGGGTTTGTTTGGGGGAAGGGACTGGGTTCAGAAACCAAAAAACTCACATCATTCTTAACTCATCACTCTGGCTTACATGCCGCCTCTAACAAATGGATTACACTGGCACTTTGCTCTCAGATGCCACCATTTCCTGGGGCCTATCAACACCAGAGAATTGTAGTGCTATTATTCCACTTTAGCTGTCACTGGTCCATCCTGTGGAATCCTTGCATTGGTAGCTCAGGGAGGGCCATTTAGAATTCTCAGCCACAGAGCTCCACGGCCTCATCCAACTACCAACCTCAGGGTTCCACAGGGTGGAACCCTAGCAGTTAAAGCAGTATAATTGTGCAGTGTGAATGGGCCACAGGTAACATGCAGAAGGACAGGGACATCCACAAGCTTGTCAGTTTTAGAGGGAAGCTCCCAGTATTTTTTTGCAAATGTAAAGGGCTCTACCAAAAATAGAGATGCTCTCCTTCTGTCCTCCCCCCTGCCATGCCATTTTGCTCCCAGGCTTATCAGCAAGCAGCATGTTACACACAGTGTAATTTGCCAATATATGAAAACCTGGAAGGTTCATTAAAGAAGAGAACATATTAGTACATCAGATAACTCAGTATTAGGGGAAAAAAACAAAAATCAAAAATGGCACTGGAAAACACTTTATGTCAGAAAACAAAGAGATGCTGAAAGGGACACATGATTCTTGTGAACAATTTTTTCTAGGGCACTGAGTGAAGGAAGTCTGGTGCTATAGTTGAAAAGTAAGCTGTACAAGATAAATGGCACTGAACAGTGCCATACAGGAGATCGTCAGACCCTTAGGAAGAAACAAGATGTTAAATGGGAACAGCTGGCACACAATGGTTCAGATTGAGATGTTAAGCAACAAGTTCAAGCAATGAAGATAAATTGGAGCAGAATTCAGATGGCATGAAGCTTATAATAGGATATCAGTATAGGTTAAAACCAAGAGTGGCAGGCATGAACTCATACAAAACCCTGGTGGTGGTCCCAGATAACAAAGAAGGAGTGGATGAAAGAGACATCTAGGATGTACAAGCATCCAAATGTATTCCTCCCACACTCAAGATATACAACACGTGTATATTCTTCCCCACTTCTCTGCAACAAAACTTGATCATAACCCGTAGCATGGTCCGATACTACAGCTATCAGCATAATACGAAAATACAGGACCATCCTGAAGTAGTTTCATTCAAAATGAGAAAAATTGTCTTTTCTGCCTTCCTTCCCATCCTCATTCTGTATACCACAGGGCAATTGAACTCCTTGAACAGAAAAGAGTTCAGTATAAGCCAGGCCTAAGTGGCCATACTGCTTGGTACTGGCGACACAGCACAATCCTATGCATCATTACTCAGCAGGGCTTGCTCCCTAGGAAGTCTGTTTACGATTACTGCCAAAGTTGCTCTTGGCCTGATTTAGCAAAGTGCTTAAGTTCTTAGGACTACAAGGCACATCTTACACACGGATTAGTTTCTGCCTTAACTATCAAAGAGATTACTTGCTTTGTAAAATTCACACATGCCAGTGGACCAAATGTCTTCCAGAAAGAAAGGGAAAAAATGATCCAAGACTGAAATCAGCTTACCTTTGGGCTGGAGCCCCCTGTTTGAGATAACAGTTCTCTATGAAGGTATTTCTGTTTCATATAAGATAATATCTTTCTCATGCAGTCAAGTACCATCTACCAAAGCTGAAATGGCACTGTGTTAACTGTGTTACCCAAATATGTCACATTCTCACAAGGCATTTATATACTCTCTTAATTCACTACAGGTTGGACAACTTAAATTATTACATGTTAAAGATGGAAAACATATAAATGCCTACAGAGATGATATTTGTTTCACATTGTCAAACTGAAACAACTTTCAAAAGGAGATGGGCAAATGTCAGCTTTCTCACACTCCTTCCCAATCAGCCGTCCCCATTCCACCTCCTGAAGTGTTCCTTCAAGGGTGGTTCCTGCAAGTGGAATGGGCTGTCATGCAGGATGTCGAAGGGAAAGGGAGAGACTGAGGAAGATCAAGCAGAGGCGCTGTCTGGTCTACCCACAGAAGATGTGCCTACCAAATTTGCTATGAAATTCCCTTCCTTCTCAACCCATTCCATTTAGAGGGGTACCTCAACCTCCAAGGGGAAGAGGAACAGGCAAAATCAGTTTCTGTCTGCATCTCTGATAAGCATATGTTCTGGATCTTTTTATTTTTCCAGAATGATTGACTGAACTATCTAGATACAATTGCAAGGTACTTTTATTTAAGACACTAATGGCTGAATCCAAATGTTACTTCAACATATGCTTCACCCCAAAAATACAACTTAAAGTTATATTGATACGTACAATTTTTTTTCAAAGTCAATACCTCTCAATCCTAAATACATACGCCTCAACAAGACTTATGCTGCTGCAATTATTAGTTTTCGGTAACTATGAGGCTTCTGTAAACTTAGGGAGTTACTTGCTGAAATCCCGTGGTCAAGAATACTAAAAGAGAAAGGAGTTCATGATGGATGGGAGTTTCTTAAAAGTGAGATACTGAAGGTACAATTGAAAACTGTGCCAATAAGGGGGGGAAATAGCAGGTGTCTAAAGAAAGGTTGATGAAAGAACTCTCAGTTGAGCTGAGTGTTAAAAGAAATACGTACAGGAAATGGAAGAATGGTGAAACTACCAAAGAGGAATTCAAGCAAATAGCCAGGATATGTAGGGAGAAGGTCAGAAAAGCTAGACCGCAGAATGAACTCAGGCTTGCCAGAGACATTAAAAACAATAAAAAGGGCTTTTTTAGATATGTCCACAGCAAAAGGAAAAACAAGGAAATGATAGGGTCGCTGCGTGGAGAAGATGGCCAATTACTAATGGGGGAAGAGAGAAGGCAGAACTATTCAACACCTTCTTTGCCTCAGTTTTCTCCCAAAAGGATAGAAGTACTCAACCTGGGGAGTGGGGAGCAGGTGAGGAAGCGGGGGTAGGGGGGAATGCAGCACAGAATTAGTACAGAAACATCTGGCTAAAGTAGATTAATTGAAGTCTCCAGGGCAAGATGAATTACATTCAATGATATTAAAAGAACTGGCAGAAGTCATTTCTGAACCACTCGCAATAATCTTTGAGAACTCTTGGAGAATAGGAGAAGTCCCAGCAGACTGAAGAAGGGCAAACGTCGTCCCCATCTTCAAGAAGGGGAAAAAAGAGGACCCAAACAATTATTGCCCGGTCAGCCTGACATCAATACCAGGAAAGATCCTAGAGCAGATCATTAAACAGTCAGTTTGTAATTACAGTAGAGTCTCGGTTATCCGACCTTTGTTCATCCAACATTCCGGATTTTTCGACATCGCGGCTGCCTGGGGGCATGGCTGTAGGCATTTCCACACCCCCAGACACGCCCAGACACGCCCCCAAAATGGCGGCCGCTATGGGCCTCCGGATTATCCGACATTTTCGGGTATCCAACGATCAGCCCGCCCATTTATGTCAGATAACCAAGACTCTACTGTACTTAGAAAGCAATGCTGCAGTCACTAAAAGTCAACATGGATTTCTCAGAAATAAGTCATGCCAGACTAATCTTACTCTTTTTATGATAGGGTTACAAGCTTGATAGATAAAGGGAAAGCTGCAGACGTGGCATATCTTGACTTCAGCAAGGCCTTTGACAAAGTTCCCCATGACATTCTTGCAAAGAAGCTAGTAGAATGCGGGCTGGACAGGGCTACTGTGAGGTGGATTGGTAATTGGTTGATTGACCGAACCCAGAGGGTACTCACCATTGCCTGCTTTTCATCCTGGAGAGCGGTGACTAGTGGGGTGCCACAGAGTTCTGTCCTGGGACGACTGCTATTCAATATCTTCATCAATGACTTGGATGAAGAAGTAAGAGCATGCTGATCAAATTTACAGATGACATTCAAGTGGGAGGAGTTGCTAATACCCCAGAGGACAGGATCAAATTTCAAAATGACCTTGACAGATTGGAGAGCTGGGCCAAAGCTAACGAAATGAATTTCAACAGAGACAAATGTAAGATCCTACACTTGGGCAGAAAAAATGGAATCCACAAATGTAGGATGGGGACACGTGGCAGGATAGCAGTACATGTGAAAGGGATCTTGGAGTCTTGGTTGATCACAAGCTGAACACGAGTCAGCAATGTGAAATGGCAGCCAAGAAAGCCAACGCAATTCTTGGTTGCATCAATAGGAGTATGGTGTCTAGATCAAGGGAGGTAATGGTACCACTCTATTCTGTATTGGTTAGGCCTCATTTGCAATACTTTGTCCAGTTCTGGGCACCTCAATTCAAGAAGGATATCAACAAGCTGCAGCGTGTCCAGAGGCGGGCGACCAAAATGGTGAAGGGTCTGGAAGCCATGCCCTATGAGGAACGGCTTAGGGAGCTGGATATGTTTTAGTCTGCAGAAGAGAAGGTTAAGAGAGGACATGATAGCCATGTTTAAATATTTGAAGAGATGGCATGTCGAGGAGGGAGGGAGCTTGTTTTCCGCTGCTCCAGAGGCTAGGACAAGGAGCAATGGATTGAAGCTGCGGGAAAGGAGATTCCAGCTGAACCTCAGGAAGAACTTGCTGACAGTCAGAGCTGTCTGGCAGTGGAATATGCTGCCTCAATGGAGTGTGGTGGAGTCTCTTTCTTTGGAGGTTTTTAAGCAGAGGCTGGATGCCCATCTGTTGGGGATGCTTTGATGGGTGTTCCTGCATAGCAGGGCGTTTGACTGGATGGCCCCTGGGATCTCTTACAACTCTATGATTCTATGATTCTATAATTCTTCTAAAATATACATGACTGCATTGGCTACCACATGTGAACTTTCTCCAGCCATCAGAGAATGAAGCTCCTTTGCCAGAAGGTACATGTGAAAGGTTTTCATTGATACAAATCCGAAATCATTCTGTACAGCAAAAATCTCAGTAAGTCCAGATCTGTTTTTAAAATGTTAGAATTCTCAGAATTGCCAGTGAGAAGAGGACATAACACCAGAGCTAACAGTCTAACAGTCAGGGAAAAGTAAGGGTGCTACTTGGGATGTATCTTTACCACAGTGTAAAGGAGTCCCTCAGAGAGACAGTACAAGCAGTATGTGTTTGTCCAAACATCCAACTTTATGTATTGTTCAAATAAAAGAAAAGTACACCTATTCCAACATTATTAGTAAGTCAAACCTGAACTAGAAAATCTATATAACAAGAACAACAACGCTCCAAACTCATGTCAATAGTGTTTCTTTATTATGGTTATTAATCAGGTAGGTGCTCTGCAACTTCATGTGCTACCACTTTCAATTCATGTCAAGGCCTTGTCCTTCAACCACTATTTTGTCTTCCTTGTGTCTTTTCACTCTGATACCAATCATTTCTGCTTTGTCTTAGGTCTTGTTCACACTATGTTGCTCTAAAGACCCAACCCTGGGAGTGCTCAAAGCTCTCATTTCCTTGGGCTACTGGCTCCAGCATTAGTACAACCCAAGAAGACAATCCACATTTGTCTTCCTTGCATCCTTCAATTCTACCACTTCTGTCTTGCCTTAGGTCTTCCTCACACTATGTTGCCCTAAAAACCCTTTCCCGGGAGTGGCTAAAGCTCTCATTTCCTTGACAATGTCTCGGGCTCCAGGCTCCAGCATTGACAGAATCCATGAACACAATCCATATTAGTGAAGAGCTAAGCTTAGGATAGGTAGCTCTTACACAAAAGGGATCCATCTGACTACTGCTCCCAGATATAGTTCAAAGGAATTCTCACATCATGTTAGAAGACATAGTGAGGTAGGTACACAAAATATAGCACGTTGGGAAGATGTCTAGTCAGGAAGAGATCATCACAGCGACAGGCTTTGAGGGTGGCAAGAACACAACAGAGAAACATCTGCACTTCAAAGAGTTCTAATAGCACACAGGGGAAACCCACCTTCTTGGAAAAATGATTGAATGTGAAGAAATAAATATAGGATTAGTATTTAAAGCCAGGAGAAAGAGAGTAGGGTGGGAAATAAATCCACGAAGTAGAAATAGCTGGATAATGAAAGTGAGGTTTTAAGGGCTGAGCCAACACAAACTTTGGTGACGACTGTCAAATGATTAATTAATTCAGGGCAGCACTGCATGCTGAAGTGGTAAAATGTTATTACACCAGCTGTAGCTGAAGCCATAGGAATAGCTGTTTTATATTTAATCTCTCTATTTGACCCCTTTATTCTACAAATGCAGCAAACAGAAGAAAGAAACTGTAGGCTGAGGAAACAAACGCTTCCCGACCAGTAGATTCATCATGGGATCATGATCAACACTGGACAGGGCCTCAAGTTTCCTTTGTCTAAAAGGAACATGGCTCTCAATTAAGAATCTCCATAACCAGATGATCTTATGGTCTATCATACATATAACCTATTCAAGTAGGAGAATAAATAAGGTTTATGTCAAAGATGAGAGCCAGTGTAGTGTAATGGTTTGAATGCTGAACTACAACCCTGGAGACCAAAGTTCAGTTCTCCACTCAGCCATGGAAACACACTGGTCACATCACAAAATAGCCCCTAGAAAACCCTGTGACAGATTTACTTTAGGGTGACCATAAATCAGAAAGGACTTTAGGGCACACAACAATATCAAACAATAACAAATGTCAAAGCTTACTGTCAGGCAAGGCATATCCATGCAGGTGACAAACGTATGTATGGAATAGGTGAAGAGAATAAACCGGCACTTAATCTTAAAGATTCCCTTTACAGCGGCCAAAATATATGCCAGAAAATGTGGATTTACTTTTCTTTAAAATAAATGGAATTGCTCATATTAATTTTGATGGTTTTGAGATATACTCTTATGCCTAAATCCATTTGCTGAAGTGCCCTAAAGAGTCCTTCCAACAGCAATACATCAATTTATTTATCTAAAACATTCTGCCCCACTCTTCATTCAACCAAAAAGACTCCCAGAAAACTCAAAAAAATCAGGAGTAAGATTTGCTACTTAGTCTACAGTCCTATAGCCAATTACGTAAGAATAAGCCCTCCAAAATCAATGGGACCAATTTCTTTTTTCATACAGTTTCAGACAAGATGGAAGGACATGAGGCTGCAAAAAGAAAACATACATCTAAAAGGAACACCAACATCTTATTAGGGGTAAGGACGTGCATGAATTGTTTTATATATTAAAAAAAAATCTTCAGTACAATAATAGCAATTTATTTAGGTTTCTTTCCTCCTCATTCAAAACATTTCTGTTTTTTTAATAGTTGTGACTTTTTAAAAAATAATGTGTAAAACAGAGAGTAATACTACACAGCTGAGCATGTTTTTGAATCCATATTTTTGATTTAGAAAACTAGAACTTTTTTTTTAATGCATGACAAGTTTAGGATGCCATCCCAAGAAGAACTACAAGAGATGGCCAAAGAAGGTTGTGGTTCAGAGATGATGGAAGTCTCCTCACTATATTACTTCTTCACACTCCATTTATAAGGAAGCTACCTGCCAGATGTTCTAGTGCAAAAAGTAAAAGAACTGCTCACAACACCCTTAGGCCAAGGAAGAACAGAAATACAGTGTGTGTGTGCATGCATGTGTGCGGGCGGGCATGGAGGAGGAATGGCGAAACTTTATCCAGAGAAGGAAAGATTTCTGACTAAAAAGATGCCAGTGAAAAACCTTTTCACAAGTATATTTATTAGAGTTTACACCTTTTTAAATTCTCCTAATGAAAACCGTGTGCGTATGTGTGTGTGCGTGTGTGTGTGTGTGTGTGTGCGTGCGCACACCAACAGAAAGGTAAAAGGAGTTTCTCCTAAGATACCAAACTAGTCGACAACTGCAGAGGGCAGTACCTCCTAAGCTTTTGATGACAACATTACAGCTCCCGCAAATGCCCAACCAAGCAGACTGTAACTGAGCCAGCTCCTCTGCTGTGCAGTCAGCAAGGCCTCCAGATAAAAAGAGGAATAGCCGCGTGGAATGAAGAACAATAGCCTCTAAAGAAAACATCAGGGGGCTAATCCCAGCACTCACACATTCTTCCATTGCCTTGGCCAAGTTGCACAGATCAAGATGCTGATCTCTTAAATTAGCTACTTGAATCTGAAGGCACTGAACAACCCTTAGGTCCTGTAAACATCAATGTCAACTGCAGGTGCCTCGCTCTTCTGCCATTTTATATTGTAAATTCCAATGAGCTATTCTCCAGGTTTAATCATGATTTAAGCTATGTTTCAGGACTGTATTTGGTGGGGTTACCAATATCACCACCTGGGTTAAAACAAGGCTACTCAATGTATTTGCTGCTGAGGTGAGAAAACAGATCACTTCAGGTGCACAAGCAGAAATGCTCCTAACATAAGTGTTACTGTGCATTATTCATACTCTTACAGTAAACTGAAATTTTAATTATGAGAACACGGAAGAATGGAAGACAGTGAAATTTGCTATTGAAAATGAGGAGAGAAACTTTTTAAAATTAATAATAACTATCACCTGTGTAGCTCGAATACAGTTTCTTTAAGCATCAAAAAGTTAATGTTGAATTATAATAGTTGCAATCAAAGGACAACAATGGTCAATGTGATTAAATACTTAACACCAGTTCTAAGAGTTCCCAAAAGAGTTTGGTTCTCATGGCTCTGGTTAGTCACATTTAGGCCTCTTGCACTATTGCAGGCATCAGAGCCAATAGTTGGATCTAGTCACACTTACGCTTAGAGGGTAAATCTACAGAAATCAGTGAATAAGTTTTATACATACAGCCAGACCAGCAACAAAAATAACATGGAAAGAATAGAGATAGGTCCCTACACCTAAAAGGAAGAACAGTTTAACAGGTTTCTGTATCCTTTTTGTGCAGAACTATACGCATGTGAAATGAAACAACCAGGTCAGCAAAGCCCTATATTTCCTTCTACAGACCACCCAAAGGGCTTCTTCTAAAATACATCCAGGGTGACCTTTTTTCCACCAGCCTCTATTTTTCCTATGAATCCCACTCTGATGGCCAAACTTAGAGATCTATGTTTTTAATGTGCTCAGGGAAGCTATAGAAGTAGGCTTATTTGCTTTCTCCTTTCCCCCCCGTTTTGCTGTCCATACTTAGAATAGAATTCTGGAGGCAGCTGCTCTGTAGGCAGACACACTTGGTTACAACAGGATCAGATAGATTCGCTCAAGTCTTAGTCTTTGCATCGTTAAGTGCAGATACAGTGTTGCAATTCAACCCTGAAAATCTGTTTTTCCTGATCTCTTTTACCATCCTCCCCATGTCAATGCCTCTAAAAAGACAACCAGAAAATCCAGAAAAGTTTGAGCTATACAGAGAATGAGGAAGACAGGAGAGTGAGCAGACACTTGCAAAAAAAAAAGAAGAGCTTCAGTCAAGATGGTCTGCTAACTGAAGATGCTGGTAAAGTTTACTCACATTAAGAGCAACCAATTCTCACTGTACCACTAGCTAGAGTGAGATGATCAGCTCAGGAAGTAAACATAGTAGGATTGGCAGTAGCAGGCTCATAACTATTCCCCTCTGCCACACAACATACCCTGGAACCCTTACATTTGACCGATGCTAGCTAAGATACACTCCCATCTTAACTGCTGAAGTAATAGCAAACTCCCATTCCAGCCACTTGTGTAATCTGGAGGGGAAAGCATTGTGTACTTCCCCTTGGGTGGCAAAATATCTAGGTCCAGGTGTAGCAGCAATCATACTGTCACTATAATGTGAGAGCAGGGCCTAAATCCATGTGTTCTAAAACTGGGAACTGGGCTTTTCAAATAACAGTCCCCACGCCACATAGACACTACAGTTTTGAGACTGAGCAGTTTATAAGCTTCTATGGCGGTCTGTTGTTCAAAGAAAGGAGGGAAAAAGAAGTCTAAAAGTTCCACAAGCTCTTAAAGTACTTGTCCGTGTTTTACTTAACTCAGTATTATCTCAATTTATTGATTTCTTAGTCCTGCTTGCTACAATTATTTCTCACTCAACCTACATGATCCAAAAGTGAATGACTGTTGAAGAGTATTTGGAAATTAATCTCTGTGAAGATGAAACTAATATGTAAAGAAAGAACTTTTCTCCCTGATACCTAATCTTCTGGGGGAAGGAATATATGGAAGAGTAACTTGTATTTTAAAAAGTAACTTTTCCAAATTCTGCTTTTGATCACATGCAGACAGCCACAGGGCTTCAAAACTGTCCAACATCCCACAAAATCTGAATCCAGCTATACACTAAATTTATATCACTATTAAAGAGACAAATAAGATTAATTTACTGCACATTGTACGACAGAACAGTATCAACAAGAATGACTTCTTATGCAGAATTATGGTGTGTGCAAATCTCTTAGCAAAACAAAATCCAAACAGAGCCCATCAAGTGAAACAAGAAAAGAATACACTTTCACTAAATTAGCATATCATTCTCCCCAGCAAATTACCTTTTGGATCTGCTTGGAAGAAACTATTTAACATTTTAAATAGAAAAAGCAGTGGTGCACACAGAACTATGTGTATCTGGAACACAGATGTTTGAAGTTTGTCATAGCACTTTTTTATGCTATACTTTACTACCAGAGATGTGGAAAGGAGGCGGAATCTTCTCTTTTAGAGAACTGGAAAATAAACTTGGCTTAATTTTTATCTAAATGCCAAAAAAAGGGCAAATCATTGGCCATATCTATAACCACTGGCTGTTTGCGATCATATAGTTTACTTCAGATCAGAGCTTAGAAGTAACTGCTTACCAATAACTTGTACTTGTAATTTACTTGTACTTAGTTGTAATTAACAATTTTTTGAATAACTAAAGCATAGCTAAGTTACATTATGATTGTAACATAATGAGGAATAACTACAGTGTTATTGTTATTCCTCCTTATTGTTCTGCAGTGTAACTGTAACTTTTGACTTCTTATTCTAATTCTGAAGTTGTGGCTTCATTAACTGATGATGAAGGAATATCACTTATTTCAAATGCTGGCTCATGCTATGCATGTCTCATGCTGCTGCATTCAGATATATTTTTAACTGGTAAGAATGAAACTATTCCAGTTACCTTTCAGAAACAGGAAAATGAGGAGCTAACAGAATTGTAGCTAACTACTATTAGGGAGCCTCAAGACTATATCTGTAACTACTTACTTTTTAAAGTAAACTTTCAAAACCTGCTGTACAGTCCACCATGCCCAACCATGATCCATATCTACCAAGCTCAATCATTCTTTCTGTAGTTCATGTAACAGAGACCTGTTAAGAGGACACTTCCTAAGTTCACAAGAAATCCTATTTCCAGGTATGAAGGCTATTTCAAGATCATTTGAGGGGGTAGGAACAACCAATTGTGAGGTTAGTAAGGAAAAAATAAATACAGCTTCATTTATACAACCACTTCCTTTGCAAAAATCAGAACTGGTTTGATCCTCAGAATATTCATAGTGGCAGATTTATTTCTTTAGTCCACTGATCATATGAAATTTACAAAGATAGCAAAGCATAGCGATTAGAGTGCTGGAACTAGAAAATTCATGACGCTCAGTGAGTGGCCAGTCACCATCGCTCAACACAACCTACTTCACAGGGCTGCAGTGAGGATAACACAGGAAGGAAGAGAGCATGTTTGCCACATTGAACTTATTAGTAAAAAGCCAGAATATAAACATAAGCAGAAATTAATAGTAACAGTCTCAAATTGTTCTTCCACACAGATAACTGCAGATAGTTTTTGCAAAGTCAACAGGTAACATAAGGTATAGCCCTACTCTCTTTTGGCAAGTATTTCATAAACAGTAGCTGGGCAGCATCACAATCCTGGTGCAATAAACCATGCCTTATCAGAGTGGAGAAAAGGTGTTATGACTATACATACCCGAATTGCCCCTCCCCTTCTGCCATTCATTCTCTAAATTTTGGCACTGATATTCTGGGTTGTTAAACCTTGCTTTCCCGTGATGTCCAAACCAGAAAAGAGTAGTTTAAGAACCACATAGGAGCCATAAAACCTGAGACAGATCCAGCTCCTTAAGAAGTTTACTCTCCTGAAGGAGGGAGTACAATGATGTGGCCATATGACTCATTCCTGATGTGATTGACACAGGGGCTAAACATTACTTTCGGAACCACTGGAAAGCATTAGGTTAAGCTTTAAGTGGAGTGGGAGGAATTGTGTATTAAACACATGCTCCTGGACCTATCTATTGCAGTGTTCTAAAAGCTAAGGACAAAGTATGGTTCAGCTGATATTATCATTTGCTCCACAAGAACTTCATAAGCCTATATGGGCACTACGAAACCTGAAATATTTTCCCACCCCTTTATTTAAACGGATACTTTCTGAAACCTTTGTTAGAATAGTCATTGCACAGAAGACACCAGTTTTAGCAACTATCCTGTTAACTGAAAACACTCCGTCCCTCTACACCAAACTTTAAAAGAAAAATAAATATGTGGCATTTGTAGCTTCACATTACATTCCAAAGACTTCGCTTGACTTTTTTTTTTAATTTTTGCTGCTGCCTCAAGGATCAGCAAAGTTGATAATGATGGAAAATATCAGATAAAAAAAGTGTTCTTTCAGTAAGTGTGGGTAAACTAATTTTTTAATTAAAAAAATCATTCTGCATGGTTCAATCACTAGAACAGCAACATTTTTTTCTTCATATTTTATACAGCTTTTATTCCTCATGACTATGATGTAAATGTCATCTCTAGTTAGTTCTAAAGGTTAAAAAAATACTCTCTTGCTTTGAAATGGCTATGTTAAAAATAATCTATGTTTTCCGCATATAAAGAATATAAAACACTTTTTGTTTGCATTCTGGGGAGGGTGAGCATTTAAAAATATTATTTGTAACAAGGATATCATTCATGGAACTAATTCCAATGCTTGGAATACTGTACTTTTCTTTAAGTGGACTGGGAGGAATTGTGTATTAAACACATGCTCCTGGCCAAGTTTCAGATAAAACAGATATCCCATTCCTGGATCTGACAAAGTTTATCTAAAGCCACAGGCAAAATCTTCATGAAAATTCATCATTCATAACTTTTCTCCTAATCATACTGACTCAGTCTACTAAATATATTTGCATATCATGAGACCCAATGAAATGAACTGGGATATCCGCAAGAAGTATCCATTTCAGTAGGCTTGAAAACAATTTCTGTGGTACGTCCGGCCAGTAAGACCTAGGACTTTACTTTGTCCTTCTGTGCTAGAAGGACAATCTCCCTTTCCTATGACACCCATTTTCATTACAGGAAAGGAGAAGCTACCAATAGGTACATTTCCATCAAAGCCACTAGGGCTGAAGTTAAATGGAGCACTTTTGCATGAACCTTTAATTGGCTTTTTGGTTACATACCAGCTCAGCCATGGAAGCCCACTGGGTAACAGTAGGCAAATCACAAACTCTCACTCTAAAGGGAAGGCAATGGGAAATCTCTAAATAAATCTTGCCAAGAAAATCCTAATAGGATGGCTGTAAGTTGGAAACGACACCACAAACTTTAACTGCTGCGAGCTTCAACCCTTGACTGAGCAGAACAAAACTATAATAAACAGCTAAATCTAGATTCTGTACAGTACTGTATTTCTGCATCTTTAATACAAAATTCTTCCAACAATAGGAATCCAGTTTCATTCCTGTAAATGGAATAGGGCAGGGGAAAAAAACATATTACTGCAAATATATAATATTTAAAAGATTAGGATCTGAACAAATTGCCTACCAAATTCAACTGGTTTTTGGAGACTCAAATAATAAAACACGACAGCATATCAATGAACACCGTTTCAAGAATTGCTGTCTGCACAGTGCAAGTGAATACATGTTTACTTGAAAGTAAATAACACTGTTTTCATGCGGGCCTACTCCTTTGAAATGTATTCAGGACTGCAAACGTATTTTTCTACATTTTTGCTAATAAATACAAGAGCTGTTAACAATGAATACTATCTAACCTTTACAGCTATGGTAAGTGGTGCAATTTCAGTGGGTCCTGAAGCTTTTTTGTTAATTGTGCGGACAACCATTACAAAGAAATCTTGACCTGCCTCCTCCATGGGCCTCTAACAATTTTTACTGAATTACTAATTCAGTAGCCATTTGCACTGTCATACTTGCAGCAATTTCAATGGAGCTATGCTGAATTCACAGACCTCTGGACCATATTTTGTTCTTAGCATTCAAAATAAGGCAACAGACATGTCAATGCTAATGCTTTTCAGTAGTTCCATTAGTCACATTTAGCCTTTGTGTACAATATCACTGTATACTTTTTTTTTCCAGCATAGGCTGATTTCACCCTAAAACCACTCTTCTAATCATTTTAAAATATGCAGGCATAAAGAAAAAAAGGCCTTCCTCAGTTCAATATGGCTTTTTGTTTGTTTGTTTATGCCGGAAATTTTAAATAAGCCACTGAGCATTAAAATAATTGCTTCATCAGATTCTCAGGCAGAGCTCAGTTTGTGTGTGTATATGTCCCAAGGAGCTAAAAATACATCCCATAATTACCTATGTCATCCATAAAGTTCTGGAGTAAATGCTTAGTTAACATGACAGGACTACACTTAGAGCATTACAAAAGTCTAGAGCTGGACTTGCATACTGTTGGAAGAAACAGCAGCTTCTGCACTTGTTCTTGCTGCTCTCTTGTCCAGTAGGGATGAGATGGCTTAGACAAAGAGGAATTGGGATCTTTTATCTTCCTTTCCTGATTGCTGTTGCCTCCTCTGTCAGCACCCTATCCCAAAAGCTTTATGGGCAGATAACTATGGTTCAATCAGGGTTAACTAAGTGGCAGCCCTTTGTCCTAACAGAAAAACAATTGGCCCAGACTGGGCCTCTCTGCTCTCTTCTGTTTGCTCTTTAATGAGGGAAGACATGCCACAACATCTCCCTCCCATCCTTTTCTCTTTTAGATTAGTTTAGAAAGGATCAGGCTATTGATATCTAAGAATGCATTCCCTTAATAGATGCTCCTTCTCTCATGGATTCTACACTTATTTTTCTGCCTGCAATCTGGTTCTTTCAAACTCACCATCCTGCGATGAGCACATCCACTGTGACAGGAGTAAAGGCTCTAACAGGCCTTTCATTCCAACAATAATCTCTCATAATCAACCCCTTCTAACACATACTGCTTCTTGACATGGTAGCCATTTGCACTGAACTGTGTAATCTTTAACACCTATTTATTCTGTTTGTGTCATTAACCAGGCCCTACTCTAGGAGGCAGACCACATATACTTAGAAAGCATCCTCAGATGATCATGGAACTCATTTCATTGCCAAAAGCATTTTCACATTCAAGGTAGTGGTAGCTACTGCCCATTGCGACTGGAGGGCAAACAATGGCAGATGGAATCAAGAAGTCTCAATAGGCAGAACCAACTAGGTATTCCAGATGTCATACCAAAACACTACCTTACATCCACATTTCTCTGCTCCACAATCAGGAAAAGGAAACTGAGAGATAAAGCTCTTTCTGAAGCAAGGGAAATCACCTTTTATGGATCCCCAGAGAGAGACTGTAGTAGCAATAATAATAATAATAATAATAATACCCAAACCAAACTTCAAAGAGCATTGGTTTTTTAAAAAAGGACTGCAACTTCCCAAAGATCTAAAAGTAGAATAAAATAGCCAGTAAAACATATTTTCCTGCTTTGGCTTTCCTTCTGTATCTCTAGTTGGCTGGGGCCCATAGCTGATTTTATATATATATATGTTTGTGTGTGCATGTGTTGTGTACATCTATATATAAACAAAATCCACAAAAGAGCAATACATTTATTGGCCAGCCACAATGTACAAAGTATATCATGCAAGCTTTCAAGGCTTCACTTGCTTCTTCATCAGGCAAAAGATGTTAAAAAATCATATTATGACAATGTTACAGTCACAGGACTATATTTTATATCAAAAGTTGTTTCTGTCGTAGTTCACTAGTTCTGAAGAGATCTCACTACAAGCAGAGGCCACTCCCCTTCTTGGCCATGTAGGAGCTGAGACAAAAGACAGTAAAATTTAAACTCTATTAGCAGCAGTAAAGTAACTTCTGTTGGGATCTAGGCTGTCTCTGTCCTTTGGAAGCCACAGTCACCTTTCTTAGGCAGAGAACATTGAATCACACACACAACTTCATACAGATGCTCAGATGCTGGTCTCTGTGCTGCAATGTGCACCAAAATATGAAAATCTCAGTCCACTATGCTCTTGACCAAATCAAATGTGTGCTCTGCTGAGAGAAAAGCAAAGACATGCCAATGGATTGTTTCCTTCTTCTCCCACACACTGATTGGCTGTAGCTGTCCTCCTTTGTCCTTCACACACTGGTTGGCTAGCTAGTTATAGTCATCTTTTCTTCTATCCCATTTCTTAATTCAATCCAGGGTTGTCCATATATGGCATCCAGGCAGTTTGGTGCATCCTAATGACCTGGTAGGCATGGTCAGAAACAGCAGTGAGACCAGATCAGTCTCAAGTTTCCTCCAGTAGAAGGAAGAAAGAGAAGACAGGCAGTTTGCTGCCCCTCGTTTGCTTTCAAAGAAAAACTGCCTCAGATTCAAAGGCTCAAATCATGCCAAAGATAAGCAAATTAATCCATCAATATTAGGGACTAGCCCAGGATAAGTGATCATGCAAACCAAACTAGCTTCTTCCTTCTTATGGACAAACTGGTTGACTATCCCATCATGAGCAACAAAAGCTGGTGTAGTTAGAACACTGGGGCACTCTTGCTAAAGTGCTGGAAGAAATATTTGCAATCATTGTTCTATTAAGCAAATCTCGAGTCAGATTTTGTGACTGGGCAACACAATTAAGGATGAAAAGAAGCAACACACTCTGAGGCCTTCCACAGGAGGCAGATACATTTGTGATTGAAAAAATAGTTTTATATACACATCACATTATTAGTTGGCATTCACATTTTTTCCCTGGAATTTCTGTGCATCTTTCAACATGATTCCCTCTAAGTGCACATGCTGGGAAAAATACTGTATAAATTATTGATAGCCAATGATTGCATAAGCCCTTTGACATACTGATGCTGTCTCCAGAAAATATTGTTTGTAATGTATAATGAATTCCTGTACAGAAAATGAGCTGAACACTATGGGACAAAGTTTATGTAAAGAGAGACCACACAGCAACTGTGAAGCATCATCTTTGACATTATGCTATAAAGATGATAATCTCAATACTGGATGCTCATTTAGGAACATTCATCTTATTTTTTACATTCTGTCATCGCATCACAGCGACTTAAGAAATGGGAAAATATAGCATTCCAATACTTCTCCACTTATTATTTGGATCCTATTTTATTTGTAGGAGAATGCTCTTTTTAAAAGAAGGGGGGGAATTGAGAGTGCAGTACTGCACTCAACACAGAGATGGAATGCAAAGAAGCAGCACTGATTTCAACTAGATTTATTTACTAAAAACATCCAGATTTCACAAAAATTGAGTTGCATGCGGTACTGAACGATGTTCTGTATTCTCCACTCTCGCCAAGCTTCCTGGAGTCAGTCAGTCTGTCTCATCTGCAGTCATACAATAGGCAGAGATTGTGAACACAAATTGTTCTGTATACTAAAACGTCACTGTTGTCTCCCCAGCCTTACGGCTGCAGGCACTTCTGCTCTGCTGGAGATTCTAAGAAGGGATATTCTTAAAGGGTTGTTCTATTTCAATTAGGCAGTGAAGAATACACTTTCAGCACAGATATAGTCTCAGACTCTAAAACTTAGAGCACCACTCCCTGATATCAAAATTAGTCTGGTTGTTGGCTTTGTTAACCTTCTCTCATCTATTAATCTTTCAGTAGCTCCAAGAGTTCTATGATTTTCATGATAAATACTTAAACCTTCAGAAACAGAGCAAATTCACCATATAAAGACTTCCCACCTTAGAAATGCCCACATGAAACAAAATAAATATATTTCAAAACTTAAAAGTAAGGGAAGTATTGGATTTTAAAGTATGATTACAAAAAAAAAGGAAAAGAAAAGAAAGAAATAAGAGAAAGAAGGGAGCACATAAGTACTGGATTTTAAAGTATGATTACAAAAGAAAAGAAAGAAAAAAGAGAAGAAAGGGGGCATACATAGGATATGAGTATGGCCTTGGACTATATACATTGATACAAGCTGACTATGATTTCAAAAACAGATTTTCTTGAAGTTGGCGTCTATACAATACTCAGTCATGTGTAGCTAAGGCAGTCAAATCTTCTAACCATCGAAAATAGATGAAGACTGGTTATCCTCCCAGTCCTGGAGTATGAGTCTTTTAACAACAGTGAGACCATGCAACATTCAATCATATTGACTGTTAGAGTCAATGTCTCAGGGATGTTTAAAAGAACATGTGTGTCTACAAATATCAAAACATTTCCCAATGCAAAACTGATACATTTTTTATATATTCAACCAAACAAGAGTAACCACTGAACACGGCTGCATCATATGACACAGGAAAGCATTTATCAGTATTACATTGCCAGCATTTAGGCAAAACAGACAATTTCCTTCTAAGTAAGTACAATGATATCCAATATAAATGAAACAAAAGAAAGTGTTATGTTATTCACATAGTAACTGCCACTGTGTACTGGGTATTCAGTCCAAGTGTAATTAGCAAAACAGTTGCCATGTGATGAACACCAATGTGATCACTATGTCTTGATCGTGCCAAACAATTAATTAACCGCTACCATGTGCTGGCAGCCAATACAATGTCCTGGTCATCTGAATTGTATCAGCTGAATATGTCAGCTCATTCTCAGAAATGACCTGTCTCAAGAATTAAATCTTGGGAGTGCTGCAAGCATTCTTAACTTCACTCTCCATTATTATGCTTTCTGTTTTGCATCTTTTCTGTTGTAAAAATTACATATCCAAAAATAATAAGCTAATGATGGTCACGTCTTTAATCAGGGTCACTCCCAGAAAACTGTTGCACTCCTTATAAAAAAAACTGTTGCACTCCTTATAAAATCAGTTGCAGCAATCTGTTGTTTCCAGGGGAAAAAAAAGGATTCAGTAACATGAACGGAAAGTAACATGAACAGAAAAAGTTAAAAAAGATGAAGCATACAAACTAAAAAGGCAGCAAGGGAAGGATAACAAAGTGGAGAGGTAAAGAAAACTGTTAGTTTTATGGGAAAGACTACAGCTGTCCAGTAAATTCTAGATTATCCATTCTTTATCTTGTTCATATAAGCAGGTTTTTAATGGCCCTGAGCCAGGGCTTGGTTTGAGGCAAAGTAGACTCACTCGAGTTTCTTCTCTACCAACAAACCCTTCCTCATTATCAAGTCTTAGTGGGCACCAACACGCTGAGGTTTTTTAAGTCACTCTGTTCAATATCCTTGAGCAAAACCAGATTGGGGGTATTACGAAAATAAGAATGTGAATCTAAACCACCACCAGGGTAGATAGCAACAGTGAGCCCTGCCAGGACACTGAATTCCTAACAGATGTCCACAGGCTGATGGCTGTTGATGCCAAACATGCTGACTGACAAACAGGAATATACAGTAGTTATAGGCTTCATGCAATAATAAAACTTTATGTGGAAAGCTTATCAAGAAATGTTGACAAATGAGGTGTGGAATTTATCCATTTCCAGTTAGTATGAAGGAAATTACTTTCATTAAAATCGTATTAGAAATCCTTGCTTTGGTGTAACTACATTTGGACACTTTTCCATTCCACAAAAAATATCTAGGACTGATACATCTCAAAATTGCTTGCTCTATTAGTCCAGTGCTACGTATAAACCTCAAATTATTTGTGCCTCATAACCACACTTAATTTAATATGGAAGCCAGAACTTTTGCTCATACCTTTTGAAACACTCAGCTGCGTTACAGTAAAGTTGTTAGCAACGCCTTTAGAAAGGGACTGTGCTTTGGAAAAAAAACGATCCCAGTTCAATCCTACTGCTCTAACTAAGCCAAAATAGCAATAAATTCAACAATGGGAAGAAGGCCACTCAGTAACAGTCCTTTCTATCTAGACTATCAGGGATAGCCTTCTAAGGGCATATTTAGCATCACACAGGCATAGACATTCTGTTTCTTTCTCTTGCTTGTTCCCTGAGTTGTTGCCGTGTATTTTTTTCATTCAGATCTCCCAGCGTCAGTGAGAAGCAGAAGAACATCACACCAAGCTGCCAAAATGTTTTTTACCTATAACTTGAACCTATATGGCTTTCATGTCCTACTTTTCAGGAAGCCAATAAAGAAACCATTTTTAACACCAAGAATAGATGCCTTCCTAGTGGAATATGCAGATAGATGATGCATAAGCAAAGCCATTCTTTACTTTCTGTGCATGACAAAAAAGACTTGTAGATCTAATTAATTGCTTCTTCATAAGGAATTATTGGTAGAGCTCCCTTTTGCTATTTTCACAAGCTGATATACCAAAAAAACCTCCCAAGGACATCAATAATACATATTTGTCTGGTCTTCTAGCATAAATTATCTGATTAATATCAATAGACCCAAACCAAGACTTTTAAGGGTAATAAATCAAGTACATAATTCCTTTTGCCTGAATCCCCCACAAGTCACAATGAACCAGATTCATAAGCTTATCAAAGATCACTTAAGAACCAGCATGGTATAGTGGTTTGACCACTGGACTACAACTCTACAGACCAGGGTTCAAATCCCTGCTCAGACAGGGAAACCCACTGGGTGACCTTAGGCAAGTCAAATTCTCTCAGCTTCAAAGAAAGGCAAAGGTACAAATGCTGGCAAGCCTTCATAAACAGACAAAACCACGCTGACTCTTCTGGAGACGACTTGAAGGCTTCTTCCAAAATGCATCCAAAGATGTTTTATATTCTTTTATCAGCCTCTGCTTCTCTTATGATTTCCATTTTGATGGGCAAGTGTACAGATGTATCTGGTTTTGCAGATTTATCTTCTTTTTTCTCTGTTTTGTTGTTTAGACATGCTCCATAAGGGATTCTGGAGGCGGCGGCTGTTTACCCTGTCTGTTCTAGGCAAGCACACGCACTGCTACAGTAGGTTTGGCTAGAATAGAATCTCATTCTTTCCCAGCTCAAGTTTTGCTGTTATTATTTCCTGCAGACATGCTGCTGCAAGCTGACACCAACAGTCTGTGCTGCCCCAGTCCTCCTTCATCATCTTCCCAATGCAGACACTGCTAGAAAAAAATAGCTAAATAGAGGATAAGAATGAAAGAGGAGTTGGGTAGGCACAGGAAGCTTTGTCAGAAGCTTTGTCAACTCAGGTATGCCTGTGTATAAATCTACAAAACTATAAAGACAAAATGATGTAAACAGTTACTTGATCTAACCAGGTTCTAAGAACAATGCAAAGGTTTCAGTGGAATGTTCAAGCCAAGAGCTCTCAATGATGTTTTTGGTCCATGAGTACATTTGAAATTTAGGGGGAAAAAATGATAAAGGCAAAATGTCTGCCATGGGAATATGGCAAATCACAAAATGGCTGTCCCACTTTTCTTCTCTTTCAGAATTACCCCCAGCTCACTCTTCTCTCTAGCTCTCTCTCTCTCTCTCTCTTTAGATCACCTCCTCCTCTAATTTCTGTCTCTTTTTCAGGATTACACCTCCAAATCTTTGCTTCTCACATATATGCACATCACATCTATCTGAGCTTGTGCTCTCTCTGAAACCTCCACATACACATATTCATCTCTCTCTCTTATACAAATACATCCCCACAAGCATACTTCCTTTCTTCCCCTCAATGTTCAGGATCCCTCCATTTTATCTCCTCCCTTCTGCCCTGGTGACTTCACTCTCCAATAGCCACAAAAGTTTCCTTGACAGCTGGATGGGTTCCTTTTTTTTCCAAGAAAGGACAAAAAACTGACAGAAAACTGGGAAGGGAGTAATTCTTGGCTTTTCAATCTTTGTACTTTTAATGTCTGGTATCGGCATCAGCAAGCAGAGGAGAGCACAAAGCAACAGCTGCCCATGATCTGAGCACTGAAGATGCTTGTTACTAGAGTGGTAGAATGTGAGGCATCTACCAGCTCAAACCATGGGCATCAGGGAAGACCTCCAGGGATGGTACTCTGCCTGCCAGTGTCACAACAAAAACACATAGTCCATACCATTTGATTATATGAGACATTATGAAACTGGTGAGACTCAAAGCTGACTTCAAAATACTGAACTATACCACTGGGGAAATCATAATATTTGAATCTTCTTTCCTCCTTGCATAGAAATCCCTCAATATGCAACAGAGATAATAACTTTCAGTGCACAGGGAGTCTTGGGGGACTTACATGAGGGAATGTTCACCCACCTGCACTTTGTAATGATGAGCCGATGACACGTTTTTTCTGCATATTTTTTGTAGAAAAAATCTCTAGTGTACAAGTCTCTATCATTTCTTTATGTTTCTGAAACAGCAGGTTATCAAGGAAAACAAGTGCAGTGCTTCAAGCAGCAGTTTCAGAAGATCATTTAAGGGGAGTAAATAGTCAATCACTTCTTGTTACTGCTTTTATTATTAATTTTTAACATGGAGGGGGAAACTTTTTTTTTATTTATTTTTTTGGTCTCCGAATGTCTGGGACTGAATCTGGGAAGAGCATTTTAGTTGCCATTTCATGATGGGAAAGATACATTGGGACACATTCTGCCAAAATGATGCCAGCTAAAGCTTGTTGAAAAGAAGATTCATTGGGATTCCTTGGTCTGCGCCTTAATTTCAGGGCCATATTATCTCTACAATAAAGTTGCCTTATTATAAACAGAGAACACTGATTTATTTAAAAAAACACCCTTATATATAAATGCCTTATACCAGAACGTATGGAGTGGGAACACAAATCCAGGATGGAACAATAAACAAATATGGAAGAGGTCCGTATTGTCTTTATTCAACCAGGGAGTGACTGCAGTAAAGAAACAGAGGAAATAAAAACCTAGTCTCAGGATAGGCAAAATACTAAATAAAGTTTTACTTTATACATGTGCCTGACACCAGGAAAGGGAGAGTCAGATAAACATTTTTCATCTTACAGC
Source organism: Iguana delicatissima (assembly GCA_948472985.1). Taxonomy (NCBI): domain Eukaryota; kingdom Metazoa; phylum Chordata; class Lepidosauria; order Squamata; family Iguanidae; genus Iguana; species Iguana delicatissima. Next base: position 487,226 of record CAOKZL010000502.1, read on the forward strand.
TACATGAGAAAGTCAAACTTAACTTTTAAAAAATAATTTGAAGAATGTTTTCTGATCTGCAGTAGACAAGAGAAAACAAACCAAAAGGCTAATTGTCTCTACTCCCTCTGGGTCACTGGAGTTACACAACCTTCTACTTTAAAATTACATGTCAAACAAGACGTTTGCAGGCAATAAGTAACTGAAAATAAGTGCACAATATACAGCGTAATCTGGAAGTCCAAAATATATTTTTATCACTTTCCTTTTCATGAAGAAAAACCACAGTGCAACAAAATGTTAACCATTACTATTTAAACATTAAGATAACATACATTATTTAATATTAATTTTCTGTTAAATTGAACAGGGATGTTTTCACCAACCAGATAAGCAACATAGATATTATAGATGGAGGACCTTCATATAACCCATATAGGTTTTCTCACTTGAATGAATCCCAATTTACTGATCCTGAACACAGAAGACCTGGCAGAGTCAGACTAGCAAATCCAGTGCTGAATCAAAACCACAATGATTGACAAGGAAGGGGGAGAAATTATGAATAGAACCCAGCTAGTTCACCTCTGCTTCCATAAACTGAAAGCAAATCCACAAACAGCTTTCTTTTGCTCTGCAAGTACGATTGTCAAAATTGCTAGTTTCCCGTTTCCAAAGATACATGCCTGTAGGAAAGAACTTCAGGTAACCAGCTTAGATTGCCAATAGGCCTCTAATTACATGACTTTATTTCCCTATCCATACAGCAAGGCAATAAATGAGAAAGACATTCATGCAGGGAATGTGCTTCAATGTGACCCTGCCACAGTTCTTTGAGATGAGCATCGCCTTGAGTTCCAGGTAAGAGGTTAACAGTCCCAGGCCACAGTCCGTGTACTATAGTTAGCCTTAATTGAGGTTGGCACAGAAATACAGCAGAGGCAGCACATTGGCTTCCAGGGGTATTTGATACTGAAAGCAGAAAGATATTTTTACAAAATCCTGCTGTTAAGCTGTCACTATTTTTAACCTCTCTCCCTCCCCCAGAATTTGCCAACATTGTCATGCAACCTTTGCCTTTAACTAGTAGTCCATAACTTTGACTTTACAATCAACAATACTGTTCTTGAGTTATCACTTTTCCATAAAGTCTAGATTTTTATTGCCCTTAACACTCTCATGTCTAGAATTGAAATGGTGGTCCTTGAAGAATGCTTATGTGGATGCTACATTTGGTTTGCCCGAAATGTACAAATTAATCCTAAAGCACTTTCACTGAAATGCCACTTTTTAAAAACGTGAAAATAAACACACAATTCTCTTAAATGTGGTATGCTATTCCAGTGCATGTGCAAAATCTGGGAACCAAGAATATAGCAAAATGTGGTCATTTATGGCCATTTCCAGACATCAGAGAGGTGGGGGTAAAAGTCTTCAATTCAGTTTTATTATTATACAATTTCAAACCTATTCAAGTGAAACTCACAAGCTGCCCCAGCAATCCCAACCAAATTTAATGCAAGGTTTAAAAGACAATTAAACAATTAGTGAAGTTAAAACATTAAAAATATTAAAATTCATTTTAAAAACTATATTCAGACCTTGAAAACAACACCACAGTGGTTGGAACATGGACGATCACCCTTGAAGACCAGAGTTCAGTTCCCCACTCAGACATGGAAACCGACTGGGTGACCTTTGGGAAATCACACACTCTCAGCCCCCAGAAAACTCCGTGATAGGTTTACCTTATGGTAGCTATAAGTCAGAAACGACTTGAAGGCACACAACAATAGCAAACACATTCAAATCCCAACCCTAATCAGTTTGTAAAAAATCTGGTGGCACAAAAATGTTTTCACTTGCCAATGAAAGGAGAACAAGGGAAAGAAGAAGGGAGTTCCAAAGTCTAGAAGACCTTCTCCCTTGTTCCCAAGCCTGAGAAGGTGGTGAGACAGAGAAAAGGAAGATCTTAGAGCTGTAATGAGCTCAGAAAGGGCTCCCTAAAGAAGATATCACATCAGTCTTGTGTAAGTCCATTAGAACACTGTATTACATGAGATGGGATCTGCCAATACGCTGATCCTTGAGAATACCAGCAAAAAATTTCCCTAAGGCAGTCCTGCAGGAATGCAGAACTTTTGGCCCATCAGATGGCTGTGATCTACAACTCCTAATAGTCTCTAATCATGTGCCAAACTGTGAGGTGCAGGGGGTAGAGGTCAAAAACTCCTCCTTTGGTGAGCCAGATGGGGGATGAAACTTAACAATAACATTTCTGGAAAAGTCTTAATATTACCACAGTAACCTGTTGAATAGCCTGTAATTGCCTACTCATAGTTGCTATCCATAAAGGTCTACCTATTTTCCCCACTGCAATACACTCACCACTAGCAATGCATTCTCTTCCCCTAGCGCTGACAGGACCAATTAAAAACCTATGCAGAGGCCACATGTGCTCCCCCACCCACCCACCCACCCAATCCTGGCATTTTGCCTATTTCTCTGTGCCTACTTGAAACTTGAAACTAGGCTAAAGGCCAGCAACATTTCAGAAAGTTTAATTTGAAAAGAAAGAAATATGCTTCTAGGCTGCAAGAACATCTAAGAACATGTGCATAGGAAACCAGCCTCATATGCTTATGAACAGTGGGGAAATAAATAGTCTTGAGCACCCTGATATCTAACCATATTAGAGCACAACTGGGCATTTGAGCAGTCATTTTGCAGGGTCTCATATAAAAGAACTCATTAAAACGCCTCTATGGAGAGGAACCGCCAAATAAAAAGGTTCTACTGCAGCAATGTACCTTTTTTTCCCCTTCAAATAAAAGACACAACACTTCTGTTGTCCTCTTTTCCTCAGCAAACCTGTGTTTTACATTAAGGTGGCCTTAATCTTTACTGTGCAGGAGAGAAATGGCTGCTGGCAACAAAACTACACTAATTAAGTGATGTAATTCTACATAGACTTTAAGCTACTTCCAACACATGGCCAATGCTGGTTTGCATTTCCCTAATTTAAAAATGGCCACCTCAGATTCGTAGAAAGAACTGGCCTTTACGTATATGAATGTCACAGAACACCTTCCAGGAATAACACCCCATCCCGTAGTTATAGAAATCATTCTGCTAATGACACTATTAATTAAGTGCAACATCTGAATTTCAATCTTAGTTTCTCAACACTTGGATGGCAACAGTGAAAAACCTCTTTTAAAAGCCAGCAACCTTGGACACAATGTTAAACAGATATGACAAGTGTGCAGCACAAAGATATTGTTGGACCGCAACTCCCATCCTATCTCACAACTTACTATGCTAACTAGGGTTGACGGGAGGTGGAATTTATAAATATTTGGAACACTACATGTCTTCCAACCTCGTGTTACAGTAAATTCAACTGAGTAAAGAAGGAAAATCTCTCACTAATCCATTGGAGCTGTCTTAATTTCCCATCTCATGTTAAACCTTTTATAGACAGACACACAACATAAAGAATTTTGTTTTTCATATTCATGTTATCAGAGCACCTGTAAAAGTAAACCAAGCATAATGGACAGTCATCATGCACATTGTGGGATATGACACCAAACAGACATGTACAACAGACTGCCAATGTATGGGCGCCTGTTTGAATGCTTCTCTATGCCTAAAATTCTCTGTGTGTGCAAAGCTGACATACCAGGAAGCAAAGTTCTAGCTTCATCTCTTCCCTGCTGTGCTGGAAGGTTTTTATAGTGAGGAAAAATTCAACCATACCAGCTGTCAAATGCATTCTGAAGAAATACAGTCCCAAGAGAAACATGCCAGGTGATATTTTTGAAAGTGCAGTTCAGCCATTTGTTGTATTCTTCTTTCACTGGAGCTTGTGAACAGCTTTTTTTCATCACACTTTTTAAAAGGAATAACGAAGCAACAATGACTTGTTTTTCAAAATATGAGATGTGACCAAAATATAACTTCGCTGTTCTTTTGTTTGTTTCCTTGTTATTTTACTCATAAAGTGACATGTACACTCATGGCTCTATAAATAAATGATGACAACAACAACAACCAATATCACGTTTAGGCAAAAATCATTGCCTGGTTGAAAAAGAAATCATTCTAATATTAATGTTTTAAATGAACAAATTAGGCATTTTAACTGAATGCTTAAAACCTAGTTGTCCTTTTTTTGCAGCAAAACAAATTTTGGTATGTACAAAATATGCTGGGTGTATTGTCATGACTATCCTACGTATTAATTCTCTTCTTATACTATTTTTTTCCACTCCAAGTCTCTGTTTTTGTAATCTTAGGACTGTGACTCATTAGGCTCAACTACTTCAGCAGTGGGCAGACTCCAGGCTTGCAGGATCTATTTATTATTAGAATCCCAACTAGAACTGGAATCAAAGACACACTTGCATCTTTCTGTTGAATATCAAAAATGAGCAGAATTGCTTTGCTTAAACAGATGGAAATGAGAAATCCAGCAAACTGCAAATAACCCCCCAAAAATCTATCATTAGATTCAGATCTACCTTCTGCCCACCACTGATATATTCCAGTGATCATGCAGGAAGGACAACTTGAATTTATTAACGTATAATTTCTAAAATTAAGTTGTCCTCTTTGCTCCAAATAAGTTTATGATTCTTCCAAGGATTCTTAATTCCATGTATCTATTAGCCCTTCCTAGAAGGTATGTACATATGCATTTATGTATGTGTGTATGTATGTATGTATGTATTCAAAAACAGAACCTTGTACGCAGATTATTTATTTAACCACTGATAGTACATTTTAAACGATTAACACCCCTTTATGTGATTTCAGCTTTTCTTCCTCAATCTCACAGTTTTAAAATCAGGCTATTCAACCTATGCAGACGTTCAGAACTGCATGAGGTTGCCCATTATAACCACTTGAGAGAGGGGAAGGGGAAAGCATCGTGCTATGTATGAGCATAAACTAAGTATAACTTGTGGGAAGAGATAACAAAGAATAAATAAGAAAAGGAGAAAGTAAAAGAATGAGAAAAAAAACAGAAAGAGAAGAAAATTGAGAAGACCTGTAATAATACTTGGAAAGAAGAGATCAAAACAGATTGCAAAATACTTGTGAACAAATCAGGACTGCTATGAGAAAGGAGAAGGCATCAAAGTCTTGAACTTCAGAGAACAAGAAGTGGAGTAGCAAAACAAGCCTATAACGTGGTAAAATTTAAAATACCAGACAGGCAGGTTGAAGCATATTTTGACTTTCAACAATTTATCTAAGAACTGCATCTCATCTATAGCAGTTAATTATGGTTTTGAATTCCCCCATTTCTCAAGTCAAACAACACAGCAGCCGCAGCTTCTCACTTCACATGAACTTGTCCACCATCTTGCATCCATTTTAAAAAGGTTTACATAATGGTTGTAATCTTCAAGGCCTCCACACACCCACAAACACTAAATCGTTCCTCTTCCTAAGATGTGGAATCCACGGAGAGCATAACTTCTGAGCTCACAGCCTCCTATCTAATTTTTTCAAAATTTTTTCTAGGCAAGAACACTTTTTTTTAAGTAGTTATTCAATACAGACACACATCACGCTCAAAATGCACGAGCGGCCGCTTCGATTTCATGGTGTCTCACACAGGTTAGTAATGGTAAAAAACATTCATCCAGTTGAAGAAATGTGATTATCCTGTCATAATTATCAAGGAACTACGTATGATGGGAAGAGTTAAGTCAGAAAAGATACAAAAAGATCCTTAAAAGGCACAGCAAGTATTCAGTATATTTTCACTCTAAAGCCAGCATTGCAGTTACAGAGTTCAGTCCTTCAGATACGACTTAACAGACGTTGGCCTGAATCCTAATCTCGACTAGAGCAGACCCATTGAACAATGGAATTTACTTAGGTTTTGGACCACCATTCAACACTAAGTCTATGTTAACTGGGACTAACCAACAAGACTTGACAATTTTTGCCATTCACAGGAGTACAACTCAGTAAGAACCAGTGGCACCTACTTCCAAGCAAACATGCGCAGAATTGTGCTATGCCTGGGTTCAGCTTTCTTTTCAATTGACCCTGCCAAGTTTTTTTTAAAAAAATCTTAATTCTGTCCATTTTCTTCTTTCTTACCTGCCCTGTCCCATCAAATTTTCTTCCATTTTAGCAACATCAGTCTAAAACATTTTGAAGCAAAATATATAAATTAGAGAGGGGCCTTTTTCACTGCAGCACCCAGTGTGAGGAATATCTTGCCAGGAGATTAGCTTGTCTCTTATTTCCTCACTTGGAGATTTTTTTCCACTGAAGCTTTGATTTGTTTGCTGTATTGAACTGTTTTATTTAGATCCATCTTTTTATTATTATTTTAAAATTTCAATATTCTATTGCTGCGTTTATGGCTCTGGCCTGGTTTTGTTTGTTTGCTTGTTTGGCTTTCTGTTCTTACATGATGTGTGTGTGTTTAACTACTATGGACATCTTGATTTTCAGACAGGAAAAACAAAAATATAAATAAAACTCATGCTGTTCGGCTACTGAAGATTGGTTTAGGATAAGGCATTGCTTAGTTCCACAACAGATTATACAATACAAATTATTCCAATCTTTCTACATCTTTGCCATTTGATGCGGACAGATTACAAAATGGTGATCAATATTATCTCTTGGCCAATAGTTGCATGGACACTACCCTGAACACCTAAATGAAGTGGGAAAATTGTTTGTGGATCACAACAAAAACAAAAAAAAATGGGTTCTATGCCATCACAAGTATCAAGTACACTGAGATTAAAAACAAAACAAAAGAGCTACTTTGGAATTCCAGTTGGAGGAAATTTCAGCAGACAGAAAGTCTGAATAATATGATGATGAGAATGATTACTTATTTTTATTATTATAGCCACAGCAAGGAAGAACATCTGCAGAAATAAACCTCACATCAAAACAGAATACATACTATCTGTTACTTAATGAAATCATTGTTACTTCTGATTTGAATTCTCTGAAATAACTACACTATTATATTAAGATCAGGACTTCTGTGTCACTACAACAAAAATGTACTATACCACCATTGGACACAGACTGGTATATTGCAACACATATTTTATCAGGCAACAGAGAATATCCGCTCAAGAATTAAACGCCACCTTGGAAATCTAAACCCTTTCCTACATACACACTAAACAGGATATGCCTGTGAACTTCAGTTTCATGTTAACAGTCTGATTAGGAGTCAGAGTGTCATTTTATCTGCACTTTTAATCACAATATCAATACTAAACTAAAATTAGAGCCTTGATCCTTTTATTGTCCGCCTCCCTTGCCCTGTCACCACCTGCGGACATCTGAACTATCTGCAGACATTTGTCAAATACAGTAATGCCCATACTAAGGCAACACAGCCCTGGAGTTGGCAGCTATATTATCAGCAAGAATTTGGCAAAAGAACCAGTGATGATTCATCAAACTTTCTAGAAGCAGCATCAAAGCTGCAGAGTAATGCACTGCCTTTTTAATCCTTCCAAAATAACTTTCTTTTCTTTTCTTTTCTTTTCTCTTTTCTCTTCTCTTCTCTTCTCCTCTCTTCTCTTTCCTTCCTTCCTTCCTTCCTTCCTTCCTTCCTTCCTTCCTTTCGGTTAAAAAAAGAAATCCACAAAGCCTTCTTTCACTTAGAAAAGAAACTTCTTTAGAGTAGTTTTAAGATTACTTAAAACTGATTACTTATTTCTACATTTTCTAAGATGCAGTTTTGTTCTTTGCTATTCAGCACCCAAGTCAAGACAGGTAAATAACAATCTACAGCATTCAAGAACAGCACAAAATACAAGATAGGCCAGCATCTTTGAATCTGCAACATTACTTGGGTAGGATTTCCACTTAAATCAATAAAACTTACTCACTGTGTTAGCAGACAGATCTAGGATAGGTCTACCACAATACACTTAGTCAGTGGGACTAAGGCTGCAGTCCTATGTGTGTAGGTACCAGAGAGCACTGTATGATTGAATTGGACGTACTAGTGGGTAAACATGCATAGGACTGCACTGTAAAGATTTCAGCTTGGCTGGACTAGGCTAACTAAGGCTAGCATTAAGAATAGCAAACAGCACAACTCAGAGTAGATGTGGCAATTCTATTCTTTGAAACAGAAACTGTACTGAAGGAAAACAAAATTACAATTACTTGTGTGCCAAAACAATACATTCATGAAACTGAATGTACAATTCACCTAGCACTGGTGGATTGTATTTTCCACCAGTGCTTGTGTCAAAACTAAAGTTATAACAACCAAGTGCCGCTCACACGTAACACCCATCTGTTGTTTTGATCATAACACTTTTATTTTATGGGCCATGAACAGAGGCACCAACACCATAGTTGGGGAACATCTGCAAACAACAAACCCTTTAAGGATTTTGTTCTCTTTTGCAACTTGCAGTTTATCTATTGGCTACGTATTCCATTTCTGTGGCACTAACACAACATCCAGCCTTGCTGTGCAACTCAGATACTTTTAAATTATATGAATAAAGAGACAGTAATAAACTGCAAAGAATGTTATTTTGTTTTCTATAAAATCTCTGTCTCCATTTCTCCCTCTTCACTCCCAAGTTAGCAACATAAATGCAGTTCTATCCAGTCCATTACAAGAATCTTGCTAGACAACACAATCCTTCACAAAGCAAATGCTCTCAGGAACTCCGTAATACGCTGTGCACTTTTCAGTTCATTAAAAACCCTTCCTCTTGAACCTCTCAAGCCCCTTTAGATAGAAAAGATGCTCCCAAGGAGCCCGTACCTTTTGGAAAGCGTCTTCCTCTCTCCGCTTTTTCTTTTTGCCACTTTTTCTGGCTCTCCATTTACTTGAACCCATTTTACGACCTACAGGTCAAAACCAGAGGGCTTTTTTAAGAAGACGCAACCTGAGTGCAACTATTCAGCATGAGTAAGAAACTATAAACAGACTCAAGACACATTTTTCCATTGCTTCAGTGGAAAAGGAAAAGAAGGGGGAAGGGAGCAGGAGGTGGGGGACAACACTCTTTTCCAGGCTACAGGACCAGGCTTTTTGAGTAATTCCTTTAGCCATTTGTGCCTGGCCAAAACAGGCTCCCCCACTCCCCCTGAATGCTAGAAGTTCTACCTGCTTCTCAAGCCTATAAGCAACAGGGAACTTTTTGAAAGATAAAAGAAACGCCTGGCTGTATCACAACAGTTTGGAAAACTGCTGAAATGACACAACTCCCTGCCAGCCATTCTTGGAATAAAGGTCCCAGTGACTTCGACGGGATTTTCTTACAAGTCTTCCAGTTTTGGTGCCATTAAAAAAAAAAAAAAAAAAAAGACAACAGAAGCGCCTCTGGGGTTCCTTCTTCACACCTTCAGCTTCAAGCAACCGATCCACGTTAAGCCCCGCTTGTATTAAAGGGATCACCGCTAATCTAATATCAACAAGCGGCCGTGCGTCTCCCCCGCCCCAGCCCGGCGCTTCCTCTTTTAGGGACAGAATCCCAACCGGCAGAACTTTACAAAGCCCAGACTTGCCACAGGGTCAAGCTCGCCATTCCTGTAATTACCCGCTAGAGAAAGCGAGAGGGAAACACACTCTTCTTACCTCTTCCCTCACTTGTCGGGCCGGGCGGCACTCCTGCCAAGCTTGCCTCTCTTCCAGCAAAGGCTAGATTGGGTGGGGGGAGACAAATAAAGTTCAAGTTTATCGGGAGAATTCTGGTTTTTTTCAACCCTCCCCGCGGTCGCCGTCGCCGTCGCTCTCTCCGGGGGATGCCCTCCTCTCTCGTCCTTGCCCCTCGCCTCCAAAACGCCCTCCGGAGGCTTTTCCCGCGACGCACCGCGCGGCCCCCTCGCCCCGCTGCCTGTGCTCTTCCCTCAGGCGCTCGGGCTGCTCCAGTCCCTCTCCTCGGGACGCTGGGGAAGGTCCCGGCCGCGGGGGGACGAAGGGGAGAGACGAAAGCCCCCCTCAGCACCTCGCTGCCTTGGCCCGCCGAGCACCGACGCCCCTCTGCCGCGCCCCCGCGGCGGGGACCCGGGCTGGCCGTTGCCCCCGCGGGCGCAGGACCTCCGCCGAGGCGCCCGGGTGTTCCAAGAGCCAGTTCCGACGGGCTCCCCCTTCCCGACGCATCGCCCGGGCTGGGCAACGGCCCGACTGCCGCCGCCGCCGCCGCCGCCGCCGCGGCCGCGCCACTCGAGGGACCTCCTGAGGAAACGAAACACCTCGGCGGGCGGGAGAGGGCAGGGGGACCCCCGCCGCCGCCGCCGCCGCCGCCTCCCCGTCCTCGTGGTCCAGCCCCCGAGATCAGAGGCGGGGAGGAGCCTGCCTTAAGGGGATACGGAGGCCGACCGGCTTTGTTCGCCCATCGCCAAGCGCCGCGCCGCCCCCCCCGGCGCCCCGCTTCCACTCGCTCGCCGTAAAATGGGTCACTGGGCGCCAGACGCGGGACGGCCTGGGGGGAGCGTTGGACCGGGACACGGGGAAACCAGAATTCGACCTCCGCTCATTGGTAGACGTTGGGCCAAGTCACACTCTCTCAGCCTCAGCGGAAGGCAAAGGCAAAGCCCCTCTGAACGACGCTTGCCAAGAAAACCTTGTGATAGGGTCACCGTAGAGTCCTCAGAAGTCAGCGGCAACAGAGCGACCGCTCACCCCACCTTTGAGCCCTGGATTCCTGAAACCAAACTGCATTCATGTCTCAGAGGCCATTTCCGCACTACACTTACAGCGCGATTATTCCATTTTCAACAACCTATGGAATCCTGGGGTTTGCTGTTCGGGCCGGCCTGGCCCTAAACTGCAAACCCCAGGATTCCATAGGATATTGAAAGTGGAATAATCGCGCTATAAGAGTGTAGTGCGGAAAGGCCAGATTGTTACTTCTAGATTGCAGGGGAGGAGCTGCCTAGCTAGAGGCTGTGTGTCAGGCCTCTCAAACGTCAAACCCCTGGGGTTGGCCTTGCCTTTCTCACCAGGGCTGAAACCTCCGCACCGCTTCAAAGACTCAAACAAGACTGGGAATTGGGTATCCCAGAGCTGAGTCCGAGCAGTTCAGTCACCAATATCACCAGGGGATCCTAAGACTTTGGATTTCAGCATGGTAGGGAGAGGCAGGCATGGTGTTCGCAAGAGGGTCTGGGCACTTGCCCATGAATCCTGACCTGAGAGCACCAATGAGTTTAATTCAGTTCAGAGATTCCAATTTATGTGATACCTGAGATTACAAGACATATTCATTCATTTACAGAAAAGGTCCCTCTGCTTATAAATATCTTTCAGCCAGCTAAATGCTGAAAACAGTGAGAGAAAGAATGCAGAAACAATGGAATAACAAAAATCTAAGCTATTTCATTTTACAAAGAAATCCTTTTGTACTAGGAGATAACTGTAATGCACTTTTCCCATCATCTGCTTTATCATCAGCTCTGATTCCAAGCAGAAGTATTTCAGGCAAACTTTCTATGGAAATATATTACGATGCAAATAAGAATTTAAAATGCCCCACCCCACCCCCCCACCCTAACAGCTCCTCGACCTCTGTGGAATCCAGAACTGTATCAGATGAATCCCGTGGAGGCTCTGAAGTGCATCTTAAAAGCAAGCATTAAGTTTGCTTTTTGCAACTGGAATCTTGCCATTTCTATTAGTCACGGGCATTCCACAGCTGACTCCTCCATCAGGTCTCAGTGCAAGCAAAGCCTCTGTTTTGCTTTAGAGTTACAATCCTATGCAGCCTTGCTTGCGAGTAAATCCCATTGAACTCTCTGTGCTGGAGAAAATAAACATACCAGGGATTAAGCTACTTGAATGAAAAAAGTTAGGGTTACTTTCTTGCTGAACGACCTCAGACAACAGTATTAGTAACCAAGAGCTGAACCTTTAAAAACCTGACATTTAGGGGTAACGTTTTCATAATTTCCAGTTTGTAAGTGCAGAGAAGAGCATAATGTCACAATTACAGCATTCAGCACACTTCAATCTGTTTTCTGAAAAACCGTGTCTCTGCAGATGCGCACACTGTAGCAGAAAAAAAACCCTCACTGATGTGTTTATGAATTCCCAGAAAGGTTAAAGAGAAATCTATGCTGCTGAAAAGATGACGATATATCAAAGCAGACTTTGTCCAACACAGACTTGGGTGCATTTACGAACAGATGCCACAGCAGAAATGTATGTCAAATGAGTGCTCACTAAATCTTGCCCACCTCTTTAACTTTACTGCTTTTAGTTTTTACAAAGACACTGTCCTGCCCTTTTCTTTATTACCACAATAACCTTCTTTCAAGATCAAAAGCTTTAGATCAAAGCCAAGATCAAACTCCTTGCTTTAAATAGAAACAACACTGCCATGAAGTATATTTCTCAAAGAAAAATACCTTAATGGAGATATCACACCAGAAAAAAACTTATTTCAGATCTTTTATTATAACATTTGTGATGTGATACTAAGAAACTATGAAAGCTGCTACATCCATGGGCAAAGAGCTAGTAAGTGGGGGGAAGTCAATAACCAAAGGAAAGGGTAATGTTAGGTGTCTGACACAAATGTAAATTGACCCTAGCGGATACATTTTTACAACCACCACAGTGAGCGATAGATGCCCACTGAACTCTGCAGTGAAAGTGTTTTTTTTTAATTTAGACAATGTAAGATGGCTTGGCATCTTCAGGTGACCCAATAATTTCCTGTTATATTTTATCCCTCCTTCCTTCCAGAATCTTAAGTTCCACTCCCTACTCTTTTATGTTCCCAATAACCTGTCAAAATAGTTCAGACTGAAATACATGATTGGTCCCAAGATGCAGAGCCTGCAAAAGTTACCTTTTTTTGGATTAGAACTCACAAAGTCACTCAGCCAATATGGCCCAGTTGTTTTAAACTCTGCCAAGATCACCCTTTGAGCCCTATGGATCATATGAGATTTGAAATAAGTTGCCCTGAGATATCTTATATCGCAAAGGCTCTGCTGTGTATGCATGTTGATCAGATGATGTACAAGTGTATGTGCAACTGAGTAATCACAGATCAAACTATATAAACCAAATTCTTACATTGTATCTCAGACACTTTCAGTGGAATTAACACACACATAGGTGTGTGGCTAAATGAAAGCCAATTGAGTAATGAAGTGGGAAGAAGCATGTTGAACTGACTACTAGTTTCAAATAAATCTCATCTTGTACAGATTTAAACAATGGAGGGGAACGAAGTCACATGAAATGAAGGAAACAGGTTCCCTAAATCCACCCTAAATGAATACCAATGTTCAAGTACATGTTGAATGTACTTATGGATTAACAGAGAGCAGAAAATATTTTCAGCTTTAAGAGAAATCATGGACTAAATCCAATATTAGTCCTACCTAAAGGAGACCAACTAAAATCAGTAGGACTTAACTAGGCCTAACAAATCCTATTCATTTCAGTGGTTCTGCTCCAGATAGAACAAACACTGGATTTAGCCCAAAGAACCAGTCACAAACTAAACTCCACTTTGTATATATTAGCCATACTTAGCTAGAGTTTTAGAGTAGGATGTTGAAGTCCAGGCTCCTCCACTGTGAAGGAATGGGCTTGAAAAAGTTTATCCAACTTTACAGATATAGGTGCCCTTTCTTATATGTTAACCAAATTATGTGGGTGCTACTTTTCTGGTACATTTAAATGGCATGTGTAGGTATGTACATCAGTGTGATTCCCCCCTCCCCCATTTCAGTCTTTTAAACCTGACTCCGGTTGTACAGGAACTAGAACAACTAGCAAGCTTCACAGATAATCAGGGATTTCAACTGGCTTATTCTAATTCAAACAAAAGGCAAAGTAATAAAGGCACTTAAATACAATTGTGCTAAATGCTTTCTACCTTGGAAACTGCTATAGAAAAGATAAAGATGTCCATGCACATATTGCTATTGCTACAACCTATTTATTTAGTGCTAGGAACTGTTTCAGAACAGATATTGTGAGTCTGGCTCAGCAGGTTTCTGTTCTTGAAGCATGATCCTTAAGATCCTACAGACAGCAATGTGGTCACTGTGCAGACAATATCCATAGACCCTCTTTAGGAAAAACAGGTATCAACAAAGGAAAGGAATGTCTTTTTTCTGTGGTGCCAAGATTTCAGAATGTTTCCACCAAAAGATTTGATTGGCATCGATACTACAATTTCGCAGAACCCAGGTTAACACCCTCTTGTTTGCCCTGGCATTTTGAAGGGAATGTTATTATGTTTTAAAACAGCCTCCCTCAACACATTGCCCAACAGATGTTTTGGACTACAAATCCATCATCCTCAGACCGCACATCAGGCTTTAGTGTCTACTATTTTCCTTAATTGAGATTTACTTGCTACTTTTCTCATGGTAAGCCCAAGGTCAGAGAACTGTAACTCCACTCTGGGAGTCCTTATGACTGAAGGATGGGGTACAAATACTCAAAATATAAATAAATAATAAATACAAATGAGTAAATGTGAAGATTGATGCAAAGGGGATAGGGTTATAGAGGGAAAAGCCTCTTTGCCTCTTTGCAATTAAAATGAAAGATGTGCTCTAGAAGTGAAGTGAGGATACACTCACTTCAAGAACTGCCTTGCTATAAAAACTGGTGGAAAGAAGAAATAGCTATTTAAACTTTTCTGTCCTAGCTCTCTACCTGCTCAAAATCATTCCAAAAAATAAAAGTTATCAGAATTTTCTTCTTAAATCTCTTCAGGAAGAGAGGAACATAGTTAAATAGTTAAAGTAGATCAAATGATTGGGAAAGAAGTGGTTAGACTCCTCACTTACGGCCAAATTAGAGATGACATGAACGTACTGTGTAATCAGGGCTTGGAAGAGTTACTTACCAGGACTATATCTCCAGAATCCCAGCCAACTGGGATAATCTGGAATTTGTAGTCCAAACAAGTAACTTTTCCAAACTCTGTATATAATAGAAGCCATGAGGACACCTGTACAGCCACTGGGCCACAGGAGACAAGGAGGGGATCTTTAAAGTTGTTCCCAAGGCACTGTACCAACGAAAACCTCCTCTCCAAAGCTACTATTTGTATGTGATGGGAAAGTGCTAGAGATGCTAATGGGATCTTCCCTTAAAATGCCAACAGCAGCTTCAGAGAAGAAGTGTGCTGGGAGAATGAATTAAATTTTCCCCTTCCACTCTCACCTTAATTGCACTGATATGCTTATTGCAACATAAAGGCAATGTTAATTGCACTGACATACTTATTGTCATGCGTAGTCTGGGACTTATTCTGAAGCCACCTGTGGCTGAACCAGAATTTGAGCTATGTTCTCGGTTAAACATGGACTATGTTATGGGCTAAAACTCCCAGACTCCACTAGCCAACTTCACCACTGGTAATGCTGGCTGCAGGATGCTGGGAGTTTTAGCCCATAAAAATCACTCTTCCAAGTCCTTCAGAGGACTACACAGCATGTAGTTTTTTTACACAATTATATACAGAATTGCTATCTTCAGAAATGTTATTTAGGGACTACATCCATAAATTCGTATGGTTATCGTCCATCCCTGGTCACAGATCTAACCTGTAAAATTCATATGGATTTTGCATGAACCAGATACCTATGGCCATTTCCGCACTAGCCTGTTATAGTGCTATGATTCCACTTTCAACATCCTATGGAATCCTGGGTTTGCAGTTTCGGGATGGACCAGCTGGCCCCTCTCGAAACTGCAAATCCCAGGATTCCACAGGATGTTGAAAGTGGAATCATGGTGCTATAACAGGCTAGTGCAGAAATGGCCTTTTGTCTTGGTATATCATCTGAAGGCACAGGATACAGCAGCCATGCTAAAGTTAAATGAGTGTCATGGCTGGTACACAGACTGAGAAATGCCCTTTAAAGTCTATGGAACAAAGGTGGGATATAGATTCAACAAAATAATATTAGGCCGCTGAGTTTTTATATTTGTTTTTTATGTTAGGATATGTGTCTGTAGCAGAATTTACAGCTTGCAAATTACACCTTTGGAATCCATCACAGAGCTCTGGTAGACTCTCAAAGTTCTATTGGAGGATATCTGTCCTCAAGACAGCCTTAAGTCTACTCGTAGCTCTTTCCATTGAGTGAGGAAGCTGGATGACATAATGAACTGCCAGGAACTGGTATATATTACCTACATAGTTTCCCTTGTCCTCTTTCCTTTTGTATCTCATCTATAATTGGAATATGAAACTTATTTTCTTCTTTAGCTCACTATAAAGTGCTCAGTTTAACTGCAATACAAGTAAGGTAAAAAAAGGAAATGCATGTCACTTAATGTACTTTTAGGCTGCAATCTTATACCCACTCACCTATGGGCATATGAACTCAATGGTGCCAATTTCCAAGCAAAGCTTATTTCCATTACATTTAGGAATGTGCTATTAAATGTCCTTTTATTATTCTGCATTATTCGTAAAGTGTCTTGAGTACTCTTTGGATAGAAAGGCAAGATAAAATGATTTAAATAGAAGGATAAATAATTTGAGCACTGCTATCTGTCATGGCTGCTCCTCAACTTCACATTCCTTTATGAAGTTAAAAAAAAAAACATGCATTGGATTAAATCCAGTGGTAGGACCAGTTAAAGTAGGACAGTTGAAATGAATGTGGCTTGTTAGTCACTGGTAATGTAAGTTCCATGCATTTTAGTAGATCTACTTTTTGAAGACTACAATTCAATTTAGTCTATGATATTCTCAGTCTTCCACAAATCTGCACAGAGCAATACTTAGAACAACAGAAGTGTAAACAGCTTTATTGTAGCAAGGTGTCTATTTAAATATGGGCATTTTCTTACTACCTCCATAAGGTAATCCCCTCTCTCAAGTACAAAAAATCAAATTTCTGTATTCTGCATTAGAATAGATATGTCTTACAGAGCTAGCTATACATCTTAAAAGGGCAATGGGTTAATTTATTTTAAAATGCTTAAGACATGGTTTATAACAACATCTCCAAGAATCAATAAGAGACTATCAGTGGCAGGCATCTCTTTATACCTGTTATAACCACACTGTCTCCACTTCAATCCATCAAGGCTCTTTGATGCTCAGTAATGATACACGAAGGAGGTTGCGCTGTCTGAAGTGAACTCAGCTGCCCTCTTTTAGTGGCATGCCAAGACTCTCTGGAGACTGAAAATCTTGGCAATGGAAAAAAAAAAGAGGTGGAGTTCAAATATTTACTGTAAATGGGCATCATAAGAGTTTCTCTGAAATGGACAAGCATCCATTGCCCCATGGAATTGTACTGCTTATGTGCTGGAAGATCTCTTCCTGTTTCATAAGACAAGGAGAACAGAAGCCTAATAGTCACCTCGCAGCCTGAGGTGACTAGTATTTATCACCGACTCAGCTTCTCACAGCCACCTCGCATACTTTCCCAGCTTATACGTCAACAGCCAAGTGGCTCAAATTTATTGCTTCTACAGCATAGTTCTGTTTTTGTTCTAAATGGTACATTACTGTATATCACCCTTCCTGAACTTGGCACTCTCCAGCTGTGTTTGCACTACAACTGCAGTCATCAACAACCTGACCATGCTGCTTGAAGAGAATGGGAGCTGCAGCTGGAAAGCACCAGGTTAGAGAAAGCTGTAAAGTACACATAGGCTTGAGTATTTGTATTTTTTGATAAAGTGGAAACACAACAGCTGAAGTATGTTAAAAGAAAACCACATCAGATGGGGGGGCAGCGTATTCTCTTCTCCTTGGTTTGTTTTGGCTGGCCAAAGAAAACACAGCAAGAGTTAATTGGTAGCTAATCTCTTTGCTTTTCTCAGGATGTTTTTGCAAGGCAGAGATTAAAATAGGCATTTAATAATATGCAGGATCAGCTGTGTCCATATTAGGAAAGTCTCGGCTCACAACCCTGTGCAAGAAAGGACCTTTCCTCCCTCCCCTGTGTGTTTCTACCCCTTGCACATGTAGGTGGAAGAGTGGGAGCTTGGGAATGTGAACTTGATCCAGCATTGACCAGCCAGGCAGCAAACTCTTATTGTTCTGGAGATACCAAACATATTTCCTTTCTGCTAGGGATAAACGCGTCCATTCTGCACATAACACAGCTTTTGTGCTCAGCAGTGTGATTAACAGAAAAAGGCGAACCACAAAGAATATTTGAGCTTTATTAAGGCTACTATAAACAACACCTTAGGGATCCAATTCATGGGCTTATTCTGGAAAAGGAACACATGTTTCCATTCCAGGCCCTTGTGTGTAATACTGCCTTCAGAGTGCTACCATTTCCCCCCCAAATTTCTTTGTTTTGGGCATGTGTATGTGTGTGGGGAATGAATAACCTTTCTAACTAAATTTTCTGCCCTGATGTGTTAAATCTAAATGCTGTGTAGAAATGGGCAGCATAAAAATGGCCCTGGTCCATTTTACCTTCCTACAAAGGTAACAATTAGCTGCAGGTAAGCGATGTCTCAAGCTCCAGGATTACGGCAAGCAACTTCTAGCCAGCTATCAGCGCCAGATTTGGTGGGAACTAAACAGGCTAACTGTTCAGCTTCAGTGGAGCAGAGAAAAGGGGGAAATGGACTCCAAATGATGGGTTACAAGATACACTTCCTAGGCAGAAAGTCTGTATTGGCAATTTTTAGAAAAGGTACCTGCCCTGTGTAGTTGGAGAGATTTTCAGATAGTTCCTTCAGTTTCAATTTCTTCAAGTACAGATATATCACATTCTTTTTTAAAAAAAAAAAATCTCTGAGATAAGGCATGAGAAAGAACGAGAAAAAATAATAAACATTAAATCAGAGCAAAAATAGTAACCCAGAAGCTGAGCTCAGAAAATTTCCTTTTTGGACTCTAAGTGCTAGAATCCCCTGGTTGACATGGGAAATGGGAGCTATAGTCCAAAATAGTAACTTTTACCTCTGCCCAAAAAAATTGTGTTTTCAGGGCAGTAGTGGGAATAAAGTAGCCTTTCATCTGTTGTTGAACTGTATCTCCGAGCAGGCTTAAGACAATAAAGCCTATTTTGAGGGGTGCTGGGAATTATAGGTCAACAATATCTGGAGGGCCACATCATTCCCACTTCTTCTCAAAAGACGTTTGGCTTCAGTCAGTTTGTTAGTAACAGATCATAACTACCATTTTGTTATTTAGGCTGTAATCCTATACCCACTTGCTTGGGAATAAGCCCAAACTGAGCTCAGTATATATTACTTCTAAATAGTCATGTGTAGGGTTGTACTGACCTTCCCAGAACTCATCCAAGAGACATTTTCTTACACCTGGAAACAGCACAGTTTATCACTCATTCCAGGAACAGATCCCCACTTCTCTTACCTTTTTTAAAAAAAATTCTATTAAACAAATAAAAAAATAAATTGAAAATACCCTACAAAAATATATCCCTTGCATTGAACAATGCTTGGTGAATGCCTGGAAGACAAATTTCTAATAGCCATAATTAGACAATAATAATAGCCAATTATAGCCCAGCCCTAATTCATTTTCCTACTCAAAGTGAAATATCCAAGAGCCAGCCAAAACAAAACCAGACATTTGCTGAAAAGATCTGTAACCAGTTACTACAGCCCAATTATAGATACCCATTAACAGGGAACATAAAGACCATTGTGCCTATCACTTAGTAGAAAAATTTTGTGGCTTTATAGTTGGAGGAATGCCATATTCCTGTATTTCATACATTTAAAAACAGCAATGAACAACAGGCTGAAAGATTACAGCTTTATCTTACAGACATCACATGTTAATAAATAATTCTAAATCACACCTTCTCATAAGAAATAAAATCAGCACTAAAGAGATAAAAATAAAGATTGTTTGAAATGGCAATTGCCTATTCTGATTTTATTATTAGTCTCTAATCATTTTTAATTACTAGTCACTTTCAGATGAACTAGTACCAAATTTTGAGATAAGACTGATATTCTAGACAAAAATACTCTTAACTAGCAGCAATTAGTTGAAGAGTAAAGGTGATGGAATCAATCACTGAAACAGGAGTAGACGGATGAAGTTAACAGGCCTTGAAATTCTTATGAGTTCACAACAAGCCTTGGCAACATTTGGATTGGTTCACAACTGGGTTGCATAACCTGCGTTATCATTAGAAAATGTTCTTCCATAATGGCAAGAAGGCCATTACAAACATTGTGCTGGAATCTAGTGGTCAGCCAGTAGTCACAGAAAATGAATTGTGAATCCAGGCCTCAAACAGGTAGAAATCTATTGATGTTTGCTTAGCAACCCACAGCAAATGTGCATTTCTTTTCCCAGAGGCCCTAATTGACTCTTGAAAAGCAGCTTTATGGATCCACATTAGTATAGTTTAAGAACAGAATAAAGGGCGCTTGGAGTATTAACCCTAAATGGACCAGGACCACTGAAGAAACATCTCCTATACTCATCTATCCAGAACCTAGGGCCATCTTCCATGACCCTCCCTAGATGCTGCTGCCAAATGAGATGAGGCAAGTGGCCCCAAAAGGGCATTTACAGTAGTGTTGCCCTTGTGTGGGTAATGACCTCCCCAGAGAAGTCTGTCTGGTGACTACATTCTGTGCTAGCTGAAGACCTTCTATTTTCTCAGACATTTTAGTAACACTCCTGTTTATCGTCTGAAGGAAGCATATAGTCTTCATGTTATTTTTGACTCTTCTTTGTCTTTTGTTTAATCCAAGTCCAGAGGAGGGCGACTGAAATGGTGAAAGGCCTGGAAGCCGTGCCCTATGAGGATAGACTTAGAGAGCTGGGGATGTTTAGTCTGCAGAAGAGAAGGTTAAGAGGGGACATGATAGCCATGTTTAAATATTTGAAGGGATGCCATGTAGAGGAAGGAGAGGGCTTGTTTTCTGCTGCTCCAGAGACCAGGACAAGGAGCAATGGATTCAAGCTGCAGGAAAGGGGATTCCACCTGAACCTCAGGAAGAACTTCCTGACGGTCAGGGCTGTCCGGCAGTGGAATCTGCTGCCTCGGAGTGTAGTGGAGTCTCCTTCCTTGGAGGTTTTTAAGCAGAGGCTGGATGGCCATCTGTCAGGAGTGCTTTGAGGGTGTTCCTGCATGGCTGGAGGTTGGACTGGATGGCCCATGTGGTCTCTTCCAACTCTGCATTTCTATGATTCTATGATTTGTTCCTCACACTGAAGCTGTAGCAAAGTCATGTCATCTTTTTCTTTATAATATTGCCAAAATCAGACCTTTTCTTTCTGCTTCCTCTGCTACGACTTCAGTTCATGCCATGGTCATTTCCCTCCTTGGTTATTGTAATCTTCTTTTAACTGGCCTTCTGTTATCTCCTCGTAGCCCACTGGTTTCCATTCAACATTCTGCTACTAAGTTTATTTTTTTTTGGCCCATTGTTTTGATCATGTTATTGCATTTCTGATAACACTTCATTGGTTGTCTATTCCATCTACAATCCAGTACAAGCTTCTGGTTTTAACTTTTGAAGCCCTACATGACCTAGCTCCCCCTAATCTTTCATCTCTCATTTCTTTTTTCCAACCAGGTTGGGATTTGCATTCTAGGAACTTGAGACTTCTCATTTGACCAAGAGCTTCTTCTTCCTTGGCTTGGCTTTTTCTTTTCTCACTCATTGCTCCATACTCCTAGAATTGCTTCCCTGAATGTTTGA
Organism: Iguana delicatissima; assembly: GCA_948472985.1. Taxonomy (NCBI): domain Eukaryota; kingdom Metazoa; phylum Chordata; class Lepidosauria; order Squamata; family Iguanidae; genus Iguana; species Iguana delicatissima. Next base: position 508,833 of record CAOKZL010000502.1, read on the forward strand.
GGACTGCTCCTTTCCTTTTTTTAAAAATCCCAATTTAAAACTTTCTTGTTTTCTAAAGATTTGGAGTTTTAGTTTAATATTGTTTTACCATTTTCTATATTTTGATATGCCTTGGTCACTTTGTTTTACTTTTATCATATTGGTTTTGCATTTGATCTGGACAATCTATTTTATAATGGTATTGCAAAGGTGTTTTTTTTATTTGCATTACTTCATCCTTCCTTTGTATGTGCATGTGTGTATATGTCTTTAGCAGGGCTAGCTGTTTTTAGCTCCTGATTAATAGTAAAGCACCATGTACAGTGATAGCACTATATACATAAATTAATAGATAAATAATTTAGGTCTTCATACTGTTTTGTGCATACTGCTGCTGATTGTTTTGAATTTATTATGTGCTTCACTGTTTCTCAGCAATACTGTAGGTTATAGAATGTGCTACTTTATTGCCATTATTTTCTTTTCTTCCCTTTTACCAGTTTATCTGTACACCATGTAGAGAATGTTAGCTATTGAGCAGTTGAAACATGTAATGAATATATAAATTAATAGTTTGGAGGAGAATGAATGAGATTCAGCAATACTGGGAGACAAGACCACTGTGACCTCCAGGTAACAGCAGGGATAAGTAATTAAAACAGAGGGAGGAAACTGAACTTGTATCTCAAATAGGAAAAAAGATTCTAAAACAAAGTCCTTTAGTGTAGCTGAGCTGTTGCATTTTTGCAGTTGGCTGGAAGTACGATTGACTGATTGATTTGAAAGATCTACAACAAATTTAAAACAAATCATGAAACAATAACAATAATGAAATTAAAATTAAGAATGAGAGCCAGAAAGTACCATATATCCAAGGCACAACAGAATCCAATGGCCAGGGAGAATCCCAACATATTTGAAAGTCAAAGTAAAAAGTTACTTTATAGGACCTGATGAACACCTGTAATGACAGGCATTAGGTGATATGAACTAGGACAGAACAGATGCACAAGCATGGTGGCCACTGTCAGGAACTGCTGGTTGTATGTCTGTCACTATAATAAGTTGCTAGAATAGGTTCACAGGCAGGCCCTCTGATGCTAGTCTCAGGGTGTGCACAGATTGGTATGTCTTAGAACAAGGTCAACACTGTGGTGGGTCTGACTAATTTTCTGCCCTTCTGACCTCCAAGAGCCACGTGAAGAACCAAAAATGAGAAGGAAATCCAAAGCCAAAAAGTCTTAGTTTTAAAAAATGGGTATTTTTTTATGTTAAATAGTGGAAGGGGACCCTGCAACTTATTTAAGAGATGGCTCACCACTCATGGAGTGGTCAGCAAAAATTGTCCTCTGGGCAATCTCGTATAGATAAAGGCAGTGCCATATATATTTATGCCACTATATTTTCTAGCAATGTGCTGTCTCATAGTGAAGATCTTTCTGTATTGACTACTCCCAGCTGGTTCCATTCAGCAAAGCTGCTTTTGAACTCCACTTTTGTCTGTTTTATGGCTCCACACTGGTCCAAACAGGGACGTTAATGACAAACTCTCCAAATTCTATCAGTGCTAGTTTCTATTCCAATAATGGTGTTCGTAGCTTAATTCCTTAACAATTCTTCTTTTGTTTTTAATGGCACTATTTTGTTATTTAGACTGCTATTTTGCCATTTAAAAGGTTGGGAGGTATGAAAGGAATCTACTTATTAAAACCGTTCCCTCACATGGCAAGAGAAACCAATTCAAGGCAATTTAGAGAAGCTACTAGAGAATCATATTTGTGGTTGTTATGAATCTCAAACCTTATATCGACAGGAAGTAATACAATGGGCTGTGAACTTCCAAAGAGGAAGTGCTCAGTTTAAAAGCACAGTGCCTTAATAGTGCTATCTATCAGAAGGGGGAGCTGGGAAGAATATTCAGAAAATACTGGAAGCAACTGGCTGACATTATCTGAACCTCCATTAAAAAACAGCAAACACAGGATGGTGGTTCCAAAAAAGAGGATTAGTGCCAAAGCACAAAAACCAGAAAATCTCTCCTCATATTTGGAGACTGGATTTAATGGCCACTGGAAGGGATCATTTTAGAACAGATCCATTCCCTTTTTTAAAAAGACAAAGCCATTATTTATTGGCAAAATGAAAAACTATTGTTGTCAGCAAAGGGAAGAGATAGAATAGACCAACCAATGAGAATTCATCAAAGTATATAAATTGGTTACATAGGACTAGTTGGTTGTGATTTGTTTGAATAACTGAGAAGTATTTAATGTGATTGTGCCAACTGTTTGTGCATCATATAACAAAACCTTACTACATTGGGAGATGCAGCAGTAAGAAGATGACAGAATGGCAAACTTATGCTGAATGTGGGGAGGGGCCACCTTGTTGAACAGGACTTGAGAAAGTTTCATTCACAGAAACCAGAGACACTGCAGGTCTTCAGATAAAGCCATCCCTCCACATTTGCTGGGGTTGGGGGCACAGGACCACCACAAAAGTAGAAAAACCACAAATAACTTTAGATACCCCTCTCAAACCATATTTAACACACACAAAAGTATGATCTGCTTATTCAGCCTATTGCGGATGTCTTCAAGCCTTCAGGATTCCTTTGCAAGGCAGAAGTGGGCGGTGGGTGGGGCTTGCTCCTGGCTCCACTGCTGCTCTATGCTATTTTTAATAGGGACTTACAAGCCTCATTTGCAGTCCCTCAGTTTTGCTAGGCTTGCAGACCCTATTAAAATCGCACACGGCAGCAGCGCAGGTGGCAGCAAATAATATGTGAATAATCAAATCTGCAAAAGTGAAACTTGCAAATGTGGAGAGGTGACAGTATTTAAGAAAAACCAGAAGAACAAAAACAAAAAACTGGAAGCATATATTCTGGGAGTGGGGTGTGGGGGTTATGTCTGTACCATTACTTAATAGGTGCTTTCCAGCTCTAAAATCAGCTGTTTCTGAAGTCATTGCATCTCATTTAAACTCACAGTGTGTAGTTGCTGGCATTAAGTCATTATTAGCTAGTGAAGGATGAAAAGCAGCGCCAGTCCTGTGGTGAGTCACCTCTGAGGCTCCAGTACATCCTGATCTGATAAACAGCAAATTCAACAACACAATGCTGTTGACCTTATTTAACCCAGCCCTAGAAGATTTTGGGAGAATGCCCTCCTGAAATCTTATGTGTCTGACACAGATGTTTACTTTTCAGCACAAGCATCTAATGTGGTGCACAGGAATTTTTTTCTGAGATCTAACCAGAAGACAGGCTTGCTGCTGTGTGTGGCAAGGAGAAAAAAGGGCCAGCGCAAGACATCTGATTTGCAGAAGAAGCTTTCATTAGAAATAAACAGGGCCTGTTCTGACATTATGAAATTTTCTAGCTTTACACTAACAAATGAGGGTGCATAATAAGGTTATAGTACAAAAAGAATGGAAAAGTAAAGGTTGCTCCTGCCTGTTCTAGAGGATGGCAACCCTGGTTTTATCCTGTTCCTGGTGAATGGGCTGGCAGGTTGGCTGCTGCCCCCCCCCGGACATCAGGAGAGGGTAGGTAATATGGGGTACAGGCAACACCTTGAGGCTAGGGACACACAGGTCTATTCCATGTCAGCTTCACGTGGTTTGTAAGTCTGTTCTGCCATTTTGCATGGTCAGTCCAGTTTAAATTGTACCCATTTCCTGTCAAAATACCTGTATTTGTATACATTTTCCCTAAAAAGTATATTATATGCATTTGCAAGCTGGGAAATGAATTGCATAATTCAAAAAAGTATAGGGATACATGAAAGGGAAATGTCTTCCCTCCAGTCTGCTTTCAAACTGTAAATCCAGCTGTAGCCTGCTTGTCTTTTTCCTCTTTGCATCTTTGGTGGTAGTGAGAAAAAGTCCTATGAGACTGAAGTTAATGACCTGAGCAACTTGGAGGAGTGGGGGATACAAACAGGACTGTCAAGAAAACCCTAAGCCACAAACTCTGCTTAAAGACCTTGTGCTCTTACCTATTTGGCATACAGATCTTAACATGGGGGTACCAGTGGTCTATGGCTACTTTCTGAATGCTGCAGTACCTCATGCTCCCAGATCATTCAACAACTCTACATACTGGAAGGCTGTGAATGCTCTAGGCCAGAGCTTTCCAAACTGTGTGTCATGACACAGTAGTGTGTTGGCTGCAATGTGTAGCTGTGTGACACGAACATAATGGGTGGATGGGCTGCCCCTCCCACTGATGCAGTAGGCCAAGCCCTGGTGAAGAGGCTGTCTCTGCTGCCATCTCCCCAGGCCAAGGAAGACCTTGTTGAGGGCGGCAGCAGGCCAAGCCTGGGTGGAAGGGCTGGTTCTTCCACTGCCACTGCTGCTGCTCTGGGCCAAGAAAGACGCCAGCAAGAGCAGCAGGCCAGGCTTGGGTGGAGAGCCTGCCTCCACTTCCTGAATTACTTACTGAATTACTGTGTTACAAAATGATGTATATCTAAAAAGCGTGTCATCAACATGGAACGTTTGGAAAGCTCTGCTCTAGGCAGTACTTCCTTATGTTGAAGATCAAGCAAAAGCATATCAAGCAGGAAGGGGTAACTCATCTTTATATCATGAGGGGCATGAACCAGCGCATGTACATTCTGTAAAGCATTTGCAGAATTCATCCTTCCTTCCCCAATTGTGCCTGACACAAGGGAGGCAGGAGCATGTGATGGACAATGATATCCTCCAGTTCTCTGACCCACTTAGCCTTGCACAGATTAGTACAGAGGTACGCACACATCTCCATTACAGAAGAGCCAAACAAGTATGTAGCTAGATGCCCAAAATAATAGACAGTCTACAAGTATGTATTTCCAGGCCCCTACCCAACAATCAGTTGGTAAAGAACTATTCCATCTTGATTTGCTCAGCAAGTTAACTTCTGTGCATGAAATTTGCTACCTAGCAATGGAAACTTCATACAGAGCATCTCATGTGGCAGTTGAGCTTAGGAATCAAAGGAACAGTGTCCATTTGCTTGTGTTATTCCTAATCTAACTGGGCTGGAGAACAAGGAAAGATGACGGCCTCTGCTCTGACACTGTTGACTATGGGTCAGTAATCCTGCCTGGTATTGACTGCTGTCTTATCACTTTATGAAAGACATAATGGAGCTTGAGAGAATTAAACCCTATTTTTAAATAAGAGGTTTAGAGTCCTAGGGTTAACAAAGCCTTCTGCAGTTAACACAGTGTTAACAGGTGTGCAAGCTTTCTGAACAACTCACTACACATAAAAAATTCAATAAATACATGCATTTTACGGTTCCTGAAATCTCTCCCCCCAGGTTAGCCACAGTAATTCACAAAAAATAATACCTTCCATCTTTTCAACAATATGTAAAGTGTCACTAGAATTCCAGAATGGCACAGCATCCATTGAATAGTATGTTCTAGTAATAAAATACGGTTTAAGAGATTTTCCCCTTGGCAGCATCTCTTTGAGTAAAACAGAAAACGAAACCTGCAACTGATAAAAAACGAATCCCCATATGTGTGTAGTATAAAGGCATAAGAGAAGATGTCATTAAAACTGGGATTTTATTTTATGCCATACCTGTTACAATAGAGAGAGTAATATGAACAACATGCTCAACAAATTCATAATCTGCATCTTATTCAGAACAGATCTTTTGCATTTACCTTTGGGATTCCTGAGCAGTCAAGCCACTTCTGGAAAATGTTTTCCACCGATAGGCCATACCTTCCAAGAAAATTAAAAAACAACATTGTCCATGAAATAGGCACAAAATTTATGCTTAAAAAGAAAAAAATAAAATATTTTGTCAGAAATCAGCTTTGTAACCTGAACAGTGATTTGTCTAACTGCATTCTGGTTTCGTCCTTTCTAATTAATAACATCTGATATGATGACACTTGAAAATTAAAGACAGACTGGACTCTGCAAGTAAAAAACTAGTGATGAGTTCAGTGCTTATAGAAGTTGACAACATATGCTTAAGAAGCTCAAATTCACTGATGAAACATATGTAAAGAATGAACAGGTGTTCTGCAATTCTTGTTGTGTGGCGTCTCCTCTTCAGTTTGTGAAAGGAGTGGAAGAGGAAAGTGAGGCTTCATTTCACTGGAAATCAGCTAAATGGACAGCTGAAAACTGCCCAAGAATAATTAATGAATGCAATCTCAACATCTTGACTTATGGCAGCCTTCCCCAAACTAATGTCTCCACATATCTGACATTTCCCATCCATCATCCCTAGCCAGCATGAAAAATACTCTCCACTGCAATTTGTATGCTAGTATGCCTTAGTTAACAAAGCCTCTGACAAAGCAGCTCAATTTTTACAAAGTGTTTTATGCTTGCCCAACCCCCTTTTCCTCCTCCTTCTCTTTCTAGTTGGATTTATTTTAGCAACATTGGCAACGGGAGTATGGTAAAGGGGAGCACAGATATATGGTGTTGAGTTGCTGCTATCTGACTAGTGCAGTCATGCTTGGTCTGGGAAAGAGCCGGAGTCTACTCTAGCTGGTCCTACTGTAGTGGTGTGTACCTGCCTAAACAGGCATGGTAAACAGAAGCTGTCTCCGGAATCTCTTACTGAGTATGGATGAAGAGAAACACAGAGAGAAAAGAGGAAAGCCAATAAGCCTACCTTAATAACTATCCCTAACATGTCAAAAAAAAAAAAAGGGCATAGACCTATAGCGTTTGGCCACTAAAAGGGAAAGCGGAAGCTGGTGAAAGAAAAAAAAAATCATTCCTGGATGCATTTTGGAAGACTCCTTCAAGACATCTCTAGAAGGTTCAAAATATTTTTGTTTGCTTATGCAAGGCTTTACTTGACTTGAATGTTTCATTTTATGTGTGGATATGCTTTTTTTTTAATTTAAAACTTTGCTGAGACCTGTTGTGTTCATCCCCATTCTCCCTATGTTATACCTTCCTCTAGTACCAAATTTTCTGTTGAAAAAATAATGCCTAGGAACATGACTACTTCATTAACTAGGTACTGTGTACCCATATGTTCTTCCAACTGCTTAGATTCTGAAAAATGCCAATAGAAAAGCAGCCTCTGAAAAGTCTTTCTCAAAGGTCAGTCAGAAAGCCCTCCTGGATGGAGTGGGCAGAAGGTACCTCTACCAAATTTTCAGATAAGGGGACCTTAAAGAGTAAGAATAGGAGGCTAGAAGGCTCTAAACTTCACCTTCCATCCATCCCTTTCCACCTATGTGCCAGTACATTTAGATGTTAGTGCTTCTTAATTTATTTAATTGACCGTTATTCTTTCCAATTTCATTTCCCTATGAGCTCTCTCCCCTTACCCTTCAGTGTTGGTGAGGGAGAAATTGATGCTAACCTTTTAAAACAAGAAATTGCCTATTATTTACATACCTTTTTCAATTACTATGCAAGCAGAAAAGAGTAGTTTGTGTGTGTGAGAGTGCTTCAAGTCAGCTGTCAACTTATGGCAACCCCATGAATTTCAAAGAGTTTTCTTAGGAAAGAAATACTCAGGGGCGGTTTTGCCAGTTCCTTCCTCTGAGGTGCAGCCCACAGTACCTGGTATTCATTGACAGTCTGCCATCCAAGTCGTGAACAGGACTGATCCTGCTCAGTTTCCAGAATCAGATGAGATGTGGTGCCTTTAGGGTATTTAGCGTGGTAGGAGAAGATAATACGGAAATACATGAGAATAACAGTGTAAAACTGGGAGTGGCTGCCACATCTATACTTAATGGGGCTAGCTTCAGAAAACAATTTTTAAGATGCTTGGTGATACTCAAAATCTATCTCTTGCTATAGTGTATACATATATTTTTGCCTTTGCCCCTGCCCACCCCGTCTGATAAAAGAATTTCTGCAGATTTCAGTAACACTTCCTGTTGTGCCACAAAAAAGCAGAGACAAAGACTGAGAAATATAACTGACAGATAACTGAGGTACTGTCAGGTGAGTTTTGATGCATCATGGTCTCCTAGTGGATATTCTCCACAATGAATAATGGACTCCAATTTCCCTCACCTTTTAAAGTTCTTTTTTAATGATGTGCTTTAGTACCTGTAAGTGTGGATAAATATCCATATGAATCTGTTGTTCTTGGAGGGAGGTGTAGTTCTGCATTAAAGGGATAATGTTTCTATTGTCCTTATTAATAATGTAAGACCTTTTGAATCTTACTTTTTAAAGAAAAAGGCATCAAATAAATAAATAAATGTGCAATTTCCATTACCAGTGAAATGACTAGAGCAAAAGCTCTGAAAATAACCAATTTCACCATTTTATTGATCTCTAAAACTACTAAAGCAGCAGCTGTAAACAGTAAAGAAAGAGAATAGGCTTTGGGATAAACCAGGCATTGGTTACAAAAATAATATCCTAGAACCTAGCAATTTACTAAATGTTTAAAGGGAAATGGCAGATGGGTGAGGGGTGTTAGCCCTTTGTTCTGTTTCTTCCCTGACCTTTCTCTCTGTCTCTCAGATGCAATTGAGGAAAAATCAGTAGGGGAGGCTTACAGACAAAATTTTCTAATTTATTTACTTGTCACTGTTTCACACTTTATACCCTGATTTGTCACTAAATGCAGATTCAGTGGTGAGTTACAGCCAATCCCAGTAGTACACACACTTACAACATACAAGCTTTAATATGCTGTTTGTTGCATTCCCATGTTAAAATGCACACCTAGGAAGGTTAACGTGTGCCCAGGCCCACATAAGCAAAGTATTGAGAAAGTGAAGGAGAAAGAAATGGCAGAATTATGAAAACAGCTAGGACAACTTGATTCCGTTTTCTTTCTCTCCAGATTTTTCAGCATGCAAAATACCTTGACTCCTCATAAATATTTAGATAGGAAGCCAAGCTAAACGTAAGAAAGGACTTTCTGGAATGTCAAAAGAGCTGGCTTTAAAATTTGTTTACAAACTTAGCACTTTCACAGATGCTTTATATAGCTTAATGCAGCAAAAGGAACACAGCTTTGAAGAGATATTTTAAACAAAGAATGTGTTTTTTTACAGGATCCTATCACCAAAGTATCTATCTATTAAGCGTTTTTGGAAAATTGAAATTATTTCTTTGCAACATGCACCACTGCAATTTGTGTGAAGATAGTCCCATTGTTTTAAACAAAACATTAGCAGGCAACTATCAAGTAAACATTAACTAATACAGTGATTCTCAACCTGTGGGTCCCCAGATGTTTTTGGACTTCAGCTCCCAGAAGCCCTGAGCATTGACCATAGTGGCTGGGGCTTCTGGGAGCTGAAGTCCACAAACATCTGGGGACCCACAGGTTGAGAACCACTGAACTAATACAAATAACTTAACTCTGGATCCAACTCAGCGTTTTTTACATGCAAAAACTGAATCTGGGGTACAATGTCTGAAAAGCATTCTTTATGGAGAAAATACTAAATAGATGCTTCCCCCAAAATAAACTAGCTCATAAGCTTCCAGAACATAAGGATGCACTGGAAATATAGCTCTGAAAACGAGACTAGAAGTGCTGGATATCATTACACTACTAGAATTGCAAAAATTATGTGGGAAAGGATGGCAGTGAAACAATGTTAAAACTGTTGAATAAATATATTTATCTAGATGAGTTTCAACTGTCACTTTACAACAAGTAGAAAACTAACTTCTGGAATATGATTATATATAATTTGAGTGCTTTTAAAAAACTTGCTCTATGAAAGAGACAATAAATTCAGTGGCAGAGCTTGGAGTGTGTGGAGGGGGCGGGGCTACAGCATGAGGGGCGTGGCCACTTTGTGCAAGGGCATGACTACAGGCCAGGACGCCCTGAAAACATTGCCGCCTGGGGCAAATCAGCCCCCCGCTCCCACATTCCTACGCGACTAAATAAATTAAACTGCTAAGCATGCACATTACAAATATCTAAAACAAATAAACTGAAGATAACAGGGAAGGAAGGGAAGGGAAGGGAAGAGAGGGGAGGCGAGGGGAGGGGAGGGCCCATGTGACAAACTAAACTGTAGATGCATACACAGTTGCTTCCAAAGAAGGTTCAGGTTAAAGCTAAAATTCAGTCTTCTCCAATATGGCACTTTTCAAATGCTTTGGACTGTAAATCCCATCATTCCTAACCGCTGGCCAACTGGTTAGGAGTGATAGGAGATGTAATCAAACATCTGGAGGGCCATGCTGCGGAAAACTAGTATGAACTTCAGCTCAAGCATGGAAGAGAAGAGAATACTCCATGCCCCAAATTAAATCTGTTCTTTCTTTTCAGTGGGATGTACTTCTGTGTGATGCATGAGCATGTGCCATCAATTGCTGTTAACAGCTAATTATTCCCATATTTTAGATGGAGAATTGTTAACATCGAGGCCTCAAAGATTCCTTTACTGAAAGAATTATGAAACATAGTAATATGTTTGTAAATTTGATCAAATTTGAACAAATGCAAAACAGAAACATAAGTTGAGGGTGAAAACTTAAAGAGCAGTACAAATAATGGCATTTTGAAAATTGGGGCTCAAGTTGTAATGTGCAAGACACTTGTTTTGCGCTTGTCTATTTACACTACTTCTGAATCAGGTTGCTTAGTAAGTGTATTTCTCATTTCATTGATGTTTTGTTGGTTAGATGTTTCATGCCAATAAAAAAAAAATGAAGCTACATGTTGCACTAGCTGTTCAGGCATAAATATTAAAGTATTTCTTTCCTAACAGAAAGATGAGCAGCTAATGATCTCTTACTGGCATGTTCTCAAAATTTTTCAGTCTCAGGCATGAGCTTGGGCAAGTCACTCTCTCTCAGCCTGAGAAAGGCAAGGGCAGACCCCCCAAATAAATTCTGCCAAGAAAATTCCTGTGCTAGGTTGACCTTAGGGTCACCATGAGTCTGAAATGACTTGAAAGCACACTACAGTAACATCAAGCATAAAGCCCCTGAAGTTCTTGCAGGATAAGACCCCTTTTTAAAATGCTTATAAAATGGAGACCCTTGGCCAGTTTGCCTGAAAGCTGATGTGCCCAATGCCTTAGGCGAATGTTGGAAAGTAATGCCATTTGGAAAGGAAAACCTAAAGTCTGAAAAGTTTACAAGCACATGAAAACAAAAAGAGTATCCCTTTTAAGAAGGTCACCCTTTTAATTGTTTACAGTATAGGGAGTCTGTGCTCCAATGTGTCAAAAGACTGGCATGCCTGATACCATCTGGGAGTAGTACAATACCTGAAAATTTCATTCCATTTGGATGTGGAACTCCTGTTATAAGCATCTGAATACTGGCTGGGTCTCCACAGTAATCAAAGTAGAAAGAAAAAGAGATTGAAGGAAGCAGTAATGAAAGAGAAATTGAACACTGAGACAATTTCAAATGGAAAAACAAAAGGAATGGAGATTGCAGAAAGAAAACAAAATTGAAAACACAGTGGACAGTTTTCCTATCTTGTCATTTGCAGGACTCTTCAAAATCCCCTACTCTGATTTGTTAAATGATGCAGTGTCTTGGCTATTTCATGCTTTTCTTCTATAAAAACAAGTGAGAGAAGTTAAACAGAAGGATTTTCATTCATTTCTTCCATTCATTTTTTTACATTTGTTTCCCAAATAAAAGAATCAGACACAGATGTGTGTGCATTAATTTAGTTCTAGAAAAAAAGGAGTCTCTTAATCTCTATGTGGCAGTGGAATAGGGAAAAATGAAGATTTTTTCCCCACCTTCCATTCTATTTGCGGCTACAAGACAAGCCTAGGAAACACTAGGAAATGTTGTTGTTGTGTGCCTTTAAGTCATTTCTGACTTATGGTGACCCTGAACCAAACCTATCAGGGTTTTTTTGCAGGGGCTGAGTGTGTGTGATGCTCCCGAGATCACCCAATGGGTTGGCTGAGCAGAGAATCAAACTATGGTCTCCAGGGTCTCCAGAATCAAACTATGGTCTCCAATGCTCAAACCACTATACCATGCTGGCTCCCAGGAAATTTAGCAGTTGGGTTTGTTTTTTGTTTGTTTGAAAAATCACACTGTTCTCAATCATGAGAAAACTACACATCCCAGTGCTTCTATCACCTGACTTACAGCAATGTGTCAGAAGTAGGGGAGCTATACCTCCACTTTTCCTATTCTATCTCTTCTATAAGGTCAAGAAAGATATAAAGGAGGGTGCAGATTTAGAGACGGGAAATGAGTGAATAGAAAATAAGGGCAGAAGGCTTCAGACCTTAGAATCTGAACCATAGGGTTTATTGCTATGGGCTGCAAACCAGGGGCCAGAAGCACTGGGTATTGCAGGGAGGAAGAGGCAGCAAGTGAGAGTGAAGTCCACTGTGGTTTGCTCCTGTAATCACAAAACAATTTTACATATACAAGCAGTTGTCCAGCATTACCAGCCATCAAATAAAACTGAACAGTGTCACACTTAGTATGTTGGCCTCTACCATCAATTCTGGTATTAGACGCGCACACTGAATATTGGATTACTGACTTCATGCCAAAGGAACGTACCACAGAGGAGAGGAGTAACTAATGTACATATTTACTTTCATGCAGAACTATCATGATACAACAACATTTACTGTATAGATGTCATGAAGGCTAGATATTTCCTTTCCATTACCCAAATAGGATGTCATTGCTAGAGATCACAATAATATTGAATGCATGCCTAGGACAAGGTGTGGCAAATATTCACATTGATATTAAGAAGGTGTTTCAAAATGGTCCAAAATGCCTTTGTAAAAAAAAAGTGGGAAAAGTGGGAATGTTCCATACTTTCCAAGAAAAACACATTCCCTAGATTCACTACTGGAAAAGACTGAGTAAAAGTGCTTGCTGAGATTTCCAAAAATTGTTTGAACTCATGCAAAGGTTTCACACCTGATATTATTATTATTATTATTATTATTATGAAGATTATCATCATCATCATCATCATCTCTTTTTGCTTTGAAAAAGTTTCCATGGCATATCCCAAACTACATTTGAAACTTCCTCTGGTTTCAAAAGAAGCTTAAAGGCTAAGTAGAATAAGGAGGTGTTGTTAAGGGGGGAAGGAAAGCCCCCTTTGGATCACAGAATTCATTGTATGGTTCTTTGGGTCCTGGCCAATACATTTAAATGTGCTATTAAACTGAAATAATTTCAGTCTTTGATCATTATTAACACACTGCATTTTAGAAGAACAAACATAATTCTTCTCCCACATTGCTATGCTAACAAATGAAATTCATTTATTCATTGATGGAAAAATATGGTTGCCGCAAGCACAGGAATGGATGAAGGCCATGTTGTATATAAACATGATATTGTTATTCTTGGCAATCCATTTTATCTTTTCACCATTCATAATTCTGGCAGGATACTATGTACCTGGCTGAAAGGAGATTATCATAAAACTAAAATCTTGTCCATATTTTCTGAACGGGAAACCTAGAACAAACAAAGTTTCCAATATTCTTACTGAAAATTAAAATATTCTTGCTGGTACATTCTTACACCCCAAGCTAGCCTCCTGATATAGATATAAATTGATGAACCTAGGAACTGGAAAGAAACTGAAGTTTTTTCAAAGATCCTATGTACGTTAATCTAATTAAAACATAATTCACCAGGTAGAAGTCTTGAATTCTCCCCTACCCCCAAACTAGAGACTAGGTATCCATATTATTTAAGCAATTATTTAAAATGTTATTTTTAAAATGAAAGCTAATAACTGGAGGGTTCTATAATACATAGTCAAGCATCGTAGTAGTAGAAAATATATGTATGTGTTAGGTAACAGTGTTTCTAGGCTATACCATTATACCACTTCACCCTTCATATTATATAATCTTGGGATTTGTAGTTTGGGCAGGTACTTTAAGTCTGATACCATCTTATAATCAACATGGCTCCATCCTACAGAACCCTAGGACTTGTGGCCTGGTGAGCAAAGAACGCTAATCCTCTCTCCTGAACTTCATCACTGGAACTCTCCAGCAGAGAATACGATGCATGATAACCGTGCACTATGTTTACACTCTTAAATTCCACTAAGTGGGGCTTAACCAGATAAAAGTGTACAAGATTGCAGCACCAATGTTTTATTATATTTGGGTGCACTATGACCTCTTCGGAAAGCCCACAGATGGAAATAGTCTTGTTAATGTTATCTCAGAGAAGCTATCACAAACATTCTACATTTTCTTATTGTCCATGATGTTTCTGTATTTATTTGTATAAACTGATAAAAGTTTTTTTACATAAGTTTCCATCTGTATTTTAATCTTAATCAGTAGATTATAATCTCAGAGGTTCTTAATTTCCTGAACATTCTGTTCTTCATCTTTATTAGATTGATCCCCACCTACCCTTTTAGCTGTGGGATGTCCTCTAGTAACAAGTGAAGAAAGTCCTGGAAAAGAAAAGAAAAGAAAAGAAAAGAAAAATAACTACAACGTAATACAGTAAATTTGCAAACAAACAAACAAACAGAAATCCCATATGCTTGCCAATATTTTTGTAACTGTTTATTCAATTTTTCATAGAAAGTTACAAAGTAGGCACATCACTGGAAAGCCTAGACTCACAGATGAAATCTGGGATATGTGTGGCCAAGCAACACTGAAATGTGATCAAGACAGCAAACATTATTTATGAGGAAGAACACACAAGATAGGAGACAGCACAACAGTTTGTTTTTCCCTGAGCCTACTGGGAACTTCAAGATTCCATGCCCACCCCACCTCTTCTCTCTCTCCTCCTGAGTTAACGGAGTACAGACTACTTTAGCGCTTTGAACTCTGTTTGCAGCAACCAAAAGAAGCTGAGGAGAAAGGGGGAAAGGAGGAGGAGAGAGAAACTGGGACACTTTAAAAGCAGCTAAAAAAGTGGGATGACAGAGTACTAATCAAGACTGTGCCTGCCAAATTAGGGCAGTTGGAGTATGGTACCTTGGCATCTCCAAATTACAGAAGTAAAATTATTCTTTCCAAATACTAACAGTTGCAACTAAAGGGTTAGAAACACTAGGTAAAGCAACAAAAGATAAAGACATAATTAACAAGTCTACGTTTGCACTTATTCCTCATAAATCATGCCCTCTATTCTCAACGTTCAGAAGTGAGTATCTATCCACATTTCAAATACAATACCAGCTTTGCACAAGGGAGAGATGGCAATAGGTGTGATACAGTGAGACTCAAGGTTTGCAGAAGTTCTCTCTCCCACCAAAATCACACAAAAGAGCCTAAGTAAGCAGGGAAAAACCCCACAGAGCCCAGGGAAGATGAAGCATGCTTAGTGGCTATAGAATACTGACATTTTTGATGGATCATCTGGGAAAAGACAGGGTGGAAAGGAGTATCCTATAAGGGGGCAGAGATAGAATAACAATACCAAAGCTAGCCTTCTCTGTGTATTGCCACATTTTTATTTTTGAGTGGATTACTCAAATTGCACTAGCTAGAATGAAGGTGAATACCCTGACAAATCTAATTCCCATTCCATTAGAAAAGGAAGCTACTTTTTCCACAGTGTACTCAACGATATAATTATTTTACTGTATTGTTATTATATTTTTTTAACATTACAATAGCAAAATGTCTGCCACTGCATTGTTTTGCCTGTTTATTGTGTTAGCAAAACACTTGCCAAGGAATATGATTCTGGACTGCATCAACACAAGTAGAGTGTCTAGATCATGGGAGGTGGTAGTGCCATTTTATTCTGCTTTGGTCAGACCACATCTGGAATACTGTGTCCAGTTCTGGGCACCACAGTTCAGGAAGGATATTGACAAGCTGAAACGTGTCCAGAGGAGGGTGACCAAAATGGTAAAAGGCCTGGAAACCATGCCCTATGAGAAGCGGCTTAGGGAGCTGGGTTATGTTTAGCATGGAGAAGAGAAGGTTAAGAGGTGACACGATAGCCATGTAATATCTGAAGGTGTCATATGGAGAATGGAGCAAGCCTGTTTTCTGCTGCTCCAGAGACTAGAACATGGAGCAATGGCTTCAAACTTCAGGAAAAGAGAATCCATCTAAATATTAGGAAGAACTTCCTGACGATAAGAGCAGTTCAACAGTGGAATACACTGCTTTGAAGTGTGGTAGAGTCTCCTTATTTGGAGTTTTTTAAACAGAGGCTGGACAGCCATCTATCAGGAATGCTTTGATGGTATACTCCTGCATGGAAGGGGATTGGATCTGATGACCCTGGTGGTTTCTTCCAGCTCTATGATTCTATGATTCTATTAAATTGTGATGACTGGGAAAGGGTGCAGAGTGTTTTCGTTTCCTGTGCAACACTGTCCCCAAATGTGCTGTGTCACTTTTCTCAAAACAACAAATGTCTGTTTTTCTTCAGCAGGATAAGCTAAAAGGATACATTAAGGTATAAAGAGTAAACTTACTCTCTGATTCTGGTGAATCTAATAATTAAGAACCAAGCCTCTCTCACTTTATAGGCTGTGTGTGGTGTCTAACATTTTTTGAAACCCCCCAAATCCCCAGAACTCCAATTTCTTAAATTTAGGGAAAAGAAGTTTCTCAAATTCCAATTTCTTAAAATCTGGGGATGAGAAAGATCTCAAATAGTAAATCATTGCGCTTTATGCTCTGCAAAAGAACAACTGGAATTGGTTTACTGATGAAACATAAATCATAGTTATTTTATTACTGAATTTATAAGAAAAAGAGTCAGGCAGTACTGATTGTTAAAATGCACTTCATAATGCCAACATTTATCTCTGTAATGCAGATCTAGATGTTGTATTTATCCTCTTTTCCCCCTGTTTAGCTGGGATCAAGCACATTAGAGTACTCTTCCCTTTGCATTTTCTAATAACCCAGACCAATGGCTACAATAAACCTTCCTGATGGCAGACTCATGGAGAAGTTCAATATTGGAATACAGTCAAAACCAATCCAAACCAAGCATGCAATATTAATCCCAGAGGTTGTCAAAATGGAGTGAAAAAGCAATGATCTAATGGAGCAAACTCTTCTGCCTGGCAAATTTTTGAGTCTCTGAGAAAACTTCAATCAGCTCCACAGGTGCTCTGGTTTTCAGTGAACTGGACCAAAACTTACTATATTTGCCTTGAACAAATAGAGACATATTGTCTTCTTTCCAGTGTTAGACATCTGCTATATCACAATAATAAAAACTGAGCTATTAGCAAATACTTTACATGAGAATACAGATAAGTGAAAATGAAACTATTCAAGCATGATAAATCTAAACATTTCAAAATATTTTGGCATCTTTATTAGGAACACTGAACTAATTACATGATATCAAAAGTTATCATTTCAACAAGTGACTCACTATTGCAACTATTTACTTGTTTCAGCAGAAAACGAAAATTAAAATCTGCAAAGTATTTGATCCCCAAGGTATTCATTTTTTCATCATCAAACTAAACATCAGCCTTTAAATGCACTAGTGGCATCAGCAACTCATACTCATTTCTATTTATTTATAGTTACCAACACTCCATTCATTACACAAATTTCATCGAAAGGTGTTATTCAATGGCTTCTCTCACAGAAACCAGAATGGACTTTTAAAAAATCCTGTCCTAAAATTCCAGACTTTCTTGCTACTCAACTAAAATAAACAAAAACTACTATTAAAAACATACCGACCATGCAGTCAAATTGAAGGGGGGAAAAGCAAACTGATTAATGTTTCACATGTGAAGTCATTTCCTTGCACCTGTGGCTCAGATCTAGGAAAAATACTAAAAATGCCACTAGAAACAAGGCTGGTATTCAGAGTGCAAGCAATTATTTATACTTTAGAGGTTATATGCTCTTCTTCATACTTTTAAATCCTGGGAATCCATCACATTATATTATACAGTGTAGATGAATACCAAACATTTAAACCTTTTAATACTTCTATTTACTCTGCATCTCATGTTCATTTAAAGATTCTTGTTCATATTTATGCTAGGAAAGACATAAAAATCTGTGCCTGCATTACAAATTGTGTGTGTATGTCCAGATGCATATTCTACATAAAGTTATGCAAGTCAAATCATAATATCCAATCTCTTTTCAGAATCTTTTTAGAGGAAGTTGGTAATTGGGTAGAATTTTCCTAACAGCACACCAAGGATAGTTTTCCATAGTGGCACTTGGCAAAACCAAACAATTCTTCGCAGAAAGGTGTAGGAACAAAGATGTGGATTGTCTATATATTTTCCTCAGGTAATAGATTCCTAAACATGAAGGTCAGCATAAAAAATTTCTCCAGGCTTTAGTGCTGATTCAAGCTATGACAAAGCTAACAGTACAGAATTCACTGTAACTGTACAATTCAATATAACCCTGTCTGCAGTGCCATACCTCCCTGATAGATAGCCCATCCTCATATGTCCTTATGCTTTGCTGATCTTGAACTCCCTACTTCTTTTCCTGTAATAAAACATCACAGTAAGAAATGCAGGCACTCTCAGACTCAGATACACAAACTACATAATCATGAAACAAATTTCGCTTCTGTCCCACTGTCTGAGAATGCCAGCAATCAAAAGCTTATGAATGCAACCTATTCTGCAAAACAGTTTGGTGGGTGGATGTTCATCCAGGAAGGGAGACAGGAGAAAGGGTTGGTACCTTTCTTGTTGTTGCACGCTTTCAAGTTGTTTTCATTTATGGTAACCCTAAAGCAAAATTATCATGGGTGTTTCTTGGCAGAGGACACGCTTCAGAGGAGATTTGCCATTGCCCCCCTCTGAAGCTGAGAGAGTATGACTTGCCCAAGGTCACCCAGGGAGTTTCCATGACTGAATAGAGATTCAAAACATGGTCTCCAGAGCCAAGTCCAACATTGCAAACAACTATGCCATGCCAACTCTGTGGTGCCTTTCTAGTCTCCCCTTTATCTCGCTTTAACGCCAATCATAAGTGATGCCAAACAGAACCCTGAGATGGCAGGATCATAGGCAACAATACTTCCTTCCTATTAAACAAAACTTTTAAATTGTGAGAAAACTTGCATAAAATTAAGTGGGATCCCTCCCTTGACATCCTAAGACCTTTAAAAAAAGATGACTAGTTTCTGTGTCTGATTTACAAACATTTGGGATGGAAAGAACAATGAAAAGTTTCATCTGGTCAGAGAACAGCTGGATAGTTCATAAACCCACATTTCACAGCAGGCGGCTGGGGCAACAAGAGAAAATGACTAGTGGATTAGCAACTTCATTGTAACATGATCTTTCTACAATGACTAATAACCTTGTGATCTGAGACCTTCCAGCATTTTGCAATATTTATATAATTTGCTAACCAAATTGATTAAATATCAGGCTAGCAGATCTAACTGAAACAAATCAAAACCTCCTATCCTATCCAGCACTTTTTATGTAACTGAGAGAATGCATTTTGCCGCTTTGCCTGCGTAACTAGGCACCATAATGCTTTTTTTTGCAGAAGACCATATTTCAATTCAAACGATACTTAGTAGGGAGTAAGTCACAATGAAATCAGTAAACTATACTTTTAAGTAAATATACTTATGACCAGGCCACAAGAAAATCTGAACACTACTACTACTATAAGCTTTGGTAATCAGTGTTTGACCCACAGTTCTGCATATCTCGGCAAGCCTTGTTGGGGAGGGGCTACCAGTTCCAGTTACTTCCTGCCCTGCTTGGGCAAGTACTGGTCTGGAATACACCAAACCCTGTGTCCTCCTGCCCTTTCCTGCCATTGGTAACTGTTAGTGATGTAATCTGTTTCCTTATGCAATCAAACTGCGGCCTCCACATTCAACCCACAGTTATGTGTCCAACCCACAAGGAATCTGTTAAGAACAGCAGCACCATGCATTTGCCTTTCATTTGATGGCATGAGGAGACCTCAGTTTGGAAAGATTCCCATCCACTTTGCTTCCATTTCCCATATTATATACTCAGATGAATAATGGCTATGAACCTGGACGATCAAATTAGCTATCATTCCCCCTAACACTGAGTTCAGCTGTTTGAGCTCCAAAAGACCCACTGAGAAATGAGAGAGAAGTATTAGCATAATTAATACAAAACATCCATATTTGTGGAAGAAGAAAATATTAAAACCAAAATTGGGAAAGCAGGAGAGCAGGGAGCCTGTTGAACACATTGAGTGAGTTCTAAGAGCTAAGGAATACTGAACATTAGTTAGAAAGGGAAAACGAAAAATGGGGGTTAAATTGGCCTGTGCGTGTGCATACAGTTTATAGTATCCTAGAGAAAGGCATGCTTGGCTGGAACTCTGAACGGAATGCACTGCAATAGTTTATTACAGCTTTTACTTCTCATCGCTAACAAACACTGATAGGAACTGTACCCTGTTTTTTTTTAAGTGATCTAAGACAGCAGACATCATCACAGTCAGCACTGTATCTCCATCAGGAATAAACTACCTCATAATATAACTAAGTAGTCCTCAGTTTCAGCACCTCAAGAGAAGGATGAAAAAGTAACATCTATATCTACTTTCTCCCAACCTGAATAATTGGATAAATCTCTAAGATGTCCCCCCATTATTTTACTAAACTAGGCAGCTTCAAACATTCTAGAGACTATCCTCACAGAAACAGTATTTTAACCTCTGGATCATTTTGGTTGAAGCTAGCATACACTGTCCATGCCATCATATTTCTGGTTTCTATGTATGGTTGTGAAAGCCTGACAGTGAAGAAAGCTGACAGGAAGAGACTCATCTCATCTGGACTGACAAAAAGACAAATAAATGGCTCCAAGAGCAAATCAAGCCTGAACTTTTCCTAGAAGTCAAGATGACTAAGCTGAGACTGTCATACTTTGGACATATAATGAGAAGATATGACTCATTAGAAAAGACAATGATGCTTGGTAAGGTGGAAGGCGGAAGAAAAAGAGGAAGACAATATTACAGGTGGATAGACTCAGGGTTCTATCATACTGCACATTACAATTTAGAGAGGGGCATTTAGAATCCTCAGCCTAAGAACTGTAGGACCTCACCAATCTACAAACTCCAGGATTCCACAGGATTCAGGCATGGCAATTAAAGCAGAAACACTGTGCTATAACTGTGTTGTGTGAAAGGGTCCTCAATCAAAGAAGCCACAGCCCTGAGCTTGCATGATTTGAGAAAGACCATTGATTACAGAATGGCTCTGAGGTTTTTCATTCAAAGAGGCACCACAAGTCAAAGTCAGAGTCAACTTGATGGTAGTTAACAATCAGAATATATACTCTCAAGTCATACATATTTAAATCTGTAAAGATCTCTGTATTAACCCGTCCAAGGAATATGGTTCTTCTGTAACAAATTAAGAAACAGGAATAAGTACCTGAGAGAGTATCAGTTGTCCATGAAAACTCCATACAAACTTTCTTAAAAAGGCAAAATACTCAGCTTCTCCTACTTTCCCAACCAAAGACCGCAGAAGGAAATAGCCCTGGAAGAAGCATCCAAGACAAACAAGAGATTATTTTATTATTTATGTATTCATTTACTTTATATATTTTGGGTATATCTTTTGGGGCTTCTACCTGTACAAGACAGCTTAGAACATGATCAGTGATAAATAGCCCTATACTAACAATCTAGATATTGAAACAACAAAACAAGAAGAGAACAATATTAAATTAGCAGCAACACAGAAAACAATCATTACATTTATGGCATCAATAATATTACCAAAATGCCACCTGAAATAAAAAGATGGGATACATGTAATTCCCCAGAGTGAGTACTCAAGACATGCTGGGCCTCCACAGAAACAATCTGTCTCTGACATTCACTAGTCTAACAACACATAGGCTCTAGGTGCTAAACTGAGAGCTCTGGCAGGTTCAGATGGGTGTAAATTGCCCCTTATCTTCATATTATCTGTTCCCAAATGATTTAGGGCTATGAAGTTAATACCAGGACTGTACACCTCTAGAGAAAAACATTGCTTTGGAATATCAAGAACACAAACTCCAGCATTCCTGACCTTCAGATAATGAACCTGCATGAAGGTTTTCTCTGCATTGAGGCCGTGCTTGATTACAGATGCTCCAGACTCAGCCACTTTGCCAGTATTCTCTTTGTTGGGCCTAAAACGGCACAAACAATTCAAGATAGGGAAATTTGGACAAAGGCATACATCAAGGATATTTTATAAAATCTTGCTATGCAGAAATCTAATTAGGACTTGCCAGAATGTGACTGTCTTTTGAGAGGTTTAATACTTCAGGTAAGCTGGTTCATGGGAAAAATATTACAACTGTGCATTTTTCTAATGTAACTTTATATAAGGCTATACAAACAGCTGTAATTAAACTAGTAGCCAATTCTAAGCTAGTGTGAAGCTACTTAACTCTTCTCCCAGACATGACATCATATCACATGGCATTCCACTAAGACATGCTACACAGGCCAATGAGTCACATGAATGAAAAAGGGGAAATGAGAAGAGATGGAGACATTATAGATGGAGGGAAACAAGGAAGGAAGACTATTCAGTTCATTACATCTAGCTCCTGATTTTGGCTGCTCTTACTTGAACACAGGCTTAGCAGTTCACAAGACTATACCTGAAAAAACAAATAGCCTCTTTTCTTCTGTGCCCTATATGCTGAAAAGAGGCTTCAGCTTTCTTTCCTTTCAGCTCCCAGTTTTCCAATAGGCTAATGAAAACTTGCCAGTTTCTGAAAGCAAAAGGACCGATTCATGCAGCCTTCCAAATGAAAACCAAGAAGAAAGC
Organism: Iguana delicatissima; assembly: GCA_948472985.1. Lineage (NCBI taxonomy): Eukaryota > Metazoa > Chordata > Lepidosauria > Squamata > Iguanidae > Iguana > Iguana delicatissima. The sequence goes on from CAOKZL010000502.1 coordinate 531,483, forward strand.
AATATGCAAAACCCATTCACACTGTGAACTCTCCATCAGCGGTTGTCCAGTTACCAAAACTTGGGCAGATGCTTAAATCAAAGTGCACGTATCTATACATGTGTGCAGACTTTGCAAATTTGTTTTCCTTCTGCCCAAGTGGAGCCTTCATACAGAACAATAATTACCTAAAGTAGGTAATTGTATCAGCTATGTTCCAAGTCTGCATGCTATGAAAACCTGATGCTGTTTGTGTATCAAATTATATGTGAAAGCACTAGTTGATGTTTCACTTCTAGGTTTGAAGTTGAACATATGAGCTCTGGTGATGCTTAAGCAATTATGCTGTTTCCTTTTCAAACTTCACCACCATGTTACCTACATTAAACTACCACTCCACCATACTTAACACACCCAATCGGACCTGACCTCAAAAGTAAGACTGGTTAGTACTTGGATAAGACATTAGCATCAATTACCAGAGATTTCCAGAAAGGGCTAGGAAATAAATCCTGGATTGTTGCTGCCAATTAGAGCCCAATAGGCTAATGTTGCCCCACTTTTCATTCTTATTAAACCCTGTAACAATATTGGTCGGTATTCTACATCAGCTACTTATTTAGTTCACAATCATGAATAAGCAGTGATCATGATTGTGACATTATTGCCATGATTGTAACTCCCCTGCTCCCTACTTGAACAAGTGCATGGGGAGAAGGAGGTCCATTCTGCTGTGATAGCAGCATGGGTGAACTGTTCCTGGACATTACTTCTTTAACAGAAAATTTGGTAAAAGAAGCAGAAACAACACAGGAAGAACACAGAAAGGTTTCTGTGGGTGTGTATGGTGTGTATGTGCCTTTAAATTGATTTGGTGACCCCATGAATTTCATACAGTTTTCTTTGGCAATGAATACTCAGAGCTGGTTTTGCCAGATCTCTTCCTTAGCACTTAGTATTAATTGGCAGTCTCTCATCCAAGTACTAACCAGAGCTGAGACTGCTTAGCTTCCAAGATCTGAAAGGATCTTTGAGGGTACCCCCCCAAAAAAAGCAACTTAACATGTTTCAAGAAATATTTTAATCCACAAGTAATATGCACATGTGAAATGAAACAAACATGTCAGTATAGCCTTTCATAAGTAAACAACCTTACTCACACCACTTAATGGCTTCTTCCAAAATACATCTCGGGATAACTTTTTCTTTCACCACTCTCTACTTTTCTAATGATTTCCATTCTGATGGCCAAAATTACAGATCTATGCTTTTTTAATATGCTGAGGGTGGACAGGCACTCTCCTGTTTTCTCGCTGTTCTGCTGTTCACCCATGTGCTGTAAGGGATTCTGGAGGTAGCTGCTGTTTACTTTGCCTGTTATATGCAGGAAAGGATTGGCACAGTAGGATTGACTAGAGTGGAATCCTATTTTTTCCCAGCTGAAGCTTGGGTACAGCAAACACACTACTACAACCTCATACTCAATGACTGTGTTTTTCCGCCCTTCCTTCTCCATCGTCCCAACACTGATGCTGCTAGAAAAACTTCCAGCTAGATGAGGATGAAAGGGGTTATACGGATATAAAATGACATTTTAAGAAGCTTCATTATCAGAGGCTTTATTAACTAAGGTAGGATAAAGTATTCCAAATTCTGAAATGTAGTACTGTATTTGATTACAGCTACAGTGCCTGACTTTTGTGAAGGCCAAGGCAGTGGTTTCATCTGCCTTCTCCTCAAATTGATCTGAATGCATTCTAACCATACTTTCTTTTCTTAAAAACTTTTCCTTTGTAAGAGCAAACAACCAAGAGCTACATGGGGAATTCTGAAGTCACAGAAGATCTGGTGGATCAACCAACTCAATCTCAGATGGGATATTCTATCCATAGAACACCTCTACCATTGTCAATCTAATCTTTGCTTGGGAAGCAAGTAAAACAAGTGTTGAGCTAAGAAAGGGCCTTTTAATCTATCTTTGGAATGCTCTTCCTAAGAAGGTTCATCTTATACCCAATTTGTTTTCAGTACCAAGACCATTTAATTTCCCTAGGTTAGACTTGGCTCTGTTTAGGTTTGTGATTTTAACTTGTGGGGACGCTGGCTCACTATATTTTGCTTTATGCTCCTCTGCTACTTTTTATGTTAGTTTAGTACATTTTTCACTATTGTTAGCTTCTGTGAGACTCGGCAAGCTGAAGACTGGGAGATAAAGGACTTTAAACAAACAAACAAACAAACAAACAAATATGACATTTAATTTTACTGTATAGCTAAAGATACATTTTTTTTAAAAAAAATCTGTTTTAGAATTAATGCACCATAAGACCAATGAGATTTCTTTGGCAATTAACTCGGGGGGGGGGATGTCCAGATAAGGTTTCTATCACAGCAAGCCATATTCACTATCTCATTCAATATATATATATATATATGTATGTAGTTGGAACAAAGACAATAACAATTCAACCGTCCTGGCAATCAGCAGCTGAGTTCACTGCAGCTGCAGCTGCATGGTAGCTTGCGATAAAGGCTGTCACTTCCATTGGCACCTATTGTCTAGCTACACACAGGCAAATGCATGATTTGTCTGACCTTGCATATACAATTAGACAAACAAAAATGAATGAATGGTACTTATAACAAGACCAAAGTTATATGTGGATATGATGCAGAGGAGAAGCTCAAAGGATGGGCACTGGGCTGGGACTGTCACAAAATGTAGTTGGTCATCTAGAGCAAGCCACAAATTCTCAGTCTAACCAACCCTTAGAGAGTGTCTGTTTTCGTTCTTATTCTAACAAGCAGTAGAAAAGGAGACCCCTGAGCGTACCAGATCCTGATTTTGAAACCAAGCTAGGCCACACCTGGTTAGCACTTCAATGTCTCAGTTTTGGATGAAAGACACCCAACAATACCAGGGAACTTCTTCGTAGCATTAGGAAGGATTTCTGCTTAAAAGCCTGGAGAGCAAACACTACCAGTCAAAGCTGATGATGAGGGGGCCTAGAAGGATGAATGTTTGATTCACTATAAGGCAGCTTTCTACAGTGTCTTAAACTCTTTGGAGGAAGAACAGAATACAAATATAAGAAAAAGTAAAATAAAAATGGAAAATGGCCTGCATGTGTGGTCTAATTCACTGGTTCCTGGGGCCAAACAGTTAGGAGAAGGTCTTCAGTATCATCACTTGGCTCTTCTATCAGTGGAGTCGCCTGACAACAACGGGTCTCATGAGCTTTCTGGCATTTTCTTTGTGAAGTAGACATTCAGGCCACCATATGACCAAAAAGAAATTTCCCTGAATTTTTACATGCTGGGATACTTTAACAAGCTCTATGCAACGCAGCATAAGAATACACTATGTGGAAATAATTACCTGAATACATAACTCTACTGTTAACGTAGATTTTCCCCACACAGTTCCCTGGATTTAGAAATTCAAGCTCTAAACCTGTGCAAAGGAGTACCCATGAATATATGGACAGTATTATGCGCTAGTCTTACTGAATTCCATGCATAGCTGTGCTCAGGCTTGAAGGGCTGGAGACATTATATGGAACAATAAAACACAAAAAAGGCTAACAATGAAGTAACCATTCTACTATACAACTTCATACATGGGAGTTTATAGTTAATACTTTGTCTGTAAACACAGAGAGACTCTGTAGTACCAAATCTAGCTTCAAGTCTGCATTTAATTGTAAAATAATCAAATCAATGTGTTTTAACATCCTTAGACCAACCAAAGAAATTCACATGTAAGAAAGGAACTTTAAACAACAAAAAATGAAGAACATGATTAAAACCAACCAGGGAATTTCCTTGCTGAAATGTGGTATAAATGAGCCCCCCATGCTTAAGCATTCTCAACTGGTATGTCTCAACTGCTGGTATAGAATAAATGCAATATGGCAAGCTTCATGCTGTGCAGTAAACAGATATATCTCTTTTTAAACAGAGTGTGGAGTTGCAGCAGGTAGGCTTATTTTAGTCCAATCAGAACAGTTATCACAGACTGAGGGCTCCAAATGCCATACATGTTTCTTTTTCCTAGCAAAGAAAACATGAGATAAGAAACGGAAGATGATGATGTCTGGACCATTACTTTCCCTACAATGATTGAGGTAGGGTAAGAGAATATCATAAAATGTGAGAAGTTCTCAGGAAAATCCCTGTAAAAATGTTGTGGAGAACTTAGTAATTAGAAAATGTTACTTGTTAAACTGATGAAGCATCTGTGTTCCCATTGGTTACATTGCAGAGTTTGGAAATAGGTGTTTAGTTTTATATTGCTCAGTTCACAGTAGAAGCTCACAGCAGTTAAAATCTAATACACATGCCAATTAAAAGTTCATGTAGAAGTTTTGCTTTGGGAAAGGGGGGAGGGCATTGAGCACCATTGGGGCTGATGGAAAGATACTTATAAGTTGCTGTTGTGTACCTTCAAGCTGTTTCCGACTTCTGGTGATCCTAAGGCAAACCTATCATGGGGCTTTCTGGGGGCACATGCCCAAGGTCGCTCAGTGGGAATCAAACCAGGATCTCCAGGATCATAGTCCATTGCTCAAACTACTACACCACATTGGCTCTCTAGCTTCCACTTTTAATGAGTTACTTTTGTTGTTGTTGTTAATAGCATAACAAAACTACATGTTAAAAGCAATGTAACAAATGGGAACACAGATACTTCATCAGTTTAACAAGTAACATTTTCTAATTACTAAGTTCTCTACAACATTTTTACAGGGATTTTCCTGAGAACCTCACATTTTATGATATTCTCTTACCAATCCTCTACATTTTTAAATTACCAGAACAAATAACAAACAATGCAATTAACAATACAATACAAGTTACTTTTTAACCACTGCAATTAATAATGACAATGAATTAATTTTTAAAAACTATGTTGAGTAACAAGAATGAGTTACTTTTTAAAAAGTAATTTTTCAAGTTCTTGGGGATGAGAAGATAAGTCTTGTCTGAGGTTACTGTTTGTCTTTTATAAAGATTTAAATTGCTTAAAACTTACAGTTCTATCATATGCATGTATAAGCAGAAATAAATCTCACTGAATTAAATGGAGTATACATCTGAATCAACAGCTTTTCCTCATCTTTTCCTCAGCATCCATAAAACACCTCACTCCACTCAAGCTTAGTTCCAAGATTCTCTTCATAGATTTCCTGAGCAAGCCTTTTGAAAGATGCAGCAATTTAATCAGCTCATTTGGATATATTCTTTCTGAGATGGACAGTGGACCGAGTGCAGGGGGGCAAGATAACAACAAACAAATAGTCCAAACTATACCTTAACACTTGCAGATCTTCCTCAGAGTTTTGGACTTCATCTCTAAGACGCTGCCAGCGCAACAAAGCCTTCAGGTCCTGCTGTTCTTTTGCTTCATCAGCCAGCAGCTGCTTGGGACAAATGGGCAGTTTACTGTTAGTTGTTTTTGCTGCTTTTCATTAACTTCTTAATGGGAAAAAATGTCAGTGGTTGCCTTTTATGCCAGGCAAGAGCAGCAGAAGATGGCGTCATCTTCTGTCCTGGTATTTAGCATCTCTCTTATGTCTGATGAGCCTGGGAAAGTTACCTTTATGAATTACCCCCAGCCAGCAAGATCAGCACTGTACGATGTTAATAACTATGTGTTTATAGATCTGTATATCTATATATTGAGAGGGACACACACACAGAGAGAGACAGAGAGAGAGAGAGAGAGAGAGAGAGAGAGAGAACAAAATGGCAGAGTATATTAAAACTATGAAAATTAAAAATAATTCATACACTGGGGCAATATCCTCCTGGATGTTGCTTGACAGCAAGTCCCAACAGTCCTAGTCACCAGTGAGAATGCGGAAGTTGCAGTCCAACAACATCTGGAGAACTTGATGAGACCACTTTGGTTCCAGTGGCAATGGTGTGTAACTCACTAAGTGCTATCCTTGGGAGTACCTTGACACTGGGACCCTGTAGAGAATCTCTCTTATGCAATCTTTCAAGGGCATGTGGAAAAAGAGTTACATCTTGAAAAGGAGGCTGAATATTAAGGGCAAAAAAAATCCTAGAAGAAAATCAGTGTGTATGCAGGGTGGGAAGGCACTCCATGTGTTGTTTGGACTACAAGTCCCAAAAGTCTTAGCCAGCATAGCCAATGGTGTGAGATGCCCTTAGTAGCTGTGTAATAGCTGGACAACTGCATGATCCCCACCTCAATGTACATTTTTATTCTACTTCTTGTTGCCTTGAAGATAGTGATTAAAGCCCAAGGCTTCCCAGCACCACTGCAAAAGAAGAGAATATTGTGCAAAGAAGATTCCGAATAGGACAGTCTTAGCCAATAAATTAATCACTTTATTTTGCATATGAGTCAAAAGCTTTCTGAAGCATACATTCATTTGTAGATGATGCACATGAATCATAACAGATGTCACCACAGAGGAAACATTCCTCCTACATGAAAGAAGAGGGGAAATGAATGTATGAACTCTTCTGTATAAACAAATCATTTTTTTAAAAAAAAAAACCACAGCCAGATTAATTATAGCACCTTTCAATTTGGTCAAGTTATCTAACTAACGAAAGGCTGCAACCCTTGTTCTTGTGAGCAACTGCAATGGGTCAGCAAATGTTCTTCAAATCTTTGTTGTGAAGTCCTGCCTTTTCAAACTGGAGCCGGAGGAAGAGGGAACCACTTGCACTGAAGGAAAACTGAACAGGAGGCTCTGAAAACTAGGAGCTGCTTTGAGTGGCAGAGAGGATTAAGTTGGTGGAGATCTGGCAAGAATCTTTTTGTATGGGGAGCGGGCCCTGCTGGAATTTGAATGTTTGGGGATAGATTAAACAGCTTGTAATAAATGGATTATTTATGTATTTACATCCTGCCTTTCTCCCAGGGTGACACCCAAGTGGGTCTACAATATAGATTAAAGCAGAATACAGCTAACATTAAACATAATAGTTTATAAATTAAAAAAAAACAGGTTGTCATATTAAATACAGCACCAACTTACCGTAAATACAGTTTTAAAGCATTTAAAATATAATAGACAGTAGGAAAATACAGTTCTCTCATTCATATTAATGGGCCCTTTTGCATCAAGTTAAATGGTTAAAAGGCAGTCTAAATAAAACAGTCTTTGCCTGCCTGCCAAAGGTAAGCAGACAGCACGAGAGAGCAGCCTATGCTCTCATAGGAGGGAGTTCCTGAGCCTTGGAGCTCTTTACAGAAAATGTCTTCTTCAGTGTCCTCACCAAACACGTCTGTGGCAGCAGTGAGGCAAAGAGAAAACCTTCCCTCAAGGAACTCAAAATTCAAGCAGGTTCATACAGTTTTTCAAATAACTTTGGCCCAAGCTGGATAAGATAAAACAATTTTGCAGGAGAAATCTAGATTTTGTGGTAAATTAGATTTCTCTTTCACTTTTTGTAAGAAATTCACATGCAACCATTATAAGAAGCAAATCAAGAGTAAATGAAAACAGATCTTTCACAATGAATGCAGAGAATGCAGAAGTGAAGTAAGTGGAGAAAAACAGACATGTTACAGAAAAAGTTGGTGAACCTCTTTGCCCTTCCACAGCTCACTTGCTGTGCAAATGTAGTCAAGGCACAAAACAACATGGAATGAGAGCAAAGGCTTCTGAATATTCAAAAGTTCAAAAGCCTATCATTTAGGAATGCATGCTTTGTGTACAAAAGATCACAAATTCAATTCAGGGCAGCTCCAGATAAAGCTGGAAAAGATCCCTGTCTCAAACTCTGGAAAGCTGCAGCCAGTTAGCAGCTGCCTTTCCCAACCTAATGCCCTCCAGATGATTTAGACTACAAATCCTATGCTGGTTGGGGATGATGAAAGTTGCAGTTAACACATACGGAGGGAACCAGTTTGGGGAAAGCTAGTATAGCTAATGCTGAGCTAGATATATCAATGGACTGCTATGTTTCTCCCCTGATTCTAAAAGACACTATCTGGGATTTTCTAAGTCCTGCACATCCACAGCAAGAAGCCCACTAAAAGTGTTACATCAGTAGTCAGTTCTGAACAGGGTTCATTTTTCTTCAGTGGCTGAACATAATTGGAATTCATATTCAGAACAGGCATCTGGCATTTGTTGTTGTGTGCCTTCAACTCATTTCTAACTTACAGTGAGCCTAAGAGGAATCCACTGTGGGTATTACTGGGCAAGATTTATTTGGAAGAGGTTTGCAATTGTCTTCCTCTGAGGCTAAGAGAGTATAACCTGCCCAAAGTCACCCAGTGTGTTTCCATGGCTAAATGGGAATTTCAACCTTGGTCCAAGAATCCTGGTCCAGCACTAAAACACTACACCACACTAACTTTATTTATGCAGTAACTGTTCCTGGTATATCACTGTAATTATCTTTCTTATTCATCCCAGCCTCAAGAACCAGAAGATGTGGTAATTTTGCCTTAAATCATTCCATCTTCTCATTGATAATATGCCTGTCCCACAACCTGTAAGAGTGTTTACAGCAGTATTTGTGAAAAGGAATTATAGGCCAATCTGTTAGCTTGTAAGTGAACATCTAATTTCCTGCCTGTGGTAAAGAAGATTTGCACACTCATTTAGGTTTCACCTGCAGGTCTGCATGCTGTTAAATTAGGGCATTAACAACAAAATTGCCAATGAGTTAGAGATAAAAGGAAGAACAAATACAATTAAGAGATGAACAATTTTGTCAGCTACCGTTCCATTTCAATTCCATCTAACACATTTCTCATATGTGGGAGATCACAAAGCCTGAACTCATGGCCAAAAGCATGATAAATTAATGAAGTTTAAGGCATGTATTGGCTAGGACAGCTACAAACACAACTCTAATTTCTGGAAGCAACTTAGCTCCATTACTAGAATCTAGGGACAGATGCTTTGGAAAACACTTTTACTGTGCAATCACACTGGCATATTTTTGGAAGTCCAGACTTTTTTGGGGGGGGGGTGTCTCTGGTTAGTTCATAAGAAATCTAGTCAATAACCTCAGTTTGAAACTCTCTTAAATTTTCCCTTTGCTTCTTCCATCTTTTTTCTTACTGGAGAAAATCTCTTAAATTGGATCCCATTTCCCACCTTGGAGAAAGATCGGATATAAACTCCATAAACAAACAAGCAAACAAAAAATGAGAGATAAAAGATAGAACAGGCATACTAGAATGCCTTTCATTTCTTCACGGGAGTGGTGCTTCTGCTGTCTGGAAGTAATCTAAGATCAGAAGATTATCATGCTCTTTCCCATTTGTGAGATTCCTTGAAATCTCCAACTAGCCAACAGCAAATGTTCTCACACCATTTAAACCTATGACCTATAGATCAATAAATCAAATGTGAATGAACTTCATGTTGGCGCACACAGTCCATTCACTCTTGCTGCATCCCTCTCTTCGCATGGGTAGGCATGTGTGTACTTGCCCTTCAAGTCGCCGGTCAACTTATGGCAACTCCATGAATTTCACAGGGTTTCCTTAGGCAAGGAATACTGAGAGGTGGTTTTGCCAGTTCCTTCCTCTGAAAGATAGCCTATAGCACCTGCTAGTCACTGGCAGTCTCCCATACAAATACAGGGCTGAACCTGCTCAGCTTCCAAGATCAGACAGGATCTGGTGCCTTTAAGGTATGTAGGCATATAAATTTAGAAAGGAATGCCCCAATCCAGGGTTATAATTTGTTCTTCATGAACAAGCCAAGATTTGTAGGTCAACAACAAAACCAGGTTTAAAGCAGCTTATGATCTTGGCTTCTTCATATGCAGTTTCAAATGTTCTCAGAAAACTCTCGCTTTTCCAGTTTGTCTACCTGGCCATACAAAGACAGCGATGGCATTAATGTGAACACACAGTTATCCCAGTTGCAGTCCAACAACAACTGCAGCCTATATGTTGTCCACTTCTGGCTTAAACTTTAAATTTTTATGTGACATACAGACATGACCCCAGTGGGGACAAAGTACTTGACTAGATAAGTCTTTGGTTTGATGCAGCATAACGTTTCAGATGCTCTTAAGTTGGAGCCTGTGGGATATTTGGTCTCACTGCCCAACAGACACACTGAAGATTACCCCATGTCTCTATATGAAAGAGACTTTTCTAGCCATACCTGCTGTGCTCCTGACCAAAAGGCATCTTCTAGGTGAGTGGCAAATCCTTCACTTAGCCATTCTTCAGTCCAGTCACGTGCCCCAATGGCCAAGCCAAACCAGGAATGAGCAATTTCATGGCACAAGCGTGTTCCACACAGGTGGCTTCCTCCAGATAATGTGCTCTGTGACAGGAAGATGATGTGCGGGCTGCATGATATAAAATGAAGGACAAAACACATTATGGACCTGTTACAGCATGCACTGCCTGGCTATAGCAATACATAGACTTTATTAGCCTTGTCAGCCTGTTATTACTATATGCAAGCTATGTCATGACAGTTAGTTTATAGCACAGACATTTTTAGGAATTAGGTTGCACTTTATTGTTTTCTGGCTAGGATTCAAGCTAAATATTCTGCCAAGCATTTGTTTCATATTCAACCATCAAACAGCTATTACCTGTAATAAGTAACTTAAACCAAAGTTTTATATTTTTCAAATTACAAGGGTGATTTATTTCAATAGAAGCATTTATGCTTAAGCCAAGATAATAAAAGAAGGGTAGGTGTGAATATAGACCATAGGTATTTTTGACTAACTGATCAAAGCAACCAAGAAAAATAGAAAGACAAAAAAAAAGAGGGGAAAAATGGGGAGGGGGAGTTCTTATTCAGAAAAGAACATTATAGATGTTGAAAAGTATAAGCTGTCAGGACAAAAAAGGGGGGGCACCAAGCCCTTAATGAAACTAAAACAGGTACTGGTATTAAGGAAATGTCTGTAGGTTATAAAACACATTTGTTGGTGAGTAGATCCTCAGATTTGTGTGGGACTCTAAATGAAGGAGTGCGTTTCCATGGGGTGTTCACTCACAAATGCTGTTTTAAGCAAGTTAAAGAAACAGCAGTGGCAACTGCCACTGTAGCCATGTCACAAAGGAGCACAAGGGAGAAAGTTGCAGATACACCAATTACAGATTTCTTATAAAATTCTAAATTAAAAAAACAACACAAGTCCTTCTGTGTCAAGCTATATGCTCTCCCTTGGATCACTGTAACATAAGGCAAAAGAGGTTTGAGGGATCCAAAGAAACATCACAACTATCAAACATCTCAGGAGGTTTCTAGAAGTACCTGATGAAAAGCAAGTTATTCAAAGTCCTGGGACTGAGTTACCAGGGCCTTCAATGATACGGTCCTCCCACACTGTTAGATCTATGTCCCAGGCCCTGCTTAACTAGCTGTGTTGAGAACAGTTTGGTTATCGGACAAGAGGAAGAAGGTCTTTTTGCTGGTGGCACCACATTTGTAGAACTTGGTTCCTCTGGAGGTATGTGAGGCCCTACCACTTCAGTTCTTGAAACAGTCTCACTCAGTTACTATTCCTTCTCTTATGTAAGGATGTTACCAGACTGCAGGATATATGGTGTGGTTTTAAGTTTATTTGATTTTATTGTTTTTACTGGGCTATGTGTTACCTAATTTTGGTGCTACTGTTGGCTCTTAACTGTTATTATTCTGATGATATTTGGTAGTCTTAAAAGTTACTGTTGTTTATGTATTGTAAAACTTATGTTGCAAGCTATGAGGAATTTCCCTAAAAGGAAGTGTAAAAATATTTTAAACACTTTACATAAAATATTTACTGTTGTATCTACAGCATTTTTTCCTGGTAAGATGTGGTTCCAGAACCCACACATGGGGAGAAAAGGTGTATTTTATTAGGGCCTGGATGACCAGAGGGACCTGCCAGTCTAGAGGAACCTAGCTCAGACTATAATCCACATTACTATTGGGGGTGGGGAGAAAGCTAAGGATAAACTACAGATCAGGCATGTGGAGAATCTTGTTTCCTTGTATCTGTACAAATCTTGTTAGATTGCCAATGAGAAGCAGTTTTAGGGCCAACTCAAGAAACATTCTGAACTTCTTTGTCTCCTAGCCTGCTCGCTAAGACCCTTCTCCAGAATAAAGAGAGTATGCCCATGCACTTAAACTAAATCTGTGTAAGAGTAAGGGATGGAGAAATCTGTTTATTTGTTTGATATGGTTTATCACATTAAGAACTAAAAATCCAAGTGTTCCTTGCCCACAGGGAGGATGGAGAGATGCCTGGTGGGAAAAGAACAGGAAAGCATTGTTAAGATAGTGGAAGTACCTGATGTTGCTTCTGTTGGTAGGATTTACAAGGGCTGAGGAAGTGCCTTATACACTCACAATTTTGAAGTAACTATGGACAATGTCGCCTATACACTACAGTAGAGATTCAAAGCAATCAGAAACATTTGTCCTAAAACATATGACTCTAGAGCCTGGGGAACTAGAAGAAGCTTCTATAAATCTATTTGAGAAGTATCTCACAGAGCTTTCTGAAAAACTTCCTTGTGAAAAATGCACTGGGGGTGGGCTGGGGTGGGGAGTTCAAATCTACTTTTTAAAAAACTACTCCTGATTATATTATTTAACAAGTTGCAAGAAATAACTGCACTTAACTTTCAAGAAAGTGAACATAGTCCTCCAGACCTTTTGCAAAACATCAGTGACTGTGGCAGATGCTAAAAGAAGTTTCAGCAAGTTGTGTGCATGTGTTGTGTGCTTTCAAGTTGCTTCTGAGAGCACTCATCAAAAACTAGGCATTTTGCAATGAGGCAAGAATGGTTAAGCCACCTAGCCATCTTACTGAGGGTGACCATATCAGAAAAATTAACTCTGTGGGGCTAATTCATGATTTTGCAATGAAAAGGGCCAGGAAAACAAAGCTTTGAAGTTAATTGGCCTACTGCTCACAGCCATGTTGATCTATTAAAACACACACACAAACACACACACACACACACACACACACCCCTTTAATAATGACCAAAGCATTTACAAAATAGTTAATAAGCTTACAGGAGTCTCAGGCTAAGTATTATTATTAAACAATAGTAGAAAGGTGGGTGCTTTTCAGAAATGTAGAATATATAACAGTAATTGCAGAACTGAAATAAACTTTTTTCATGGTTCATAAGATTGGCATGAGGGACTGTGGTATCGATGCAGGAAGGGAAACATGTTACAAGTTTATTCTAGCACAAAAAAAATGAAGTCTGAACTCTGTTTGAGACCCTCCAGTTGTTTTGGGCTGCAGCTCCCATCATCTCTGACCATTGACCATGCTAAGTGGTGCTAAAAGGCGATTGCACTCCAAAACATCTGGCAGAAATCTAGATTCTGTAAGGTTGCTGCAAAGAACATATACCTTTACAGTCATCATTGCCTCTTAGCCTGTTTTGACTGATAATTTCCCTGAATACCTGCTCCTGTAAAGATTTATCAGGTTTCACGAACAGAAAAGCAGTTTTTTTTACTAAATGTACAACTTTCAAAACATCTTAATTAAATCATAGCTTTGCCACCCATATCTGTAGCAGCTATGGAGCTGGCAAGACAATGGAGTGGATTTTCTCATGCTCTGACTTATACTTGAGGCCAAGATCTTTTAAAATTTTATTGTATATAAAATTCAGCATTAAGAGTAAGAGCACGTTGCAGTTTTGTTTGCAACATACTAATCTGAGAGTGTGCTTCTACAATTACTTAGAAAAATGGCATACTTTGAGATGGGAAGGACAGACAGGTCTTGATAAGAGAATGACACTGTGCCACATATCCAGCAATATTATTTTCCAATGCCACCTATCAACTTTTTGTAACACTTTCAGTGTTTATTTTAATCAGTAATTCTTCTCTCTAAATGAATCTATTGCTTTGAAGAGTTGCCTGCACAGTGAACTTAAGCTGTTCTCTGCCCAAAGGCAAATTACTGGATGGTGTACTTGCCTGAAACACCCTAACTGGCTGAAAGGTCATAATAAAATCAGCATTAATAAAGTGCTATAACTCTTTAATTAACAAGTCAAGAGTAGAAATAGGCCAGTTCATTTCAAGAGGTAAGCCCTGACCTTTGTTGGGATTCTACCTTCTCAGCATGAGGTTAGGTATGAGACAGAGCATATTATTTTCTAAAGAACTACTATGTGGGAGTTAGTTTACAAGATAGGCTCAAAGCAGAAAGAAAACAAACCCTTTTTGTATGAATTCACTTTAAATAAACTCCAGTACTCTACACCTAATACATCTCTGACAGAGCAGGGCAGTAATTCTAAGGTTATCACAAGAACTTGGATAACCATGCTTTCCCAACCTTTTGTTAAATTGATGTGCACCTCCAATTTTTGCTCAGCCTTACATGTAGACAACACAGCAGTCATGTCGCAGCCATCTTCCTAAATAGTACTGAATTCAGCAGCCATAATGGTGACTATGCACAGCCTTATGAGACACTTGCATGCCTCTTACTGAGAGGTCTCATAACAATATGGAAGCAGATTTGCTGAGGACATGACTAGCGGAGATGGGGCTGTTGCAAGCCATTTTGCTGGCTGAGGCAAAGAACAAGATGCCCCCCTCTCATGTATAAATGATGACTGGAGCAGCAGTTGAATATCTCTGCAACAATCAACTTTTTGGAGCCAGCACGCTAACTTAGGGGGACACAGGTAGGTCATGTCCTCCAGAACCTTGCTGTTGCCTCCCAGCATCTGCCCTTTGGAGGTAACAGCCTTGTTCTGTCTAAAAGGGTCATCTCTGACTAGTAAAGCATGCCAAGCAACCTTTTCCTCATCTAGACAGGTTAGTCTCCATGCTCTCCCCATAGTGATGCCGCATTATATACAAGAAATACAGGATCAAAATATACATGGTCAGAAGCAATGTAACATATTAATGGCTACACTCTGAATGCTACAAACCTGTAGAGGTAAAGCCTTCTTGCCCTATAAATGACATTCAGATATGATCTTAAGACATTTCCAAGATGTACTAATCCATGTTCCAAAAAGCCTTGGTTATTCAGCCCAGTCCTTTCCTTAAAAATGTACTTGAACCAAGTTTGTTTGGATTTGTCTTCAGAGCTGTGTTTTTAAAACTGTGGTTTCCACTGGAAAACGTATGCACGTACATGCAGAGTAACCACTTCAAAAGTAAAATTCAGAAAAGCAGGTCAGATGGAGTTAAATCAGCTAATATCACAAAAGACACCACAACACGCTGACGCACTAAGCAAAAGAACAGAGTCACTGAGAACAAAGAGCAAGAATAAACAGCCCCTCCCCTAACCTCCACCCAAACCAATTCAGATTATTAAGAACAAAACAAAAGCAGCAAGCGGAAAAAAAGCACAGAAGCTACACTACATAATGAGACACTCCCTTTTATTACAAAGCCCCTGTTGAGAAGAATAACTGTGCAACTTGGGGGTAATGCTTCGGTCATTTTTAAGTAAATGACCCCTAACTGTGGTGTACGCAGTGCTACAAAGAAATAGTCCAGAAATGTACCGAGTAAATAACATTCCAGACATACTGCTGGCAGCCTTTTGGCCATTTGGCTGGAAAAAAAACAATAGTAACTTTAGGCCTTACAAACAGGCAGGCAGAAGGGGCCTGCATTTTAAACATCTGCCATATTTATATGATGAAACAAGACCCAAATTATATTTTAAGGTACCATTTAAAAAAATCACACACTTAAGGAACAGAAAACTGCGATATTGAAAAATGTTTGTCAGAGGAGGAAGAAGAGGAAGGTCGTGTTAACATGGACATTAACATATGTGAATTGCACTGCAATCAGGTCAGCAGAACCGAGTTTCATTTTAAGGCACTTCCTTCAGGGTTTGGAACAGATTATGTGGGCTTTACTTCCACTTGAGCCTCAAAAGTTGCTCTTTATTTCTCTCACCAAAGTCGTGTCAGCTGCTGCTCCAACCCAATATCCTCAGCAGCTTATCAAAGACACTTCTGAATTAGGTGTCACTGCAGGGCAGCAAAAGGTAATTGTTTACTTTGGCACAAACAGTCCAAAGAGCTGGACACATTAATTCTGTATTACTTCCAGTGCCAGTTGATTTTGGCAATGATCCAAATGCCCTAGTCCACTGAGTTGGGACCCAACCTGGAGAACTTCATGACAAACTCCGCAGCCTCAACATTAAAAAATGTACACATGCACACAGTTCTAACAGCAGTCTGTATGACCTTCTTGATCATGTTCTGTTATGTACCTTATATTTGTTTCTTTGTCACCATTCCTGCAATTCCACCCTGCCCTTACTGTGGCATTTTAAAAAACTATATTCTCATTATTAAGGTCTATGGTTAGCTTCTTCTTACTAAGCAATTCTAATTTCCTTTTTCTGAAACTCAATATCCGTCCTGCATTTGTTTCCACCATTGCCCCTGGTAGTGTAGGGAGTTATGGGATTCTATATTTGTGCACATGTATACTTTTCTCATGGTGTCCGGTGTTGCCCACAGTAATCTGAGCAACATAGGATATACTATGAATATTTGTATAAAGATTGCTATGGTGATCAAGAACTGTGGGCAAGTGAAACCATACTGATGAGTGAATATATTTTGTGAAGTGTTCAACACATGTGCTGTTTCTCCCACTCTCTACGCAAATGGAAAGCTCTGAAAATCAAGTTTGCCATTCATGCAGTATCCGGGAAATCCCACACATGTGGATCTCATCATGGATGACGCCAGGATAGGTGGGACAAATCACTCTGTGATGTGGTGGGGGGAGAAGCTGTTAAGTAAATTCTAGGGCCTCACACTTGATTAAAACAGTACATAGCTGTTTAGCTGCTGTGATTTACACATTCTTATAGTGTTGTGGTGGGAATCATGCAGTCTCCCAATGTTTTTGGACTGTAACTCTCAACATTCTTCACCACTGGCTGCTGGGACTTATGGTCCGTTCACATCTGGAAAGGCTGCATGATTCCCACCTTTGTTTTAGTGAAAGACTAGTATAACTTATTCACCAGATTAACTCCAGGCTTCTCCACCAACAAGACTACTGTACTTAAGCAAACTACCACACATCTAATTTTTTGCCAGGCACAGTGGCTGGCTTCACATATAAGGCTAAGCCAAGGTTTAAAATATGTGTTTCTTAGGTCAGCCCCAGAGCTGCACTTATGTGCTGTTTCCTCTCCTCTTCATACAGCTGAAAGGCAGATTCTAGCCCAGTTTAGTATCATTATCCCCAATTACTGGCTCTTTGTAGTGTACAAACCAGGGATCATGGTTAGAAAAACAGACAAATTTAATGTTGCTACCTGGTAACACAATTGACTAGAGCTTGTTCTAATGTGCTCACTGGTTTAACAATTGCCTAAATTTTGTTCTAAACCATGATTACTGGTTTGTATGTGAGAAAGAAGCCAGAAGTCAGGGAAAGAGAAACTAAACTTCACCAGAGTCATCCTCCCATCCCATGAAAGGCAGAGGAAGCAGACCATTTGATATTGATGCTTTCCTTGGGCTCAAAGGCTTGTGTACACACCAGAGTTTCGAAAAGTTACTTTGGGGTACAATTCCCAGAACCTCTTATAATTAAGTTCTCCATTTTATAATATGCTCTGTTTTCCAAAGTCCACATATACTAAATCCAGCATGAGCACCCCGGGTGTACTTAAATCATGTCACTAAGTTTTTTCAACTTGCTCCACAAGATGTCTAACATAACCTTCTTCCACTGTTTTTGGTCTTTTCAATTAGTGGAAGACATTCCTATTATGTTTCCATGGAAGAGTACCACTGACACTTCCTGTGTTTTTCTACAGTTGCGAAAACTCATCAGACAAATATGACTTGATGAATGTGTTTTCTTGATGGTTTTATGAGCTGGCCTCTCCCAAATTTCTTTTCTGCAAAAACTGAAACTTCCCTTTAACACTGAAGTTGTGAATATAATGAACATCATTAACCTGCTTCTCTGGTTGAAGTTAAAACAAAGATTAAGATTTGACCAACTCCGCCTAAATTATAAGGAGCCTCAGGGTGCTTTACTCTGATTTTATAACAGAACATGAAACTGAGCTGCAGACAACTTCAAAAGCAGGACAGAACAGGTTCATGGGTGGAATAAAAAGGGTTGAAAAACCACACCCAATTTTTTTAAAAACACAGTTCCTCCCAGAAGACTTTTTATCACCTATAGAAAGCAAAACAATAGTTTTCTACCTGTTTGTTTTCTAATACTGTTTCAAGGAAATGGTGCAAAAAGATTTAAGATTTGGCCCTCATAATGTCCCTTTCGTGTAAATTTTTCAACAGAAGGGGCATTTCAGTGGTCAAACCTTAAATCTGTTTCCACAAGTTGCTTGAAAGAGCACCTATATGTAACCTCATCATAGACTGTATTACATGAAACAGTGAGGCCAGTTCTCAGTTTGTTGTAGTTAATAACCATAAAAGGTCTATGTGTTTTCTAAGCACCTATGTTTATTTCATCCATGAACACAAACCAATTCAGAAAACATATGGAATGTGTCCTCCCCTGTTTCTGACAAAAATGCATGTGTACAATTTCTTCTATCAGGGCTGAGATCTTTGCTACTTATTCAAGCTATCGTAATTCACCTTCTTAGGTTTCTTTACCAAATATGTAGGGGGGAAATGAAATTCAAACCATGGTTTAACCAGCATGAAAGTTAGTTCTCTGTCAGCAAGTCCAGCTTTGCTTCAAGACTGAAGAGAATAACAGGTGCCAGCTTGAAAATGAGCCACAGAGAAAGGCATATCAGTTTATTCCCATCATGTACCACTTACTCAACAAAAACATCTCAGATGCATGAACCCCAGGGAGGGTTTAATCTTCCTCTTTGGTTAACAACAGTTATGGGCTGCATTTGCACAAAACTGTAAGAATTCTGGAGAATCCTGAGTTATTGCTCAACGAGCAAAGTTGTTGGTACATGGTGCCCACTTGACTCCCCTCATTAATAGTAGAACTGCCAGCTACCAGGAATTCATCATGAGTCCAAAAGGAAGAAGAGGAGGAGGAGAAGGAGGCAGCAGCAGCAACAGCTGCTGCCGCCTAAGCATTACACCCAGACTGGGAGTCCTGGTTAGTTACTCCTTCAACAAGCCAGAGTCTAAAGGCAAAGTTTAAAGATGTCTCATGATTTCTAGCTTTTTGGTGCCAGACCACAGGGCGTTGTCAATATATTTTATGTAAATTAACACCACAAAGCATTTTTTCTGTATTCACAGCTAATCATATGGATTGGAAGCTCCACCTATAAGCACTGAAATAACAGGATTTATCTTTTTTATGAGAACAGTGTAGAACACAAGTAACTGCAGAGAACACAAAGGATAACTCTTCCTCAATCAAGCTACTGCCCCTGCTTTTGATGCTTTCATTCAGATAGCAACAGTTTTTTTCCCCACACAAAGGCAGAGTAATTTGGTATACTATATAAAAAAGTACATCCATAACACCCTGATTTCAGGCATAACTCATTTCAAAGTTAAAGGAAGTCATGTAGGCAAAGCCTACAAACGCCCTTGAAATGTTAGCTCTAAGCCTTCTATTCCAGTTAGCAAGAGACAACCTACTTTTGTTCCTTCAGAAGTATCTATGGACTCTGCAAATTGCTACTCCCTTCCTTGAAACAGATAACAATTCCTCTCTTAATTAACACTTGTCAGTCTCAGTACCATCTAGCTGTTTACCAGATTTGATCTTCTCAGCCTGCCCTGGTTTTTCCACCAGGTTAGAAAGTTGAGACCTGGGTAAATGACACTCTGTAATAGCTGGATTTGCAGTTGAGTAGTGTAGTGGTTGTTTATTCTACCAGTTTCAGATCAACAGAGATGGGAAAAGACAGGCGTGAGGACTCTTTAGACATCCTCAGAGCCACATATTCTCTACAGAGACAATATTTAAAATGACCCAACTGCATCAGCAGAGCCCAATTCCCTGTACCAATTCTGTACAATCAGGTCTCATACAGCCAAGAAAACATCTGAAGAGGGCATCAAGACAATCTAAACATATTCAGCTGAAAAGTAGCCACTCTCATTGTGTGCTTTCAAGTTGTTTCTGACCTAGGATGACCCTAAGGTGACTCTATCATAAGCTTTTCTTGGTAAGGTTTATTCAGAGAAGGTTTGCCTCTGCCTTTCTTTGAGGATGAGAGAGTGTGACTTGCCCAAGGCTACCTAGTGGGTTTCCACAGCAAAGTGGAGATTCAGCTCTTGGTCTCCACGGTCATGGTCTAACTCTCAAACTACTACACCAAGTTGGCTCTCAACACAACCACTCCACATCCTAAAGGAGCTTCCTTCTGTCCCTGCATCATTTTCTTTGGCAACAGCAACTAATCAGCTTAACACCAAAATGCATGGAAACTGTAACTCTTTGGTTCACATCATGAGTTACTTTACTCATTGGGTTCAAACCATAAAGAACTGCTGCTGTGCCACAAAAGAATTTGGAAGATGCCTCATACTAAGTAAAGTCATCAGCCAGCCAGTTAAGTCTGGTAGCCTCTTTGGGTTTTGAGTCTTTCCCAGCTTTGCTGGAGGTGCCAGAGACTATATGTGGGGCTTGCTGCCCCTTCACTGAGTTACAGCTATTTATTGCAATAGGTGCAGCTCAAATGAGTCACTTCACTATTGATAAACATGACACATAGTCTCTAACAGGGCCTTCTGTTTTGGTCCAACATTTGTCACATCTGTAACTGTTGACTGTTATTTGCTTCCAGATAGATCTGTGATTTCCAGCTTTCCATCATAGCTGTTACGGGAAGACTTGGACTGCTTTCTGTGTTTGTGAGTTAACCTCTTAAATTATAGTCAGGAGCCCTTCCCAAGGGGAAAAGAAGACCAACAGGAATAGCCCATATTTAACATTGTGAGCTATTTCCCATGTTGCAGTTTTCAGTTCCCTATAGGTCATCCCCATGCCTCAGATTTGTAACAGAGAAACAGCTTTTACAGCTGGCTACTTGCAACTCATATATTTCTCTTGAGATATTCTTGAAATCTTAAGCATATGTCTGCCTCACTCATGAAAGCTGAGGTAGCGTAATAGCCAGGAACGTAAGCTGGAAGGTGAAAGTCTCTTTGGTTCAAATATGCTTAGCTCACTGAGTAGCTTTAGGCATTCTCTCAGGCACTGACTGCCACAAACAGGACTATAAGGAAAAGTGATATTAATTTATAGTGTAAATTTATAGTTTAAAACCAAGAAACTGGACATTTAAGGGTAAAAAGAAAATTAAAAGCCATTAGAGTTGGAAAGGAAGAGAATCCTCTGCTATTTCTTCACACCAGAAGAAGGTCTAACAGCCTGCATAGTTCTGTTTTTCTTGTTTTTCAAGGGAAAGCAAAGGAAAATTCTTCTGGGCCTTTACCCTGAAAAGTTACTTCATCCAAAGAAGAATATGTCATAACAGTAAAGGACTTAAGATCTGGGAGAAGTCAATTTATACAACATATTTTTCAACAGTACTTTTTTGTTCTAACACATGTGACATGTTTAGGACTTGGAAAAATGTTTTATTGCTCAGTATTCAGTGCCTTAATCAAACCAAGAGGAAAGAAAGTGCCTCGTATATTAGAGAAATCCAAAAATATCCAAGTACTTGGCAAAATTTTACTCCACCAGAAACAGGGAGGTGGGAGGAACTATTAAGAAAACCATTACAAGTGCCTAATCTTATTTACTTCAGTATGTCATGAGAACCAGACAGTAATTTCTTCTTACAAAGATGAGAGAGATTTTTTCCTTACTTACATCCAGTTAAACGTCTTTTCTATGCCAACAAATATTTCAGTAGGTATAGAGTCCTCAAACAGTCTGATTTGCGCAGAATATCTGAATAGTTTTGATGACTTTTCTGTATAGTTTCATACAGTGAAGAAATCAAGAACTGTCAACTGTCTTGTCTTTTTCTTCTGCACGAAAAAAGCAACAAAGCAGCTTGAATCCAGTGCTGTCTAAATCAAGTTTGAAATGCCAGGATATAGTGAGTTTGCTATACAATATACATTCAAATACATTCATAATATTGTATAACACCCATCTTAGCTCTTCTTACTTAAAATATTTTTAAAGATAAACCAATACTACTATTAAACACTACTCATATTTGATTTTACAGCAGATTCCAGAAATCATGTGCAAACCATTTGGGAGTATGGAACAGAATGCCTTCCATTTACTAAATGGGCATCTACCAAGTCTTGTTATTTTGATTAATGGGATACATGTTAACAAAAAGAAAGACACATAGGGAAAGAGAACACAGAATAAGCAATGGCTTCAAAATTATTTTCTTAGCTTATTTTGTGCGACAGCTACACAAGCCTTCCTTTTTATGTGTGTCAGTCAATAAGATATCTGTTGTGTGTTTTGCACAAAGAACAAAGATGCCTTTATCGATTCTCAAAGTCTGTAGGACAAACCATTCATGCTGTCAAACTCCCCTAAAACCCTTTCAGCAAATAATAAAATCCATCAGTGACAAATGTCAACATGCTAATTTGTTAAAGAGGGAACAAAAGCAACATTCAGGCAAAGTGCCTCATTTCATATTATATCAGCCCTCCAATTTGTAACAACTTTACGGCAACCCACAGATTATGCAATTCTAAACAGAACTGCAGATCAACTGAGGCCAGAAAACATTTTTTCTCTGAGCAAAATTGTTCAGGAGGTGTATGGTTTAATGGCTCCGCAAGAGACAAACAACCAAGGTTTTACAAAATATTCACTTGCTGCTTTCTTAAAAGATTGCTTTGCAAGTCTTAACATTAAATAGTAAGGTAAATTCTATTTGGAAGATCCTTGTTTATTATAACAGAGTGGAAATAAGTTTAAATGATGACAGCCTACAGAACCAGCATACTTTGAAAATCTGGTTTTGCTAGAGCAAAACGCCATTCTATGTTTCTCAATTCAGAAATTCTATTTTTTAAAAAATTTCTTCTATTCACAGCTGGGGGAAAAGCTCACAGATGTAGCCTTTGCCATGTAGATGGAGTATGGGTACACTCTTAACAAATACAAACTAGATCCACTGTAAAATCTGAATAGCGATCTTATATTTCAGTAAAATTATCGCTTTGCTTCATATATTGATTCTCTGCCAATCCTTACGAAATTTACGCCACAAAGCTAAGAAAAGAAAAGGGAGTTCTGAGACTGAGTAGCACCTTTGTATACGATGGGCTATTGTGCCAAATTAATAGTTAGTACAAACTTGTTCTAAACATGTATTTAGTAAATGTCACAAAACAGCGTGTTAAAACCTTTTTAACAGTTCTGACGTGTTGAAAAAGCATTATACTTTACAAAAGCTTTCCAGACTGCAGTACATTCCTATCAAACTTGGAATTACTCCCATAATCAGTGAAAATCTTTCCTCTAATTTCAGAAATGTTTGAATCATTTACTAACATATAAAGCTCCCAATTACTCCAGGACAGATTCAGTGAAGTTAAAAATCTTACTATGTTGCAACCATAAGTATTCTAGGAGTGAAATATTTGTGATTACAATAAAGGAGACTATTATTTAAATTTAATGTAACTGAGGAACAAATTGGTTCTTTTTTGCAGAGGTTTTGTTCATGCTTACAACAGAAACATCATACATAATAAGTGTATATGTATATATATATATATATATATATATGTAACTATTGCAAATAAGATCGAAGTGCATTTAGGTCTGAGGATATGCAAAGAATACATCAGCTTAAATCTCACAATTACTTCTAAGAGATATTGGGTGGGAGCCACTCTTAGCCACGTTTAGAGTTCAAATTTATGGGGCTTCATTTTAGAACCTTACACTATATGGTTTGAGCATTGTAAATTCCACAGTAAAATGATGTTGATTCTGAGATGTGTAGTTTACTGAGGCCCAAGAACTCTCTGGCTGAGAATTCTAAATGCCCCTCCCTTAATCACTAATCCCAGGATCTCACTGGATGTTGCCATGATCATTAAAAGTGGAATATAACACTATAACATAAGGATCATGTTCTTGACTAATTTGTCTCACTGATTTCACCGTCTATTCTATGCACATGAAAGTCCATTCCAACTATTATATTTACAATATAAACTAGCTATAAGACCAAATAAAGCTTAAGAGAATTGTTAACCACTGTTAATGATCATTCAGTTTCCACTGATTTGTATGATGTTGGGTGTTTAAACATTCCTCATATTTTGTATCAGTCACAGTTGCCCTTGAGAGAACATGATTCTCCCAATCAGCCATGAGGGTTTCTCAACTAGGGCTCTACAAAAGGTTGCTGGAGTTCCATAAGAGATTGTGATTGATCTTTTTTTTAAAGTTGTAGATATAGATCATGTTTATGCTGGGTTCCCAGAAACCTGGAAATTACTTCAAAGGTTCCTCCAGCATAAAAAGGTTGAGAAAGACTGCATTATTCTATGACTGAAAAACAACAACAACTGAGGTGCCCCACAGGTACCCCAAGGTGAACTTCAAGTACATCATGGAAGTCAGACCATCCTAAACACTTTTGTCAAATTTGGTGAAAATCTATCTGGCCATTTATCAGTAATACTGTAAGAGACAAATAGACCAAAACTTAAGGTAATTTACATACATAAGGTATTACAAACCATGATTACTGGAACTAAAGAAAAATTTGTGCTATTTTTTCAGTCCAAGATGAAAGCTTAACAACTTTGCACAGTAAAGTGTGCCTGCCATATACGCATGGGTTCTGTTCCAGGATCCCCCATGAAAAACAAAAAACATGTCCTATTGTAGTCAATGGAAGCAATGTGGGCAAGCAGGTACCTGTTATGCCTATCGATATAATAAGAGAGATACTTTGTGCAATCTCACATTTGTATGTGCAGAGGCTGCACCAGAAGAGGACACACTGTAATTTGTTTTAAAAGCAGATTGATAAACATCAAATACTGAGACAGGAGTACCAGACATCCAAAGAACCATATTTTATCTTATGCAAAAAATAAAGATGTAGATTCAGAAAAGAATATTCCTCTTATAATTGTATAAATAAGTTACAAATAAAGTAAGTGCAAACACTGCCCACGGAATACCTTTAATTCAGTATTTTATAATTGATAGCTGTCAGTTTCTACCTAAGAGCAATCTTTCATCAGAATGTTTAGAAGGTCAGATACTGACTCCTTGAATTTCCTCAGTCTCCACAAAATGAAGGTGATATTATCATAATTGGACTGTCCAGTAAATTCATTCATTGTAAGTGTATGTTCCAGTTTATTTAAATTCTGATAGAATTATCTACTATTAAAAAAAGCTAAAGCAAAAGTTTAGCCTGTAGGTTGCTAGGGCTTCTGGAGGCGGGGGAAGAGTATCTTGACAAAAGTGCTTTTCCTCTTTCCCCACAGTATTAGGCACAGTGTTCTGTTTACTTCAGTGGGAGCCACTGTTATTACAGCCTATTCCTATTCACATACCCTCACTTTTTAAATGTCCTGGGTTCCATACCTAAGATGTGCAATGTGGAGCGTTTGTATTCAAGTAGCCAGCCTTGCCCTCCCTCAAGATATTCTATTCCTTCCCCTCTCCCCAAGTTTTCTGTTCTTCTATTAACTATAGGCATTCTATGACCGCAAAGTAGACTCAGTCTTCATTGGCACATTTTTATTAATCTCCTTTTATAAAGATTTCTTATACATCTGGAAACCTTTGGCTTTCTTTGAACCATATGATACCTCTCTTGTACATGAATACTACCTGTCTGGCTACATAATTGGCACCTGGAGAACAAACATGGCATCAACATGTAGACTAACAAGATGTGACAAATAAATCTAGAAATATATTTGCTATTCCCAGAAAAAAATATGGAAACCAGTTGGTGACAGTCACTGGAGCTTCTTGACTAGCACTGTTTTATAACCCATCAACTAAAATGTATCCTGAGAATTTAGTGGAGTTTCCATATTTATTCACAGGGGACAGAGGAGGGAAAAGTCATGTTGTCAATATTTTAAATGCTTCCAATAAGCAAACTGAGAAGATTAGCTAAAAGGAAATGGCCAAGTGCACTAGAAGAGTAGTCTGATGTCTCAATATTACCAACAACAATGGATGTTATATTTACCCTCTTAAATCAAGCGATCACTGAAATGGGTAAAACAGGATCAAAAATATCAAGAAGTATATGTCACTGCTTGGGAATGTGGCAGATTTATTGTCACTGAGAAGATTAAAAATCATCCACTATTGAGAACTGTGTATATGCATCACATTGAAGTGTCAAAAAGCCTGAAAATTATGTGATCAAAAGCAAGTGGCTTGTAGGTGGATGATAAATAAAAGATGAGCTGAAAACAAAAAAGACAGTGCAAAGACTTTATGGACTATGGAAGGCCTTGGAAGTTGAAGCCACAATTCCCACAAAATCCAAATAGTAGATTCCCACTCACAGTAACACTTTGCAGCAATTTGATCTCAGTCCTACAAAAATGCATAAAAATAGAACAAGCAGGCTCAGATATCTTGACCTTTTCTACGTGTATTTTTATTCAGTTGGTAGATACAAAGGAAAAAGTGTATTCCCAATAGTTGCGCAGTAGAACCATTTAACACAGTTGTTTTGTTGTTGTAAGCACAATAACACAGTCCTCAGTGTGATGAAAATGCACATACTTAAGATTTGAAAGTACCTGTTTCTAAGAGGCTACACTCCTAGGCACAGCTTATTGGGATATTTCTTGCTCATGCCTCAAAAACAAACACATTTTTTAATAATAAATAGTAGTACAACTTCATGCTGTAGTTGGGCTTTTGCAGAAGCTGAATGAGCTAAGAGAAGCCAAAATAAGGACCACTTTTAAAAATTTGCCAGTATTAAAGAAAATAAGTTATTTGTGTTACTTGAGGTATTTAAAAATTACCGCAGACTTGCAACAGACAGAAAAAGATAATAATTAACATGATAATTTTTAACATGATTTTAACATGATTATCATCTTTCACATGACCACTTTTATCACCAACTATTCTTTTCTGAGACTGTCCTTAAACACGATCAGGCCTGCAAGACTAAGGCCATTTCTGCACTAGACTGTAATAGTGCTATTAAGGAGGTCAGCCCCTCCTTAAACTGCAAACCCCAGGATTCCACAGAATGGTGAAAGTGAAATAATAGCACTATTACAGTCTGGTGTGGAAATGGCCTAACTGGCAGTTCAAAGGTACATGCTGAAGCCTCTTCCTTTATTGCAGAAATAGCTTTAGAGACTTGTTTTCTTTTAGAACAAATAGCCCAAAATCAATTTGTTCCAAATATGCTTTACATACTCCACAGCATACTGTTGAACTTTATTTAGTTATAATGCTTTTATTGCCAAACTTCCCTTACACATTTATATTTTAAATCAAGCTCTTAATAACTGGATTTCTCAGCAGTCTCTCATTCATACGGCCCTCACCAAATCTGATTCGATGGCAACCAACAAAAACAAAAGCCAATCAACTAGGTTTTCAGTTTCTTGCCAACCTCTTAGTCTAATGAAGATGTAATACAGAAATTATAAAAAATTAATAATGTGTTCTATTCCCAGCTTTAGTTAGTAAAGTGCAAGCACAACCCCAACAAGGGCAATATATTAAAAAAAGACAATCGAAGTAGACTCTTATATCCAATCTGAACACTTAAGACCTCATCTTGCTGATCTTCTTTGCTCCCTAAAAGTGTACCAGGTGGTAAGACAACAAAACACTTCACGTGGCAGAGTTTGCCAAGAACATCCTCTTCCTGGTTAGAGAAAATAAGTAGAAGAACCAGAACCACCAGAATTAATTTATGTGGCATGTTAGATCTTCTTGCAATGACTGCTTTATAATTGAACTCTTTACAGTATTTAAATTAGGAAAAGGGAAATGTTTATCTATCAGATGTTTTGGACTGTTAACTCCTGGAAGCCTCAGCTAGCATGATCCATGTAAGAGACAGCTGGAAGTATCTTGTGTTGCTGTTGTTGTTACTATTAGTACTTTCTGCCCTATATTCAAATATCTCAGGGTGGCATACAATAAAATCAATTTAAGCAACTTAAATGTCAAAGCAGTAAAAGGTAATTTACAGTATAAAAACTTATTAAACTACCCAATAATTAAAAACAAGTTAAAGCATATACAAACTGGATAAGCTCATTAGACCCCAAAGACTTAACTAAAAGGCCATGTTTTAACTGGGTGTAGAAATGAAGTAAACATCAGCATCAGTTAAGACTCCAAAGACAGGGTGTTCCACAACAGGGGTGCCACAATGGAGAGGATATTTTCCCACGTGCTAACACGTCATATTTTTCCCACCGGTGGAACACAAAGGAGGGCCCCTTCAGCACAACTCAATCCTCAGGCAGATGTATGGAAAGGGACACTTCTTCAAGTATCAAAGTCCCATGCCAAAAATATCAGGAGGCTAAGGCTTCCTCACCCCTGTTTTAAATAATAAATGTTTTTAAATATTTCCAAAATGGTTTTCTGGAAATGCTTTTCCAGTACACAAAAAGGAGTGGCTCTCATTTGACTCACTCTGGGAAAAGCTATCAGATGCTTCATTTGCCCACAGATAGCTAAGTGATCTGGGAACCATTAACAATTGTACATAATTAGCCCTGCAGATTTTTAAATAAAACATTATAGAGCCCATGTGGGGAACCCATGGCCAAGCAGAATCTTTTTACTAACCTTGTATTTTTAGCCTGTTCTCTTTCCACTACCGTGAACACAGCAGTCTTTTGCACCATTATAAATAAGTCTTCCAGCCATTTAGGCAGGAGTTAGTTGGTCCATCACACAAAGATCAAAACCTCATTCATTCATTTAATATTTTGCCTTTCTTCTAATATGGGAGTCAAGGCAGCTCAGAATATTGATTAAAACAAAATACAATTAAAAAGCAATAATCAGTAAAACATTTAAGAAAAGTTAAACTATCCTATTAAAAAATATCAATAAAACAGATTAAAAGCAGTTAAAACACAACAGAGAATAAAAAAAATGCAACACTCTCTTCCAACAAAAGAGCCTTGCATAGCTACCAGCTAATAGCCCAAAGCCTGTCCAAATAAAAAGCTCCTTGCCTGCCAACAAAAGGAGAACAAAGAGAGGACAGGCCTGGTCTCCTGTGGGAAGGAGTGCTACAGCCTGGGAGTAGTCACCAGGAAGGCCCTCTCATATGACCCCAGCAGATGTGCCAGCTGTGCGGTGGTGGGAAAAGGGAAATCCTTTTATCAGCATATTAACCAGGACAGAGTGTACATGTTGAGAGACGGACAGTCAGTCTCTCACATTTGTGGGTTTGGCTTTCACAGATTTGATTATTTGTGTGCTTCCTCAACCCCTTGCCTCCTCTCCACCATGCCGTGGCCCCTTCCCACAGATACACAAACATTTTGATATTTGCGATTTTTCCACTTTGCGAGGGTCCTGCATCCCCAACTCTAGTGAATGTGGAGCACCAACTGTATAATGTGTTTTTATCCAGGAGGTCATTAAAATGTTTGCTTGCTTGCTTTAACAGGAAGGAAGGAAGGCAAGCAGGCAAGCAAGCAGGCAGATCATATTTTTTCTCCTTTTTTTTAAAACAGCTTAGTCAAGCCATTTTAGTATCTCCAAAATGACTCCAGAAAGATAAATTCTGGACATACTGGCCACTAGATGTCAATAAGCATCAAAAAGAGTAAAGATGTAAAGAATCAACTTCTTTTTTGAATGATCTTTCAGCACGGAAGAAAGGGTGTGTTTTTGGGAAAAGACACTCAGGGAAACATACTCATTTCCATTCTTTATGTTAACGAAGACTGATTCTATTAGTTAGGAAATTTCTGCCTGACGGCTCTTCAAGGATGTCTGACAAGTTCACTCCAGTTGTTGCCTAGGTGAGAGACATAACAATATAGCAAAACAACCAACACGAAATTAGACAAACCAGCTTTGCATACTCAAAATGGAATCTGGACACTTTAAAATGAGCAAGTGATGTCAAGCGGACTACAGTCAGTCACACTGCAGTGTACAGATAACTTAATTAATTTAATTAATTCCCACTGATCAAAATGAAGGTAAACTGCCATATCTTAAAAATGAAGGACATTGAAATATTACTGAAAAATGTAGCCCATTCCTGCAAATCCCAAACTGTTTATCTTCAGAAAATAATAATAATAATAATAAATATAAATTTGTTACCTGCATCTCTCCATACCTATTCTTGTTCATTGATGATTAATGTGTTTCCAAAGACAATGTAATCATTGGGGTTATGCGTGCTGCCACTATCTATGATTGACCCCTGCCAAATCTATGGCTAGTAATTTATTTTGTTGCAATGTCCCCCCATATCATGATATATTACAAAGGAAAACCTCTCAGGTTGTAGAAGTCCCCTCCAAGGGAGGCTAGGCTGATTTGCTCCTTGTTGTCCTCTGTTCAGAAGGGCTTTTGATAATTGACTGGCCATTGGGAAAGGGCTTTTAACAGATTGATGCTAGGAGTGTGTTTTTAAATATATTTTAAAATTATTTTCAATTTTATATTGTTTTAATACTAGATTTGCTTCAGTGTATTTTGCATTATAGCCTTTTCTACTTTTTAAAAACCTGTTCTTGCTGTTATCTATTTCTGTCTGTGCCTGCTCTAATTTTGCTGTGAGTTGGTCTGAGTCCCAATCCTGACAGAAAGGCAGAATAAAAGACAAATAGATTTTAAAAAAATAGTTATAGTGGTTATGTTTAGAATATTTAAATCTATATTTCTATTTCTATCTATATTTCTATTAGGAAGAGGTGTGGAAATAGAATTGGATTTAAAACCAACTGATGAAGAAGTCTGGAAAGAACTTAAATGTTACTTGGTAGTATTTTCTTATGTCTTTTCCTTTCTCTCTCTCTCTCTCTCTTTCTATCTGTCTCTTATATAAGGCTAATATGTCTTAATATATATTATATGTATATATTAATAAGATTGGGTGGGTATTCTCAGGTCATGACATTCTATTCCTCCTACTTTGCATATCTCTTATCTTTTACCACTTTTTATTACTTAGCTATATGTTGTTATTGCTGTTTTTGTCAAGTCTTTTTTTCTTTTTTCTTTTTTGTACAGATTAAACTAATAAAGATTATTTTAAAATATACAAATAATGTAATTATAAGATACTGAAAAGTACAGTGGGCCCTCCTCACTCGCAACCTCCGAATGTGAAATTTCCAACTCACATGAAGCATCATGTCCCTATACCTAAAATGGTGGCAGTGCGCATGCAGATACTCTGAAGCATCTGTGCACATGTTGCTGCCAGTGAATATAATAGGACACAAGTATTCAAGAATTTGGCTATTCACTGGCTTTTCTGGAACAGAACCCACTGCACATATGGAGGGCCCACTGTATTTACAGTTCCAGATCAGCCACCAAACCTCCACCACTGAGGAGGATACTGTGCACAAACAGCATATTAGCCTCTGAGAAGAACTGGTCTATAACAGCTACACTGAATGAGACAGTTTAAGCCAAATTTTAATACCATTTCATAATGTAGCTTCAATGTGATTTTTAACAAAAACATGCTTTGTTAACCAATAAAAAATTAAAATAAAATGATGTCACCTTTTATGTAAGTGTCTAAAGCAAAACTGGATAAGAATTACAGAAGGACCTATTTTATTTATTTATTATTTATTGAATTTATGTCTCGCCTTCCTCCCAAAATGGGATTCAAGACTACTAGCAGACTAAATAAAGCCCCATAATCTAATCACATTTTTTCTAATGTAGTATTATGCCATTAACTTTACAACAAGATTACAGTGTACCCTGTATCACATTCAGAGTTGGATAATTAACATTCATCTGGCTCTGTTAACATGTATATAAAGATAGAGAGAAGAGAAAAAGAGGTACTTGATCAAAAAATTTTTGCCTCTTTCCCCATTGTGGCAAAATGTAGGAAAGTTTAAGAGCACAATAACAGCACAATAC
This sequence comes from Iguana delicatissima, assembly GCA_948472985.1. Classification (NCBI taxonomy): domain Eukaryota; kingdom Metazoa; phylum Chordata; class Lepidosauria; order Squamata; family Iguanidae; genus Iguana; species Iguana delicatissima. The sequence continues at coordinate 563,450 of CAOKZL010000502.1, forward strand.
ACACTCCCCATACTCCCTGTCTACACAGAAGTAGTTGCCATTCAGTCTTCTTCCAGTTAAATGAGCATAGGATTACTGCAAGTGAAAAATGAATATGTATGGTACAGATATATTATACAACTCAGTGACAACGTTCAAGGATCCAAAACAGGATGCTACAATTCACTCCATAAAGTCCAGATACTGTAGATTAATATATATATTTTGTAAGCTGTTCAGATGCAGTACAATCTTACATACTACATTCTCTTATAATCCATGAACCTTGGTTTTCTGCCCAAATTCCCTTCCTGAAGCTGGCATCAGAGCTAGTAAAATGTTTCATCGCATTTGGTTACATGTTGACACTAATCATGCCCACTGGGAGGAACAGATGCAATTGAAATGAAAATTGGGAAGCAAATCACATTACCATTAAAGAATTACAATGCCACAAAGCAATCTTTGGAGCCTGGTGGAAAAATAAGAAGTTATGCAATAGCCCAATCATTAGAGCAGGGGCGGTCAACTGCCACAGTCTACAGGTGCCCCCAGGTCATTTTTGTAGCTTCAAGGCCTTCCAAGGATTAAAAAAACATGCTCCAGAAATGCCTGCAAATAGCCTCTGGGTGTCTGGAGGGCATTTCCACCATGTTTGGAAACTCTCTGCCCCATGGTGCAACTGTTTTTGCAAAATTTTACAAAAAATCACAAAGTTTGCCCTGAAATGCTCGAAATGTCAACCAGGGGTTTGGGGCAGATTTCCACCACATTTTGCAGCCTGCTTGGGCCAATTCAGGACCAGGATAAGCCTTTTCTGAAACAGGAAATGAACAAGAAATGACTTGTGCTTATTTCCTGTTGTTTAAAAAAGGCCTCTCCTGGACCCCCAAGGCCCCAAAACGTGGTAAAAATGTTCCTATATCCCCTATAGAGTTTAGTGGATCATTTTTAAAAAATATTTTATTTTTTGCAGGAACAGTGTCTCCTAGCCTTCCACAGTTGTCCCCCCTTGCAATATTAGAATAACTGAGTAAAACAGATGAAACGACAGAGAGAAAGCTACAAATACTAGTTGGAGCAGCACCAAGGAATTCGATTAAGAATGATACAGTGAATACTACAACTAGAAATGTCTAGAATGGCTAGTTTATTGGCAAAAAGTGATTTACATCTTTAGCATACATCTTCCCCTTTTTCTTTCCATCTTGAAAGTGAAGTCAATAAATATAAGGTCCTTAAGTCTTTCCTATGGGGGCAGGACCTAGACCCAAACGTCCTGAACCTCAGCAGGTGCTGCATTATGTACATTATGTATATTCTTGTGTATTTCTGGAGTTCTCCAATTTTGGTATGAGGTGCAATAGTTAGTGGACATTCACAGCTACATCAAATTACTAACTACCAGCATGCACTGTTAACTGCCATCTAATACTAAAAGTGTACAATATTCCCTTTACATATTCCCCACTGGTTTCTAGCACTTCTAAATGTTGAATTCCTATTATAATAAAATAAATATATTGTACATGTTTATATTAAAATGGACATATTTACTCACGTTTCCATATTTCTAGCAGATATGTGTGTGTGCGTGTATATGTGTGTGTATATGTGTATATATGTGTGTGTGTGTGTGTGTGTGTGTGAATTTCATCTATTAAAACATTCTATTAAGCTCCACTCAGTTCTCCTTAAGCCACACTCCTATAGTTGTCAACTGGAAAAATGGTCCCTGACCCCATGCACATGTTGCCCCCGCTCCCTACTTAAAGGGTAACTGTGATATCCCCTTGCTCAGAAGCTTGGGCAAAATGAATGTGTGTGCATACAGTGGTGTGTCTGTGGAGGGCGGGGGAGTTTGCAGGGATTGAGCTTTTTTTATTTATTAATTTTTACTCCACTTTTCTGTCAAGGGCCAGGAAACGAAGAGGGAAACTTAAGTGACCATGGCCAGCCTTCACCACTGATCCCAATTCCCAAATCCAGTGAATGATTTCCAGGGCAGAACCCAGCCAAGTAGTCAATTCTGTCACCACCCCTTCTGGTCATCTAGTTTGAGGGCTCCCAAGTCTTACAAAGCATTCCTGAGAACTAAGCGGGATAACTGCTCCCATTGATTTTTGAGCATCTGACAAAAAGATTACTCAGCAGTAAGCTGCAAAGAGGACAGCAAGGTACTGGATTTAGATTCAAAGCTTTTTAAAGCAACCAGCATACAAAATATTTCAAAGAAGAGAGGTTTATTATAGTACAATGAAAAAGGAAAGAAATAGTATGTCAGACAAAAACTTAGAACTAAGTTCCTGCTCTTTGCATACCAAATAAGTATCTCCATTAGAATAGGATCAAGAGATCCAAGGAAAAGAAAAGGCAGACTGAAAAGGTCAACCTCTTATACTCTCTTATATATGAGTGGGGAACAATAAAAGATTAAAATAAAACACAGTATCAGTTTAAAAAAATGGATAATCACCACCCTGAATAATTCAGCTGGACACAAATTTGTAAGACACAATATATGCAGAGAAGAAGGCTTTCTTCACTGCAAGTACTGCCATCTTACAGGATTGAAGAGGTTCTCTCTATGTCACATCTGGTCAGATACAGGTCAAGTTCTCAGCCATCGGCAATCCAGTAATCATCCTTCCTGTTCCAGGCTCAAAAATCCTCAGAAACCCAAGGAAGATAGCTAATCGCAGCCTGAGCATCCATGGCTTTCCCACATTGAGGCTGTGTGAAGAACCACATCCCACTGAATCAAAGGCCATGTTCATCTCCTTGTGAATGCTGATGAGGCTGGTTGTATCAATAGGTCTCATCTCTAATCCTGAAAGCCAGGGATGGACAACTTTCCAAGAGGGTCATACCTCTTCTCTTGATATCCCTCAAAGAATTTTTACCTTTTTCAAATTGAAAAAGAGTACTCATACCCTGTAAATGGGAGGAGGATTATGCAATGTTTTTGGAAGGTGGCAGGTCCAGGAGAAGCTTTCTTCAAAACTGGAAGTGACCAGAATTCACTTCCAGTTCTGAAAAAGAAAATCTACTCAGGTCTGAAGTAGCCAAAAAGGCAGTGCAAACATTGTACTGAGGATGCATGGGGCTAAACTGGGGCCATGGGGCAACACTTTGACTAGCCCTGGTCTAATGCAGCAGATAGCACAGGTAAAACTAGTGCTCTCATGACCCTCTGGCTCACTGGAAGTGGCAGCATTTCCCAGAACACTTAGGAGCACAAAATTAACATCACATCCACCCTGGAGATTTTCAAACTTTTCAGTATAAAAACAGCAGTCAAGGCAGCTAATATACACATCAAACATTTTTAAACAATAAAACCATAAAGCAATTTAAAACTATTTAAGTTATTACAACCATAAAAACATTAGAAACCCAAACTAAAAATATAAATCCACTTTTCTTAAAAGCAACATGTGCATAATTGATTGCAATTCTGAGGCAAGTACGTTGCACCATATGGGAGCATTAGAGTCTTCTCCTGCATCAAGTAGACCTCCAGAGGGTTAGATTCTACAATGATAGTGTAGAACCAAACAGATGTAACCATTAGGAGAAAGGCAGCAGTTCAGTGACAGATCACATACTCCGCTAACAAAAGCTCCCAGAAGGCCCCTCTGGCATCTCCATGCAGGGCTGCAAAATGCAGGAAGCCCCGTTATCGGACAATTAATTCTTTTGGCACTTTCAAATAAGTTCCACTACTTCAACGGGGAGTTTCCACTCTTTTATCAGCTCCTCTTGCTTACAGAGGCTTGCTAGGAATTGCTCACATGTGTACACGCCTTGCAAAGTGAGCTAAGATGCAGAAAGAGGCATTAAGCCAGCTGAGAGACTTTGCAAGCAGCACATGTGCAGTCAATCCCAAGTGAGTCTTATGCTTGCTACCATATAGTACATAGGTCCCACTTTTCAACCAATTCCATTTTCTGACAGTGCTCTGTTCTGTAGCCTCTCAGATAAATAGAGGAAGCCTGTACCACTCTGGAACTGTTGAGAGCACAGAGCTAGATGGACTAATAACCTGACTTGGTATAAGGCAGCTTTCCATCTTCCTCTGAAAGCACTACTGACTTTTTAAGAAAAAAGTAGTTTGGAGAATACAGGCATACCTCAGTTAACAAAGCCTCTGACAAATAAGTCTTTTTATGCTCCCCAGCCTCTCTTTTCTTCCTTGTCCTTGATCTAGTTGGATGTTTTTAGTAGCATTGGCATTGGGAGGTGGTGAATCATAGAATTATAGAATCATAGAAATGTAGAGTTGGAAGAGACCACAAGGGCCATCCAGTCCAACCCCCTGCCATGCAGGAAAACCCTCAAAGCACTCCCGACAAGTGGCCATCCAGCCTCCGCTTAAAAACCTCCAAAGAAGGAGACTCCACCACACTCTGTGGCAGCACATTCCACTGCCGGACAGCCCTGACTGTCAGGAAATTCCTCCTGAGGTTCAGGTGGAATCTCCCCTCCTGCAGCTTGCATCCATTGCTCCTTGTCCTGGTCTCAAGAGCAGGAGAAAACAAGCCCACTCCCTCCTCGACATGACATCCCTTCAAATATTTAAACATGGTTATCATGTCCCCTCTCAACCTTCTCTTCTGCAGACTAAACATACCCAGCTCTCTAAGTCTGTCCTCATAGGGCATGGCTTCCAGCCCCCTCACCATTTTGGTTGCCCTCCTCTGGACCTGCTCCAGCTTATCCATATCCTTCTTGAATTGGGGTGCCCAGAACTGGACACAGTATTCAAGATGAGGTCTAACCAATGCAGAATAGAGTGGTACCAATACCTCCCTCGATCTAGACACCATACTCCTATTGATGCAACCAAGAATTGCGTTGGCCTTCTTGGCTGCCGCATCACACTGCTGACTCATGTTCAGCCTGTGGTCTATGAAGACTCCTAGATCCCTTTCACACGTACTGTTAGCCAGCCACGTGTCCCCCATCCTATATTTCTGCATACCATTTTTTCTGCCTAAGTGTAGGACCTTACATTTCTCTCTGTTGAAGTTCATTTTGTTAGCCTTGGCCCAGCTCTCCAATCTGTCCAGGTCCTTTTGAATTTTGATCCTGTCATCAGGCGTATTAGCAACCCCTCCCAATTTGGTGTCATCTGCAAATTTGATCAGCGTGCTCTCTATTCCTTCATCCAAGTCATTAATGAAGATATTGAACAGCACCGGGCCCAGGACAGAACCCTGTGGCACCCCGCTAGTCACTTCTCTCCAGGATGAGAATCTGCCATTGGTGACCACCCTTTGGGTACGGTCAGTCAACCAGTTACAAATCCACCTGACAGTAGCCCTGTCCAGCCCACATCTTACTAGCTTCTTTGCAAGAATGTCATGGGGAACTTTGTCAAAGGCCTTACTGAAATCAAGATATACTATGTCCACAGCATTCCCTTCATCTATCAAGCAAGTAACTCTATCATAAAAAGAGATCAGATTAGTCTGGCATGACCTATTTTTGAGAAATCCATGTTGACTTTTCGTAATTACGGCATTGTTTTCTAAGTAATTAGAAACTGACTGTTTGATGATCCGCTCCAGGATCTTTCCAGGTACTGATGTCAGGCTGACTGAGCGATAATTATTTGGGTCCTCTTTTTTTCCCTTCTTGAAGATGGGGACAACATTTGCCCTCCTCCAGTCTGCCGGAACTTCTCCGGTCCGCCAAGAGTTTTCAAAGATTATAGCAAGAGGTTCCGCAATGACCTCTGCTAGTTCTTTTAAAATCCTAGGATGCAATTCATCTGGCCCTGGAGACTTGAATTCATCCAGTGTGGCCAGGTATTCCTGTACTACCTCTCTATCTATTCTGTGCTGCATTTCCCCCACTTCCTCACCTGCTCCCCAACCGCCAGGTTGCGTGTTTTTATCCTTTTGGGAAAAAACTGAGGCGAAGAAGGTGTTGAGGAGTTCTCCCTTTTTTTCTTCCTCCTGTTATTAATTCACCATCTTCCTTGCGCAGTGACCCTATCGTCTCCTTCTTTTTCCTTTTGCTGCGGACGTATTTAAAAAAGCCCTTTTTATTGTTTTTAATGTCTCTGGCCAGCCTAAGTTCGTTCTGTGCTTTAGCCTTTCTGACCTTTTCCCTACATCTCCTGGCTACTTGCTTATAATCTTCTTTGGTGATTTCCCCCTTCTTCCATTTCCTGTACATGTTTTTCTTAATACTTAGCTCAGCTGAGAGCTCTTTAGTCAACCATTCCGGTTTGTTCAGATGCCTTCCATTTTTCCTCCTTAATGGCACAGTTTTAGCCTGTGTCTTCAGTACCTCCCTTTTAAAGAACTCCCATGCATCCTGAACTCCTTTCTCATTGACTATTCTTGACCATGAGATTTCAGCCAGCAGCTCCTTCAGTTTACAGAAGTCTGCTTTTTTAAAATCTAAGACGAATGCCTGGCTACACTTGCCTTCTCTTCCCCACTGAATGCCAAATTCTAATAGGGCATGGTCACTATTAGAAGGAGGGCTAGAGAAACACAGGCTTTCAGTATGGAGTTGCTGTAGCATATTATAAGAGCTTGAGCTAGGAAACAATGGGATTCTATTGAGCTAGGAAACAATGGGATTCTATTTAGCTGATTCTAGAAACAGGCAAGGTAAACGGCAGCAGCCTCCAGGATTCTTTACTGAGTATGCACAAACCGTAATAGAAGAAACAAAAAAGGGAAGGCAGATAAGCCTGCCTCACCAGCTATCCCCAAAATGGTACCAAGATGGAACCCAAAATGGCAAGCATAAGAAAAATAAGAGCTGGTGAAAATGGTCTCTAGAAGGTTCAACATGTTTTTCTAATGCCAAGTTTACCTGACCTGGTTGTTTCATTACACATGTACATACTGTTAGTTTTGAATTTTAAAAATATTGCTAGAACGTGTGAGGCTGTTGCTTATTTTTTATGGTATAGGGAACCTATCCCTATTCTTTCTATTTTATTTCTACCTCTAGTACCAAATTTTCTGTTAAAGAAGTAATGCCCAGGAACAAATCTACTTTGTTAATTCAGGGATACCTGGATTTATAATAAAACATTTGAACAGCCTTGAACTAACCTTAAGCAGTTAATAGTAACTTTATGTATTCAGTGTCACTCAGTATTAGAAGAATGGAATAAAATACTTATATATCCACACAAGAAACATTGTTTAATACAAAGGTATTTATTATATATTCTTTATGGTATATGACATCTTGCTAAAAATGCTTTCAACAAAGTTATCAATCAATAGTAACACCCCTTTAAAAATACTAAGGACTATAAAATAATAATAATAAAAAAATGTCACGGCAAATAAAAACAAAGCTGTCCCAAAAGCAGCATATAGTTGTACACTGAATGGTTGGTAATATTTAAAAAAAGTCACAGATGGCTGGAAATAATTAAAGAAGAACCTGGCAGAATTTTACAGGAATCTTTTTTTAAAAAAGCTACTCTGAAGTTTGTAAGACAATATGGAATCTCAACAACCATAACTGAAATTATTTAAGCTATTTAAATATTTACTTCTTTAAAAAAAAATAACCCCATAATATCTGAGGGGCAATTATTTAGATATCCATAAAAATTATAAGAAAATTTGAATAGGAACTCAGGGGCTGAAAAGACGACAAAGCAATGGGTATGAGCAGAAGACCTGGTGAGGGGCACCATACTGATAAAAGAGGTTTTCTAAAACCTCTTGTGAGCTTTGAACCATGTTCCTGGCAGCCAGATTTTTATTCTCACTCTCATGGCCACTAATGTTGCCTGCCTTAAAGGCAACCTGTTATTTGTGGGCTATCAGTGTTCCATAAACTGAATGGACTAGGCTAGAGATGTCAAATTTCTGGAAATTTTGAAGCCATAGGGGGAAAATATTCTGTTCTGGGAGAGAGAGGGAGGAAATATTCAGAAAAGTTGAAAAAATACAGTCACCTCACTTCAGTTGTTTTAAAGAATGTATATGATATGTATAGTTTGCTTTGGCATAACATTATCATGTATGATATATTAAAATTACAGTTTATTCAGAAAATAATTATAAATTGAAATAACTTTTTATTAAGCTCCAAAATTCTGAATGGTAAGGAACATTTCAACTACAAGGAACTTCTTTGGTTTTGCCAGTTTATGAGGAGCAGACAAACACACCCCAGACAGGACACATCATCAACATTAGTAAAAGAAAATAATTTTGTCTCCTCTTGTCTTCCAGGGCCATGCAGTAATAAAGTGCTCATGCCCAAAAAAGAAATGAGGAAAAGAAACCCAGAATAAGAATTGCAAAGACGTGAGATACTGTACATGTGTGTATGTGCCTTCAAATAACTTGTTAACTTATGAATTTCATAAGTTTTTCTTAGAGGTGGTTTTGACAGTTCCTTCTTCTGAAATACAGTGTACAGCACCTGGTATTCCTTGGCAGTCACCCACCCAAGTGTTAACCACCTTAGCTTCCAATTCTAGCATAAAATCTAGCTGCTACATAGGTATTAGAAATAATATGGGCAGAGTAAACGTAGGAAAACTTTGTCTTAAATATTTTATTAATCATTAGATATGAAAATATTCCATACATTCCTCCCTTCTGGAAAAAAAAAATGACCAAGAAAGGGGGAAACAGTTTCTCCTCAATTTTTCCACAGCCCTCCCTTCTCTAAATTAAGCAATGATTTAGTCATACATGTAGTGATTAAATTCTATTTATTTCAATAAGTCAATTCTAAACAGAACTAGATTTGGTCCCAGTACATTATCTGCTGCATCATACTCTAGTACAGTGGTTCTCAACCTGTGGGTCCCCAGATGTTTGTAGACTTCAGCTCCCAGAAGCCCCAGCCACTGTGGTCAATGCTCAGGGCTTCTGGGAGCTGAAGTCCAAAAACATCTGGGGACCCACAGGTTGAGAACCACTGCTCTAGTACTTCTGATTTAGTAGACTGACAAATTAACACCACTTCATTTTTTACTGTAAATTTTCAGAATCTGCTTCTGCTCTTTATTATAAGCACATCAACCCTTTCTGCTATTAAGCAGCTATTCAGCTAGCTACCTAAAAACCTTCTTGCCCTTCTCTCTGCCACACCAGCCCACCTTGCTCATCTTCTACCTTGAGATATATGGTCTACTTTTCATGATCACTGCTCAATGTCAGGACTTGTTGCATATTCTGGTCCACATTATGTTCTGGTTCATCACTCAGGACAAATTCCCTCTTGTCTAGGCCAACACTTTACATTTAAAACCTATCAAGTACAAAAAACGTATTTTACATATTCCACATTTCCAAAATATGGAATCATAAGAATTACAATGAATAAAGAATCCTTAGGCTATCCAACTAGAAGACACACAAAGCAGTTACTTTAATCATTATTTTATGCACTGCTATACAGTACAAATAAGAAATGTTACACTGGCAAATAAGAAATCTAATAAACAGAAAATAATACCTTACAGTATGGGCAAGCCTGCCATCAAGGTAATTACTACTGAGGGGGAGGCTGTTTGCTCTGACACGTATGGCATTCTTAGCAAGCAGCAGGCACACAGTTTGGAGTATTGTTTTATATGAGAATCCAAACAGCTGTCCATTCTGAGTCAAATTACACCAAGATTTTACAGATAGAAATCTATAAACAAGAGCAGCTGTTGCAAGCCACTGTGTCTCCCCCTCATAACTCTGATAGGAATTATTCCATTTGTTTTACAAGACCTAAATGCAGAAAGTTAAGTTCCAAATGCAGAAAACATATTTGATCTTCTTCACAGCTATATTTTTATATAAACATCTTAGCCAACGACTATTTCAAAGGTTCCATTAAAGTAAACATGGTCCCACAACAAGGAAGTATCTAAAGCTTGGCATATTTCTCCATACATGTATACATGCTTGTTGCATTATACTGACAAAAAAGATTTAGCAAGTATCTTGTACTGTATAGACGAAAACCCTACAACACAGACTTCAACAAATTATACTCATACAGAAATGTATGATCATACTTTAGTGAGAAAAGTTGTGGGGGAGCAATTGCCAGGGTTGGGGGCAGACCAAAGTGCAGTTGGGGAATTCTTACTACTCCATATAAGCCCAGAATCTAAGCACACTTATGCAGACTTCTGTTGCAAAAATGAACTTGTTTCTGTTCATGTTGTTCTGGTAAGGTTGACTCTTAAACGAGGGGTGGGCAACTGCTGGGGGCTAGGGTACTGCATTAGCCACCTAGGAGTCCTTGGGGCCTGCACTCCCTCTGCCACAACCCTCACTGGAAAAAAAAGAGCAGCTTCCAAATGCCCTGAACACCCTTTAGGGGCTGGGGCGGTTCACTTTGTTTTAGGGCCCTCCTGGGCCATTTGAGAACTTCCAGTCACTTCTGGTTTTTAAAAGGCTTTTCTTGAGCCTGAAATAGGCAAATGGGGTAAAAATGGCCAAAGTGCCCCCATGTTCCCAAGGGCATCTGCTGGGGGGAAAAAATTAAAAATTAGGATTTACTTATATGAAAATTCTGAAAAATTTAAAAATAAATACTCTAGAAGGGATGTCATAAATAAACTCAATACAGTGCCTTTAGCTTTTCTATTTCCTTCTTTTTTACAAACCCCCCCCAAAACTACATGATTATATACAGTAGGCCCTCCACATTTGTGAAGGTTAGAGATATAGAACCCACGCAAATGTCAAAAAAATATGCATAATTCCCCTGGTAGGTGCCCTCACAGCACATTCCTGCTGGCTTCCTGGCACTGGTGCACCCATCCCAGCAGGCACAGGGAGCGCAAAGAATGGTTGATCGCCCCCCTGCATGCTCCTGCTGGCCACCACGGGCACACCCACATGGGTGGCAGACAAGGGAGCACAGGGAACAGGAATCACCCTCCCTGCACCCTCCTGCCAGCTGCTGCCAGTGCACCCCTGCAGGCAAAAGGCCGGGGAATGGGAGGGGGCAAGCACGCAGTTCATAAATAATCAAATTCGCAAAAGTGAAACCCGCGAATGTGGAGAGAGAATTGTACTACTATACCAAATAAGAAGCAAACACTCTATCTACTCTAAGTTAAAGGACCCTGGTCAGCAATTAGTTTTTCTTGAACACCAGTTTGAGAAATATACTGATGGCAACAGATCAAAACCGATCTTGATTAGCACTAGCTTCATGTATGTTAGTTCAGAAGAACAAGTGGCAGAGTGGTCAAAAGTGAGATGGAAGACCTCCTGCTCCTCCTGCTTCTCCCTCTTGAAACTCCAAGCTGTTTCATGTACTATAAGGGGGGGAGAATAAAGAGGATCTCTGTAGTCTAGGCTGCACCTGCTAGAGAACACTAATTTGTACAGAGCCACTGGTTATTGACTGCTGATATAGGTAGGGGCTGTTGGGCTGGTATACTAGTGGGAAATCTGCATTTATTTCCTAGCATAAACCTGTTCAGGTCTGCCAAGAACAGGACCGGAAGAAAAGTAACAGTAAAAGAAATGGAAAAGAAATGTTCTAAAATATTTTAAAAAGTAAGGTTATGGAAATGTATAAAATGATACACTTATAAATTGTTACCTCAATAAAGCAAAATGCATTTATATGAATTCTCTAAACAGAAATCTAATACACAAAATTTATATATTAGGGTCTCCTATGTATTTGTACTTCACAAATTGTTTCTTGATAAAGACATACTATTTCAACAACATTTTAATGGATGTTAAATGTTTACCTACTCCTGAAAATATGTGTTAATATGTGTGCTGAAGTCCAGGACTGAACTAAATAGCTTTAACGAATATAAATATACATCAGTGTATAAACATTTTAAAGCTTAAAACCATCCAATCTAAACAAATCCTCTATTTCAGCAGCCTTGCTAAGAAATTTCTGGCTATATTCTGCATCCATTTCCTAGAGATATAAATCAAGAGTGATTCCATTAACATCAGCTCACTGGATCTGTATTTGCACCACTATAACTTAAACTGATGTTGACAGAAGAGAAGTGAGGAAGCTTGTTTGGGAAAATTAAAAGATAGGATTTTATTTATCCATTTTTTTGGTACATTTTATTATTATAATCTGCAGAAATTAAAGGAATGTGGAATCAATGAAGAAGCCAATCTAGATTGGAAGAAGCAATGTCCATGTCATCTGAATAACATTACTGACCTAGGACACAAGACTCTACACTGCAGAATTACTGAGTTCATGATACCACTCTAAAGAAGGATATGGGCAAGTCTGTTAAGAAGCTATTTGCAAAACACCTCTAGCAAGATATGTGTGTACACATACATGTGTTTCCTGCGACGAAATTCTCCAGTCAGTCTGGCTCAAGGAAAAGAAGGTTTAGCTGAGGAGGCCTCTCTAGTCAACTTCATGAGCCAGAGACCACATTGGAAAGGAAATGAGGAATGTGACTCCACTAACTACCACCACCAGAGGTGTCATATTTATTATATTATTGGACATAAATGAATATCCTCAAGCAAAGTTCTACTTCCCAAGGATCTCAATACATAATAACCTTACCAAATTTGGGGTTTTTGTGACATAATGCATGACACACGAAAGTTCCAGATAGGAACAGAAGTGCAAATTTTTACCTTATACTCAAATTGAACAGTGAAAAACTAACAGATAAGTAAATTTTTAAATCCTACCAAGCACATACAATTTAGTTGCTTAGCTCTTAACTACTGCTGTTCAGGAACGTTACTGGTGCTTAAACAAATTGACCCTTTTATGAGAAATCCTTCAAAGTGGTGGTCAGGACAGATATCAACCATTATTTCATTCTGCTACCACATAATGGGAAATGCTGCTCTCCATTTCTTTATGCTTCTGTTAAAATGTTTCCTACCAAACAGTCCACTATTTGTGGAATAATTTTGGAACACCCTCCTCCCCACTACCTGCTTGCTGCTGTCTTGGTTTTTTTCATAGTTTCAGTTTTTAAAGGGTTAGATCACACTATTATTAACTCATATGTTGCTATTATGAACACATCGACAGTTCTGAGAAGCCTTGCCCAACTTGGTGTCTTTCTGGTATCTTGTACTACAACTCCCATAGTTCCATCTAGCAGTCACACTGGCTATGCTGACTGTGTGGAAGGTAAGAGTTATAATCCTGCAGATCTGGAAGGTCCATCAGTTTGGAGAGGCTGGTAAAGAACAAATGTGCAACTTTCTCATATTTGAGAAACCTCTTTTTTTAACCTACAACATATGTAACTGTTTCCCTCATTTTATAAATGCACCTGCTGTTTCTTTCTCCTCATAACCTGAAATCTGATAACCTTCCTCCATCCAATAATCTTCTTACTTTACAATAACTTGTCTCCTTTCTTGACTGGGACAAAGACAATAATAAAAACTATGCCTACACAGTTGTGTAGTGGGCAGTAGTGTTCTGGTCCAAGTGCACCTTCTAAGGGAAGGTGCTTTCCTGAAGAAGTTGACAGACAAAGGAATAAGATTCAAGGCAACAATATTTTTTATTATAATATATTAAAATATTCTAAATGTCCTCATATCCGTAGAGGTGCTACGGATATTTACATTGTTTAAAATCAATTAAATAGCTAAGGCACTAAAAACTGTGAACATAATCAAACAAAGACAAGCCACAAAATCCATAAGAGACGGAGTGAGCTACTTTTAAAATGACCTGGCAAATGAAAAGGCTGAAACAAATGCAACCTTGGCACCAGTTAGAACTCCATGAGACAGGTATTCCATAATTATGCTTTGGTCACTGGTACAATTTTGAAAGGGTTTAGATGAGGTTAATATTCACTTAAGCATTGTTATAATAAGCACTGTGCCAAGACTCTGCAAAATTCTTGCCAGACCTTGGGAAACTCTTCCAAGGTTTGGCAAAGGCCTATCTAAGGACTATTTAATGTTTTCTTGGCAGATGCTCCTAGATTGGTGAACTCCGTTCCTAGGGATGTCTGAGCTGGCCAGTCCCCTATTCTCCTTCCAGCAGGCAAAGACTTTTTTTTCTTTACTGGGATTCTTTTACATTGCTTTTGACTTGACTGTATTTCAATATTACAATTTTTAATTATGTTTCAATATTTTAACTTCTTAAAATTCTTCATGTTTTGAGGTTAATTTTGTTGTGAGCCACCACAACTCCCAGGGTTGGGAGGAAGGCAGCATGGAAGAATACTAAATGCTTTTGACTTCACTGCATATGATCTGGTCTCAGTCTGTGGGCAGCAGCTCTCTGGCTGCCTTGTTCACCTTCCATTTTGTTGAAAGTATGGTATTTCCAGAATTATGGCAAAGCACCAGCACAACCATGAAGTCCCCAGCCACCTTCTGACAGAGTAGCAGCATCAGACTGCTGAAGGCCTCCAAAGGAATGGCAAGATGATGGCTTTTGTCAAAGGGGAGCTTAGATGGGAGTGGCCCTCTCAACATGAACATGTTGTTTTTGCCCTTTCTCACTGACATTAACCTGACATTTTGGCTCCAGAGTTCAATTTGTTGTGGAAGAGGCACTGGGGAAAGCTGTAAAACTCTCAAAATTGCTGCAGGGTTAGACCATTTGTGGATATGCTTCTTTCACTGATTAGATTCAAGAAAAGTGATGCTTTTAACTATAGAAAGAAGCAAAAGCCTATTGGGCAGCCAACCCAGGCAACAAACTCATGACACTACCTTTACATGGGAAAATGTGGATCCTTGGCAGAAAACGTGGCCCAACATCAAAACATCTCTACCTCTTAAACTGGACAACAGCTTTACATGCTACCATGGTACCCTTTATTTTGAATACTGTCCTATCCTTGCCACTAGGCTAAGGCCAACCAATTGGCCAGGAACCTCCCTTAAGCTTTCGCTTCATTCCTTACAGCCAAACTATCATTCTCTTTATTCTAACCCATCCTGGATCCATCCTCAGGGCTACTGAATCCTACATACTCTCTGAACACGCAACTCCCCCATTCTTTTACAGCCACTCTGATCAGTTAAGAGTTATAGTACCACTAGATCAGAACACATGTAACTAGTGGCATAAAGAAATCGCAATGACTAAAAAAGTTGTCACAAAAAAAAAAATATTTAGGGGAAACAGAAATAACTGGGGGAGAAATACTATTAGGACAATAGGCTGAGTGCTCTGAATGTATGCCAGATGTTACAGTTGTGGGATAAAATAGTAGTGTCTATTGGCTCTAGATCATTATTCAGCAGAGCTGGGCACAAAACAGTTCTACAATGGAGAAGATGCATCTTTTTACCAGCTTCTGCTACTACTTTCTCACATCAAATTTCAACAGATCTTAAAGAGATGCTCAGTTTCACATTCATAACTGAGAACTTCCAGTGACAGATGAGGCTAATAGTTCTAGCTGTTTCCCTTCCAACTTCACTGCCTACCAACACCAGTAATTATTGCATTTGGGAGATTAAATTGCTGCCAAGTGACAAGAGATGCGGACACAGATAGAATACATTTTGTTAATTTTCTCTATTTCTTTATTTCCTCTGCATGTTTTAGCTGTCTAGTAAATATGACGGAAAAACTGTTTTTTTCCCTTTAAAAAGATAGGGTCTACTTATTACATGAAAAATGTGTATAGTCTGCAAGTATGCCTACTTCTGTATCAGGGTTATTTGTATGATTTTCAGACAAGGATCTCTCTTCAGCTGGAGGATTACAATTAGTAGTTTGAAATTCTGGAGGCTCTTTCATTATATTGGATTAGGAAATGAGAAAGCTGTGGGTTGATCCTTGTATGATATACAAAAACAAAAAATGCCTGTTCTTTCTGTTAACTAGGTTTAGCTGAAATGCATTTTGTGAACCTGTACATTTCATTCCCTTTTTGAATAAAGAGGTTTTAAAAGATAAAGTGTTAAAAAAATGATAAAAAATTGAAATTTACTTAGAAGCATCTCTACAGTGATTGTACAATTGAGTTTAATCCTAGCAGTCTCATTTTTACTACATCATCTTTCTTTTAGTTCCCCCAGAAGGTAATTACTGTGTGCTCTACCCTATGATAGACTTCTGCTCCAAAAGCATCTGTTATGCATTTATGGGCTAAGTGATTCAGCATGCTGGTAAGGAAATATTGTGTGTTTGATGTACTTTAAATCTTGTTTTGATCCCCAATTGACAACCAAGTGGAGGGCCATTACCACAGAGGTAGCAATTTGACTTTAGCTAAATTTAGCTAAGAGGCAGACATTATTGTCATAATAAGGAATTGCTGTATTCATGTAGATAGTATGAAGAGACATGCCTCAAATTATCACACACAGCAAATGCTTGCTGCCATTGCATTAATTTCATCTTCTAGACCAAAAAAAGCAGACTTCTACCCTACTCCTGCTATCCCAATGCAGGGCTGCTGGGCTTACTTCATGACAGGTGAGACAGTTAAAGACGAGTCAAACTTGGGACGAGGTGGCAGACAACTAAAAGCTAGAACACACTGTGATTTACACATCATGAAAAAAACTTGTTTTAAAATCTTCTCCTAGACCAATAAGGCACTAGAAATGCAATTTATAAAAATAGAGAGCTTTGATATCCAGAAAGCATTTTTTAAAGTATTCATTTAAATTGGGCACATATATCAGGTTTCACCCTTTTTTTGTTTCAGAGCATTGTACAAAAAAATGTGTATCACGGTGAACTGTAATAATAAAAGAAAGCAATAAACAATAGAAAGGAAAGAAATGATGATGCCAAATGTAAATATAGATGTAATATAAAACCAAGAACTATTAAAATATTGCAAGCAAGTTTATGAAATAGGAGAAACCAGAGTAAATGTTTCAGTGTGGATTCTTCCTTCCTTCCTTCCACTGGTTCACTCCTTACCTACATTCTGCACCTCAAAGGATAGCAGCAAGACTCATGTCACCTATCACCAAGTATTCCAGGTAAAAGACTGCAGGCAGTCCCCCTTTTGTGATGACAAGGATCTGTTATCCATTACACATGCCATCGTCACTCTGACATAAGATTACTGCTTTTAAAAACTGTTCAGAAGCTTCAGCTGATACACAATACAACAGCCTGCACTATCTGAGTGGGTCTGGGAGAATATTTGAATATTTTCATCAGAACTCCAGCTTCTGTATATTTCCCACTCCTTTTCCATTTTCCATTTGAGTGCTCGATTAAACCTAGAATACTTAAACAACTTAGGACACACAGAGATGCTGTCTTTTCCCATTTATTCCATTATGTTCTCCAAGACTAGCCATTTGGGGAACTCAGGGAACTCCCTAATATCAAGTCAGACTATTGGTCAGTCTAGCTCAGTATTATTTTCACAGACTGGTGGTAGGTTCTCCAGGGTTTCACACAACAGTCCTTCCCAGCAACATCTGAAGATACCAAGGTTGAACCTAGGGCTTTATTACTGACCTTCAGCACTTCCCCTGTGTATCATTGTGAAACGACTAGAGGACAGGGTAATAATGAAGATATTTTGCTTAGAAGATTTTTCTACATACTGAAAGCCTTTGAAATATGGAGGATTGTACATACAAATTAAATATTTTTAATTATTTTTAAAATATTTTAAAATAATTCCCAGGCTCTTTCAGTCTCCAAGATTAGCATCTGAACATTTCCCTCATAATCTACCATCTTTCCTCATAACCCTTCTCTTCATGTAGAGTGTATACCAAAATTCCCCATCTGTACATTATGCAGGAAGTACAGCTAATGCAGAAGCTACTCAGGTTCCCCATTATCACCACTTCTTTGCAGCATCTGACGCTACCTTTAGTTTGAAGCAATTACATGAGTAGCTGAAGTACCAACCAGCTCACATCGGTTTGAACAGACATGTTTCAGACATTATTAGATGTTATGTATGCTTGAAGAAGAACAATTACACATTACAGAGCCCAAACAGGAGGTTTAAGAGCTGTCTCTTTCAAAATCTTAGTCAACACCTGGACCAAAGTGGTGTTAATATCCAATTTACTACTGATACCCCCCACATTACACTATATCAAAGCTTCTCTCTCTGCTAGGCTCTTATCTCTAATTACATATTTGTAACCATTATTAAAATAATTTTCTCCTAAGGATGAGCAAAACTTAGTGGACATTTACCCATTCTTCATTTACCAAAACCCCTCTCTCTTCTTACAACCAACATGCTCAACCTTTAAGACCAGAAAAGTCTGCATTTGACACCCAACAGATTAGCAAAAATGAACAAGACTATGAACAATCACTGTTGGAAATGTAAAGTGGGATCTTTCTATCATATGTGGTGGGGATGTGATAGAGCAAAGAGATTCTGGTATGCCATACGAGTTAATATGCAAAAAATTTGAAACAGAAAATTGATTTAGTTCCTGAATTTTTTTTATTGGGGATTTTTGGTGCAGACAACAGGATGGAGTTCTGCACCAAAAGATTAGTATGGCATCTGATTGTGGCAGCAAGACTTGTTTATGCCAAATATTGGAAATCGACTTGCATCCCCACAGTTGACGAATGGTTAGAAAAAATCATTGAAATTGCACAGATGGATAAAATGACATGCAGATTGGAGAATAAGATGGACAGTAAGTTCTATAGACCTTGAGAGCTGTTTACAGAATTTTTGGAAAATAAGGAAATTCCAACTAATAGTTTTCAACCTTGAGTATTTAGGAGAGATTAAGGGATTTTTTATGGAATTAGCTTATCCTAAACTTTACTTTAGTTCTATGGGGAATATGTTTTATTTTAGTAATATGATATATACTAGGATTAAGTGGGAATGTGACAATTTATTGTTAATATTTGTAATTATAAATAATGGGAGGTAATCCCCAGGTAATATTGTGGAGGGAGGTAGAAGGAAGAGAAGTGTCAATGTGACAGGTTTGTTTCTGAAAGAATAGGGATGCGAAGGAATACCATTAATATTATGTTGTAGATTTAAGGACTTATTGTGAAAAATGGTATTGTTAACATATAATTATTATATAATTAGAGTTGATGTAAATGTGTGATAATCAGAATATCAGTTATTTGCCTTTCTTACATAGGAAGGTTTACTTTAAGATATTTTTGAAAATATTATAAGGCTGTATCTCACCCAAGGAGGAAGCGCTCTACGTTTTTGTCTAAATTATGTAAATAAGGTGTTGTATGTGTATTATTTGTATGTTTTGTACCAGTTTGTTTGTAGATTATATGGAGTTATGTTAAGTTGTTATGTAGTTTCTTTATGTTCTTTCTAGTTTCTCAATAAAAATATTAAAAAAAAAAAAGACCAGAAAATCTGCCAAGGAGGACCAGCCCAAGAAATTTTGCTGCTTGAGGCAAAACAATAAATGTTCCTTTTCTTTACCCAAATCAAGGTGCACACTACCCAAAGCCAGTCAAGTTTTTTTAAATAGACAGACAGACAGACAGACAGACAGACAGACAGACAGACAGACAGACAGACAGACAGGACAGGCATTTCTCCCCATTCCAGTAGCAAAAGAACAAATTATTATTTGCTGCCCTTCTATGACTCAAAATCTGGCGACTAAGGCAGATGACTTATTTGTCTAATGTTAAGGGTTGGCCCTGCCACCCTAACAGCCCTACATTAATCTTCCAGGAAAACATCTGGTCCCTGAACTGCATGTACTTCTCTTTCTCCATTTTTACTCCCACTTTCTTCTTCAAGAATAAGTGCACAGGGCAGGTGAGAAATGCAAAGAGATCACAAGAGTGCATCAACTACTAAAGTATTGCATCACTGTTTCCCACTGAGAGAAAATTTTAGAGGTAATAGGGGTACATAGGGACAACCTTAGCAGCTTACCCAGGTAAATTGTTCCAGCTCTAATGATCAATCCCATGTTTTTGCTTACAACACCCTAAATGCATGGAATTGGGAGCAGACTGGTGGAAACTCCAGTTGACTCTCATAATTTTCAATGCTAGCAAGATGGGAGCTGATGAGACTGTTTGGAGCTGCAGTCTGACAACATCAAGCCTCCCTCCTCATGGAACTATCATCTTGCTTCAGTAATACAACTATTAAACTTTATGGATTGAGAAAAACAAAAGAAATGTTCTGGGTTGTTCTGGGTTTTCCGGGCTTTGAGGCCATGTTCTCTTAGTATTTTCTTCTGATGTTTTGCCTGCATCTGTGGCTGGCATCTTCAGAGGATCTGGTGGCATGGAAGCAATTTGCTCCTTCCCACCCGGGGACTACACAAGTATATATACTCTGTCTCAGTTCCATGCCACCAGATCCTCTGAAGATGCCAGCCACAGATGCAGCGAAATGTCAGGATAAAATACTAACAGAACACTGCCTCAAAGCCCAGAAACCCCACAACAACTTATGGACTCCGGTCGTGAAAGCCTTCGACTTTACAAAAGAAATTTTCTTTGCTGATTCTGAACATCGGCACTTTCATCTAAAAGCTTTTAATTCTACTCACATACTCAGTGGGTTAGAAAATGGGCACCATGTTTCTGGAAAACAGTTAAAAGTTCCTTCTGTGCTGTACAGCTGTGTCCAGTATAAAAGGACTCTGGGTCAAGATCTAAGTACATTTCACCTTTCATGGGTTACAGGTATTAAATTATAATATTTTATATGATATGATAGCATCTGGCAAGTTACATTAGCGGACACTTTACTGGCAATGGTGCAGTGCAGCGTCTCATCACGGCAGTCCCTATAGTGACAAACCTAAGGAGAGTCCAAAGACAATATATTAATCTCTTTAAAAAACAGCATCATCTTTCTAGCTAGCACTTTTCATCTACCTCAGGAACAAGTCTTTTGTAAAACTAATAGGTCCTGCCCATTCAGGACCAAACCACCCTCCAAATACTTGGATTTTGACAAGGATTGCTTATGAGAAAGCACTGTAGCTGGAGAAATCCAATTCCCTTCCAGCTCCTGTGGGGACCACATCTAAACCAAGAGGGAGCAGGGGATTCCAGTGGAGAAGGCAGTCCCTGCTACTCAGAGAGTCACAGATCTTTGCCCCGCTAGCCCCGGATTCATTATATCACTGCTCACTGAGCTACTAGAACTTTATTTAATACCATATACTGTCACAACATGAAACCCCTGCCATTTCTTCAAGATGGAGCAAAAGACTAGTATATGCAGTGCAAGAATAATAATTAGGATAAAAGAGATTCAAAGACTAACAAAAGCTGTGGGTTTTAGGACAGAAGTAAGGAGGGATAAATACACATGCAGTTTTCCTACTCAACAGCTAATATATACTTCAGGAAAGCAGAGAGGCAACATAAAGCAAGATGTATGAACATATTTGTCTGGTAACTCTTGATATTTACATTAGCCCTAGCAACCTTAGATATTTATACAGCTTTTTAGAGAAAGGAAGACTTACTGGCCTACCCACTGGGCACAAAGTTGCCCAACATTTAGGATGGCATAGTAAGAGTTTGCAACTGTTTCTAATTAGTTTTTCAAGAGGCAGAGATATTCTGTCCCACTTCACTGAGAAAGACTTGATCAAGAAACCATGGATTCAGAGAATGGTAAGTTTGTAGGTTGTGGCTGCAATGCTATGAACTCTCCCAAGTGAACATTTATAGAACTGCTGCCTTCATTTTCAAAATTTAAGTCACCTTAAAGTCAGTGAGGCTTAAGTATCAGTAAAGACACACACTGTATGTGTAAACTATACTGGAGTGCATCATAAGGTTGTTTTAAATCTGTATCTATATCACAAGCAGTTTTTCTCTAAGAAGAAGTAACTAGATCAAGTTTAAAAGAATTAAGGGACTTTGATAAACACACAATGCTGCGCTGCTGTGGAGATCTCAGGATTGTCAAAATGCCCATTTTAAATTAGCTACAGTGTACAGCCAAAAAAACCACGCCTATGTAAGGATAAACCTCTTTAGGCTATATACGCATAGGAGGCCTATGCGCTTCTAATAAGAAGTTTAATATAAATCCACAGATAGTTGGGGAAAGCACAACTGCAAATCTTAGCCCACCATCCTCTTCAGTGGAAAAGAACCATTAGATGATGACTGTGCTCAGCTGAGCAACATCTAAAATCACCCACCCACTCAAGATTCCTCTGCAGATCCAGAAGAAGGAGTGGTGTGTCTGATTGTTTTTTTAAATAAGTAATCAGGATTTTCTTTCCATATAAAAGTCCCTGGCAAATTAAAAACATAAGGTGATGATACACAGAAGGCATATAAGTAAGATTTCAAAGGAAGACTTTTCTCCCCTTAAAAAGGCGTCGGCAGGTCTTGAAAGAAAATGTTGCTGAATCTGCAGTGGCGGCTGCTGGAAAATACAACCTCAAGCCTCTAATTAAGCTGTTCTGCAAAGGAGTACCATCATTTCTTCCTACCTCTGAAATGTGGGATAACCATTCTCCCTCAAATAAGAGACAGTACTTTGGCACATTAAAAAAATGAAGTAGCTACAAGGCTAATGAAGAACAGACTTGCCAATGTACATGGGTACGCATACACACACACAAAAATCAAGTCTAAAGATAATGACTGAAAATTTATGCCTGTTTCCTTCCCTGGCAGACACAAGTACAATGAGAATTCGCAGAACAGCAGATCTTTTGCGTGAACATGCTGCGTTATGTTTATACTACAGCAGATAGGCAATATGATTCAGAGGATACACGTCTCTGCACTCCTTTCTGCATCAAAATGATACATGAAGTACTAACACAGCACTGGAATACTGAAGTGTACCTGAAGTAATTCCATTCTTAACAGGAATTTAGCACACCACAAAATCAAGCAAAAAGACACCTGTGTCTTTATAGTTTATCTTTTCCGTACAGTCATGAAACAAAAATCAGTGAGATGTGTTAAGTAACTGACTATGGCCTAGTCTGCATGTAAAAATAAGGCAGTATTATTTGGAATCCTGGTATACTAGGAAGAAAGAATGCTTCCTCCTGCCAGTGGGAACTGCTAAAAAAAAAAAAAGTATGTGTAATTTTCTTGATGATCCATCTGAACATGTTCTTTGATAGCAAGAAAGAATGTGAAGCCAATAATAAATCTAGGTTGAGAATCTGGTTTATGATCATTCTGGTTAATGATGACAGCAACAAACCTAGTTCTAAACAGACTATAAGTGCTCTTTCCTGCTTTGTTTAGCCAAGCGGGAATGACTGAATGGCACGCAGCAGCATGCTGGCTCATTCCCAATAAGCCAGAATTCTGGCATACCATTATAATAATAGCAATAGCACGTGTGTTTCTATACTGCTTATCAGCTAAGTGCTCTCTAAGCAGTTTACATCCCCACAGCTATACACTGATATTGCAAGAAATGTTAGAAAATGCTGATCTTTTTCACTTTCTCCTTGCAATAGAGGGTCAAACTGCATGCTTTGTTAAACATGCAGCATACATTTTAAGATACACGTTTTGTCTTACTCTAAAACACCAAGAAAAGCCCCCTAGCCATCTATTTCCACAACCTATGCTTTTTTTTAAAGTGGGGGGAGACCTTCACTGACATTAATGGCATTTCTTCCTCTGTCCTCATCTGCATGTGAGCGACGTGCAAGTTAAAGTGAAAAAAAAAATGAATGGAACAATATTTAGATATCTGTACCCATTGATAGTGATTCAGATAAATACCACATCTACTTAATTTAGAAAATTAAGAGCAGCCCTACAGGTGCTTATAGACTGCAACTCCCACCATTTCTCATCACTGGCTAGGCTGTCCAGGGCTGATCAAGTTGTAGTCCTAACAATATCTGGAAGGCTGCCCTCTGCCTATACTTGCTTTTAAGTAAAATGAAAAGGAATCTTAAACTGCCTACTGAGTAATTAATACAGCGTATAGATTGGTCTTCAGGCAGAGATAGTTGGAGTCATTTGAACAGACACACACACACACACATTCACATTATTTATATAAAAGGGAGCATTTAGATGCACCACTTTTCTTTGAATTTAATGTTTTACTCCAGCGATAACAACTTCACTTTAGCTTCACTCATGTACTCATTTCTGTTGTACTTACTTCCCACTTATGCTAGAAATGGGTATTATTTTGTCTGAACAACCAGTATCTAATCCTGAATAAATGCCACATAGAAAGACTATAGTAAGTCTAAAAGATCACAATTTAAAGGGTTTTCCCTACCCTATGGACTAGTCAAATAGTCTTACCATTTTCCATGATAAGAATAAGCTTATTGCTATCATTAGCCTTTAAGCCTATGGTTACTTTAGGCCTGTTCTAATGGTTACTATATCCTACCCTTTATCTGGGCAATAATCAACTGGAAATGTACATTTTGTTCACTGTGCACTGATATTAATACTTTTGAAGCTGCTAAAATATGGGGGAAGCCGTCAAGGGTGTTTTCTCAGACTTAACCTTTCAAATAACCCAAGACCATCAATATCCGTACTGGTATTAAAACTTCTGAATTGCCTTAGTAAGTATGTAGACAATGCCCCCATATATAAAAATATCCTCTCTGTCCTATTATATCTCCACTGGGAATGTCTATTTTGTTCTCCTTTTGCAGCCCTCCATGAATAGCGTCTTTGTGTCTACAGTGCCTAAGAAACCTAGCGGCTGATCTATGTGAATCGTTGTTATCACCCATTAAATAAAGATAGATTTCTCTAGGGTGCTCAGAATCAGAATGGGATCTCTTTGGTTCAACAGGCTTACCACCACCAGATTGAACCTCTTATATTTTAAGGTTATCATTGTTGGTCTTGTGTTTTATATGTGCTCCCATAAATCAGACAGCAAACAGCACATTACTTACACCAGTGAAATGATTGATTGGTATCTTTGCTGTACCATTGAGGGCACCCTGTGGTGGGAGAGATACTCCAAATCATTGTTACTGTCACTGAAGCTCAACAATGCACACTCACTGAAGAAAGCATATGTCTCTATTGTAAGACAGGCATGGTTTCAAGAACACATGAAAGAGGTTCAAATTTCCAGTGTCCAGATATAACAGCTTAGCCATTACACTGGCCCAGCATCCCTCAAAGCATCAAAGATGTGATATGATAAACACAGGTAGGGTATTTAACAGAACTTTTCTGCACAGAAAATTGATGCACCAGAACAATGTTGCAACAAAAGATAACAAAACAATGATATAGAATCATTAAAAGTAATTAGGAGAGAACAAACATGCCCAGAAAACTAGAAAAATATCCATACCTGGACATTCCAAGACTGCAAAAGTTGGATGGGACAATCAAGACATCAAGGCGGGAAAATGGATGGGTACCCAGCAGAGCATAAGCAGCTGAAAGACACTGAGGCATCAGCTGGAGCAAAATCTCTTCACAGGATTTCTGAAGGCACGGTGGAGCAAAGATACGGTGAGGAATGATCACCTGAGAAGTGGCAGCAGGATCTTGGAAACGGCAAGGATAAGGTACGTGACCACAAACCCGTTCTAACAACCTGATAATGAAAAGGAATTAATTGAATTTTGATATTTCCAACAAGCAAAGTTTTCTGTCCACAAACATACTACCATTACAAATAATCTAGTTGTTTTGTTCTGATTATACCACTTCAACCATGGTGCATTTGGAATATGAATAAACTGTATTTCCTTTGATAAGGAACTTCTATAACTACAAGTAGAAAACACCACGGACATGCACATTTCTTGAGACAGCTCAGTCTAAAAACTAGAATTTTGTTGGCATTCAGGATCTGATTGACAGGCGTATTTCTGCTGAGATAATATTTTCCTACCAAATCATGATAATTTAGAGCCAACAGTAAGTCTAAAATCTCACCTCCAGCCTTATGATTGTTTGGCTGTTCCCCTCTTCCAGAAGCCTACAAGACTGCAGGGCCTGTTGGGAAGGAGAAACACTGGCATATGGTACCCTTCTCTCTCATTTTCTGTGCTCATAATCCCCATTGGCTGGCTGTGAATGGGACCACCAGACAAATCTGGGTGCCTGTGTTTGTATTTTTTATTGTTGTGCCACTTTCTTTAGTGCAGAAAATCCTTTTCTTTCCTTTGAAACCTGCAACAGTGATGGTACTGGCCACCTTAGGTAGTTGAGAACACTAAATTGTATCACTCACACACACACACACACTTGAACAGCCCGCTACCACACATCCCTCTCTTACTACTCCCTCAATGCGCTGCCATCATTTCATTCCATTCCCTTCTTTCCTGCCTCATTTGTCCTACATGCAACACCACATTGCCTCCCACCTTTCCATCTTTTTTCTAGCCTTGCCTCACCCCAAGTTACTCTCTGTCTGCCTTCTGGTATTTGTACTAGCTTACACTTAGGCTAGGTGGCCGTAGCCATTGTGCAGTCAACACTTTAGGATGAGGAGCAAGGGGAAAGAAGGTAAAGCAGAAATGGAGGTGCTGTGACAGATGATGCCTCTGAGATCGAGGAGCAACTGATTGTGTCAAGAACTGAGCCAGTGAGTGAGCAAATCAACTTGCAAACATCCCCCAAACTGGAAGGTCAAGCAGAGACAAAGTTGCCCCAGCCAGCTCACGACAGAGAGGGAAACAGCAGTGATTCAGAGGAGTTACAGCCACCTGTGTCTATCAGCCCTCAATTACTGCTGAAAAGGACCGCTCAGAGGGAGGCTGCATGGACTAGATTGAAGAAACAATAACAAGTAGCACCCATTCACAGCAGCTATTTAAGTCTGCCGGCATGGCTGCTCTTTGTTTGCAACAAATTACTAGCAAATCCTCACGACTTTCATGTCTCCTGCTTCCTGAAACCCTCCGGACAGATGTCTGCCTCCTGAACCTTAGGACTGGATCTTGACTTGGCTCAGCTTGCGTCTTCCTTGTGTTTGGTGTATTTGGATGCTCCCTACAAACATTCCTGACCTCCCTCCTCCCTTGCTGGCTGAGGCTCAGCAGGGAGAGAATTGTGACAAGTGTCAGCAATGGTGTGGTAATGGAGGCAATGGCAGCCTTTTCCTTGCTGACTTAGCTACTGTCAGAGGCTGGGATGTCTCCCACTCCCCTAAGCTGCCTCTACTTCTCCTCTCAAACCTCACACTACTCTTTCTCTCACTTCCTCTATGCTTTATCCTTGCTACCTGCATATTTGTCTGCTTTCTGTTTAAGGTAAGGAGCACCATCTACTTTGTGAGGTCAATACTGCTTCACAGAAGGCAGGCAGAAGAAGAAGGAAGAAGAGGTTGGAAGTGGAGTGGGAAGTGCAAAGGAAGGAGGCACCATCATGGTACAAGGTAAGGCAAGGCAGGAGAAAAAAGAAAAAGACTGCTTGAGGCGGTGGTGGAGGAGCAAAGAAGGAGGCAAGCTGGAAGAAGCCCTTCTGAAGGGGGAGCAATGTAACTCATTGGCACTCTGATCCCTCCGTTGGCCACCTCTCCCTGTCCAGTTGAAAGGCCAGCTCTGCAAGGAGCCATTTGACTTCTGACTGATAAAAGAGGTGGGGCAGAGGGTGGAAGAGGAAAGGCAGTACTATGGCAAAGGTTCAAGACTAAGTAGGGAAACAACCAGGCAACACTTTAAGAAGTGTGAAACAGCACAGAGTATTTGTATTGGAATTGGTTCATCTTCTGTCTTCATCAGCTTTAATCCTGGTATAGCACAACCACAGTATAAAGAAGCTACTCATCTAAACTCCTGCAATGCTCCAGCTAGCATTTAGTTCAAAAATGCAATTTTTCCAGCAACGATTAACAGTAGTCAGATTTTCTCTTAACCAAGACTTACAAATCCAGTTCAGATTTTTTAAAGGGAAGAAATCTAGTTAGCATTGATGCAGACATAATATTAAAGCAAAGCCACAGTTGACCTCAGAAGGGAGAAGGAGTCTGCAGCTCACTCTGGATTTCATAACTATGGTTAAGAGAACATTAGCAGACACATCTGCAACGAGCACATATCTGTTTATTATCTGTCCACTATATTGGACAATGAATGCATAATGTGTAGAGATGTTCTACCTGATGTTTCTAATCTTGAATGGCACACAGTCAGGACAAATTAACAGTAATGCATTTTGAATTCCTTTGAACAAATCTTGCCATGAAACTGATGATCTGTTACAGACTCAAAAAACATGAAATACAAATGCTTCACAACAGCAACATGCTTTGCTGTGGAACAATCTTTCTATAAATATGTGAACAAACAGGAACTATTAGAAACAGGATACTTCAAACATAACAGAATTGGAAAAACAAAGTGGATGGAAAATACAGCTAGGAGAATATGTCAGCACTTCTATACGAAGATAATTTAAAACAAAACAGACTTGAAAGATATGAAAGAGATATGCTAAATCACTAGAAAGAAACAGAAACAGCTGTTTAGCCAGTCTTATAAATATAGAAGTAAAGAGCACCCACTTAAATTAATATATCAAGCAAACCCATTAAAAAGTGAATAGTTTCTGAAAGGTAACATTATGGCCAGTTTGAAATTGTAAAAACAAAGCATAATCTTTCACTGTACCTGGTAATGTGTTCCTTAAAATAATTTCTTTATTTGGGTCTTAAGCTAAACTTAACACAAGAGTGGTAACCTGAAATCTTAAGCACTCCCATTTTGTCATTAACAGTACTACTAGAATGTATGCAATCACACAGTCATTAACTATATTGTTTTGAACAGGAACAACCTTAGTGACTTAAAAACAAACAAAATAATATCTAGGGGAAAAAGGATATAAGTGCCTTGCATGATATACGAATTCAATTTTCACATACTTTAGCTAAAGCTAATCTATGTAGAAACCAGTTCTATAGCTCAAAGAACACTTTCTACATAAGCAACACACCCTTGCCCATCCTCACTCATTGAACTGATTCTTTTATATGGTTTCCCTTTGCTTTGATTAAACATGTTCTGCTATTGTTCCTTGACGCTGATGACTCATTTTCTTGTATAACAGAAAAAAATGGAATGCTCTCTAAAGTACATATTTTTCAACTGTAATCACCAACCTGACATCCGCCTTTGAGAACAGTGGAAAGATCCCATCAGTCCTCTGAACACTAGTTGCATAAGTTTTTCTTTTAACTTCTGCCCAGCATCCAACAGCAATAGTGAAGGTTGATGCTGGCATTGGCATGGTCACATAATAAAACCAGCTTAATACACCTACAAAGAAAAAGAAAAGACATTACCCACTGCATTGGAACTTGAAATGCTAAATTTAAAAAGTGTATCTTTGATTCAGTTACCCAGAAAGTCTGAGGCTAGATTTGCTTGTTTTTTTTAATTCAGCTACAATGGGTAGCATCCAGTTAAGCCCTCCCACTCACAGAACTGCTTCTCTCAATGGAATGGGGAAGGGCCAATTCCTCCTTCACCATCCTCAAAATCAGCTTTGAGACTGTTGGGAAAACCTACAGAGTAGTTTTTGAAGGAGGGGTGCAAATGGGAGAGGAGGAAGAAGTCCTATTACACTAGAGTTCTGCCCATGCCACACTCCACTTTCTGTTTCTAAAACATCACAGTTAATGGCTATACTATAAGCTTAAAATATTCTACAATCTACAGTGAAAAAAGAAGCCTCTCATATCATAAAAATACTGGCTGAAATCCAGTGCTGTGTAAGTGAAAGACAGAAATGTTCAAATGACCTTTTTCTTTCTGTTTCTCAGGTTGTAGCCCCAGTACTCTGTACCCTTTCTGGAGGATTTAGGGAAAGCTACAGAACCCTGAAAAATATTTTTTATTGGACAGCACTGAGAGGCAGGAATCACCAGATTTGAGAGTAGGGTTGTAAGAGATGCCTCTCTATTTAAGGGTTGGAAAGTTTATCCCTTATGAACACTAAATGGGATGCCAAAGGTCCTGTATTTGGGAGTTAATCACACAGCACTTACAATATATACCAAATGCTGGGTGCGGTGGGGTCTGTTATTAGCATAGTTGATGGCCATTTTTCCCACTTCAGGCTGAGCAACACACTCAGCCTCCTAAAAGTAAAATTCCTCCCCTCACAATGGCTGCTGGCCTGCCATCAGGACATTTTCAGTGGTTTGGGGGTTCTTGCAAGATCTGAGAAGTGGGAACACTCACAACAGGCCCTCTTCTAACAAGACTTGAGGTGGATTCATGTAGGTCTGGCTCACATGTCCTAGGCAGTATTGTGCTGGCTGGCAATCACGGTGCAAGATTTCCAAATTAGCTTTTCTCTCTGTGGCCTGCCACTGAAATTCTAAAAACCAGGCAAGATCAGCTATACCTGATAGCCTATTTTGTAATTTGCTGGTACCCCCCAACCAGGCCAGAGAAGGAAGAACTCAGAACATGAGCTGACAGTTTTAAACAATAGTCCTGTGGCACCTGAAAGACAAACCAATTTTATTATCACCACCTCACCATATCATCAATTGTGACTGTCTCTTATTATTTTGAAAACCACCTAGCCCTAATTGGGAGCCTAATTAAGATCCATCAATTCAATTACTGTAACCTTGTAAAACACATTCCACAATGTTTTGTGGGTCCCCCAGACACCCTTGAGAGCCAGTGTGGTATAGTGATTTGAGCACTGGTCTACAACCCTGGAAACCAGAGTTCAATTCCCCACTCAACCATGGAAACCTTGAGCACATCACACACTCTCAGCCCCAGAAAACCCCATGACAGATAGGGTGGTCATAAGTCAGAAACAACGTGAAAGTACACAACAAAAACAACAACAACAACAACAACCAACACCCTTTAAAGTTTTGTCTAGTGGTATAAAGGTGGAGAATGAAAGATGTGTTCCTTGAACTTGACTTCTACTTATGCAAAGTTGGATTTCACCCATTATTTGAAAGTCTCAAGATGGTTTTCATATTGCTGTGGCCAGATATATCTCCAATTTAAGAACATAATCCAGCATGCCCAATTTGATACCAAAGATACTAAAAAGGATCCCCTAAATTGCTTCTTTTGTGTGGTTAGTCTGGATATATCTATTCAAGCTGCACTTAGTTTTATCCAGTTGCATTTTATGTATGTTGTCTCTGTACAAGACGCAAGAGGAATAGCAAGCAAATTTAGTAATCTAGAAAGAAAATTCTCAGTCTGTGGAGCTGATATCTCAACTCTTTTCTTCTTGAAATCAAAGTCCCTATTCATTCATGTATGCATAACAGTTAAAGACTGCAATATCTGGTGAAAACCTGCAGATCCAAAACAACCATCACAAACCCAACAGCAAGGAGATTTAAAACATAATTGCCTAAATCCAACTGTTAATCCCAACTACAGCAGAACAACTGAATTTATCAAATGCTGACCTCACACTTTCCCACTGATTCCGTGAGTTTACTTTAATTGCAAACTAATGTTTGGATTTATGCCAATGCTTCTGTAAAATGTAAAAGGCCAAGGCTCCCAAATGTTTGAAGACTCCCTCCTCTAAAACAATCTCACAGAATCTGTTTTCCTGTCTACTAGAATGTTGAAATTTACTAAGCAGAGCAACACACACAAGAGTGGCCTAGGCTGTTAATTATTTAATATAATTATTAATTATTATTAATTATTATTTAATATACCACCCTGTGTAATATGAATGCCTCACTGCAGCAAGACAGAGCTCCATTCTGCCTAAAACAGGCTGAGATGGGGAGGAACCCTCCCTGAACCCAACCACACTAGATAACCACCAACCAACCTCCAATACCCCTTTTTGGGCTATGGTTCTGTTGGCTTCCCAGCTCCAGTTGTTCCTAGATGGAGTGGGTTATCTAGATATATTTCAGTCTGGCTTCTGGCCTGGGTATGGACAAAGACATCTTTCGTCACCTTCCTGGATGACCAACACTGGGTAAGAAGATAGGGCACATGTGTCCCTGTTGGTCTTGCTGGGCCTCTTAGTGGCTTTTGATAACATAGGCCACAGTACACTTTTGGGCTGCCTTTCTTGGATGAAATGTGGGGGCACTATAGGTTGATGTCCAACAACCTATGGATTCGGCCATGAAAGCCTTTGACTTTACATCGTGGGGGCACTGTCTTACAGTGGTTCTAGTCCTTCTTGTGGGAGGGGAGATAACTTAGAAGGTGTTTCTGTGAAGGACTGCTGTTCTATTCCCAGACCATTGTCCTCTGGGGTCACTCAGGCCTCAGTTTTGTCATCAGTGCTGTTTAACATCTACATTAAACTGCTGGGATGAGTTATCCAGTGTTTTCTGTTTCAGTGTCATCATTATTCTGAGGACATTCAATTCAATCTTTCCCTTCCATCTAATCCAAGAAGGCTGTTTTGGTGCTAAACCAGTGTTTGCTGTCAGTAATGGACTGATAAGGGCAAAGTAATTGAAGCTTAATCCAGAAAAAGCAAAAGTACTCCTACATTCCCCTAAAATCTCAGGTTTGCAGTTGAGATGTTTCCAGATTTCATCCAGGATCCCCAGGTTTCAGCAGTGGCCAGACTGTATTTGCACAGTTACCTATAGTGCACCAGCTGAGATATCAGATCTGGCTATAGTAACACATGCCTTAATAATGTCCTGGTTGGATTAGTACGTGGGGCTGCCTTCGGGAATTCTTTGGAAACTTCATGAGCTCCAAAATATTGTGGCCAGATTGTTAACTTGGGCTGGTTACAGGGAACACATAACTTCCTTGTTGCAACAGCTTCACAGGCTATTGGTCTGTTTCTGGAGAGAATTTAAAATGCTCATTATGACCTTTAAAGTTCTACATGACTTCGGTTCAAACTATCTGAAAATCATATCTCCTTTATATGAGCCTACCCAAGTTTCAAGATGTTTGGAGGACAGCTTTCTCTCAGTTCCACCACCGACACAGGCATGTTTGGTGAGGACACAGGAGAGAGCCTTCTTAGTGGCTGCCTCCATATTATGGAAATCCCTCCTATGGGGTAGAGGTTTCTTTGATTCCACCCCATCTTCTCTTTCTCCATTGGCAGGCAAAGACCTCAGCAGAAAAGGCTTTTAATAGCATATATTGTTTTCATCTTTTTATTAAGTTTTAAACAGATTTTAAACTATTTTAACTTTGTGTTTTTAATAGAATTCCTTAATTGTTTTTTAACTTTTGCACTAATAGTTTTTTTAACTGTTCTTTGTTTTAATTGTTTGTAAGCTATATTAGGTCCTACAATGGCACAGGATATCAATTAAGTAAGTAATAAATAAATAAATAATAGCTAACAAGCGCTATTCAGTGGGACATAGCTAAAGTCACACTGAGTTACCCACGATCAAATATTCTAACACAGTACTCTAAAACAGTCCGGCAAAGCTGAACAAAGTCCATGTCAAAATCACACATCAACCATTCAGCACCCTTATTTTCCAGATGAAGAACAGTAATGTTGAGAAACAAAATAAACAATTAACAGAGGACTATCACTGCAGATTTTTTCTTCTTCCAGTTTTATTTCCTTTTGTTAAAGTACTAGGAGTCAAAATCCTTCGGAAATCAATTGCATTCCACCCAGAGATCAACCAATAAACCACTATTCATTTTCTCCAAATCTCTGCTCAGTCATTATGTAAAGGATAATGATAATTTTAGCTATCTTCCTGTTGACCCACAGTTTTCCCATACAGCAACTGTAATCATTAAACATTCCGAAGCTGTTTGTACATATCTATGTAGTACAATTATCTGCCTGTTTTTCAAAAAGTTTATATCCATTAATCACCAAGTTTAACCATTTTACTGGTTTTCTTCCTCTTGTTGGTTCCAGAAACTTAAAAGAATTATGATTTCTTGCTCTGTGCCTTTCTGCCCAAAGCATTCATGCTGCATCTTCCCTTTACATTTTTATTACTATCTTATTGTCTCAGTAGTATACCCTTGTGTGGCTCCCTGGGATACAGCACCACCTAGGGTGGAAACAACAAAATATTCATGATACAGTGCACATTTCCACGTAGCACAGAAATGGTCCAATTGCTTTGTACAAATGTTGGACAGATTTGGGGTGGTAATTTGTGTTTCCTGCAAAAATTAGATACTCAGTTTACATTCTATGTAAAATACATAATTTGGAGCAATATTACTTTGTTGTTGCTATTGTTGTTGTATGCCTTCAATTTGTTTCCAACTTATGGTGCCCCTAAGCCAAATTTATCATGGGGCGTCTTGGTAAGATCTGTTCAAAAGGGGCCTGCCTTTGCCTTCTTCTTGCCCAAGGTCACACAGTGGGTTTCCATGGCTGAGTGGGAATTTGAGCCCTGATCCTTCCAGAATCAAAGTCCAACGCTCAAACCACTACACCATGTTGGCTCTCAGCAGCATTACTATTATATTTATTAAAGGCAATGGCATACTAGGCTTCTTACTGCAATAATTTCATCAATAATTCAATAAATACTCCAAATAAATAATTAAATTTAAGATTCTATTGGCTTTCAATTTGATGTTTAGTTCCTCACCATAAAACCATTAGGTCAAAAAGAGGACTAGGTATTTTCTCTTTTATTTTTAAACTCTCATCCTACCAGAAGGAACATTTTAGCATCCCAGAATAACATTTTGCTGCAGTCTTCACAAAGAAGTAGACCTACAAAGTGTTATGATTAAAGTTCCCCGTTCTGGTCACTTGTCATGTACACTTTTTGTTTTCTTTTTACAGACAAAAGACAGCTGGGGGGAAATGTCCCAAGAATTCGATTTATTTGTTTTTTTAATTTATATCCCATGTTTAAAACACTGTAAAGTATAAAAAAAATTAAAAATAAGAAATCAAATAAAATATCATCTAAAACATAATATTGAAGATAAAGTACAGCATGACCTATGAAAAGCTCCTTCTGCAACTGCAGAACAACTGAAGGCCTGTCTAAACAAGGGATCTTTGCTTGCCATCAGAAAGAAATCATGCAGAGTGCCAATGGAGCCATCTGTGGGAGGGAATTCCATGGACTAAGAGCAAATACTGAGAAGGCCCTCTCCCTGGTTCCCACCAAATCACTCTGTGACAGTGGTGGAACCAAGAGGCCTCACCCAAGTATCTCAAAATCTGGGCAGGTTCATATATGGGGACATAGTTCCTGGACAATCTGAACTCAATATGCAGAGGGCTTTTTAAGTCAGAACAAACACTCTGAATTGTGACCAAAAACAGACCAATAACCAAGGAAGTTTTTCCAATATGGAAGTCATATATTTCTTGTAACTAGTCCCAGTTGGAAGCCTGGCTGCACTATTTTAGAGTCACTGACTATTTTAGAGCCACTGATACTATTTTAGACCTACTGACATTTTCTTTAAAGTTTGTTTTTAATACTCACTCTCCAAAGCTGGGGCAGGGAACTATAGGCCTTGGAGTCAAACCTGACCCTTATGGGTCCAGGTTTCCCCAGATGGCCACATTCCCTCTTCTACACGACACTGTTGTTGATATTTCCCAGCTTTTGTTTGGTTTTCCCATACACATATGCACACACACACACACATTCTAAAGGCTAAAATGTCTCTTCTAAGGCTTACTAACGTTATAGCTTTATACACCGGTGTTTTGGGGTTTTTTTTGTGTGCCACCCTCTTGCCTGGCCCACCAGTTGAATGCAGCCCCTGAGGACATCTCAGAAACTGAATTTAACCCTCACGCTAAAAGAGACACCTCCTGATGCCATTTTATTTGGTTCACATGTGAAAGCAGCACTGTAAATAACCCAAGGTACCAGCATTGGACTAGGACTCTGGAGACAAGGGTCACAAAGTTTCCAAAGGCAGGCCCACATAGCGTGTTTTACAATCATCTAAACAGGATGTCATCAAGGCATATGCCTGACACCTCCACGAATGGGCACAGCTGTGGGTGTTACATTTTCCCATGGGGTACCTTTTATCCCTCACGCTCTAATATATATATTCTGTGTCATTTTGTGATTAAAACATGAGGCAGAGAAAATGAGGGGGGTACTCACAGGAGAAGTAGACTTCCCCTAGCTTAAAAGCAGGGCACTAAGGGCACATTTACTTGACTCAGTACAGAGATATTACAGAATCCAGACAGGTCAGAAATAAAAAATCAGAAGATGTTCAATGCACTCTTTTTTAAAAAATTAGCAAATTACCCTAGCAAATTAAACTAAGCCATTATTGAAATTCAGTCACCTCAGAAAGGAAGCTTTAATTGGAATTAATTTAATCATGCCATATGAACTGCACAGTCAGTATTCTTAAGCTATGGTCTGCTAAAACAAGTAAATATCAGACTCTGATTTATGAATATGTCTTGCTTTTGTAAGCTGTAGTTAAGACCAACCATAGTTATTGGTTTGGATGTAATGCTAAGCTATAATTAGCTAAAAGTTTGAGTTTATGGTATGTCAAAACTATGGTACATAAATGAGAGCAAGAGCACAATAGTGAATGTATGTGTGTTTTATATATATATATATATATACACACACACACATACATATATATATATATACACACACACACATATACGTATGTATGTATATGTGTATATATATATATATGAAAGAAAACCTCTAACAGTAAAAGGCACAAAGCACAACACACACAAAGTTAAAAAAACTGTTGGAATCTGGATTTTGTAAACCAGCAGGGGAAAAAAACCAGTGAGATCAGATTTTAAAAACTACTCAGTCTGTCAGAAAATTAAACGGTCTGGCAACCAAACAATACTTG